>CAOKZL010000813.1:0-600000 GCA_948472985.1 Iguana delicatissima | reverse complement strand
TTCTGGCAACTACAAAATTGCTTTCAGACTCTCTGCTTCTCTTCCATTTCTCTCTGTTTTCCTCAATTCCTTTCTTCTGAAGTATTCTCTACCACGGGTTCTACCTTGAGCTCTACCTGATGAACAATTCTCCTCCTGTCTGCTTTCTTGCCTGTAACCTAAAATACAGAAACTTTAAGGATTTTATAAAGTCTGGATAGTTAGTGATATGACTCAACTGGATTTTGTTTAACAGTCTGAACGAATGATTATGTGAACTGCAGCCTGAATCTCTCTGCTAGTCCCCACTAGATTCAATTGCTGAATGGTAAATCAACACTTGTGTAAATCTCATTGATTCAATGCAGTTACGTTAATTGAGACCAGCAAATGGATTTTTGTCACAACCCACCATTTTCATAAAGGGCATTGCATTATGTGTTCTTATTGAAAAACAAAAGTAAGAAATTTCTCAAACTGATACGCAAGCATCTTCTTTTTTGAGTCATAAGATAATGAATCTTATGATTTGTAAAATTTTCTAGTTCTGTTGTTTACAGAACACTTGGCTATGGAGATGAGAGAACAGGAAACAGCCACGACATGAAGGTTCCTTCTCAGATAGAATAGGGCATCCAGTGATGGACAGCTCTTTCCATCCACCCATAAAATCAGAACTTGCAGGGGCTTCAAATATCTGAAATTGAAGAAATATCCTGCTATTTTTAAGTAACAGCACTGAGGAAGCCTATGCTGAGTAAAAGCTAACTCCAAAATACAACAGGAATAGAAATACAAAAATTGTTGCTAGGCAGAGAGAGAAGAATAGATTCATTTTGAAGGCTCCAACTAGTGTAAGCTCGGAGAAATAACCTATCCCAAAGGGAGATACTAGTCTCAACCAGGAAGAGTCTAGCTATTCAAATTCAGAAGGAAGCTATAGAAAAAGAGACCCAAGGAAAAGCTTCATATTTTATAATGCCTAATAAAAGTAATGATTGTCCAAAGTAGCAGCATCACAAAATATCCAGTAATGGAACACTGACAGACAACACTGCTGTGGTGCCAGTTCCTCCAAGAGCACACTAAGACACCTGAATCTATTAAGGGTCAAACTAGAAGAGACAACAGACCTATTACTGTACATGCCACACTTCTTTGAAACTGCTTTGGCTAACATCTAAAGGGATGCTAATCTTAAAGTGGCCAGTGTCTAACTATGGACCTGTTGTTTCATACAGTATGATTCTCTCTTAAGTAACATTACCAGACACAACCACACAGCTGAAGGAGTGAACATCCTCAGCAGAACTGGATAGCTCCAGGTCTAAAAGAAGAGCAGTGCTTGGATGGCTCCTGTAAAGTAGGTTTAAAAACCAGTCTCCTTTTTCTGAGCTGCTTAAGTAATCAACCTGTTTATCAAGAAAAGCTCATACTTTCTTCAGAAAACATGAATACCTTACTTCTGGCTACAAATTGGGAGAGCAGGGACAAAGAAAAGTCTGCCTCCTTTCATATTCTGTTTGAATATGGTTCTGAATTTAAAACTCAGAGAAAAGGGCATTGTTGTCACCTTGGAGAAGAAGGAACAAGAACTGGAAGAGAATCTCTGCTCTCACTGCCCGCAGGTATTTGACAAATCTAACAGTGCTGGCTTCACTGGAAACAGCTCCATCAATCACTGGATACCCACACATCGGTCAGAAAGAAAGTTTATTCAAAAAAAAAAATACCTAGTGCAAAGCATACTTGAAGATCTGATAATTATGAAATACAGTCCAAACCTTACCTCTTGAATTGGCACGGCCACTGCTAACACCACCTCGTTTATAGTTCTGCTGATAATTCATATCCTAAGAGAAACAGTATTTTTTTTCCTATTTAGTAAGAACAAAAACATATTTGCAGCCACATAAGCTTCAGCTTCAGGTACCTGGGATGGAGATTCAGGGAAATGTGCTATTTGAGTTTGGAAAAATTACTTTTTTGGGCTCCACTCCCCTCCCCCCCACTCCGAATCCTCTGTTCACTAGTTTAAAAAAAGTCATATTTCCAAGCTCTGGCTATTCATGCATCACCAACTCAGATATTTACAAGGCAGTAATAGATCTGAGTAACTCACAGCCCAATGTACTTCCTACTCACTAATACAGGAGGAATTCACCTTAAGCATGTGTAGCCTTCTTCCAATGTCGCTGAAGCTGACTGAATATGCTTCCTTAAACTAGCATGTGTTTATATTATTTTTAATCAAAGGTACACCAGATCACCTTTGCAGGAGGCACAACTACAAACTGCTACACTGAGAACTTGCTGTAAAAGATGGCTCCATGCCATGTGTCAGTTCAATAAATATGACACATAAGCCCCAAATGAGCCACATTTTAACAGACGGGATATAGGCACAAACACCGAGTATATTACCTTAGCCCCTTCTAAACGACATTTCAATATTATCCTATAATACAGTGGTTCTCAACCTGTGGGTCCCCAGATGTTCGTGGACTTCAGCTCCCAGAAGCCCCAGCCATTATGGTCAATGCTCAGGGCTTCTGGGAGCTGAAGTCCACAAACATCTGGGGACCCACAGGTTGAGAACCACTGCTATAATAAATCACACTGCTCTCAATATGATGCTGCATTTGTTGTGCACCCCTAATCCAATTATGTTCAACTGAATACTTCCTTTTGGCTTCTGAGCAGGAACCACTACCATTTAGCAGGAGCCATTTAGAATACTTTTTCAAGGTTGCAGCACAAAACTTCACAAGTCATTACCCTCTGAGGATACTGCACTGGAGGATAATCTCTGCCAGGAAGCTGCAACTGGCTGTAAGAGCCATTAGGGGCTGAAGGTGATCCCCTGTAAGCCTCAAAACCTGCTGAAAGAAAGAAAAAATAAAGCCACTTAATTCCACCAAGTACATTTACTTTAAGGAAAAAAGCCATAATAATTTGCTTACAGATGTGTTGTGGTAGACTTGAACAGTACAGTGCTCAGAAAGGAGAGATATGGACTTCTCCACCAGACCAAACATTTTATTTCCAGATACTAAGCAAAAAGAAAAAAAAACCTAGTGCAGAGTATTAGGGAGTTCAAGTATTTGGAAGCTAAAGAATTTGGGACTCCGCATCTCAGCCAACATACCAGACAGAGGGGCATTTTTAATATCAATATCTGACCCCAGACTGAGCACAGAGCTGTAGAAGCAGAATTATTTAGATTCTTTAACACTTGAACAAATTGATATTCAAATGTTGTCTGGAATACAAAAAAGCATCTATGCAAACATTCAGAGACTGCCACATTTTAACTGGCCAAAATCAATTCAAAAAGAGGTTGGAATGCCAGAAATGCATTGTGCCAATCAACTGACCATCTTCACAAATGGTCAAATATCTTTAATGATGTTGGCACATCTAGCAGGAAAACCTTCAATCATGGAACTGGTATGTCCAGATATACCATTTCAAATATATCTGCATATTACATAAAAACCAAATAGACAGATTAAGTGTAGAAAAAGCATCAGAAAGCTGCAGAGGCTGTTTCTTGCTGGAGCCAGGGATCCAACAAAAAAGGATATACTTAAAAACATGTGATGCCTTGCCTCACCTGGGTGGCAACAGGAGTTGGGTAGTTGGCTTCTTCTCTACCAACAGAAAATGGGCATTTTCACACTGAGCAAAAAAAATTGCTGGAGGGAATCTAGGGGCTTTACTTTGCTACTCTCTTGCTGTTTCAAAATACGGTAAGTAGGAGTGTATGAACTTATAACCAATGAGAAGAATTACCACAGAAATTATACATGCCTTTATAGCCACCAGGAGAGCGATAAGAACTGCTCATTGATCTCGCACCTCTCAGAGGACCTCTTACGGATCCACCACGGCTTGTGACAAAAGGCTGAGGTGGTCTAGGGAAAGTGGTTGTCTGTGCTGCGTAAAAGGTGAGACTACCATTGCTTACAGGAACAGCTCCGTCAACCTGGTAATTACCTGCTTAAAGTGAGAAGAACACTTTATAAGTATTCCTACATTCTATTGCGTGAAAGTCAGACGAGTTCTCTTTCAGTATTTTTACCAGCTTTTAGCAGATTTAAAACTAAAGAGTTTTAGGATTGTCTGCAACACTTGCCTACCAATACTTGCAAAGATTTCCACTGCTCCTGTCAATTAAAGTTAATACAAACTTTGGCGAGTTCTTTTTCTACAGTGTGTAGAAGGTACTTCTGAATGGGTTGCTCCTCCCACTCAATCCAGAGAGCCCTATCTCAATTTGGTATGTTAACGTGCCATCAAAAATACAGTAGTAGCTCTAAACTTATTCAATTCCTCCTGTTGTTGCAGGCAATGAAACTAAGACTGGGGAACAGTAGAACAGTAAGAACAGTAGAACAGTAAGTAAAAGTCCTATGAAATAATGAAAAAAAGAAAAATAAGAAACCGCGCACTACTTTCATCCAGCACAAGACTGCCCAACCCAGGATAGCTAATATATTTTTGCATCCACCTCTCAAAGCAGTGCTACAAGATGGGAAGATATACATATAAACTTTGGAGTTGTTGTCCTTGTGCATATATGATTTCTTCTCAGTCACATAAAGACCTGCTGAAAATCTGCGAACTTTGTCATTCAGTGAAGAGATAAAGAAGTCTATTAATAGAAGACCATATGTGCTCCTGAGGGAAGTAGTCCCTAAGAGTTTGGAATCTACTCCCATCAACCAATTTTTCACCATGACAGCTGATTCCTTCCAATCTGAGAGGGGATAGGTCTAATCCATGCCATAGAAAACACACAAAAGATAGGTTGCTACTTTTTTGTTTCTAAGTGGGAACATAAGCACACAAAAACTCTTGATCCACTGAGGTGTACTCACTTTAAATATACTTACATGGTATGTCTTGAGCTAACTGACACACTGGGGTGATCCCTTTTCAACTCCCCAATTTTGTGAAATCATAGGCTGAAAGGTAGGGATTGGAGAAAGGATAGGAAAGAATGGAGATATTTCCAGCCTTTTCCTCTCTTAAGAACTGGATCTCAGGCTGCAGTACCCCCTTTTCTCCCTGAAGAAAGTGGGACAGAGTTTCCTGCCTTTTCGTGGATTGTGCCTCAAAGATGTCAGCTGCCTATTCCAGTCCTTTCGCTAGATTCTTTTGCATAACCTGGCATATCTAACAATAAATATTCACAGTTCTGCCACGTAGCCGAGAAGTTGCTGGATCCACCTTGCCGAGATCACTGGGGCGCAGAGAACAGTGGTAGCCGCTTGGCGAACCATGCGAGCCCGCTTCATAGGGAGATAGGCCTTGGTGGAGATCGAGTCCAGGGTTGCCCAATGAAGTCTAGGACCCTGGTTGGCTCGAGGTGCGATTTCTTTGGGTTCACCCTGAGGCCAAGGCGGGAGAGAAGAGAGAGCGTGAGGTGAATGTCCTCGTACAGCTTCTGCTTGCAGGATGCCACCAACAGCCAGTCGTCGAGGTAGGGGTATACCATAACACACTTCGTGCGGAGGCACGATACCACTGTGGCCATGCATTTGGTAAAGACCCTGGGCACAGTGGCAAGTCCGAACGGTAGCACCTTGTACTGGTAACAGGTGCCGTCGACTGCAAATCACAGGTACCTCCTGTGTTGTGGTCGAATTGTGATATGAAAGTAGGCGTCTCGTAGGTCGATAGAGGTGAACCAGTCCCGATGTCGCAGGAAGGGCAGGGTGGAAGACAGAGTGACCATCTTGAACTTTTTGGAGAGGATGTAGGAATTCAACCCCCTGAGGTCCAGAATTGGTCGTAAGGTCCCATCCAATTTTGGTACCATGAAGTATTGGGAGAAGAAGCCGGTGGTACTGGCCGATGACGGGAGCTGTTCTATGGCCCCTTTGCGCAGCAGGGACTGGATCTCCTTTAAGAGAGCCGAGTTGGCCGGGGCGGAATAATAGACGCCTCAAGGTGGTATACTTTGAAATTAGATGGCGTAACCAAGACAGATGATGGAACGGACCCAAGAGCCGTCGTGATGTGACGTCATTCGGAGAGGTGCCGGGCTAAACTCGGATGATCGACAAAGCTGGTGGGCAGGCTGAAGAGAGGATATGGTGGTGACCTGCAGGCGAAGTCAAAACCTCGACTTCGCCGTGGACGAAGACTTCTTCAAAGAAGACTGGTGTCTTTGGAGAGGTCTGCGGGCAGAGGACGGTACCGAGGAGCGTGCCGATGTCCGACGCAGAGAACAGGACTGATAGGTGTAAGAAGAGCGGCGACAGGAAGAGTGGGAAGCAAAGCTGTGACAAGACTGTGGCGGTTGGTGGATGCTCATCCGTTTCACCGTAAGGCGTGCCTTCACGAGATGGTCCATTGCCTCGTCGGTGGTAGAGTGGAAAAGGCCTTGCCTATCGAAGGGCAATTCCTCGATTCGCTTCCTGCTATCTTCCCGGAGGCTCGCAGATCGTAGCCAGGCAAAATGTCTAAGGGCAACAGTGCCCACCATCACCTGGGCCACTCCCTTGACCGTGTGCTACCGACTCATTATAAAACTGGACAGCGGTCCGATAGTCATCCGGGAGATGGGCCAGCAGAGGGTAGAATCTGTCCAGGAGGTTGCGCTGGTATGCGGCAAGGCAGGCCTGTGTGTTTGAGATCCTTGCAATAAGGGAGGAGGCGGAATAGAAACACTTCCCGAAAACGTCCAGGCGATGGCCCTCTCGATCAGGTGGGGTGGTGCGCGCCCTCTTGTCGCCCTTAGTCTGAGACGACTCAATGACAATGGAGTTTGGCACCGGGTGGTTAAAATAAGAAATCGACATCCTTCTTCTGGGTCCTGTAGAGGTGCTCTAGACGACGAGGTATCGGCTGCAAAGACGCAGGCTGGGCCCAAGGGTGTTTCAATACATCCTGCAAGGCCGGCAAGAATGGTATCGGTGCCGCAGATGGTGGGCGGGTGGGCATCCACATAATGGAACACGGGACCCTGCACTGCCAGGGTTGGGTCAGAAACATCAAGCCCAAGAGCATTTGCCATGCGAAGAAGGATGTTGGTGAACTGTTTAACGTCCTCGGGTGCCGAATCCGGTGCAAGCTCTCCAAAAGCCAAAGGTGGAGACACATGGGAGTCCGGAGTTGAATCGCCAGAGTCTGAATCAAAGTAATAAGAATACAAGGAGCGAGAAGGCGATCTCTGAGCCGGAGGTGGTTGAGTCAGCAGAGACACGGTAGCTGGAGGGGCGGCAACCATCGATGGTAATGCAGATGGTACCGGTGGCACGACTGCCAGGTGTGGTACCGTCAGGCGTGGTACCATGGTCGTGGAGATCAGTGACGCAGTGGAAACTGTGGTTGCAGAGATCGGCAGCACAGTGGAAAGCAGATGCTGAATGGCCTGGGTGGAGGTAACGACTGACACTGAGTGCAGAACCGCAGGGGCCTCTGAAACAGGGCGCAAGACAGTCACTTTCATGCGAGGAGGCAGCGATACCAGCCAGTAGCGCAGAGAGCGGTCCCTGGATCTTCTATAATAGGGGGATCTTGAGTGGGAACAAGAAGGCAAACGCCGGTACCGAGGCTGGTAACGGGTACCGGGCAATCGTGACTGGGACCGACGGCGATACGGAGACCACTGGCACACATCCGCATGGTACCGATCCCTGTAAGCAGGAGAGTACAAGTGGTAAGATCCCGATTGCTCTCACCACAGATGTTTGTGTCCATACCGGGCTATATACGAGGCGGAGGAGAAAGGCAAGTCAAGCTCAGGACGACACCTGCCTCGATCAGGAGAGGTTTCCCACTGCCGCGGGGACCAACACCTGTCAATTTGGCCCGGAGAGCGCGTCGCACTTCGGCAAACACGGTCACAGGAAGGCACCTGATGACGGGACGGAGCCCTCGGTGCAACCAAGGAAGGATCTGGGTGGTCCATCCCATGTACCAGGTGACTGAGAGGAATGGTTGGTACAGTTAACACTGGCAGGTCAGAGGGCAGAGAAGAGCTGCTGGGAGGTGCCCCATATTGGAGCTGAGAATCATCAGCTTCGCACACCTCAGATATATCCGGCGGGCCCTCTTCCTCGACGACGTCCTGAAGAGGCTGTGTCGGAGATGTTGGCGGGCAGGTCCTTCACGGAGAGGGCGAACCTCGCTTCTCTTTCTTCTTCTTCTTTTTATCCTTAACAGGATCAAGAGAAGAAGGCCGCTTGCACTGTGCAGCAGTAGATGGTTTTGATGCCTTTGCCACCTGCGAGCTCGCAGGGGCATCCCTCAACACAGAAGTGCTCGGCGTCCGCTGGAGCTTTGGAATACGAGGTAGTGTCGAGATGGGAGGCAAAGAAGATGGTACCGGGCCTGGTACTGTTGTCGCCGGTATGGCAGCCGCTGATACCAAAGAGGGCGTGGTTGATGGTCGTGCCGTTGAGGAGGAATGCGAAGACATGACCGTATAAAGGGCAGCATTCTCAGCCGCCTGCTCCTTGATCTTTAATTACTCTTCCCAACAGTGGGAATTGAGCCTCAACGACCTGTTCCTCCATGTTTGGGCAGTGAATTCCCTGCAAACTGAGCAGGCCCTCATGCTGTGGGTCTCCCCAAGGCAAAAAAGGGCACTCGGAGTGCCCGTCTGAGAGGGCGACCTTCCGACCACAAGATACGCAATTTTTGAAAAGCGCAGACATAGAAAGAAGAAACTCACAAGAAGAAGTCCAAAGAGAAGGAGGGGGTTCGAAAGAAGTCCAAAAGTCAAATCCGAAAGAGAAAGTAGCTGCTAGGCTGGAGAACCTTCTGTTCGCTGCTAACATGCTGGCGGACAAAAAAGAACTAAGGAGAGACCATTGGCTTGGCGGGCTGAGCATGCTCAGTATGGGCAGGGGGGAGGGGTTCCTGCCAAAGTGCTAAGCTCTAGAACAGTGGTTCTCAACCTGTGGGTCCCCAGATGTTTCTAAACTTCAGCTCCCAGAAGCCCTGAGCATTGACCATAGTGGCTGGGGCTTCTGGGAGCTGAAGTCCACAAACATCTGGGGACCCACAGGTTGAGAACCACTGCTTTAGAATTTTCTGAACGCTACCGCGCATGCGCGAAAATCCCAATGTGTGAGGCACAGAGACCACGAAGAAGAACTTGAAGGACATTAGGGGTTTTTTTCCTAATAGCAACTCTAAAAGAGCAGCATAAATAAGTGATCAAAACAACACAAAAGTTTAAAAGTCTATGAAAACAAAGAGGTGCTTGTCTGTCCCCAGGCACCATGGGCACTACTAGAGAAAACACCCAGAGAAGATCCTCTCTTTGATAACCAGAGGCCCCATTTCAGACAATGAAAGCAGCCTGAGAAGTACTTTTGATGAGGATTTCAAAGCACAGGCAGAGCAGCCAAGATGAAGAGAAGAATATCACAACACTCAAAAACTGGCACAAACAACTATGTTTTCCTGCTTCACAGGCTACAGACCACAGTGCAGAAGTTCCTTAGTTTCAACATATTTAGAAGTGGCAAACAGCAAGCAGAACAGAAAAAGATACCCTCCAAGGAGACAATATACCTTTTTGAAGAAGGACTTCCTACTACAGAGGATTTGAGCTGCATTTAAGAACAAGGTTCCCTAACGGCTATCCTGGTGAACCATGTGATTTAGCAGCAATCGGAGTGTTGATCAACCTCCCTCACAATTTAAGCAGGTCTGCAGAGCACTGAGTCTGAGTCACTCCTAGATATTTCATGTATTTTTGTAGATGTGGAAGTACTATGTCATATCAAAAATGTGTCATCACTTCACTTAGAATAAAGGAAAAATTGTAGGTAGTCATTCCAGAGATTACTATACATAGTGAGATGGGATATGCTGATGTACTCTCTCCATTACTTCTCTTGATTCAGTAGAAAAGAATCAGATGAGTCCAAGGGATAGAGGAGGAGAAAACTGGTAGACCAACTTATTTCAGATCTAAGTAAGACAAGCAGAGTTGTGATGGGACGCAGGGTCATGCTTCACTGTAAAAGATTCAACTGAGAAGCAAAGCTTTCCATTCTATGGAAATTAAATGAAAACAGCTACTACCCTTGAGATACAAATGCTTCAATAAGCATCACAGGCTTCCTCTGAAAGGATCATAGCTGCACATCAGATAAGCTTGGCCAGTTTCCAGTTCTGAAGAAATTAACACTGGAACCTACCACCCAGCTCAGTTCTTTGATTGTTTTATAGCCTTAAGAATTTTCCTTAAAATGATTTGCACTAAATATTGTGAAGGACAATTATTGGTATAACCACTGACTTGTACCCCAATCTTCTAAACTCTCCAATCACCATTCATGCACTAAAATGTTCCTTACCATTTGACAGAGACTCTTGAGAAAAAGCCGTTTGTTCAGCATTTTGAGTAGACAGCAGTTTACACTGGGGAGGGGTCTGTGTACTTGCTGTTGAAAAATTCTGATTATATCCTGTAGGATGCAGAGAATTTTCTTTGATTTCCTGTTCTCTACGTGGAGGCAAAGGTGCATTCACTTTGAATACCTGCAAGAGAACACAAAACAACATAAAATACGTTTGTATCTGTAGGCTATTATCAAAAGCCTTTATTGCACCACTTCACGAAGGTGTTTAGTACACAGAACAGAGACGGAAACATTTCTCATTTGAATTGAAATGCAAGGAAACAAACAGTTTACTATCAACCACACACTACATTATTTCCCCTACAACTTACACTGAATTTCAGCTATAATAAAATTAAGGATTTTTAACTTTTGCTCTCCCATCCAGCTACATTTGCCTCAACAACCTATGTACTTACAGTCTGCATGGCCTGAAAAGGAGGAGCTTTCATGTTAACAGCACTGCTACTCGGTGGAGGAGACTGGAAAGCTTTCCCTTGGGATACTGGGGACGTGGTAGTCCTTGACGGTGTCAAGGGTATCTCTGATTCACTTGAAACAGCAGTAGGAACCTTGAAAAGGGAAAAATGCAACATTAAGGTCATTCCAACAGGAAGTAATTTAAGCAGTTGAATCTTCTGTGGTCAAACATAAGTGATTTCTGCAAGCCAATAGCTGGACATTCCAAAGAGCAGAATAGCTTCTGCTTACATTCTGAATCTTGCTACGCATTCAGTGATTCCATCAGTCTCCACTGATAATGTGAAATATACTGAACAAGACACATTGCCTCTTTAAATACCTACATTTGTAGAAGTTAACATGACACAGATCCTTATGCAATTGGTCTTTGTCATATTAAGCTTTTACTATTTCTCTATTTAATATCTTAATACCTCTATTGTAGCAATTCTACTACTCTTCAAGTTATCAGACATCTGTGGCTTTTGTGAACATTTGGGGCGGCTTTCCAGATAATCTATGTCCAGAAGTTTTATTTAAACACATTTAATGTATTGAACTCACCTGACCAGTTTCACTCTTTTGAGGCACTAATGACTCAGAAATCCCCTGGCTTGTCTGATATAAAGATGGAGGTGAATTAAACTTCTCTGGCTCTTGAGAATTTGAAACAGCTGTCTAGAAACATAATCAGATAGAAGACATTTTAAAAATGATAAACAAGATTTGCAAAAAGTAAATGTTTCTTTCCATGAGAGGATGATGATGGAAGCAGATCAGAGAGCAAGTGTGGTAATCATGGGACCCTCCAGATATTGTTGGATTCCAAGTCTCAACATTTCTAACAAGCATACCTGGCCCTAGAGAAAACTTTCCCACACAACATGACATCTTTGTTATCTGCTGAAATCTCAAGTGTTGATCTTTTGAGGTACTCTGAAGAGAATCCAAGAATATTCTATCATTACATCATTCTCTTCCATATCAGTCAGACAAAAATGCTCCCTATTTGTCAAAAGGTACTGTATTTTCCAATTATCTGTCCCAAAAACAACAAATGACTTTGCATGCATCACAGTAATTACAGTATTTCACATTTTCCTTCTCTACCAAATCTCAATTGAAAAGAGCAGATTCAGTACAATCCACCAGAAGCTGTTCCAACTAGAAAAACTCCTAGAAAAGCTACAGTTTCAGTACTATGGTAGCTTCATCTGCCACTGTGATGTTATACTGCTAGGTACTCTCTAATTTTCAACTGCAGCTGTAGGGAATGAAGTGAGGTTGAAGTATTACATAGCAAAAAGACTCAAGAAATGTGACCACAATACCTTTATTGGCAACATGTACATATTTGGCATGGTACAGTGTAAGAATCCAACTATAAGGCAGTATTGCTGCCACATCTTTCCTTCTAGCCTGTGTGTTGGGTGAGTGATGGGGGTGTTAAGCTCACAGAAACATGCACCAGTCAGTACACTTCTCTGCAAGAGAAGCACACCATACCAAAGCTATGCTCATGCTTTGAAGCATGCTCCCAGAATCTCCTGTAAGTATCTTCTACATTGTGAAGAAGGGTGCCACGCTCACTTCGCCTTGAAAGTGTTCCTATTTAATACCTCCAGTGCTCACCACTGGGGCGTATGACATGATGAAACAGAAGAAATTCACATGCATCCATAAGTAAGTAACCCAGAAGAAGCCTGCTGTTATGAGGAAGGCAAAAACTCAGATGCAGCAAGTGAATAAAACTCTTTCGTTTCCTCGGCTGAAAACCAACACATGTTCACAACAGCCAAGATGCAAGTGGGGACGCTGGCAGCTAACAAATTGGCCATGACAAAGCTAGAGCTCATAATAAACAATGGGAGGACAGGCCTGTGAGAGAAGACTTCTCTTCCCAGCTCCATTCTCATCACAGCCCACACCTGAGAACCAACCAGCACTGCTGACTAATCCTTGCTGCAGCACTTCCTGCTACGGGTCAAGTAATGCAACCAACCTAAGGGCTCTTCCTCCATCCCCTTCCCCATCAGGGATGCAAATGGGGGTACCTCAGCATGAAGAAGAAGAGTATTACTGCATCTTTATTTCTATTAATTTAGATCAAGACCGGTCGTTACTGATAATCTCAGGACCGAGGCAGAGGACGTTGTAGAAGGTGTCAATACCGAAACGGTGGAAAGAGCGGTATTGGAAGACACCTGCTCTTTAAGGTGAAGGGCTTGCTCCCAACAGTAGGATTTTAACCGAGAAGCTCTATTCTTCTGGGAGTCTGGGAGGTAAAATCCTTACAAATGGGAACAGGCCCGAACGTTACAGCCCTCCCCGAGGCAGAACAAGCACTCAGGGTGAGCGTCGGAAAGAGAACCTTGCGGCCGCAAGACACACACAACTTAAACAAAAACAACATAAGAAGGGGGAAGAGTTCTTACAGTTTTTGTTGTAAAGAGACAAAAAACGAACGAAATAACGAAGAAACAGGCAAGAATTAGAAGAACTGCTCAGAGAGGAAGCCTTCCGGGCTGCTAACAGGTCAGCAGAAGAAAAGAAACTGAGGAGAGACTGTTAACTTGGCGGGACTGAGCATGCTCAGTACCAGATGGGGGAGGGGTTCCCACCAAGCTGCTCAGCTCTGGAACTTTCCAAAAAGCCACTGCACATGTGCGAAGATTCCCATTGTGAGAGGCACAGAGATCACAAAGAAGAACAAATTGTACAGGGCTTTAACACTAATTCTAAACAAAAAGACAATTTCATGAAGCAATAACTGAACAACTCACATTAAACACAAAATAGTCAAAGTATGCACTCAAACCTATAGTCAAAGACATCTACTAATAGCATTTAATGGAAGCCAAGGATCTTTTCCACTCACTCAGTGTGATCTCTAAAGAATCCAAAGTTGGGAAAGACCACAATAGCCACACAGCTTCATCCCCTGCCATGCAGGAATACACAACCAAAGCACTCCCGACGGATCTTTTACCATTTTGCAGCCTCCTCAGGACACATTCCAGCTTGTCAATATCTTTCTTGAATTGGGGTGCCCAAAACTGGACACAATAGTCCAGGTGAGTTTGACCAAAGCAGAACAAAGTGGTATTATTACTTCCTTTGACCACTATATTCCTACTGATGCAGCCTAGAATTGCCTTGGTTTTTTTAGCTGCCACTTCACACTGTTGATTCACGTTTGGCTTGGTCTATTAAGGCTCTTTGATATCTTTCACAGGTACTGTGGTCAAGCCAGGTCTCAACCATCTATGCTGTTCATTTTTTTTTCTGCCTAAGTATAGTACCTTACATTTTGTCCTATTGAAATTTATTTTGTTAGTTTTGGCCCAGCTCTCTAACCTGTTAATATTACTTTAAACTTTGACACTGTCTCTGGGGGATTAGCTACTCCCTTCTAATTTGGTGTCATCTGCAAGTTTGATAAGCGTTCCCTCTATTCCATCATCCAAGTCTTTTATAAAGATGTTGAATGACACTGGGCCCAGGACAGAACCCTTTGGCACTCTACTAGTCATTTTTTTCTCGACATAGAGGGTTTAATCTCAGCTCCAGTCAAACAAACAATGTTGTAAAGTAGTTTGGGTGCTCTGTTCTTACTCTGAATATTCTGAATCTGCTATTTCACATCTTGATTTGAAATTACCATGGTTAGTTATGCTGCCTAAATCATCCTATGAAACAGTTTAATCTAAAACGGAAAACTAAAGTTTAAATTTCATGACAAACTATGGTTATTGTGAACGCAGGACAGAGTCTGTGGGGGTGACCATATGAACTTGAAGGCATTTTGAGAGACAAACTGTGGAAGGCAATTCAGCCACTGTATCTACAATGAGATCTTTTGTGTTGGAAGAGCCATGGTATGTACATGGAGTTATCAGGTTTGGTTAGCTATAATCTGCTCAAGCTTTAGCCTAACTTATTACGTATACTGGTGGGTAGCCTCTACCCAAACTACTGATACTTCTATCAGGAAGTGATGTATGTACTGCTGTCTAAATCGGAAGCAAAGCAACATTATCTGTGGATTCAATGTTTATAGACAATTTGAAACTGTGCAAGAAATAAATTGCAAGAAAGTTCAATATTGACCAGTCTAAAGCTACAAAAAAGAAGCTCTGGCAAGTCATACTGTACCTGTTTTCTCACCAGGACAAATTTTTTTAAAATACAGCTCAGAAGGAGTCAACACTTCTTCTGAGAATCCCTGTTAAATTAAAGCTGTAGATTAAAACAACATGAGGCAACATGAAAGATAAGTCATTAGAACTAGCTGCCTGGTTGTTTAGATCTTGACTGTGACAACTCACAGAACTGTTTTGCTTTAATGGTAAATTATACACCTTACCTTATTTCATTATCTAAGGCAGTTTACAATGAAAATTTTACAAGGTATTTCACATGCATCTTGGAAACTGTTAACTTTCATTCTTACCTGGACTGGTTGTTCAGAAAAATTATTCTGGCTTGACACTTGCTCATTAGAAACTAAAGACAGGGGAGAAAGAGTCTGATTACAGCCACTCTGCATTTTATATGACTGAAAAGCAGTTCTGTAGGTAAACTACTTCTATATAATATATTCATCTATTGATAATCCATCATTAAGACAAGGCCTACATCTATGCATCTATTTAGGAGAATGAGTCTGTGTTTTAGTACTTCAGTTTCAGGTATGTCAAGCCCTGTGTCATGAACCTGTGTCCCAGTTAGGTTGACACACAATTTTTGCCTCCTTTACCAGTGATTCTTAACCTGGGGTCTGCAGAGCCTTCACGGGGGTCTGCTATACACCACCAGCAGCAACAGAGACATGGCCGCAAGGACGTGTGTAGATGCTGAGGGAGCAGTTTCACTACCTGCACACACACACACCCCTGCTATGCATCCCTGATGAAAGGGACACAGCAGCAGGCGTATGCTCAGACTATGACTCTGGAGACCAGGCTCTGAATCTCCACTCAGCCATGGAAACCCACTGGGTAACCTTGGGCAAGTCACATTCTCTCAGCCTCCAAAAAGCAAAGGCAGCAAATCCTGCCAGGAAAATCCACATGAAAGGTTTGCCTTAGGGTCACCACAAATCAGTTTTCAAAGGGGAAAGCCTTCCCCTTCCCCTAGCAGCAGCACTTTTTTGTTGTCTGTCTTCAAGTCACTTTTGACTTATGACAACCCTAAGATGAAAGTATCACAGGTTGTTTGTTTTTTGCAAGATTTGTTCAGCGGGCATTTGCTTTTGCCTTCCTTTGAGGCTGAGAGAATGTGACCTGCCCAAGTTCATCCAATGTCTGAGCAGGAATTTGAATCCTAGTATCCAGAAGCCTTTAATTAATGAATATTTGAACATTTAAATAAGTATCTAAATATTTCAGTCTTGAGTTAAGTCTTGGGAGTCCCCAGCAACAAATTATATTCACAGGGGTCCCTAGTTAAGAAAAACTTAAGAACTACTGCTCCACACCATAAAAAACTGCAAGCCTTGTCTCATTCAGTATTTTGTTTAATGAGAGGCAGCCATTTCCTATTAAAAACAAGTGTCCACATAAGCTCATTTTCTTTACAAAAGTCCTGAAGAGATCTATATAACTTCAGTACACAGTACAGTCTTCTTTGATCAATATTAAATACTATTCAAATTTATTTACCTCCCTTCTCTCCATCATTATTGTTTTAAGATGTATCCTGCTGCCTGTTGGCTGTATTTTTATCTTGTAAACGTAATAAAGTTTCAATGCAAAATACAGTACAAAAATATTTTAAAGAAATATAAGTACCTGCAGAATCAGCTGAAGGTGCTTGGGATGAAGAAATGGCACTTTGTGAAGGTTTATCAAAATCTAGAAGAGACTCCTTGAAGACAAGAGAAATTATAGATCTCTTGGGGGGAAAAGTAAGGATCTATTCAGAGAGGCACAGATGTGTATTTTATAGTGCATTACAAGCTTCAAAATGGTTTAGAAATCCATATTACACAGATGGTGGCACTGAAGAGATTATGTGCTTACTCCTTCCTGCCCCACGTTAACTTTCAAAGAATCAGTTCTGCTCCCAGCAGCTCTTGTAGTACCATGTTAACATGGGAAACTTACCTGCATGAAATTGTAGGTCCCCTGTATTTGAGTCATTAGATCCTGTAATTTTTCCCTTCTTAACACTGGATCCTTTGGAAGACTAGAAACGGAGCAAAATTCTGCAGCTGGCTGATGTACAGGTTTAGAAACCTAATGGAAAAGGAAAAACAAGGTATAAGGGAAAGTAAAATCTCAGGGTAACCAACCCTTCCAAAAATGCTTGTTCCAGGAGCCTGTTCCATGGTTTAAAGCAATAATGGTCTAATAATAACTCTAGAAAACTAAGGCAACTGTATTAGCCCTCCAGGAGATCTTGGAGGGCCACATCTGCTTTTGGGGGAAAAATTAGTCCCCAAGCACTCTTTATGGGACATGGAAATATGTCTGTGGGCCTTCCTGGGCCCCTAAAGGGCATTCTGGGACACTGAGGAAGAAAACATTTTGGAAAATTTCACAAAATTGTGTTTTGACCTTGAGGGTTTAATAGGGCTCCAAACATGTGGAAATGCCTTCTACACCCCTTAGAGATCATTTTTGGGCATTCTGGAGCAAATAAAATTTTTTGACCCCTGAAGTACTCAAAAATGGCCTGGGAACTGCATGCAGCCCACATGGCTGTACTTAGCCCACTTCTTACAGAAGGCTGAAGTGATGCTGGAATTAGTTTAAGGAAGAGACAGCAGAAAGCATATAAACAGGGAGAATGAATTGAATTCTACCTTCCTTCAGTGACATTCTTAGAGACAGCTTTAAATCAGAGCCTTCAGTGAACCAAGGGGGGCTTGTCTGAATAAGAGGGTTGTCTTTTCAGTGGCCTCGTGAGAGACAGAAGAGAAACAAAGCTACTTCTAAGTAGGTCAGAAAGTGGGACCCTGAGCTGGGGATTATACCTTTGCACTAAGGGGAGCCAAAGATCTGTGTGCGCGTGCGCGTGAGAAAGCTCTGTTCTTGAATACTGTGTGAAATCTGTAGAAACTAGTTAGATACTTTTAGGGAAGTTTTGTTTTGTTTGAATGTACTTGTAACACTCAATACCTGTTCCCTGTTTGTTATTTTAATAAAGATTACATTCTACTTTTGTAATTTCTGCCTCAGTAGTATTTTCCTTCAGTTTTACTCTTATAGGAACACACTACTGTGACACTGTAGGTTTATTTCCAGTCTTAACTTGACTTCCAGCCTTGCAAGACTGGAAATTTCCTACCAGTGTTTTACTAGGGTTCTTGCCAGCCTTCCAAAGCTGACTTCCACGCATGGAACGACTGGCAATCTCCCAGCTCTATCAAGTATGCTGCCACCACCCCCCTGAATTAAGAATCATTTGGACAGGACAGGAGGGACCCTGACCAATCTCTAAGCATAAGGAACTTCCACCTCTCCCTTCCCCTGAGTGAGAGGTCCTATGTAGCGTGTGCCAACCCTGGCGTGGAAATGGAGAGAAACGGAGGTTTATAGAAGTGTTTTAATCAAGACATGCAAATAAACAATATATACTTAGGAGACTCCCCTCTCTCAGGTGCACTTAGTTACAATAATTTACAAAACAGATATAACAGCACAGATACATTCTGAAGATCAGCCAATTCCCAAAATAACAACATTCCTAATGCGACTAACTACTTATTTCTAGTTACTCACAATTAGGTTACAGGCGTAGACGGTCTAAAGGAGAAGGGGGGGGTCCAGGAGACAGGGCATGCTGCCAGCTCCACTTGCCCCGCTCTCCTCTCTCTCTCTGTGTCTCTCTGTGTCTGTCTCTGGCCACATGGCCTCTCAGAAGTTTTATCTCTTCCTCCTTGGAAGGATCTGGAAGCCTCTCCAAGATGCCCACCTCTTTCCTTTCGATTGGTCAATTCTCACCTTGTGACCTGTGATGCTGACCCTTTCTTTTTGGTTGGTCAACTCTCACCCTGTGACCCTTGATGTAATCCTAACATCTCATTAACCCTTGGTTTACCTGAAGAGGGAAGTATCTCCCTTTGATAAGCCTAGATAATGGAAAGCCCCATTATCACAACTACCACAGGTTATCAATCCTTTTTGAATAACCACTGAGAAGCTTTGCCCTTTTTCCACTAAGGTGGTGGTTTTAAAGGGAAAGCAGGGTTGTATAAGGAGAAGGGAGGGACCCAGGGTGCTGTAGCAAGATAAAAGGGACACTGCTACTCCAGTCTGGGAAAAAGAAAAGCAGGCCTCTCCACACAGGGTCCAACCAGGTCAGGGAAAGAAGAGGGAAAGGGATGGGTTAACATGGTGGCCCTACACTTTCTCTCTTTTGCCCATCTCTTTCCTTGGGTGTATGTAGGGGAATCAAGAGAAGTTTTGTGATGCTGAGGAATCCAGCTGTGAGCCACCCTAAGCTAGCAAGGCAGCAGCTGGTGGATAAAAAGATCAGAGGTAGGTTTCAAAAAGGCTGTGCGGCCTAACTGGAGCTGACAAGATGAAAGGCTCCCCTGGAAAAGCAGCACCTGAGGTGGGGCAGGCAGGGGATGGAGAACCTCACAAAAAATCAAATCTGTAAAAGTGGAACATGCAAATGTGGAGGGCCAACTGTATTGCAGCTGTTCACATGAATAGTTGAAGTACTGCAATATGCTTCAGGTATCATCAGTGTTCATTTCCATATGACATGCATAGCATACCTGCATAATACTCTGAAGATTCCTAGGCAGTTTACAGGATTCTCCAGCGGACTGGAGGCTCTCTTTCCTTCTGACAGTATCAGTGCGTTGTCCACTTAGTCCATCTGTTTTTCCATCCTATGTAAAGTAGGAATTCCATTTATTAGAACACAGTTCCACAGCGTATCTTGGAAGTAGTCTGTTCCATAGCAATTCCATGCTAAAAACTAAAGTTTAGAATGTGTTTGGATTCTTGTGGAACTGCTGGAATCTGTTGGGAGTGCTTTGATGTGTGTTCCTGCATAGCAGGGCAATGGACTAGATGGCCTCTGTGTTCTCCTCCAACTCTATGATTCTATGTGTTAATAATTACACTTGTACATACTATTCACAAAGATACCACTTTTATTTTTCAGATCTATTCTAAAACTTATGAGTGAAAATACACAACTTTCATGCAAATACACCAGAAGAGTGTGTTTATAGACACAGTATCAGGTGCATTTGCTTTATTTTGGAAAACCCCAACACCATTATCATCCAGTGGAATTTTGCTTTACCCACTTGTTTAATATCAGATTCAAGCTTCAGTCGGCGTTCTCGTCTCTAAATAAAGAAATATTTAGAAAGCTGTTAGCCTAATTAGTTGCATAGTAAAAGGGAGATCCAAATTTAGCTTATGGATCTCATCAACCTTGTTTAGTCCCATATCCTCACAGAAGGTAATGAAATCTTTACAAAATCTCCACTTTCATCTCCTTACCCTTCAGTAAACATGTAAACAGTAACCAGGAGGGGTACAGTTTCTGTGAAAGTCCTTCTGCTGATTCAAATAACTAATCCTCTCAAGCAAGCATTTTGTAAGTTATTACAAAACTGCCCTAAACATTCCTTTTTTTTTTTATTGATTTTTATTGTTTTCATCACCTAGAACCTTCCCAAGAGCCTGGATAGGGGGAGACACTGTTCTGGTGAATAGCCAGCATCTACCCAAGATTCTGTTAGTTAGCAGCACTATGGCTTCCCAAATACCTAGAACGCAGAAGATTTTGAGAAGATAAGGGTTAAGCAAGATGATACTGACTAAGATCCTGAAACTGGCTATCTCTACTCTGTCAGTATTTCACTCACATGCCCTATTATGCGCAGGACACACAAAGTTTGGTCTATTTAGCTTTAATTGAATACAGCTGTGTGATATATGTAAAACAAACTCTGTGTGTGTGTGTGTGTGTGTGTGTGTGTGCGTGCAGTTTTTCTTTTAAATCAAGATGGAACATCCCATTTCACTCAAGAGATGAAACTGCATCTCCTTTACCTAGATTGCAGTCAATTTAATTTTTGAGCTAAAATGTGCTGGATCAGGCATGCTTAATAATTATTTTTATGCAAAGGCTTAAAACTGGAGATGTAAACATCATCCAACATTCTCCTTCACTGATACATAATTGGATTTCTCTAAAATAAGGCAATCTATGACACAAATATACATCATCCCAACACACAGGCACGTTTATTTCAGAACTGCTTAGCTCTTTGTAAATCTAATCCATTTAAACTCACACAATTAGGACTGCTTTATATAAATAGGGCTCTAACCTGATCAACCACTGATCAACCTGCTCAGTGTGGCTGTGTGGTACTACATGCTATTAGTGCAAACCTATTTTTAGATTAAATTAAACAATGAGTGGGCCAAAATGAGGTTAAGTTCATGTTCCAACATACAGGATCAGTATGGATGTGAAGGGAAACCATAGCTCTACAGCATGTGCATGAACCCTGGATCTACAAATCTCTCCTCCTTTCATAGATAGATGCTTTTCGTTTCAAACAAAGCATGGTTCCCTATTGTATCTTAACTCTTGGAAATGTGATCTCTTAAAGCTAAGATCTGAAATCATATTTTAATTGTGCCTCTTTTTTAAAAAAAATACAGTATAAAGAAATCAAAGCTTCAGCTTAAGATTTTACTTTAAAAATTCCACCACTGATAATTGCAATGGAAGCCTCCTAGTAAGAATAATAATTTGTGCATCAAAGTCACTATGGGCACCTAAAGACTTCTCTGTAGTGAGAGGAGCATCTAGCACATCACCAAGGTGAGAAAATCCTTCGTACAACCTTGCTACATAAGGCCTAACAATGCAAGACAAAAATCACTTTTCATTGTTTCCTACAGACTACAATAGCAATGAAAGCCAAACTTTTAACAAGTAATTACAGTACCATCATAGCCTACAGTTTTACTATCACAAACTTTTACAGGACAGTATCATTGCTTATACCAACTCACTTCTTTGGGTTCCAAGTCAAGCTTCTTTGGCTCAGTCTGCTCCTTTGGCACAAGATTTCCTGCTCCCCAGAGCTTTGGAGGATTTTTTAATGGCTGTTGAGCTGTTTGCTGTGGTCCCTCAGATGTTTCCCAAACCCTGGGTGTTTGGGTTTTTTGCTCTGTTTCTTCCCCTAGGTGTGCAACCCATGGTTTTGCAGGTTCCTGTTTCTTTTGCTCTGTCTCCTCTCTAACACATGTTCCCCACGGCTTCACAAGTTCAGGCTTCTGTACAGTCTCCACCCTGGCCTGGGCAGTCCATGTTTTTGATGTTTCCTGCTTTTGCTCCAGTTCTTCCTTAGCTTTGGACAGCCAAGGTTTTACACCATCTTGCTTGTGCTCCTGCTCTTCTTTAACTTTATTTATCCAGGGTTTGGGAGAGCTCTGCTGGTCCCTAACTTGTGCCACCCAAGGTTTTGGAACTTCTTGCCTTTGATCATTATCTTCTTTTACTGGAGCTTCCCAAGGCTTTGAAAGATCTGGCTTTTTTCCCTGCTGCCTCACAGATTCCAAAGGTCTTAGTGATTCTTGTTTCTGCTTCTTTTGATCCTGCTCCTCTATGTCAACAAGCATCTCCCAGGATTTGGGAAGTTCGTTCTTTTTACTATGTTCTAGTTCCCAAGGTTTGGATTCTTCAGGCTTGATAGTATAGTCAGCTTCAGGCAGATATCGCCTATTAAGAAACTACACAGAGCAAAAAAAACTTAAAAGGTATTGAGCAACAGAAAAATGATATTCACTGGACTGAGTCTTTAGCTACAAATACTTGTAGCAAGTCTTATAAAATGAGTTATTTGGGAGAAAAAAGAGGCTTGAACTAACATGAATCAAAGTTAACTGTGAAGTGGAGATAAAGGGGACCATTTATGAAACTTATCTGAAAGGACTGTTCACAGTGGGATAGTTAACATGTTCCAAACTGCAAGTTTTACTTTGCAAATGCTTCTCCCTAGTCATTTCTCCTTCACTTGGATGTACAAGAGTCTACTCTCAGCTTTCAAGGAAGACCGCCATTAAATGTTAGGGATACCTATGGAAGTGCAGATTAAGCACTTCCTGTCTGCACCTGTTCTCTTCCGCATCTGTTCTCAACCACAGCCTTGCATTAATATTATGACAGAAATGTCTAGTTGAACGCTTCATCCAAACTTTTTTGGCATGACACAACAGCTCATCTGTCTGCTTTTGTCAAATTTGGTATTATGGGAGACTTAAGATTTAACTGCCAAGACATTCATTTCTAGCTTGTACTTCCAGGCTCATAGCTGCCAACAGATTCATTAAACAAACCAGGGACTTCAACATTTCCATTAAGCAGGCTAGGAACTTCACAATATTTCCTTAACAGTTTTGTTGAATTGGTCTTCTTTTTGTTTTCACATTGCCAATTCTGATGCAAATCAATAAAAATGGATGAATATTAAACTTGATTTTTTAAAAGGTCATAGTAAATAGAGTGAGAGGCTTCTCTCTTTAAAAACAGTTAAAAGCTAAATCTCATCTCAGACCTGTCAATTAACATCTCTGATGTTATAAGAATTAAAGCACATACATTAGATAGAATCCTGCTTGTGCACTATATTGGAATAGGCAGAAAAAGAGGAAAAAACTGCTGCAGCCACAGCTATGAAAGAAGCAAAGAGAAACAGGCAACCTACACCTGGCAGATTTTTTTTTCTGCCTTCTCTTATCAGCACTTCACAATTCTGGAAGACACGTAATCACCAGCATAGTGTGCCAGTAGAATTCTGGCCACTATCCTTAGTTGTTGGGGCCTCTAGCTTCGGATGTCAACCTCCTACTTTCAAAAATGATGGTGTCTGAGAACTGCCATTTATATTTCCCACAATCAACACTACATGGGGAATAATAAAATTGGCAGATTTAGAGGATTACTACAGTAGTTCATAGTGTCAGACACTACCAAAGTAGAAGGAATCCCACAATCCATTAATTTTGGACCCTTCAAATCTGGAACCAGACCTTGCTTACATTATTTTCCTTCTGAACATTCTTGGCCACTGGAACTGTAGACTTAATAAAATTAAAAGCTATTAAATTTTTTTACATCCTACACTATCCTAGATAATATAAACTGCTTTACTAACTATAAATTAACTTATTTTAGTAACTTGATTACCACCTTTGCTTGAATAATGAATAAGGCAGTATCAGGAAAATTGTTTAAATCAGTGATTTAAACTAAACCCTTTTCACTGGACAATTCAAGTTAATGATTTAAATCACTCTAATTTAAATCAAACTGCCATTGATGAGTGGGTTACCTAACCCCTTTCCTCCCCACCATATTGCAGCTCGGAGTTGACTAGCTTTTTTACTTAGCTTATAAGCAAGTTTCTTGCAAATTACATCCAGTTAAGTCTAATGAAGCTGATGCCTTGGTGCAACAACTTTAGCAGTACCACAAGAAGTCAACATGGCTACACAGGTTTTTTTTTAAACCCCCCATATCCCAAAATTCAGGACAGGCTGCCATGAGGTACACTCTATCACCATGCATTTCTTCTCAGTTCCAAAAACTTTAGACTCAGATTTGGCAATTTCTTTTGTTGTAGCCTAACTTCTAAAAAAAGGTCTTCAAAGGGAGTTTTCTGCTGTATTGTAAGAACTTTCATCACGTTATCATTAGTATAGTGATGTGGAAAGTTCTTCTGTATCAGTTTAACAGTATTACATCCCATCTACTCAGATTAGTAATGTACCTCTTGTGGGTGTATCTCAGGCGGAATGTGATCCATCTGGGTTTCTAGGAAGGAAGATTAAAGGACCTGAAATTACTTATGAATCTGAGCAATGTATTTTTAGACATAATCAATATATTAGTACTGTTGACAGACTACATTGCTTTTAAGCATTCATAACACATCTGGTTTTGCAAAAAGCTATAAATTTGACATTTTAGATTAACCTAGCAACCACTTCATTGAGAATTTGCAACATCAGAGCAACAGTTGACATCTCTCAAATGTTTTGGATGTATTACTAGAGTCCATTATCAGACAGGTTCAAAATTCAGCCAAAACAGGTCATTGATTAGGCAGACAAAAAAAAAAAAAAAAAAAAAGATCCAGTTCAGATTAACCCATCTTACTTCAATACACCAAGATACGAACCAATCTTTTGCTGATAGCATACAGGCTTTCAGCTGCAAGCATCCAAAGCAGAAAGGTTCCAGTTAACCTTATCTCCCTACTCACATGAAGCCAAAAGCTATGTTAGTAACTTCTGAGCAACCCATGATATTCAACCAACTTCAAACTGTATTTCTTGTGTTTTTGCTTGCTCCAAAGCAGGTAACCATAGTTTTCTGCTTCAAGTGAAATAGTAAAGCATTTTTAGCCTTCCTACTTTGACTGCTCACGTTGCAAACCAATATGCTGGCAAAAACCTAATTCATATCTTAACTTACAAAGCCAAGATATGAATGCTTAAAATGCTCTGGAGCTTTATCAAGAAGAGTTTCACATGTGGATCTTTATAAACCAGAAGAGTTCCATCAGCTGTTATACTGAAAGCTTAAGTTCATATCAGGTTATGCATTACCTGGTTCATTGACAATTTCCAATTTTGACAGTTGCCTTGTTTTTTCAGGTCTTTTGTGCTCTTCTTCTTTTACTTCAAGTTTTCTTGGTATTTTTTCTTTCAGCTCCTCTTTTTCTGATACATTGCAAGGTGCAGGAATATTCTCAAAGTAACCAGATTTTAATAATTTAGATAACAATTCCTTCAAGTGCTTATCTAAAGGGCAAAAGAAAATGAATGTTAAGTATATTCAGTGATTATGAAAGGAGTTTATAGTTTTGACTCTACAGCAAAAATCATCTCACCTCAACATACAAATGGAACATATTTGGGGATAGCACAATCTTTTGGGAAAAGATTATCTTATAAGGAGACATGCAGGATTCATGTAACTCCCAGATACTTCAGTTAAGCAAAGGACAAGAAAAACCTTCAAATATAGAGACTAACTAGTAAAAGTAGCATTATTGGCAACTCACATAAGTCTGGAATATCAGGGCATATGCAGTCCAAATAATATTCACAAAATATCAACATCTTAAGAATGTGTGGCTTAACAGGAAGGAAAATGGTGTGTCCACAAGAATAAAAACCACAGCCTAGAAAAACTGTCTGATGATAACCTCAAGAACACGTACTCCAAAGCAAGGGTATCAAGGTCTAACTGGTTAGATGGCTAACCTTCTATCCAATGGGCAACACTTTACATCATACACTACCATGAAAAAGTTGGAAGCAATTCTTGCAGCTACAAGTTCCTGTTAAGCATACATAATACAGAGGTATGAAAAAGTAGCTGGTTCCTTATTAAGGAGAGTGGTTTCCTAGCCATGATAGTCATTACTTGTGCACTGATATACTACAGGCTCAATTGAGGATATCTTGAGATTTAGAATTGATACTTTTCTCTTAAGCAGTCAACAGGCTTTGTTCAAGTAGGAAAAACAAGAGTTCTTTCAAGAGCAGTGGGAAGTAGAAGGTAGAGTACAAGTGGGCATTATACAGCCCTCCAAATTCTGCAAAATGTCACCTCCCAGCAGTTCTAGTAAGCATAGCTAATGATGAACAGTCAAAGTTGCTGTTAAACAACATCTGGAGGATCACAAAATTCCCACCAAAAGTTATGTAAAGACAGTCTGAACTAGAAGAAATGTTCTTACACCAGTCTTGCTACGTAGCATTTTACATTTCGGGCTGCATGAGATACCAGCATGACAACTTTCACCATATCAATAGGCTCTTTCAAGTAAAATCTACTTACAGGTTGTCCCAGCCACCATTTTTTCACTGCCTTCTAGCAGATCCCAGAAGTAGAGTGATGATTGCTCCATTTGGTCTTCAACACTTAAAGCCAAGGATAAAATAAAGAACTCTTTGAAACAAGTCTACTGTAAGACCTTGAAGGCAATTAACTTTTCATCTAAGATGACAGCATACCTTGTAACCCACAGTCAACAACAGTTTTTGCTCAAAATCATCCATAATTCATACCATTAACGGAATTAGTACATACTGTATACATGTATTAATGTCATGTGCACATGCGAACAAACTCTCCTGATCTCATTAAGTCTTAGTTCCACTTCAATAGGCACAACTGCTTTGTCTACACTAGAAGTCGGCATACTTTGGAACTGGAGTGCCACATCAAGCTATTTCAGTCTCCCTCAGAGGGCCACAATGCCCCCTGACAGCTGCTGTTTGTATTTAATAAAAATGACTCTCAGTCAGTGGTGATTTTTTGTGCTGCTTTGGAGACTTGCATTTATTGACACTGACAACTTTGACACAGGACAGGTAAACAGACAACTGCTACACAGCCAGCTACATGCCCTAAGTAAAAGTATATATCGATAAACTACAAATTGCAAATCCAGAAAACCTTGTTTTCTATAAGAAAAACTAATGTTCAAATCAGGTAGCAAGATGACAGAGTGCTGCTAATGGTCATGAGTCAGAAGGAATCCACTCCCTGGAGCAACTTGGCCCCTGTTGCTTTTTCCCATTAATGCTGCCTGTTAGTCTCAGAGAGGGAAAGCAAACTGCAAAGGCAACAGTGCAGAACAGCTCACTTTCCTGCCATTGCTGGATCCAGAGAAGGGGAAAACCAAGTAGTTCATGCTCCTCCACACTGCAGGAAAGGAACACTGCCCTCACCTTCCCCTTGGTTAATGAACAAGTAACTTATGGCAAGAAACAGAAACACCTATCAGTGACAAGGGGCAGGACATATTGAAGGAGTCTTTATGAAGAATCTCCCCTAAACCTGGAGCCTGCACCTTAGAGTGATTTGAAGGAAAGAAACTAAGTTACCTACCTAAGCATCTCATTTCTTCCTGAACATGTCAATTTTGCAAACTTAATGAGGTAGTCTAGTTCTTTAGAAGGCAGGAATATCGCACCATTCAAGCCACCTCTGAAGTCCTTCTGCACATGCTCTTGAGTTAAATTTTGCAGCACATACTGGACCTGTAGTACTGTGCTGAGTTTCTTCTTTTCTGCTTCAAGCTTCATTAGTGTCTCCCTTCTCTGTGCTTTCCTCTGCACTTTCAGCAGCTGTATCAAAACAAGAATAAAGTGGCACACTATATAAGTTTGCAACAGATTTGGACAGTAAGTGGACCACAGCTCAGGAAAAAGCTGCTCATATTACCTATATTCTCATATCCAAAATGAAGATGCCCAATTATTCCAAGTCTTAACAATTTTAACATTTTACAGTCATAGTCAATTAACCATACAAACTCATACACAGTTTAATTATTTGCATAGTGTCCCATATCAGGGCAGAATAGTCATGTTACTATGGTGGTGGAAGAGGAGTACTCTGTATCAACAATGCCAGCCTTTATACAAAAGAGCTTCCAATATATGAGAGGTAAGAGCAATATCTCAGTCATAATGGGGGAAAGAGTAGAAGCTCTCAGTGACTGTCCTAGCAACAGCAGAGAACCTAACAACACAGTATCACCTCCCTCCCCAGCAGTTGTATATAAAGCAACATAACACTGACCCATTTCTTGACAACAATATAGTCTACTTACATCTTGACTAAGCCCAGAAAATGTCTTCTGAAGTTCTTTAGCAAACTCTAAGTTATGTATCACTTCATCATATTTTTCAACTGCTTCCTGCAATTAACCACATATCATTAGTCTTCACTTAAGTGCCTAAAATTTACTAAGCACTGTACATAGGCTAAGAAGCAGCACTATCCTTTCTAAAGGTTTATAACCTAAAAAGCAAAGATGATGGACTCTGCAGAGTCAGGCATCACTTCTTAGCTACAGAGTTCTTGCAATGATCAGCTTGAAAAGGAAAATGTTCAGGAAGAGAAACAAAATGGCAGCTGGTTTCTCAGCCAAGGCAATGGAGTAAGACACATCATACAATAAAGGTCAGAATTTTTCCATCCAACAACTCGCCAGCTTAAAGAAACTTATTGTATTGCTAACTGTATTGCTTTATTCATATGAATAAAGACACATTTTGATTCAGACACTGTTCAGTCCATATCAAGAATCTGGACTCTTTTCTACAACTAAGTCTTCTAGCACACATTTAAAGAGAAGCGACATTATCATGATTACAAGTAATTTTGAAAGATCCAAATTCATATTAAGACTTGCTTGGTTTACAATTTTTGATTATCAAGAGGCAGTAAATTTAAGCAATGGCTGATCTGATTGAAGAAAAGGCAGAGCAGACAGAATTATTATAACTGTTGTAATGTTTTTGTTATACAGAGTTAAAGCAAACGGCATTTTTAGAAAAGATATGTGCACGCATACACAGTTTGCTATAAGCACAGTCCCAAGATGGTGGGGGTTGATGATAATAATATTCTCCATCATATCTAAAATTGCTAATGTTCAGAGTAATGTTCTGAGATAATCAGAAAGCTGTAAGAAATTACTGTAATATTGATGCCTATTCATTTTCGGTAATAATGTACTTTGAGATAAATTTGCCTGTCTCTACTGTAGTTAAAAACGGGGCCTCTTGAAGACTTCAGTCATGAAATTGTCATGAATCAAAGCACAACAGGGCACATACTTCCTTGGCTTCCTTTGACTGGAGCAAAGAAGACGCTACCAGATAACTTCTTCCTTCCCAAATGGTACAACATAGTAATCTATGCATCCCCCCTCCCCATGCTGGTAAAGGAAGGCAAATTGCCAGAGAGGTCCTGATTTCTTCAGAGGATCCCTTGAACAGCTATGAACTTATATAACACTTTCTGATCCTCCAGAACAAACCTTACTATTACCAACGGTCATCTTACTTACAATGAAGGAGTCCCCCATGCATCGCAGAGCATGCAATATCCTTGAAGTCGTTGATTAGATGGCTTTTTAAATAAGCATACTTCCTTTCAACATGAAACAGTCATTTCACAATTCATGGCTACACCATAGGAGATGGACTTACAAAAGCTGCACTTCTACCACTGGATTGTTAATGCTAAGGCTGATACAGATGCAACAATTAAACGTCTGACTTTGGTAACAGACTATACTATTGGAAAAGTGACAGCTACACCTCTAGAACAATATTATCAAGTAACATATGGCACAAGAACAAATTACGAACATCTACCATGTGCTTTATACTCAGAGCAGTTAAAGGAGAGAGCTGTAGCCATTTGCATTCCTAAACACTCTGCAGCACTGATTCCTCACTGTAGCATCATTCAAAAGGTGATTGACACAGCATAGATACCATTAAGATTCCTAATCCTGAAGTTTCACAGGTACCCATAAGAACTTAGCTGCTTACGAATTGTCCAGAAGCAGCTTATCTGAATAGATCAGGAAACAGTATCAAGTGACATTCAAAGAAGAGGTTTTATGGACCAAGCCTAAGATTCACAATTCATAAAGTATTGTTTTTAGGAACAGGTACAAAAACAAGGTATTTTCTTACATGTCATTCAGAAGATATTGGGCCATATTCTACATCACCTTCTCAATTACACATACCTAAATAATGTCTCCTGGCCTGAACCCCCACCCCCACCCCAAAAAAACCACTTTACTGGGAAGCAGCTGCTTTGAGAGATGATGTTTGTCCTGCTGGATATTGAGGCACAAGAGAGTAATGGTTACACTCCCCCCACCACTGAACAAGGCTGTGAGAAGAAATTTCAACAAGAGCCCTGCTTCTGACTGTTGCAAGCTCCCTCAGTTGCAGAAGGGGAGTGGAAATGCCATCTTCCAGCACTCCTGTAGCCAGACATCCCTCTCTCAGAGCACCTGCTGCCCAGTATAGTAGCTTTGAGAGGACATTTATCATGTGGCAATAACAGCGTGACTGTAACAATGCAGTGTCAGATCTGTAACTCTAGGTTACAAATCTGTAACAACACTACAGAATGCCAGTCATCATTTTTATACATGGCATGATGTATTTAGTAATGCCTACACCAACTTATGTTTATTGTTGTTGTGTGCCTTGCGGCAATCCTAAGGTGAACCTACCATGGGGTTTTCTGGGGGCTGAGAGTATGTGATATGCCCAAGGTCACCCAGCAGGTTTCCGTGGCTGAGCGGGGAATCAAACACATGGAAATTACTTGAGGAAAAGAAAAGGTAACAGCTTTTCTGCTGCCTTAATGCAGTGCCTAAGTGCAATCACTTTTGTACAATAATAAGCCAGTCAAGCTTTATCACATCAAATATTACTGGAATTGGAATACTTCTAGTTTAACACTGTAAAAGAGTGCCAAGAGCCTGAGTCAGGATGAAGAAAGCAGATTTACTATTTCTGTGAAATGCTAAGAGCAGATTACAGGCCACAGCAGATAGGCCAGGCTATATCAAACCACATGATGAAGCAATACATCATAGCAAAGGAATCTCCAGCAGTTCCTGGACAGTATAAAAACACAGCACTGGGGGCACTATTGCCTATGTTTAAAACGTATTATCTTATTTAGCTCTTAACCAGGGCTCAAGCATCAATAGAGCAGAAACCAGTTTCAAGTCCAGGGGAGAAGAAGGGTAAACCTGTGTCAGAGAAAGCATGCGTTCTTGCAGCCTGTTTAATATTTCTTATTCATCCATGCTTGACAGACCATGGGAGTCACATCTATCCAACCCCAAACACGATCCTAGATAAAGGCAGTTTTCAGCACTGCAGCAAGAAATGGCAGAAAATCCTGACAGCATCGATTAAGACAGGCATGAAAAGCCATATTGAAACAGTAAGTTCCATGTAAGGCACCTGAAGAACATATATGAACCTGAGTGAGTGCAGACCTCCCCCCCAAATTCTGTTTTATCTGCTCAAATTAGCATTTCAGGTATTTTAAAAGCTTTATTCGCTTTTACTTGGCAAGTAAAGATTTTGACAACTCTTGAATTTCAGTCATCAAAAGAAGATGGTTGTTAATGTATACTTATGCATTCCCTTTCCAAATCAATTTTGACCCCAATAATTGTGTGAAGGTAGCTAATGAGGCTCCATTTTTTGAGCTAAGTAGATTTTACTTAGCTACCTGGTTGAGGGGCCACCTATGAAGTCCACTGTGTGCTACCTGAGCTCATCAAGGAAAAGGTTAAAAAAATGTTTGAAGCTGAAAATAAACAAGAAGAACAGAGAGCTTACCAACTGATCCTGGTTGAGAGACTCGCCTCGTTTCAGACGATCTTTGTAGTCTTCTAATTTGAGCTGTGGACACATATCAAGCAAGTACAGGATTAAAGCAGATGTGAGCAGCCTTTTTCCCCAAGACTTCTTTATTTTTAAGCATAGGCCAAACTTAAATGACACCAATGTCAACAGTGACAAACATTACAACAGCTCCCAATGCTGCTATCTCTAAGCTTGAATACATAAAAAAAACACATCTAAATCTTTCACAGGAACTCTGAGTCCTTTGAAAACAATATCTTAAATTTATAAGTGAAATTTTGGGGATCCACAGGATATTTTTTTAAACACGAAATCTCATGCAGCCCAAAACAAATGGCAAGGCAGAGCTAACATGACTGGCATTTCCTTGAGCCAAGAAATCCAGTTCAGAATCTCCAATGCATAAGAATTTCATAAAAATGAAAACACTGCCAGGACTTCCAGATGGCAACTTATCTGTTTACAATTAACATACCTAATGTTAGCTTTACGTGACATATTCAAGCTTCCCTAAGTACTGCAGTTAGACTGCAACACTACCTGTCTGCAGAACTAAGACTGATCAATCACTTATGAAGCTACTTCAAGCTTCTTTATACTGATAGCACTGAAAAATTACAGAAAAATGCAAACTAGCCTGCACTTCCATATTACATGCAAATCACTATCAAGTCTAAAGGACATAGCGTAGAAAGCTTGTGATGCATGTGAACTGAATGCTATGTCACACGAGAAAGCTCTCTTATGCCTCTGTAGCCCTAAATGTCATTTAAAGAAAGGCAAAATTCCAAAGCAAAATCATCAGTCATGGGCACTGTCATTAGATTTATACGTTTGCAGTGCCAAAGTATATACCATTTTAGAATTTCATAAGCAACAAATACAAGTACCTGCTCCAAGGAGTTTATAATCTAAATGAATTTGCTCGTGCAATTACTGTATTGAGTGACTTTCTCTCATTTTTGTAATCTAATTGAAATACATACCTTCTTTTTCTCAATGTTCCTTATTTTATGTTTTAGGCAGATAAGCCCATTATCAATGTAAGTCTCGTAAGCCTGGGAAGCTGTGGTGGCAGAATTCAAAGCAACCTGCAGGGGGCTCAAGGGAGGCTGGTTATCCCCTCGAGGACCTTGAGTCACTTGCTGCTTTGCTAGTTTCATGCTCTTCTCTTCCCCGTCTTCAGAGCGGCATGAAGGCGAAGGGTGACGGAGCGGAGACTGTGAAAGCTGCACCATTGAAACGGCTAGGGCTGCAAAAGGAAAGAAAAAACTAGTAAAGTTTACCTCTTCACTCACAGCAACTTCAGCACTCATATTTATTGTAGAAGAAGTGGATTTTAATGCAGGAAAAATTTCCATAAATGGCACAACTTTACAGAAGTTAGTTATGCTCTTGTACACATTAATGTTAAAATTTAACACAGCACTTCAGCGTGCTCAAGAAATAGTCACCACTGAGGTATAAAGGCTTAAACAACACAGATCATTTAAACTTTAAACAGCCACAGTCAGTAACTTCTTAGGAGCCCTAAAAAGGGGTATTATAAGGATGAAGAATCAACATGCACACTAATCCACTTGCATAAAACTCCTTTCTCCCTCTCCTGCCTTGGTGAGCTGCCTACTTGCATTTATTAATCCTCATCCTATCAAATCAAATATCAAGTGGCACTTAAAGATGCTGTCCCCCTATCCATGTCCTTTTCTCAGAAATACTGAGGGAGGAGTAAAAACCCCCCAACTTTCTCATCATTCCCTAAATGCACTAGAAACAGGAAACATCAGCAATTCCATTGCCTAGAGACAGAAGCACACACACAAAATGGAGAGCCTGGGCATCTTCTAAAAAAAGAGATAACTCTGTCCCAATCAGTTTATGGCAACCAAGGACAGGGAGGAGTAATTGGTATTAGAAATTCGCAAGGCCAGATTACTAAAACAATGGAAGATAAAGTCATTTCCGGGGGGGGGCTGTTAATCTGCTGCAGCAAAAAAAAAAAGGGTCTTCCAGTTTTTTAAAGCCCTGCAACAGTGGACTGCTGAGCACTTCATCAGATGAAACAAAGGTGGCTGCTCTGCCACCAGCAAAGTGAGGAGACAAAGATGAGCAGGGTATTCTCCTTAACAGAGAGAGTGATGGGATGGCACAGGGAAGTCTAAAACCCTAATCCTAGCCACAATTACTCTAAAGCAATCCCACCGTGTTCAGCAAGGTTCCCAGGCAAACATGCACTGGATTTCAGCCAGATAATACAGCCCGCAAGTTTACTCGGGAGTAAGTCTTATTGTGGTCAATGATGCCTATCAGAAGACTGGTTTTCCCCTGGACATTCACAAGGGTTATTCTGGCTGATATATACATACATACATACATATATATTTAACCAGCCATTTCTCAGGGGACAATTTGGCCCTGGAATTCGACTTTTGGCACAATCTCCAGAAACCAAATCCTAATTGCCAAAATGCAATTGCCCAAAGCATTTTGCTAAAAAGCCCCGGAATGCTTCGTTGCTGCCTCAGGAACAGCAACCCTTGCCAGAAGAAAACCGGCAAGGTGACACGATTTGCATGGTTTTTGGGGTCCTAAGAGAAAACCAACGAACAAAAAACCTTGGCAAAGTCTATGTCTGGCCGTCTACAGAAAGGGAGGCAGGGAGGAGACCTCCTAATCGGCCATGTCCAGCCGTGGAGGTGACCAGGGATGAGGCAGCGCCGCGTCATCCCCGTCCCTCTCTCCTCCATGTTTGTATGCGCGGCTGCTCCCAAGGTGCAGGTGGGAGACTGTGACGGGGACGGTCTTATCTTCCTTCGGCTACGAATGCCGGCACCACCGGGATTCGTCCCACCGGCCCCTGGATTCCCCGGCACCAGCCCAACGAGCCCCGCAAACTCATCCTCGTTATCCTTCTCAAAGGAGAAAGAGGATAACGCTATTGGGCGAGAACCGGCCGCCTACCGCGGCGCCCGCCCTCAGCCAACTCACCTCAACAGCCAAACAAGCTCAAGCCCACCCAAACGCCGGCCTCCCCGCTTATAAACCCCTCCCCACCCCGTAGCAAGGGAAAGGGGCGGAGCCTCCGCGGAAGGTCATCCCGCGGCTTTCCAATCGCCGGCCGGCTTCAGACGCCCCGTGCTGCCTCCCCCTCCGCCCAACCCCGGCAACCGCATGGCTGTCTTCTCCCACGTTCTGTCCCGACCCACGTGACTGGCCGGACCGTTAACTGGTGAGCAAGGAGGTTGTGCGCGAGGCCGGGTATCCTGTGGGGAGGTGGCCGAGTCCTTCGTGCTCTGGCCGTTTCCACACTAGCCTGTTATAGCGCTGTGGTTCCACTTTCAACATCTTGTGGGATCCTGGGGTTTGCAGTTTTGGGAGGCCCCTCAGAGGCCCCTCCCTAAACTGGAAACCTCAGGATTCCATAGGATGTTGAAAGTGGAATCATAGCGCTATAACAGGCTAGTGCGGAAATGGGCTATGCTCGGTTGTCGCTGAGTGTAGGAAAAGGATTGATATCGGCTTAATTACTAAGGAATGGCAGAGAGTAGTGAGCAAGCTTTGGGATTTAACAGGACTCTTCTTCAGTCTGGATTTTAAACACACCCACTTGCACGTTTACTTTTGAACTCATCGCCGTTATAGTTTTGAGGCTCCCCAAATAGTTGCTGTTATAACTACCGTTTTAACGGTAACTCATTTTATATGGGGAAATTCAGTTCCTTCATCTGAGAAGGTGGGCTTTTAACATAGGCATATCTTAGTTAACAGAGGTCATTTCTGCACTACACTGTTACAGTGCTATTATTCCACTTTCCACATCCTGTGGAATCCTGGGATTTGCAGTTTAGGGAGGAGCATTTAGCACTCTCAGCCAGAGACCTCTTTGGCCTCAGTAAACTACAAACCCCAGAATTCCACAGGATGTTGAGCACTGTAACAGTATTGTGCAGAAAGGGCCCAAACTTCTGACAAAAGAGCTCCCTTTTTACAAAGTCGTTTTACCCATCCAGCCTCCCTTTTCTCCTTGTTCTCTGTCTAGGTGGAAGTCTTTTTAGCAGCATCTGCATTGGGAGGATGTTGAAGGAGGGCTAGAAAAACGAAGATTTTTCAGTAAAGGGTTCAACAGTACGGATAGCAGGACACACTATAGTATGAATTGGGAAAGAATGAGCATTTATTCTAGCCAGTCCTTCTGTAACTGTGTGTACCTGCTTATAACAGGCAAGGGAAATTCAGCTGCCTTCAGAACTCCTTACTAATCAAATGTTAGGCACAAAACAGAAATAAAAGGAGAAGGCAGAAAAGCCTGCCTCATCAACTTCCTTTATCATGTTAAAAAAAGGTAGAGCTATATGTTTGGCCACCAAAATGGAAATCATAAAGGTAAAGGCTGGTCAAAGAAAAAGTCATTCCTGGATGCATTTTGGAAGAAACCTTTAAGTGGTCTCTAGAAGGTTCAAAATGTTTTTGTTCACTTATTTAAGACCTACCTCACCTGGTTTTGTTTCACATACTGTCAGTTTTGGGTAAAAGGTCTGTTGAAACACATTGAACTGTTTTCTCTTTTTCGTGGTATAGGAATCTATTCTTATCCTTTCCATGTTGTTTCTGCCTCTAGTACCAAATTGCTTGCAAAGAAGTTATGCCCAGGAACACACATACTTTGTTAATTGAGGTATGCATGTAATGTGGGCCACCTGTTCAAGAACCACAGAAAAATAATAATTCTAGTGTTGTCATGATCAAAATTACAAATCTTGAGTCTCTAAAGTGGATCATTGTTACTTTTAAAAAGTTTTCTAGGGAAACATGGAAGGGCAGTCAACCTCATTTCTGCAATCATGCAAACTATATTCACATTTCATACCAAAATATGGCTGGCTGTTTAGCAGTGTAGTAAAGTAACCACCTGAGCCAGCAAGTGTTGGATGTTATTAATGGTTGATAAATTATTCCATTCTGGAATTTTTACTGGATTTTCTACCATATGGGCCCAGCCAGGTCCAGTGAGTTTGTTTAAAGAGAGCCATAAATGTTTTAGTGCTATTGTTTCCTGTAAGGATGCAACAGGAATACAAATACTCAGAAAGTTGACTTCTTAGAGGAGGATCAGGACAGCTCCCCTAAGCAAGCCATCAGCCTCTTTCTGTGTCTTTGGACCAGCCCATCCACAGAAGAAAATATTACCTTGGGGCCCCATAGGCATCAGTAGTGGCTACAGGAGTATGGTGGCTCTGTAGATGGGAAAACCTGCTTTCAAATAACTCATGAGGGAAGGAGAGTGGATCCACAAGGACCTCTTTCATCCAGCTTTGGCCTGTTTCACTAGCAAAGAAGACTGAAGAAATAGGCCCAAGTGGAGGAGAAAAAGCTCAAGCCCCTATGAATGACATATTCAGACATTTTATCACACAAACCTCATCAGAGGAGTTGAGTTCTGGGGTGTGACTGCTGAACAAGGTCCGGCTCATTTTTGCTCCTTACCCATCTCAAATTTTCAAACTGTGCTCCAGGGAAAGTTGAGCTGTTTCTGAAGTTCATTAGTGTTTTCTCTAGGAAATGTAAAGCGCAAGCTTTCTTGAAAACCAGCTTGGCCACTACTACTGATCTTCCCTTGTAATATGCACCTTCAGGGGATTGTTTACTATGTTATAGGTGAAGGATGTGGACCACATGGCCCTCCAGATGTGTTCAACTGCAGTACCCATCATACCATATGACTTGCTATACAGAGTAGGACTGACTGGAACTATAGTCCAACCTTGAGAGGACAGCATCTTTTCCCCATCCGTGTTTTAAGCATTCTTAATTTATACAACATTGAGGCCCTGCTGGCTTGGTATGTGAATGGTGAGATGCAAAGAGAAGAGGACTTTTGAACATTTACTTGTTTAAAAGAAGGAATTTCAGCAGGTGTAGCCTGTCATGCCAGTTGCAGTTGCTGAAATGCCCTCTTCAACACAGCTGTTAAAAGTGTGGGAGCCCTGTCTTCTTTTACTTCTGGCCACCCATCTATGAAATAAATGTATACTTTAGACAGAACTGAGCAGCTAGCTGTGTTTACGTTGACTTTTCACTAGTATCTCAGTGTCTACCAATAGAAGAAAAATAGTAGACTGGGAAGGGATAGACATAACACTTAGTAATATGGAACATGGTATGTCTAAGTATCAGAACTGAAATCACAGTTCTTTTGAACAAAACTCTACTCTTGGGCCATTTCTGCATGAGACCGTTATAGCACTATTATTCCACTTTCAACATCCTATGGAATCCCAGGGTTTGCAATTGCAAACCCCGGGATTCCATACGATGTTGAAAGTGGAATAATAACACTATAACAGTCTCGTGCAGAAACGGCCCGGGTTTTGCTCTACAGTGATTTCACTGGATGCATGTAAGTTAGACAATAATACCTTTTATTATTCTATTATGCTATTCTTAAACACTCAGGAGTCAGAAACTAACCAGCTCACTGCAAATCAGCCAGAAATCTATCAGAAGATTGAGGTAGGCAGAATGCAGCCATCCAGATGTTGACAGACTGTGGCCCCCAACATTCCAGCACTTGCAGTCTGGAGGGCTCCACTTTGCCTATCCCTGCAGTAGATCCTGATCCTTCTGCTTACTCTTTTTTCTGTCTTTGTATTTATTGATCTATTTGTTTATTAACATAGATCTCTAAAGTACTAATGTTTATGCTCCATTGTAGTGCTGGTAGACAGACAGGTAAATTTAGAAAAGAGTCCCGGGGGCAATATGTGGAAACTGATGCTTCAGATTGTGCCTTCTATTGATATGTTCTACCAGAGTAGAAAACTTTATCTGCATCTGAAGAGCTATAGTGTAATACTGCCTTGTAGTGCCAAACCTGTTTTCTTGGATTCACAGACTGATTTCTATGGGCCCTTGTTTGGGGTCCTTCTTACACTCAGTCTTCTCAGTTATTCTTTTCCTTTTTTCAGAAATTGCTGAGGAAGGTTCTCTGACCATGCTTGATCATGTCCCAGTACTACACATGAAGCCAAGGGGAGGTAAAGAGAATAGTATGACAGTTCTATTTGTGTGAAGTGTTCTTCTACATATTGCTTTTAATTACATCCTTCACTTATAATTTCCTCTGTGAAATAACTAATCTCAGTGCTGGATGTCTGCATCTGTGGGAGTCATCCAGTCCATAGAGCATTTATTCAGAAGTGTCTCTCTATGTTTATAAACTGAGAGAAAGATACCAGACTCTTTAATAAAATAGAGGGTCCTGTCTTTACAATCATTACCAAAAGTGCCTATATGGCTCTGCAACTGCATCACTCTCCCAGACAAATGTTTAAAGGGATTACAATCATGATTCATTCTCTATGTCCATTTCAGTCAAAGAACTAGGGTTAATTCAGAACATTAGCTATATTGTCTTCTTTAACTAAAGGTGGGTTCCTGACAGGCCGTCTTACCCTAATGGGTCTGACCAAAAATGCAATTGTTAATCTTGTAGGTATAGTAGAAAAATAAGACCAAAGGTTCATTGGTCCCAGCATACCTTTTCTACAGGAGTTATCAACATATTTCCAAGAAGTCTACAACAAGGCATGGCACTTGTTGTTGGTATAGCAGTATAGAAAATAATATCTAGAGACCTACTGCCTTTGAGTCTGGGAGTTCCACATGGCCATCATGCTTAGTAGCCATTGAGAGAACCATCCTCCATTTAGTATGCAGTAACCAGACTTAATACCCATGCTTTCAGACACATCATGGTAGTTTTACTAAAATCATAAATTCTCTATAAAATATAACAGTAAAATAAGTCAGGTATGGAAATGATATGCAGGCAACATCCAAAAAAACTAAGAAATGTGGACAAAAAACTAACAATGAATTTGTCTAATTCCAGTTTAAAGTCATTTGAGCTAGTGACTATTTCAGTATCTTGCAGCAGTGAATTCCATACATCCTCTATTTTTGCTTGAAGAAGTCTCCTGATGTTTTCGAAACTAGTGCCAGTCAGCTTTTAACTGGCTTCCTGTCTTTCCCTATGGAACTAGCTCCCTTGATTTTCTATGGAACTGGTTCTTCACAGTCTCAATTTGCATTGCAGTTCCTGGAGCACAATCCCAACACAAATTGAGACCAGCTTCTATGTTTCTGTAGCACCCATAAAAGCTGAGTATCTGCATGATTTTGCCTCCGCTACAATTTCTGCATGCTTTTAAGAAACAGCCCCATGATTGAAAGAGCACTAAAATCTGGTATGATAGTGAGGCTTCTAGCTTTGTAGACTAGACGCTACTGCTAGTGGTTTGATTCACAAAAATCTTCAGGAAAAAAAATGCTTATACTGTGTTTGTGTTGCAAAATTATTAATCTGCTGCCACTGCTCAAACTTGTTACAGGCACAAGACTAGTCTCCTGCTTTCTGGGAAATTAGCAACAAAGGGTAGTCTTCGGTGTGTGTGGAATATAAACTATCCAGATCACCTATGGCCCTAAGATGTTACAAGCATTTGGAACTATGTGGAGGGCGGGGAGAGGCAGGGTAGGATTGCTCTTAATGAAATCCAAATGCCTGATCTCCTGACTTCTCTCAGTCTTAAACAGATTACCCCTCTTTCCCAGCCTCACAATACACTATGGGAGTAGTTTACAAAAAGTGCTTCTGTAAGCATCCCACTTCAAGCACTACTTTGGAATTGTAACTGTAAAGATCTGTAATAATTAGTTAATGCTAATACCAGCAAGCAAAATACGTTAAGACTGGACTTCTGTACCTGAGAGTAAGTTCTACTGAACACAATGAGACTTAATTTTGAGTTGTTTTGTGTTGTGTTGTAGATACTCCAATAAGAAGCAAAGGCAGAAAACTATACCAGTTTGGATAAACAATGTGTCAACTTTAAAGTGATGCAGATATCACTGCAGGCTAAAGTTGTTGCAGTTGGTTTTCTACATCAGACATGAATTGGAACATTGGAACTGTAGAATCATAGAATCATAGAATCATAGAAATGTAGAGTTGGAAGAGACCACAAGGGCCATCCAGTCCAACCCCCTGCCATGCAGGAAAACCCTCAAAGCACTCCCGACAAGTGGCCATCCAGCCTCCGCTTAAAAACCTCCAAAGAAGGAGACTCCACCACACTCTGTGGCAGCACATTCCACTATCAGACAGCTCTGACTGTCAGGAAATTCCTCCTGAGGTTCAGGCGGAATCTCCCCTCCTGCAGCTTGCATCCATTGCTCCTTGTCCTGGTCTCAAGAGCAGGAGAAAACAAGCCCACTCCCTCCTCGACATGACACCCCTTCAAATATTTAAACATGGCTATCATGTCCCCTCTCAACCTTCTCTTCTGCAGACTAAACATACCCAGCTCTCTAAGTCTGTCCTCATAGGGCATGGCTTCCAGGCCCCTCACCATTTTGGTTGCCCTCCTCTGGACCCGCTCCAGCTTATCCATATCCTTCTTGAATTGGGGTGCCCAGAACTGGACACAGTATTCAAGATGAGGTCTAACCAATGCAGAATAAAGTGGTACCAATACTTCCCTCGATCTAGACCCCATACTCCTATTGATGCAACCAAGAATTGCGTTGGCCTTCTTGGCTGCCGCATCACACTGCTGACTCATGTTCAGCTTGTGGTCTACGAAGACTCCTAAATCCCTTTCACACGTACTGTTAGCCAGCCACGTGTCCCCCATCCTATATTTCTGCATACCATTTTTTCTGCCTAAGTGTAGGTAATAGGGAAAGCTGTGCTAAATTACATGTACATCATCTTTATAAGCCGCAAATTGCTAATCCAGATGAGCAGTCACTTTTGTTATTGATGATTTGTTATTGGTTAATTGCTTTTAGGTACAGCTTGACCTTTGAATATTGATAATGATGATATGAATATTCAGAGATGAAAAATATTAAGTTTAGTGTCATCTAAATATGGAAACATCAATGAAGCATTACAGGCTAAACGACCAATAACCCATCTGTCTCACTGAGTATTAACAAACTATTGACACTTTGTAAATGGAGAAACCAGACTCTTATTGCATTTGATCTGCTGTTGGAAATGTAGATATATGCCACTAACAGGTATGCTTGACAGGAAATTGCTATAGTCCATTGAATGATTCGGTAAGCTCTGTACCTTCTTTCACCATCTATACTTTATTTAAGGCATTGGTTACAAAGAACAGAAACTTTCAGAATTAAAGCTGGGCAAAAATGCTTCTGAGTAACAGCTAGATTTTCTGTTTTCAAAACTTGGGATCAATCCACAGATATACTGAAGTTTGTTTCTCTCCCTGCGCTTTTCTTTTCAGTTTTTTTAACGTTTTGCCTGATGAAGAGCCCCAAAAATAGTTATTTTGTGACCTTTGAGATGATCTAATAAAAGTCACTCAACCATGGAAACCCACTGGGTGAATGTGGGCAAGTCACAGTCTCTCAGCCTCAAGAGAAGACAATGACAAACAAACTTTGCCAAGAAAACCCCATGATAGGGACGCCTTGTTGATGTTGTTGTTACGTGCCTTCATTTCTGACTTATGGCAACTCTAAGGTGAACCTACCACAATATTTTCATGGCAAGATTTGTTCTGAGAAGGTTTGCCATTTCCTTCCTCTAAGGTTTGAGAGAGTATGACTTTCCCAAGGCCACCAAGTTAGTTTCCATGGTTGAGCAAAGATTCAGACCCTGATCTCCAGAGTCATAGTCAACTGCTCAAACCACTGCACCATGTTGGCTGTAGGGTCACCTTAGGGTTGCCATAAGTCAGAAGTGACTTGAAGGTGCACAACAACAATAAAGGTTTTACCCTAGTGTCCTATAGAAAATTTTAGATGCATGAAATGCTGTTTTTTAAAACAATAAAGACAGTTAAAGAGTAAGCAGTGCATTATGACACAAGCTTGAGTGGGCTGTAGTCCACTTCATCAGATGCCTTTTCAGAATTTTTGGCGAGGTGGTGGAACAACTTATGTCAGAGAGAAATAGAATGCATAAAGTACTGACACTGACAAATAGCCATGCACAAAATAGTTGTTGCTAATAATTCAAAATTCTGGCACTACTTAAGCTAATTAATACATGTCTTGGAATAAGAAAACTTTATCCTGATTCAAGCCTCTGGAGATGGAACTGAACCTCTTGTTCAATAATAGCTTAGCAGTCTTTTTCCCCCCAATATCTTGTCAACATTTCTTTGCTCTATGGTGGCTACTTTAAGGTCTGTCTCAGACCATCCTGAGAAACTGAAGAGTTCATACACTTTTTTTTTTTTAAAATACTGGCATGTTTTCTGTCAGATTTGTGTCTATATTTTTTTTCAGAGAAAATGTCCTGTTTGTCCTATGTAGAAGGTGGAAGAGCATTACTGACAGATTTTACATATATCTTACATATATCTGTGGGAAAATGAAGATCAGCCCCTGATATTGTGAGTGACTTTTAGACCTTGCTAATAGGGTTGTCAGAGCAAATAAGAGAACTAATTTGATATCTGGGTTTGTTGAAGGGTCTGGTCCATTAGTTTGCTTCCTTGCAGCATATGTGACTTGGAAAATACTTGATACCTAAATGCGTTATTTTAATTATGCAGGAACAAGCTCATGCAACTGAAAAGTGGTACTCCACTTTTTAGGGCTTCCTTTCTTTCCACCACTAGGTAAAACAAATCTGTTTTTAAGACAGCAATTCCTTGTACCATCTAACTAAATACAGATTGTATGACTTAAACATCAAGTCAACTTCTCTCCCATGCCACACTGACGCTGGGTGACATGTCAGCTAATGAAGGCATCTGGAGATTGTGAAAGGTTATGTACATTTTTGTGCATTTTGTGCTTTTATGGAATTTGGTATCTGGTGAACATTCCATGAAGAGAACAGGATGATCAGTTGCCTATCAACTGTGTGCTTCTCATAGAACTTGTGATGATTTTCAGTAATTATAGCCTCTTTCACATTTCAGTGATCTATTGAAGGAGAAGGTTTAAAGAGAAATGGCTGTATTGGTCTTTTTCAGTTTTAAAAGAATTCTAGTAGCACCTTAAAGACTGCCCAGATTATTTCAGCATAAGATATGATGGGCTGTAGCCCTGCATCTAAAAAAGTGGGCATCACCAAGAAAGCTTATGCCAAATAGACTGTTTAGTCTTTAAGGTGCTCCAGGACTCCATTTCATTCTTCTTCTTAGTAATTTTTGTTTCCAGGACATTGTGGATTTCTACATAGTAAGTTTAACATCTGTTTGTGTGTACTCACTGAGTAGGATCCATATTTAGATGCATGCAGTTGGTGGAAGTGACTATCGAATATCCTCTTCTTCCCTGCTTCAGTGTTTCTTGCTCCCTGGATGTGCTACATGGAAGAAGATCTATGAAAATGCTGTCCATGAATGGCAGATCCTGGATCCAACCCAATAGTATTATTGCTAGCTATCCTTAGTTGTTCCTTTCAGATATTTTATTTATCTAAGTTGTACTTGGGTAATTGGATCCTTTTGACTTCTGTTGCAAAAATGAATGTCCCATCTGAACTTCTGATAGCAAAAATAAACTGAGACTGACATTCAGCTGTACCGGGGGAAACATTGAATGTTCATCTGTCTGACAATAGAATTGTGTTTCCAGTGTGAGCCTATGAAATCAAAACAGAACTAAAAAATGAATACTATGTGTTACTTTATGAATGAATTGTCAGCGAACAGGGAGCTGGCAGCAGGAATGGGAATCTAATGTACATGTTCAGGAGAGTAAGAAAGTTGTCCTGCATGCACAACGTTTGTAGGTGCTTTTGTGACTATTTCCTATTTTGCTGTATAATGGAGGCCTGCCAAACTGGAATGCTGCTGTGTTTGCAAAACTGTCCACCAGCCACTTACTCAGAACAAAAGTGACAGAAGCCTGTATTGTCAGGAGCACAAAAAACAGCTCTAACATCATTATAGAGCCCTCCAAGCGGAATTAGAAAATGCAACTGTGAGTGTCCTCTCACTAATCTTCTTTGCCTTTGCCTTATAAAATTTCCTGCCACATTCATGTTGGTGCCAGCATCGCTAGCATCACCTACAAGACCAATGTTTCAGTTGTACATGGGGATTTCTTTATATGTAAAGATTTCAAATGCTACTTCTTTATACACAGATGAGAGAATTCGCTCAGCACTGCAACAGCAAAAATGATTCGTTTCCACTAATACTATCTACCCATCAGTGTACAGATCGTCTGAAAGCTGGGTGGCAACATTCAGCAGTGCCGTATAGCCCTCTGGTCTTTCACATCAGAGAGCTTAAGAAGCACTGTGTTAGACCCCTCACTACTGTCATCATGTTGTTTTAATAAGCACTTTTTTGCCACTTTGTGTATACGTCCAGTATTTTCATGTATTTAACACCCCCACCCATGAAATGTGCCTCTGAGGCCTGCTTTCTGTACAGGATGGGAAGAGGGAGGAAAGAAGCTGAAGAAGAGAATAAAAGACTGCAGCCTTGATGCAGAAGCAGATCTCTGGAGTCTGGTGAACAATCAGGGATGCGGAGAGGTGCTAAGATAGCCCATTAAAGGCCATGGAGCTGAGATAATTCTAGAAGTGTGGGGAAGGCCGTAGAACAGAGGGGCTTAAAATACTGTTGAAGCTGTTGAATGTTACACAAACAATATAGAAGCAGAAACTATCACAGTGTGAACCTATTTCTTTTATGCTGCTGTTTAAATAGTTTAAAACCTCCCCCCTCTTTATCCTACCCCATTAAAGTACTCTAGGAATATAGCTACATCTCACCGTAATTGCTGGAACTCACCAGCTCTTGCTTTAAATCCTGATTACAGAGACACATTACTGATTTATATATTTGTTTCATTGGTGGAAGCAGCTGGATGTCAGGCTTGCAAGATCTGTTTCCTTCTCCTCTTCCTCTTCTTTTTCTTCTTGATTTATATCTCATCTTTTTCCCTATGCAGGATCTAAGGTAGTTCCACAGATTCCGTTTTTCCCCTTATCATTCTTGCTTGCCATCATCATTGTTGTGTTTCAGGTGAAGCCAAGTGAAAGCCTTTTGGTGGTATTTGTTGTTACTTGCTGCCAGTCAGCTTTGACTTATGGCAACCCTAGGAATGAGGCACCTCCAGGATCCCTGGTCATCACCTGCCCTGCTCAGGTTATGCTAACTCAGGTCCATGCATAGTTTCCTTAACAGAATCAATCCACCTGTGCAGCCTTCCTCTTTTCCTGCTGCTTTCAACCTGGACAAGTATTACTGTCTTTTCAGTGGAGTCACATTGTCTTTATGTCCAGAGTATGACAGCCTGAGTTTAATCATCTTCAAGTTGAGTAAGAATTATTGCTTAATTTGCTGTACTTCATCTTTTTGGCAGTACAAGCTAGCCGTAGAACTCTTCTCCAGCACCATATTTCAAAGGGGTTAATTGTCTTCCTGTCAGCTTTCATCATTGTCCAGTTTCACAACCATACATACAAATTAGAAATACTATGGCCTGGATGATTCTGGTTTTGATATTCAATTCTATTTTACATATGTACCGGTATATTTTACATTTGAGTATTTTTTTTCTAGTTCCTTGATGACTGCCTTTCCAGGTCTTAAGTCTCCTAATTTCTTGACTATTGTCTCTAATTTGGTTAATGATTGAGTATAGGAAATCTCTAACTAACGTATCTTCATTACCCACTTTCAAGTTATATAAATGATCTATGGTTATTATTTTTCTCTTAATAGTCAGCGGTAACCCTGCTTTTCACTGGCTTACTTTCATCAGTCATCGTTCCAAGCCTTTCCTATTTTCCACAAATAACATGATGTTATCTGCGTATCTTAAATTGTTGATTTTCCTTTCCCTCAGTGCTCATGCCTGCTTTCTGTAGAAGTTCTGCATATAAATTAAACAGATACGTTAATAAAATGCAGCCTTGTCTGACTTCCCTGACAATGGCAAACAATTCTGTTCCTTCATATTGTGCCTTAACAGTGGCCTCTTGTCCAGAGTACAGGTTACATGAGCAAACAATCAGATGTTGTTCTTTTAGAGTAAATCATAATTCTCATGATCTGCACAGTCAAAGGCTGTTTATTAGTTGCTTAGTACATTTAAAAGAAAATAAAAGTAGATTTAGCTTGCTATTCTTTTGCTGTTTATGTCTTGTCAATTTTTTGGACTTATTTATGATGCTTTTTATATTGATTTTTTTGTAAGTCTCTTTGAGGTCACTTGTCTACATACAGGTTATGCTAGCTGCAGAAATAAAAGGAAGATATGAAGGAATAAAACAAGGAAACAAGAAGCCCTTCTGTAGAAAAGGTGGTGTTCAATGGCTGTTTCTGTGGCTGTTTAGGATCTGCTCCAAATTCTCAAAGGGCTTTTGTTCCATCAGAACTCAGCCAAGCTCTAATGGAGAGTAATGAACTTTCCTGCTGAGATTTCCATTTGAGAAGGTAGAAAACTTCTGAAGTGTACTGTAAATCTCAGCTTGTCTATTTAATTTCATTTTGGGGCAAGACCAATATTATAATTACCAGGTAACTGCAACACACTTCCTGATCTATTTTTTTTTACTATCACCAAAAGCCTTTAGAGGGCCATCTAGAGGGACTAGGACAACCAAAAAGTCCCTTGTTTTATTCCTCTCTTTCTACCTTTCCCCCTGAGATGAACATGAAATTTTCTCCATCCTGAAGGACTTACAAGGACTTAAGGACTTTTAATCCCCACTCCCCAAGTCAGTTTAAATTAACCCAATATTTCCTGAAATGAAACTAAGTGTATAGTTCCACGGCTCTTTGTTATTGCAGAACTATACTTAAGACGGTCACCACTAGGAAACATAATGACTGTTCTCTGGACAGCAGATTCAACAGAGATCAAGGCCGTTTTCACACTAGACTGTTATAGTGCTATTATTCCACTTTCAATATCCTATTTAGGGAGAAACTTAATGTGACACAGGTCACATGGCCCAAGTGAGATAAAGAGGAAGGCTTGCAATAAAAGAAAATAATCCTAATGCTTAACTGGTGCACTTTAGTACTTTGACTGCAATTCCTGCATAATAATTAAAAGGGCTCAGTGGAAATTGGTGAAAGTCAATTGGTGAAAGTTGCTTGAACCTAGATGTGTCGTGTGATCAGTGAGTGGAGGAAGAGGAAGAACACGAAGGAGGAGTAAGGGAAACCCAGGACATTTCAAGAAAAAGCTTGGATGCAAAATCATGAATATGCAGATAAGAGCAAAACCAAAAGAACTGAAAATTCTTGATACTTCCAGGGACTTCTTTCCTTCCTGGATAAGCCAAGAGAGAAGCAATTTTTTTTTAAATATATGGGTCATTGACTTGCAATCTCTGCTCTTTAACACAATAGTTATTCAATTTGTGAAGCTTGTTTAGTTGTGTGGGAGGATGCCAAGAGAAAGTGGGGGGATATATTTTATTTCTTGTTGGCTAAATATAGAAGGTTCTGTTGAAAGGAAAAATCACCACACTGTTGGGAAAGACTTTTGCTGAAGCCATGAGGGAAAAATAGGGTGGTTCCTTGAAAAAATAAACTTGGCACGTGATACCGTTACACTGTATTCCCTAAATAAACTATTTGTGGCTAAGGTGAAAGTGTGTGCCCATTCTATGATAGCATACTTCCCTCCTTTGCTTGCCCTAAAGACTTTTTTTTTAAAGTTATGTAAGGGAAAGTTTACTATCCCTTTGCATTGCTAGGTGTTCACACTGAGATCCAAAGTGGAGCTGCAAAATTATGTTCTTCTGAACATATCATTAGTGAATGACTGATAAGACTACTATTAAACCAGTTCCAGTGTCCAGGAAAACCTTTGAGGTGCCAAAATTACCATAATAAACACAATTCAAAGATGGGCCTTAAAACAGTTTGTGCTTGTAAATACTTGTATACACATGCCACTGCAAGGCATTCTGGGGCAAAAGGAAGCCTTCACTTAGTGACTGCCTGGCAACCACTGGCCTGCTTCCCAAACTCCTGGGACTTGGAGATTCTCCAGTCTTCCCTTTAACTAAGACTTTGCAAAGTGGCTAGGGGAATAAATGATGATGAGTGGACCAGGACCTTTCTTTTCTCTCTCTCAGTCTCTCTCTGCTTGGTATACAGAGGAATGGGATTGCTGTTTTCACTGCAAAAGTGTGTGTTGCCTAAAATTAACTCCTAGCACTGCCCAGTCCTTGATCTTCCACTCATAAGCTGGATGGGAATTGTTTTCAAGGTACAGCCCTCCTTGTGTATATCCAGCTATACTCTATCCACAGTACTGGATGAAATGTAACAGAGTGGTCTGAAAAAAGTCAGTGCATTGAGTGCACCATTCTTTTTAAATAAAAAAAGACCAGCTTTTTAAAAAAATCTATTCTAAAAATGTTTACTCAAGCATTTATATAATTTTAAGTGCTGCTGCATGCTTATGTCAATAACTCAACATTTTTAAAACACGTATGATTTATTTATTTAGTGATTACCAGGAGGAAACAGAACACACATGCTAAAATGGCAAGAACTTCAAAGACCATGGACTTTTCCCGAGTCAGTATTTTAATCTGCGGTAGAATGCATCTTATTGAAACATCTTTGCTATAATTTAAAGTGTTTGTCCAACTGTCATACTACAGAAATCCACAGGCTTGGGTCAGAGAGTCACCAGACCTAGTCCAGAATCCCAGTGGCATCTTCCACGTGCATAAATTCCCCTACAGAAGCATATTCACATTTTTGTCCAATGGGCAACATTTGCATTCAGTTCAAAGTCATGGAAGCAGAATTGCATATGCAGTGTTGCATATTTGGTTCCATATTCAGTTGTACAGTGTTGCCACTCAACACAATGGTCATATAGCACTATCAATGCACAAGTCCACGTATGGAGATTAGTGCCAGGCCACCCTGTGTAGAATTACAGCCGTAGTATATTATCTAACAACAACAGTAGAGTTTTCGTCTTGATTTGTCAAGTCCAAAAGTCCTATTTTGTATTCCTCCTGATCAAACAGATTGCTGGGGTTTTATTGTTTGTTTGCTTTTTGTTTTTTTTGCACTAGAGTGAACATTTACAAATGGATTTTATCAAACTTGATATTGAGGCTCCGGATGACTTCCTAAACATTTTTTGCACGTTTGGGAATGTTTTGCAGACATTGGCTTTTTTTTTAAACTGCTGTAAAATCAAATAGACTAAAAAGGCCATTTTGTGCAGAACATTGAGAACCAAGGATTGTAGGTGCTATCACTCAAACATTTGTTCCATTTAAATTGTGAGTGAAATCATTAACATAATGTGAGAAATACTGAGTAAATTCCAGATATATTAATAGTTTATTAGGGTATTTTGGCACAAATACAGTTTTAAAAATGTACTGACTGGAAAGATCGTGGCATTAGCGTACTAGGATCTTTAGGTACTTGCCACCTGATATGTCTCTGATCACATCAAAACCGTGCATCTTTAAAGAAGAAAGTGAAATAGAGAAGAAAGTGAAATAATGAAAGTGCAGGTTATTTTTCTACATTTTTGGATACTTTACCACTTTTGTGTCTTGTTTATTTTTAAGTTAGATTTTCTGCAGTCCAAAGGTCAAACAAGATGTTAAAGTGAATGCATATTCCCTGCCATTGATACGTTTTCATTCCCAAAACACTATTCTAACAAAGAGTTGTGCTTCAGGAACCAGGCTTGCAATTTAATCCCATGTTTTCTTTCTATTGACTAATCACAAAATGAGCACACTAAATGCAACATGACGACAGTCATGTTCCATGACTATACATTAATGTATTTTCCATTGTATCGCATCACTGAATTTCTTCCCATCCTGCACATCTATTAAAGAAGAACTTATTAAAACAAGAACAAAAACCAGCAAAGCATGTAGATGATGTGGGGCGAATAGTTCAGGACAAGTAAAAAAGTTCAGAGAATAAGGCACCTTTTAATTTGGCCCTACTGTTTCATGTGGCACTATTTGTATAATTAAGTAGCAACCACCATCTTAATATAAACAATGTGCTTTGTATAATATAAGGTTTCATAGAGCAGACATCAGATGTACCATCCTCTCCTTGCCTAACCTAGACATTCTAGACATTCCTCCTCCAGTCTTCCTGATCCTTCTTCAAACTCTACTTTCCTGCTACTGCTGGTTTTACTTCTAAGGCTGATATTATTATCTATCTATCTATCTCTCTATCTATCTATGGTTTCTTCAAAAATAATTGTATATTTGGACTTGTATCGGATACCTAAGCAATGATGTCCTGTATTAAAACTTCCCACTTAGAATGATGCAGAATGATTTAAATCTTTTGAGGTATACTGTGGGCTGTTATCTGAAATCAGAATATCAGGTATTCTATGCCTTACAAAATGAGGCTTCAGACCTTGATCACTGTGTTTGTCTGAGTGTCATCAAGGTAATCCACATTCGTAAAATTACAATAATAAGTCTATTATGATCATATAGGTCCTGTCATTAAAATTGAACAAGTTAGTATGCACACTGGAGTGGAAAGGCTGAACTGGCATTCAACTTTGGTTGAATGCATGCAAGATTACAGGGAATGCATATTTGATTTTATTGGATCATTATAATACACCCTCACAAGTAAAGGACAGAGACCAGACATTGATGACTCATGGAACGAATACATTGCTGCCTAAGAGAGACTTTTTGTTAAAACTCCAGGGAAACAATACCTGGAAGCAGTTGAAATGCTAACATTTAATATAAGTTGCACAGTAGAACAAAGGAGCCAAAGACCTGAGGCCACACGAAATGGAATGGCAAAGGACTATAGGTAAGAATGTAGTGACAGAGATTATGTGAAGTTGTTGCAGACAGGAACTGAGGTATAGCTGAAGGCCTTCATTCTTATGTGACGATTTTGCCATTTTATAACATTCCTTCTTTCCCTTCCTGCTCTTCTTTGCTTTCTTAGTGTATGAGAGATTCCTCAATGAACAGGCAGCTATGTTTTTTCTTGAACTTAATGTTGAAGTAACTGTGTGGGCATATGCCTTCAAGTCACTGTCGACCTGATGAATTTCATAGGGTTTTCTTAGGCAAGAAATACTCAGAGGTGGTTTTCCCAGTTCCTTCCTCTAAAATGTGGCCTACAGCACTTGATATTCATTGGTGACCCTGGTTAGCTTCCAAGATTAGATAGGATCTTGTGCCTTTAGGTATTTAAAGTATGCAAGTATTTTATGTTAATATTTTTAAGGCATTGTTCTGACTTTCTGAAGCATAAAAAAAAGTATCTTCAGCTTAAAAAATACAACAAAATACAGCTGAAGTTGTCAAGCCAAAACCCTCCCAGAATAAAACATCTTCACCAAGCCATTGAAGACAGTAAAGGTGGGGAGGGGGAGCCTGAGGTAAGAACACTTAGGAAGTTTAGGAATCGTTTAAGTTTAGATGAGTTACATTGGAGTAAGAATTGTACAGCCTTCCAGGTGTTATTGAACTGATGCTTCCAGCAGCCCTAAAGCAGAAAGAAGAGTGAAGAATGCTGGGAGCTGCAGTTCAATAGCATCTGGAGATTCAATGGACACAGTGGATTTACATAACTTAGAAGCAGATGATACAAAAGATTTTATTTTGATGCCTTTATCTTGGTTCAGCCATAAATTAGAGACTATAATCAAGAAATCAAAAGAGGGCTAAGACCTGGGAAAGCAGCTGTGGAGGAACTATGTAAGAACTAAGTAAGTGCAGATACATCATTAAATACAAAAGTCAAGTTCATCCCTGACATAGTATTTCCAGTTTCTGTGCATAGTTATAAAAACTGGACAGTGAAAAGAATTGATAGGAGGAGAAATAACTAATTTGCAATGTGCTGTTGGAGAAGAGTTCTACGGATACCAGTGACATGACTGCTCCCTGAAAAAGATAAGAAAAGAAATAGATCCAAAAGCAAATCAAGCTTGAACTCTCACTAGAAGGCTAAATTACTAAACTGAGGCTGTTATGCTTTGTACACATCCTGAGACAACATGACTTATTCGAAAAGACAATAATGCTTGGTAAAGTGGAAGGCAGTAGGAGAAGAGGAACTGTGCTACGGGTGGATTGATTCAATCAAAAGAAGCCATACCCCTGAATTTGCAAGACCTGGTGGTCTCTCATTTATGATTTGATGGCAAATATGAACAACAAAGACTCCACCTTCCAGTTGTGGAGCTATTAGGGTGGATGCCCCGTTCTGTTCTGTGATGGTAAGGGCTTTGTGACAGCAGTGTTAGTGTCCTGCTCATACCTGGCTTACAATTTTATTTCCCTTATTTTTCCATCAGGTAAAGAGGTAACATGTGTACTCTGGAGAGGGTGATTGCTTATATCCTAAGATGTTCACTGAAACCTCACCTTAGAGTCATAACTGGCAATCTTACTGATTTAGTCTCACAATAGATTGGTGAAGATTGATGCTCAAAGTTTAAGATAATGAGGTAGAGAAATGTTAGGCAATCTCACTGTGTATGATTTGACCGGGTTTCTAAGTTGGCTCTGAAAGAAGATAGATGTAATCTGATAAACTGAGACTGAATTCAGAGGAGCAGGTGTTGGAAAAGATTTTTAGGGGATTCTTAAAGCTGTAGTCCAGAAAGTAAACCTTACAAATTCTAAACAGGAGTTAGGTCATTGTAGGTATACAAAGTATTGAAACTTTGAGGATTTTGTATGCAAGTAACTCCATCTTGTGGTCCTACAGATAAAGGTTGTATTATTTTAAAATAGAAAAAAACATATATGTTGAAATTCATGTTCACTTTTCTCCAGATTTGAGAAGCACTAATGTATAAATTGAATCACACCCCCTTTAAACTCATGGAAAGGCAGATTCTGTCAAAACTGTTTTAATTACTTGCAAATAATACTGATTTTTTTTTTTACTGCATAGATGTATAACAACTAGGTCTTATTTAGTTCAGAGATAGTGTGGTATGGCGGTTTTGAGTGTTGTATTGATTCTGGAGACAAGGGCTCAAATCCCCATTCAGCCATGGAAATCCACTGGGTGACCTTGAGTAGGTCACACTCTCTCAGCTGAAGAGGAGGGCAAAGGCAAATCCCATCTGAACAGATTGTGCCATGAAAAATCCTATGATACCTTAGGATCACTGTTAAGTGGGAAACAACCTGAAGGGATGCAACAACCTATTCAGTTTAATGGCACTTAACACTCAGCCAGGGAGGTGTAAAATACTTTGGAAAAGGGCTTGCCTGTCAAGCAAACTCCATCCTGCAGTGTGTTTCAGGTACAGCTCCTCCCATTTGTACTTCTGAATGCCAAATACAGAAGATAAGGAGTGCCTCCATCACTTGCACAAAGACTGTTGGGATTGGAGCAGGAAGGGGCAAAATGCAGCTCTCCAGATGTTAGACTGCAACATCTGTCTTGGCCAGCATAGCTGATGTGAGAAATGCTAGTAGTTCCATCTTAAAGGCATCTTGCGGGGTTTGTACCAAATATTTTAATAACTTAAATACAGGATGAACATGTGCAAAATCAAGTTAGTTCTTAATTGCTCTAGATTATACCGTGTTTTTCCTTTTGTTCCTTTTCTGTCCTTTTTGTCCTGTCCTGTTGTTTAGAGATCTGCCTTTACTCCATTAACATACACGTTAGCGTGTTTCCCTGCAGTCAGTTAATACCTGTGTAACATTATGTTGAGGAACTTAGAAATTAGAATGCAGCATATCTTTTATTTTTAAAGTGAGTTGAATGTAGACACATTCTTTAAAAACTCCTGTGAAATGTATTTTCTGCAGTAATCTTCAGAATTGGGCAAAATGTCATTACAAGTCAGGACAGAAGTATTGCCCCACATGCATTCAGCTTTATGATGCCATCACACCTCCAAATCAGATTGCTACATGATCTCTGATTAAAAGGATCATTATTTGGCAGCAAAAAAGAGCCTGTGAAACCATGCCAAACTATCCAAGAATGGCAATGCGTAGGACAGGATTAACAAAAGACTGGTGTTTGTGGAGTTTGGAGTTTGTTTGTGGAGTTTGTGGTGTTTGTGATTTCCGAATCATCCTTTTTCACTCCAAAATGTTCACTTATAAGCTTTATGGTATTCCATAAGTAAAAGGGCAAACTTACAGAAAGACTCACTGAATTCAATGGGGTTTTAATGCCAGTTGTCAGCATAGAATTGTAGTCGAAGAACAGGTTGCTTACCTGTAACTGTAGTTCTTCGAGTGGTCATCTGTGCCCTCATACATTAGGAGCTTTCGCGCCTGCGCGGTAGCATTCGGAAAATTCTAGAGCTCGTTAGCTTTGGCAGGAACCCCTCCCCGTCGGTACTGCGCATGCTCCTCCCACCGACTAACGGTCTCTCCTCAGTTCTGGTCCGCCGAAGCAGATGGGACCTGAAAAAGAGGGGAAGGCAGGGCGGGGATGTATGAGGGCACAGATGACCACTCGAAGAACTACAGTTACAGGTAAGCAACCTGTTCTTCTTCTTTGTGGTCTCTGTGCCTCATACATTAGGAGACTGTGTAGCTTACCAGAGGATGGTGGGTCAGGTCCCAGACCTTACAGCACAGAAGACAGCACAGCACGACCGAACCGGGCATCTCTCCTGGAACGGCAGTCGAGCCTGTAGTGGTGCACGAAGGTCGACGGCTGGGACCAGGTCGCCACACGGCAGAGTTCCGACAGGTCGACGCCTCGCAGGAGGGCAGCAGATGTCGCCACGGCCCTGGTGGAGTGGGCCCGAAGCAGGTCTGGCGGAGGCTTCCTGGCAAGCTCATACGCCAGTAGAACAGTCTGTACCACCCACTTAGAGAAGCGTTGGGTGGACACTTTGTGGCCTCTCCGGCGCCTGCCATAGCAGACAAACAGGTGGGGTGATTGTCTGTAGGCTGCAGTCCTGTCCTTATAGAAGGCCAGCGCCCGACGCACATCAAGGGAGTGGAGGGAACGCTCCAGAGGTGTCGTCGGGTCGGCGTAGAAGGCCGGCAGGATGATGTCCTGGCTGAGGTGGAAGTTGGACACCACCTTCGGCAGGAAGGAGATATCTGGCCGGAGGACCACCTTGTCGCGGTGGAAGACCAAGTAGGGCTCATCGCACCGTAGCGCCGTCAACTCTCCCGCCCGCCTGGCAGAGGTGACGGCCACTAGGAACGCGGTCTTCATCGCGAGCAGCCTGTCGTCCGTCGTGGCCATGGGCTCGAAGGGCGGCTTCGTCAGCTGGGACAGCACCAATGACAGCGACCACAGCGGTAGTGGCGGCGATACCGGCGGGTAAAGGTGCTGCAGGCCCTTCAGGAACCGCTTGACAGTACCGTCCCTGAAAAGAGCGGCCGACGGGGATCGTGGCGGCTGGTATGCCACGATCGCGGCGAGGTAGACTTTGAGCGACGGAAAGGCCAGGCCCTGTTGCCGGAGATGGAGGAGGAAGTGGAGCACGGTACGCAGGGTGACAGGCGATACCAGCTCCCGACGTTCCTCGGCGAAGGCCACGAAGCGCTGCCACTTATAGTGGTAGTTCCTTCGCGTGGACTCTTTCCTGGCCGCGGTCAAGACGTTTCCGATGGCTGGATCGTCTAGGGCGATATCCTCCAAGCATGGAGGGCCAACAGCGGCAGGTCCGGGTGTAACACCAGTCCGTCGGAGTGAGACAGTAGGTCCGGTACCGTTGGAAACCTGAGAGTCCTGCCCCAGGCGGCCTCGATCAGGGGTCCGAACCAGTGCTGCCTCGGCCAGTAGGGCGCCACCAGGATCGCGTCCGCCCAGTCCGCGATGATCTTCGCGATCATGCGGCCCAGGAGCGGGAACGGAGGGAAGGTGTAGATCAGCCCTTCGTCCCACGGGAACTGGAAGGCATCGCCGATGGAGCGGCGATCGTGACCGGCCCTCGAACAGAACAGGCGGCACTTCGCGTTCTGGCTGGTCGCGAAGAGGTCGATGGTCGGCTCGCCCCATCGGTCCCGAAGCATCCGGAAGGCCTCGTCGGACAGGGACCACTCGTGATGGGAGGTGGTGTCCCTGCTGAGAGCGTCCGCCGTGGTGTTCTCCTGCCCCGCCAGGTGAACCGCCACGGGGTGTATCCGGAGCGGGACGCACCAGTTCCAAAGGTCAAGCGCGATGCCCAGCAGCGCGGTGGAATGCGTCCCGCCTTGCCTGTTCACATAGCAGACCGCCGTCGTGTTGTCCGTGAGGATCAGCACCGTGCGGCCCGTGACTAGGTGTCGGAACGCTCTCAGGGTCTTGTGGATCGCCAACAGTTCGAGCGAGTTGATGTGGAGGAACAACTCATCGTCCATCCACCGGCCTCGGACCCGGAGATCTCCGGTGTGCGCTCCCCAGCCGAAGAGCGAGGCATCTGTCGTTATCGTGACCGGCGGCCTGGGTTCGCGGAACGGCATGCCTGATAGCAAGTTCCGGTACGACAGCCACCACAGGAGCGACCGACGTACCTCTCGGGGCAGACGGTACCGGCGGCGCTGGTCGTCCCAGAGTGGATCGAAGGCCCTGACGAACCAGTGCTGGAGTGGCCGTGCGCGTAACCGGGAGAGGTAGGTCACGGCGGTGGTCGAGGCCATGTAACCGAGGAGCTGCTGGATCCTCCTCGCTGACAGCGTCGAGGCCTCGAAGGCAGCGGACGCCGCCCGACGAAGCGTCCGCGCCCTCTCGTCTGGGAGGAAGGCCCTCGCCGATACCGAGTCTAGGGTCACCCCGATGAAGTCGAGAACCCGGGTGGGCTCGAGATGGGACTTCTTGGAGTTGACCCTGAGTCCGAGCCGAGTGAGAAGGGACAAAGTCCAATGAATGTCCCTGTACAGTTTGTGTTTGCAGGACGCCACCAAAAGCCAATCGTCCAGGTAAGGGTAGACGGAGACGCCTCTCGTCCGCAGGAAGGACACGACCGGAGCCATGCACTTGGTGAACACCCTCGGTGCGGTGGAAAGTCCGAACGGCAGTACCCGGTACTGGTAGCTGATGCCATCGATCGCGAACCGAAGGTATCGCCGATGCTGCGGGCGGATCGAGATGTGGAAATAGGCGTCTTTGAGGTCTATGGACGCAAACCAGTCCCCTCGGCGGCGGAAGGGGAGGATCGACGGCAGCGTGACCATCTTGAACCTCTTGGGGCGGATGTATTTGTTCACCCCTCGGAGGTCTAGGATGGGCCGCAGGGATCCGTCCGCCTTCGGCACCGTGAAGTACCTTGAATAGAAGCTGGTGGTCTTGGCTGAAGGCGGGAGGCTCTCGATCGCTCCCTTCTCAAGGAGGGACTGGACCTCTTCCAGTAGAGCCGAGCTGGCCGGAGTGGAATAGTAGACACCCCGTGGCGGAATAGCCTGGAACTCGATGGCGTACCCCAGGCGGACGATGGTAAGTACCCAGGAGTCCGCAGTGATCTCCTGCCAGCAGTCGAGGTGTCTGGCCAGGCTCGGGTGGTGGAACAGCTCTACTGGGAGGGCGAAGGATGGCACGGGTGGAGTCCTGCGAAGGCCGTCAAAACCGGGACTTCGCTCCCGAGGATGACTTCTTGGATGACGAAGATGGGCGTCGTCTGGGAAGCCTCCTGGAAGCCGAAGAGGTCGACGGCCTCGACGCGGTCGACCGCGGAGACCGCGGCTGGTACGCCGAAGAAGAGGAGGACCTTCTCCACGTAGGCCTCGGCTGGAAGGAGCAGCGAGTCTGGGCTGGCTGGTTTATACCCATCTTCTTCGCAGTCAGCCGGGCCTTGACGAGGTGATCCATGGCCTCGTCGGTGGAGGAATGAAACAGCCCTTCGCCGTCGAAGGGAGGGTCTTCAATCCTTCGACGGCTGTCCTCCTGGAGCCCACAGGACCGGAGCCACGCGTGACGTCGGAGGGCTACGGCACCAACCATCACCCTCGAGGTAGCCTCCGCGGCGTGCCTCGAGGTGGCGGGGCTGCTGCGTAGCCACCGCAACGGCCTCGCCGAAGATCTGATTGGCTGAGGCGCGTGACTCCTCCGGCAAGTCAGCAAGGAGCGGGCCGAGTCGGTCGAAGAGGTTCCGATGGTATGCCGCGAGGCATGCCATCGTGTTCACCGTCCTGACCACCAGGGACGATGCCGAGTAGAACCTTCGGCCGAAGGCATCGAACTTCCGTCCTTCACGGTCCGGAGGGGTGGTATGCGCTCGATTGCCTCCCTTCGTCTGCACCGACTCGACCACGATGGAGTTTGGTACAGGGTGGTGAAAGAGAAACTCCGCGTTTTCTTTCTGAGTCCTGTACAAATGCTCCAGCCTGTGGGGGATAGGCTGTGCTGACGCCGGCTTCACCCACGGCTGCTTCATCGCATCCACCAAGGTAGGCAGAAACGGCAGCGGTGCGGTTGACGGTGGGCGGGCTTCCAAGTACTGGAAGACGGGGTCCTGGGCTTGAGGAGCAGGGTCGGTCACCTTAAGGCCAAGGGCTGTGGCCATCCGGAGGAGGATTGCCGAGAACTGACGGACGTCCTCCGGCGCAGACTCCGGAGCTGGCTCTCCGAACCCCAGCGGTGCTGAAATAACAATCCAACAAGCAAGCCAACAAGCAGAACCTTCTGAACACTGAGGCGGACAAGAAAGAACTGAGGAGAGACCGTTAGTTGGCGGGAGGAGTATGCGCAGTACCGACGTGGGGGAGGGGTTCCCGCCAAAGCTAACGAGCTCTAGAATTTTCCGAACGCTACCGCGCAGGCGCGAAAGCTCCTAATGTATGAGGCACAGAGACCACGAAGAAGAATTAACTTTTCTTGTTTTGTGCCTTCAAGTTATTTCTGTTTTATGATGACCCTAAGACCCTAAGACAACACTATCATGGGGTTTTCTGGAGCTAACTACCAATTAGATTCTTCTTGACTCCATTGTTTTCTGAAAGAGATTACCATACCTTTTTGGATGAAAGCATTGGCTTTAAATCTGCCTATCACTTGTGTTTCAGCTACTTCCATCCATTTCATTGTGGTTGGTATTCATTCAAGTGTCACATCAATATTTTAAAGAAAGGAAGGAAGGAGTACTTATTTTTCTAAATAAGACTAAAAATTTTATTCATTACTCTATTTTTAAAAAAAAAAGCTTGGATTACAAGTGTATGAACAATGTAAAAAATATGTATATAAAAACAGGTTTCACAGGTTTCTACTACATTAATACAAAGTGCATAACTACATACAATTCTTTTTGTATTACTACTCAGGGAGGAGGAAGAAGAGGAAGGCAGAGGTAAAGACAGTCTGCTGTTGTAGTAATAAATAAATAAATACAGAAGTAGAAGAGATGATCTATAATATAGTACATGGTTTCAAATTATAGTTAAATGCCCAGAACCATTAACTGATTTTTTTAAAAAGCGTAATCCAGTAAGGAGACGACAAATGTATTGCATGTACCCTTCAGAGATTACCAACCCAACAAAACTGCCAAGTAGCTAGTCAGTTACAAGAAAAATCTATTATAGCCTCCCTTTAAAATATTTCTCCTATTTACAAATGAAAGCAGGATAGGGATGGAGGGAAAAACGTATCAAGGGAACCCTAAAAAATTAAGGAAGACAGTATTTTAGATTTAATCTTTTCCTGATATATCACATCAACTCAGATTTTGTGATTCAACAAAAGGTGTGAGGGAAAAACCCCAACTGCACAGACACAGGCCTTTTTGTTGTAGTGCTCTGCAAGAAAGTGGAAATTCTCATGCTACTCAGAAAAAGTGATAAAAAATACATGCATCAAAGCCACAGCATACTCACTTATGCTGGACGGCCATTAACTTGACCCCTAAAAGCAGAGGCACACTCATTCATATCTAACAGAAACCATTTTTGGACCAACTGAACTTTCAAAATGAGAACAAAAACAAGATTATAGCCCTTATCCTTGCTTAAATTCATTTAAAAATTACTCCATCCACTAGATCTTCCAACCTTTGCTACAGTTAAAACTGCCCCCAGAGAGTATTCTCTTTCATACACTCAAATCTAAACTGTAAACACAGGGGAAAAACTGGAATCCTAGGATAGGCCTACTATTGTCATTGTTGCTAGAGAGAAACCAGATAACCTTTCCTTCTAAGATGTCCGTGAAATTAATAGACATTCAAGGACGGGACAGGGACAATGCTGCAAATACTATGTTTCGGTAATGACAAATATGCATTGAGGAGAGTTAACTAGGCAGTTCCATACTGGAAGATGGGGTCATGAGAAGGAAGAGCAAAGACTAAAGGCACTTCTAGGAAATGGAGAAGAAAAGTATTGTAGCAGGAATGGCTTAGGGGACTGCCGCTTTCAGTCAGCAAAAATGAGGGACATTTACCGCATGCTGGGTTGGCTCCTTGGAAATGTGCTAGTATGCATCTGATAAACTACACCAGTTTTTGAGGCAATCTTAAAAGGAAGCAACGTTGTAGTTTGGGCTTCCTCAAAACAGATTGGACTGCCACTGGCTGGGCATGGTGGGAGTTGTAGTCCAATAAATCCACCAATATGTATCTGAAACAGAAACCCTCACTTTTGTCAAAAGATGCAGCACACACCTAGGGCAAGCCAGAGTGAAACTACACCTTTTAAATGAGATTATGGAAAAGTACAGGGAAGCTACTGCAGATATATTTTCCTTGGATGTAACCACGTTAATGATGTGGCTGTGACAAAGAATCTAAAGGAAAGAAAAAGAGTCTTAAACCTGAGTTTTTATTAGCATGGCTTCCTGTCAAATGTAAGCTTTATTACCATGTTATTTTCATTCAGCTGCTGGGATGAGATTACAAAGCAGACTACGTGAACTGCCTGTGACTTTGCCAATAATGCCGTATCCACTCTGGGATACAATTCATTAATTCAACTGTTAATTTTTACTCTGTTCTTATTTTTGTACAACTACAGATTTATAGGAGAAAGTGACAAAAAAAAATCATCCACTTACAGGGCAACCTGCATATCTCTGAAGTAATGCTTACTACATGGTATATGGTTACAGGACTACAATCTTAATTGATCCCAAACCACAGAAAAAAGCTATCTGGTACTGAAACTAGGATTTGGCACTGTTATGTACTTGCCACATCCCATTGTAAATATACATAGGAAGATCAACATTACCCTTGTAATTGCTGTTCTAAAAGTACCATGAATGGCCCTCTGTCTCTCCTGACGATTTATTTGTAGCTTTCATCCAAAAACCATGCATGGAATACCACACTGCAGAAAGAAAGATCACTTAGTCCTGCATCACATAGCATTCCATCACTCCTGGTTTGACCAGCCTTACAACTTACTAACTTTGCCTAAACCTAAGCATTCCTCTTACCATTCCTATATATACATTTTCTGAGTTTGGAAAAGTTAACTATTGGATAACTCCCAGCATGGGCAGTCCAAGCTTGGTTGTTTGTTCTTTTCGCTATGTTAGACACAAATGAAGTGTGGGACAAGTGAAACATTACTGCTGAACCATCAGTAGTAAGTAAGATCTCCCCACTTTTACAACATATACATTGTAGGGAAGTCTTGTACAAAACTGAGTACCCAAAGTTCATGCCTTAAGAGTATTCATCAATATTTTCCTCACAGGGAGGAAAAAAAAAGTGACCGGCTAAAATTTTAACATGCCATATGCAAGCACTGATTCTCTGACAGAAATAAACACTACATATATATTTTATCAACCTCATTGTCATTCAGGTGAGAAGTTGTGTGGGGAAAAAAGGCTGAACGGAGATAACGTGCAGCAGTGTTCAGCTTGACTATCTATTTTAGAGTATCTTAAATATTATTTACAGTCTTTTCTGGAGAGATATGAACAGGATTCTGAATTAGCGGAACTGACACAGTAAAAAAAAATCCTCAAAACTGTTCAAGGAAAAAGAACTAAAGTCTTTTGGCAGCATATCAGGCCTCCAGAGTGAGGAGTAGGTCACTTTCAAGCCTTTCAAGAGAGCAAGAGGTTCCATTTACACTGTTTGCAGTTAGCTGTGGAAGTCACCACTCTTCCTGGTTGGAGATGGTTGGAGACTGGGACCCTTGTGGTTCAGGCTTCTCAGCTGGTGACTTCTTGTTGCTACAGCAGGGCTTGAAAAGATGAGTGTCTATAAGGACTTCTCCAAAGCGGCCTTTGTAAATAATTCCACAGCAAACTTTTTGTCTTCAAAGAAAAAAAAATCACAGTTATATTATTTGCATTTTATTTCACATTCATCCTTCACCTAACAGCAACTTGCTGCAGTGCACAAAATATAAATAATCATAGAAACTTTAAATAAATCAGAATAGTAAAACCACACAGCAGCAAAATAATACAAATAAAAGCAGTTATAGCCACATCAGTCTGTTACACCCAAAACTTGCATCTTAAAGGCTGATAAATCTCATGAAGTGGGTTGTAGTCTGTGAAAACTTAATCCAGATAACACTTGTTCATCTTTAAGGTGTCACAAGACTCTTCTTAGTCTTGATAGGAAATGTCTGCATTTTATTTTATTTTATTGATTGATTGGGAAGTTCAGCTAGATCTAAAACTGGCAAGGAGGTACACCAGTGACTATCCTCAAGCATGAAATTCTGCAGGTGTTCTTAGTGCCCATTTGTAAAGAATGTAGGAAAAAAGTAGTCTTTAAATGAACATAAACCTGTTAAGGGCTTTTAAGTCAATATTGTCTTTTTGAATCCAGAAACAGACACAGAACTCATTGAGACTAGACTGGCCATAATATGTTCTGATTGTTAAGTGTCACTTAAGGATTCCAATGATTGCATTTTGTATTAGTTACAATTCCTCAAGTTCTTATAGGCTGCCCAGCACAGAGACCATTGTAATAATTTGGGACATGGGTAACGATAGAGCCAAGTAGATGGAATACCTTCCACAGCTAAACTTCCATAGCTCAGAAGGCTAAGGTCATGCATAACTTAGGCCATTTCCACACTACAGTCTTATAGCGCGATTATTCCACTTTCAACATCCTCTGGAATCCTGGGGTTTGCAGTGGGCATGATGAAAGTGGAATAATTGTGCTATAAGACTGTAGTGCGGAAATCGCTTTAGATCTGTAGTATGCCTTCAATCTGGTATCTTAAGGATACAAGACCTGAGACTCAGCCTTCCCTTAGTATGATGGAAGCCAAATCAAATATTCTCTATGCTTTGCCTAATCCCCTTTTAAAGCCATGTAGTAGAATGGAAAGCAAAGTCCCTGAATTCATTTCCTGATCCACAAATCACATTACAAGCAGGCATCACTGCCAGGCTATGCAAGCATTTTAGCTGATACCAACTCTGTGACAACCAGCTAATCATAAAGTAAGAGGGACACTTACAGATCAATACAACAGCTGGCTACTCTCGCAACATCCATCATTTCTCTGCAAGCAGGGATTAATGGGGGGAGGGGCAGAAGCCAGGGCTATGGCTACATTTTCAAGACAATGAGATGGCTTGTGACCCAATTCATGCCCTGAATGCTATCCAGTTACTTTATCTACTTCTTTGAACACCAGGTTGAATCATCAGTTGTCTGCAAGTGCTCACTAATTGCTGAGAGAACGGAAGCACAAGAGCCTTGTAATTAAGATTACAATTTATTGCAATTATGTGCATTGTAACCACTGCCTCTCCTGTGTCTTCCTGCCTCTATCTACTTTCTCCTTTCTTTAAATCTAAGATTCTGAGTCTCCCTCTGAGCACAGTCTTCATCTGTTTGTTTTTTTAAAGTTGTAAATCTTTACATTGTACAGAGCTAGAAGAACAGGTTGCTTACCTGTAACTGTGGTTCTTCGAGTGGTCATCTGTGCCCTCACGCACTGGGATTTTCACGCATGCGCGGTAACGTTCAGAAGATTCTAGAGCTAAGCAGCTTGGTGGGAACCCCTCCCCCATGCCCGTAGTGAGCATGCTCAGCCTGCCAAGCCAACGGTCTCTTCTCAGTTCTGGAGTCCGCCAAATTAGGGACCTGAAAGGGGGTCAGCTGGGCGGGTGTCTGTGAGGGCACAGATGACCACTCGAAGAACCACAGTTACAAGTGAGCAACCTGTTCTTCTTCGTGGTCTCTGTGCCTCACACACTGGGAGATTTTGTAGCTTACCAGTTGGACGGTGGGTCAGGTCCTAGAGAACGGAAGACAACACCGCATGTCCAAACCGGGCATCTCTCCGGGACCGGCAGTCCAGTCTGTAGTGGCACACGAAGGTCGACGGTTGAGACCAGGTCGCCACACGGCACAGTTCCTGCAGATCCACTCCTCAAAGTAGAGCTGCTGAGGAAGCCATAGCTCTGGTGGAGTGAGCATGGATCAAAGCTGGCGGAGGCTGCTTGGCCAGTTCATACGCCAGAAGAATGGTCTGGGCCACTGATCTGGAGAACCTCTGGGTGGGCACCTTGAGGCCTTTTCGACGCCCACCGTAGCAGACAGGTGGGGTGTCTGATGGAAGGATGCAATTCGGTGCGTGTAGAAAGCCAAGGCCTGACGAACATCAAGGGAGTGTAGGGACCTCTCCAAGGGCATAGTCAGGTCCAGATGAAAGGTTGGTAGGATAATGTCCTGACTGAGGTGGAAGTGGGACACCACCTTGGGTAAGAAGGAGATATCTGGCTGAAGAACCACCTTGTCTCTATGGAAGACAAGGAAGGGCTCATCCGACCGAAGTGCCGTCAACTCACTTGCCCTCCTTGCTGAGGTGACAGCTACCAGAAAGGCAGTCTTGATGGTCAGGAGCCTGTCGTCAGCAGTCGCCATGGGCTCGAAGGGCGGTCGCGTCAACTGGGATAGAACCAAGGCAGTAGTGGGGGCGACACCGGTGGATAAAGGTGCTGCAGGCCCTTCATAAACTGCTTGAGGGTGGCATCCCTGAAGAGAGCTGCCGAGTAAGACCCCTGTGGTTGATAAGCCACAATAGCAGCAAGGTAGACTCTTGGGGATGAAAAGGCGAGCCCTTGTTGCCAAAGGTGGAGAAGGAAATGGAGCACGGTACGTAGGGCGACAGGCGATACCGGCTCACTACGCGCTTCTGCGAAAGCGACAAACTTCTGCCACTTGTAGTGATAGTTGCACCGTGTTGACTCCTTTCTGGCCGCGACGAGGACATCCTGGATGGTCGGATCCTCTATGGCGTTATTCTCCACGCGTGGAGAGCCAGGAGAGGCAGGTCCGGGTGGAGAATGAGACCATCGGAATGTAACAGGAGATCTGATGCTGTCGGAAACTCGAGGAGCCGACCGCAAGCTGCCTCGAACAGGGGGCCGAACTAGCGCTGCCTCGGCCAATATGGGGCTAGGAAGACGGTGTCGGCTCGATCCGCAAGGATCTTGGCAACCACTCAGCCCAGGAGATGAAACGGCAGGAACGCGTAGAGGAGCCCGTTGGTCCACTCGAACTGGAAGGTGTCACCGGGAGAGCACTGACCCAGGACAGCTCTCGAGCAGTACTGAGGGCACTTCCTGTTTAGGCTGCTGGCGAAGAGGTCGATCGTCAGTTCACCCCACCAGTTTAGTACCATCTGGAAAGCCGCATCGGAGAGGGGCCCCTCGTGATAGCACGAGGTGTCCCTGCTCAGAGCGTCTGCCGTGGTGTTTTCCTGGCCCGCCAGGTGTACTGCGACCGGGTGAACTCGAAGCGGCACACACCAGTTCCAGAGCTGTAGGGCTATGGTGAGGAGGGTGGTCGACCGGGTACCTCCTTGCCTGTTGACGTAGCAGACTGCTGTCATGTTGTCGGACAGGATCTGCACCGTGCAGCTGACGACCAAGTAGCGGAACGCCCTCAGAGCCTTCAAGATGGCGAGGAGCTCGAGGGCATTGATGTGCAAGTGGGTCTCCTTGTCGATGCAATGCCCTTGCATTCTGAGATTGCCGCAGTGCGCTCCCGATCCGAAGAGGGAGGCGTCCATCATCACCGTGAGCCAAGGAGTCGGTTCCCGGAACGGCATCCCTGACGGTAGGATAGCCACCAGACCAGGGAGAGACGCACCTGTCGAGGAATTCCAAGGAGGCGCCTCTGGTAGTCCAGGAGCGGGTCGAAGGCCCTGACAAACCAGTGTTGGAGAAGGCGGGCACGGAGGCGACAGTGGTAAGTGACCAACGTGGTCAAGGCCATGTGCCTGAGAAGCCGCTGGATTCTTTGTGCCGATATCACAGGACATCGAGAGCGGAGGATGCAGCCCAACAGAGAGTGCGTGCCCGTTCTATAGGTAGGTATGTCCTCGTGGATACCGAGTCCAAGGTCGCTCTAATGAAGTTGAGAACCCCACCGGCTCAAGGTGCGACTTGTTCGGGTTGACCCGGAGGCCAAGATGGGAGAGAAGAGTGAGAGTCTGATGAATGTTCCTGTATAGCTTTTGCCTGCAGGACACCACCAGCAGCCAATCATCCAAATAAAGGTATATCAGAACGCCCTTTGTCTGTAGGTACAACACCACAGGGGCCATGCATTTGGTGAAGTCCCTGGGAGTGGTGGAGAGGCCGAACTGTAGCATCCTGGATTCGTAGCAGGTACCGTCGACAGTGAACCGTAGGTACCATCTGTGCTGTGGGCAAATGGCGATGTGGAAATAGGTGTCCCGTAGATCGATACAGACGAAACTGTCCCATCATCGCAGGAAAGGCAGGATCGAAGACAGAGTCACCATCTTGAACCTCTTGGGACGGATGTAAGAGTTCACCCCCTGAGGTCCAGGATTGGGTGCAGGGTACCGTCCGATTTCGGTACCGTGAAGTACCGGGAGAAGAAGCCGGTGGTACTGGCCAAGGACAGAAGTTCTTCGATGGCCCGTTTGTGCAATAGGGACTGGATCTCCTCTAGCAGAGCAGAGCTGGCCGAGGTGGAGTAGTAGATGCCTCGTGGTGGAATATGTTGAAATTCTATGGCGTACCCAAGACGGACGATGGAGAGAACCCAAGAGTCCGTGGTGATGTGACGCCATTCGGCGAGATGTCAGGCCAAGTTGGGCTGATCTACAAAAACAGCAGGCAGGCTGAAGAGTGGCTGTGGTGGCAACCCGCGAAGGCAGTCAAAACCGGGACTTTGTCCCGGATGAAGACTTCTTCGAAGAAGACCTCCGTCCCTGAACCAATGACGAAGTCGATGGCCATGATGGCACTGAGCGCGGCAAGCGAGGCCAGTACGTGGACGATGAGCATCGGCGCCATGACGAGCAGGAACCAAAGCCACGATGAGGCTGAGTCGGCTGATGGATCCCCATCTTATTCGCTGTTAAGTGGGCCTTGACCAGGTGATCCATAGCCTCATCAGTAGTGGTGTGGAACAACCCTGGGCCGTCAAATGGAAGATCCTGAATTCGCTTGCAGCTGTCTTCCTGTAAGCCCACCGACCTGAGCCACACAAAGCATCAGAGGGCCATGGAGCCTATCATTACTCGAACTGCCACCTCCGTCGAGTGCCTAGACGACAAGATCTGTTGGTTGGCGAGTGCCACTGATTCATTAAAGAATTGTATAGCACTCGCCTGGTGATCTTCAGGGAGGTGTGCCAAGACAGGATAGAACCTGTCGAGGAGGTTCCTCTGGTAGGCGGCAAGGCAGGCTTGCGTGTTGGACACCCTGGCAATGAGTGACGAGGTGGAGTAGAACCGCCTGCCAAAGGTGTCCAAACAGCGGCCATCTCGGTCCGGTGGGGTGAGGTGTGGTCTCCTACCACCCTTAGTCTGGGAGGACTCTACAACGATGGAGTTTGGTACCAGATGGTTAAACAGATATTTGACTTCTGTTGCATCCGGTAGAGGTGTTCCAAGCGATGCAGGATGGGCTGTGCTGATGCTGGCAGGGCCCAAGGGTGTTTCATGACCTCCTGCAACGCTGGTAAAAATGGCAACGGTGCTGTAGATGGTGGGCGGGTGGCAACGTACAAGAACACAGGGTCCTGGACGGATGGAGCTGGGTCCAACACCTCCAGCCCAAGTGCTGTCACCATCCGGAGGAGGATGTCTGAGAACTGTTTAACATCTTCCAGTGCCAAATCCGGTGCCGGGTCCCCGAAGGCCAAGGGCGGAGACTTGTGAGAACCCAGCGTTGACTCCCCAGACTCCGATTCCGTCTCGTAAGACTGAGACGATCTGGATGGAGATCTCTCCGCAGATGGCTAATGGAGTGGCAATGACATAGTCACCATTGGCACAGTCACCGTCGTCAGTACCGTGGTCGGTGGAACAGACGGAGGTGGTACCGGTGGAGCAGCCAGAAGTTGAGATGCTGCAGTCTCGACGATCGGCAGCACCGCAGGCACCGGGTGGAAGTCACAGTGGGAGTTGAGGTCTTCGCTGGGAGGGCCTCCGGGACTGGACAGGAGACAGTCACAGTAACCCTCGAAAGTGGTGACACAGCCCGGTAACGCAGTGAGCATTCCCGGGAACTCCCATAGTACGGGGGCCTCGAGGGCGAGCATGAAGGCAAACGTCGGTATCTCGGATGGTATTGGCTACGAGATGGAGATTGCGGCCGGCGATACGGCGACCAGTGCCTCACGTCCGGGTGGTACCTATCCCTATATGCCGGCGAATAGAAATGGTACGAGCCCGGTTGCTCCCGCCAGAGATGTTACCGGCCGTATCTCACAATATACGAGGCTTATGAGAATGGCGAGTCTTCAGGGGGCTGAGACAAGGCCCGCTCCTGATAGGCCTCCCGCTGCCACGGGGATCGATGTCTCTCTCAGTGTTCTGGGGAGCGAGACTCACTTCTCCTGGGAGCAGCCCAATGACGGGACGAGGTCCGAGGTAAAGCCGAAAAAGCCTCTGGGCGGTCCATCCCCTCTGGGCAACCGGGCGGAGATACTGCGGCATCAAGCACAGGCGGGCTCGAAGGTGCAGCCAAGCCAGTGGCCTGGTCCTCGTCAGACACCTCAAGGATCTCTGGTGGTTCCATCTCCTCCACAACGTCCTCAGGTTGTTGGGTTGACGGAGGTGTCGGAGGACAGGTCCTCTTAGAGGACGAACCCCGCTTCTCCTTCTTTTTCTTCTCCTTCTCTCTCTCCTTCAAAGCATCGTGAGGAGGAGGCCGCTTGCGCTGGGCAGCTGTTGGTGGCCTGGAGGACTTGGGCACCTCCAAGTCTGCAGGAACCTCCTTGGAAGTTGTCGAACCTGAGGAGATCTTCGGTATATGTGGCGAGGCCGATACTGGAGGACTGAGAAGATGATACCGAGCCCGGTACCGTCGTCGGTACGGCAGCTGCCAGTACCGACGAGGGCGTGGTTGCAGGTCGAGTCGATGTAGTAGACGTGACAGATTCTACAGGTGGTTGTTCCCTTGCCCGTAGAGACTCTTCCCAACAATGGGATTTTAGGCAGGATGATCGGTTCCGCAGAGTCTGGGCGGTGAAGTCCCGACAAATAGGGCAGGCCTTCACGTTGTGGGTCTCTCCAGGACAAAAGAGACACTCACTGTGTCTGTCAGACAGAGCGACCTTGCAACCACAGGTTATACACGCCTTGAAAAGCGCAGACATAGAAGGTCGAAGGAGAGGGAAAGAAAGTCTTAAGAAGGGGAGACTCACAGAAGCGGAGGCGAAGAACGAAGATCGAAGAAAGGAGGGGTTTGAAGAAGTCCAAAAAACCAAGTCCGAAGTCCGACAACCAGAAGCTAAGCCAAAAACCGAAATCCAAGTCAAATACCAGAAAAAAACGATCCAAATCACAAGCCAAGAAACACTGCTAAGCAGGAACCTTCCATTCGCTAAGGCAGACGAGAAAGAACTGAGGAGTGACTGCTGGCTTGGCAGGCTGAGCATGCTCACTACGGGCATGGGGGAGGGCTTCCCACCAAGCTGCTTAGCTCTAGAATCTTCCGAACGTTACCGCGCATGCGCAAAAATCCCAGTATGTGAGGCACAGAGAACACAAAGAACTTCAGAAATAACACAGATTTTGAGAATGAATTAAGGGGTCCAGAGATTTAGTTTTGGGGCTTTTTTCACCTTTTCCAATATGTAAGATCTAAGAAGGAGAAAACAGGTGTGCGGCTGGAACCAGAGCTCATCTCGGTGTCTGAACCATCATCCGATTGGTTGCTGTAGCAGGGTGACTGAGCAGGAGAGGCACTTGAGGTGGTGCTGTGGGCATCAGAGTCTACAAGAACAGATAGATTTATGTCATCACACCATGTTCTCTCTCTCACTCACAGACACAGACACAAAACACTTTAAACCACACGTGTCAAACACAAGGCCCATGGGACAAATCTGGCTTGCCAGGCCATTTTATGTGGCCTTCGCAGCTCTCCTGAAGCTGCAGCACTCCCCCGTCTGGCGAGCCAGATCCTCACATTGCAGGCCTCTGGCTGCCAGCATTCTGAAGAGGGGCCCAGGAGTTAGCACCTGTGATCTACTTCTACTTCTGACTGTTCCTCTGTCCAAGTCTCATCATCAGAGCGTTGCTGTGGGTTACCATGGCAATGTTCCACGCACCTCACAAAAGTTGGACAGAGGAGCAGTCATAACTAGAAGTAGATTCCAAGTGCTGGCTGCTGGAACCCTCTTCAGATTACTGGCAGCTGGGGGCCCACAATGTGGGGATGAGGCTCACCAGGTACAGAGGGGGGTAGAAAGAGGCAAAGGCGGGGAGCAGAAAGAGGCACAGAGAGGGTCTGGAGGGCTGAAAGAATAGAGAGAGTGTCAACTGGGACTAAGAAGTTAAACAAAGTTAATGCAATAATATTTGTCTGATGATTAAAAAAACTTTGTTTTTAAAACTCATTTTTCAATAAATTGTACAAAAGTTGTACACTTGAATATCTGTTTGCCATTATTTTTCCTAGACTTCTAGTTTCAGAGCTAGTTATTACTAAAACCAGTAATAATCAAATGCAGAGGCAATTATTTAATGATAAAAGAGTAGATACATTTATATAGTCTTATGGCCTAAAATGAAATTGAGTTTCACACCCCTGCTTTAAACCACAGTTGGGAATCATGAAGCTTATACTGCCCTCCAAATCTACATTTTTCAGCCCAGAGAGGCCCTCTATTACTTTAAAAAAATCTCCCCATTCCTTGAAAAATTACAGTTCCAGGGAGTGTAATTCTCTTTGAAAACTGGCAGGATCCTGTTGGTACATTACACGAACAGGCACGTGCGTTTGAAGGTCATGTCAATGGAAGGCAGACAAACTCTCCCAGCTCTGAGCAGTCGGATTCTCAAGGCTTTCCCTCCTTCACAGCTGCTGTACCCACAGTCTTTTCCCTCCTACCATCAATGCCTATGCTGGTGTACTCACACTGGCATAGTGTATCAATGCCTCCTTGCACACAATTTCACCTCCAAACCTTGTTTCTTTGAAAACTGAAGTGGTTTCCAAAATCCAGAAGTGATTCCTTTGTTGGGAAGGGCTTGGCCCACAGTGGCTGGGAGGGGACTAAAAGTGTCCCCCAGCTCTCCAGTCTTATCCACCCCCGCTTTAAGTCCATAAAAATCTCACAGGAAGTAGATGGAGGACTTTGGAAGGCACCCAGAGTCCATTCACATTATCCAACACTATCTGTGTGTATGTGTCTTCAAGTCACCTATCGACTTGTGGTGATTCCATGAATTTCATAGGCCTTTTTTAGACAAGGAATACTCAGAGGTGGTTTTGCCAGTTGCTTCCTCTGAAATATAGCCTACAGCATATGGTATTCATTGGCAGCCTCTCATCCAAGTACTAATGAGGCTGACCCTCATTAGCTTCCAAAATCAGACAGGATCTGGTACTTTTAGGGTATTTAGACCCCTACTACACAACTATAGTCCAATATTTCACTTTAACTGCTCTGGTTCCATCCTACAGAATCCTAGAGTTTACAGTTTGGTGAGACACTGAAGTGCCTGGCTGAGAATTCCAAATGCCCCTCCTGGCATTGCCAATCCTAGGATTCTATGGGACAAAATCATGGCACTTAAAGTGGTACAATAATGCTATTATTCTGTAGTGCAGATGGGGATCTGGTTTCCTCAGAACTTCAGTGTTTATCACCAGAACAAGCCAAGGAGATGTTCAGGCTTCTATCCCATACAGCAGCAGGGCAGAACATTTTGGACCTTAAGGGCCGTGTACAAAGCTGGCTCAAGGATGAGGCCCTACATATGCATGCACATACACCTATATGGCAGCAATAAACCCTTCCCTCACTGGGAGAGAGTGAAGAGTTGTCCATCATCTCATCCCCACCTCTATAAGCACAGTGATGAGGCTTTCCATCCCTTCTCCCAGTAATCTTGCTTCCATTGCGCGCGCGTGTATGTGTGGGGTGGGGGGAGAGAGAAGATGCACCTGGTGTGGAGAAAGCGTACTCAGAAGAGCATGTTTCTCCCAATGTTGCTGCGGCAGCTATGGACAAAGAGGAACTGAGGGAATAAGGTAGAAACAGACAATAGATATGAGAAGGGGCAGGACTACTGTCAAAATGATCACTCACCTCTAGATAGAGTTGCCAGGTTGAATACGGGACAAGGCTCCTGTTGCTCTATTTAGCAGATCCTTCACAGGAAAGCTAACCGTAAAAGTTCAGCCAAGAGGAACTCTGGCACATCTCCTTCCCCACCAAACTCACCTTTTTTACCAGATGCAGCCCCTCTCCCTCTTTTGGCTGGTTGAAATCAGTATGTGTGTGGGGCAGCAGAAAAGCACCCCACTCCATTCCTGTAGTTGGATGCATAGCAATGGGCATCCTTTTTTACTCCTTAGAAGGTCCCAAAGAAAGGTGTCATTGCAATAAGCCCAACTATAAAGGGGCATGCTTCTCAGCTTCTGCACTCTTCTCCTCAGTAAAAAGCCATGTTGGGTGGGCTGCATCAGCTAAAAGGTGGGTTGGGAAGGTGAGGGAAAGAGGCATGTCATAGTTCCTCCTGACAGAACTTGCCAATAAGTCTTCCTAATGAGGGATCTGCTAAATATTTAAGCAACAGCATCCCTCTCCCGTATTCAGCCTCTAGAAATTTCCAAATGGCATACTGCACAGGCAACAGTGACAAATGTATGTGAGTCACAGAGACCACAAAGAAGAAACCCAAATCTTGCAGCTTTGTGTTTGATAAAACTATTTAAAATCCTAGCAATATGTTTTCTATTCTACTTTTTTTACACACTAGAGCAGACAAATTCTGGCTGCTGGGATGCTGGAGTGCAATTTTTATCAGACCTAGCCAGCATATCTGGTGGTGAGGAATCCTGAGAGCTGTAGCCCAGTATGAACTCCTTGGTCCTGTTAACACAGAAGATCCTCAACTGTGGTCTACAGTGCACCCATTCAGATTCAGTTTCTGCTCCCTCTACCAGAACAAGCAAAACACTCATTAATAGGAAAGTACATAGGATCAACATACTATGTCGCTTCAGCTCTTTCTGCAGCTTGCTTATCTGATTGCTTTTCATCCTGTTGCCAGGAACAGTTTTCATCTTCTTTGGCTTCAGTGTTGTTTTAAGACTTGGTCCAGCCCTCGCATCCACCACCTGGAAAAGAGAACATGGGAAAAGTTCATCCCACTAATTCCCATGTCATAGACTGCAACTATAAGCCAGCACTATGCAGTTTCTCATCAAGTTAAAGCAGAGCTCAAAAAAGGTACCTTTTGAACTACAATTCCTAAAATTCCCCAACCAATATGGCCCCTAGCTCCTGGGGATGTGTTATCCAAAAAATAACTTTCTGAACTCTGGTTAAAGCCACCTCTTTTTGAAGTGGTGAAGAGCTGGGCATGGGTGATTTGCACTTAGGAGTCTGCCTACCTAAAGCTGTAACAAGCAGAACAAAAATAAAATGAAAACTGATATTCTGTACCAAGAATATTGACCCGGTCTTAGTGTCAAGAAGATCTGGATTCTGAGATTACACAGTATGAACAAAGTTCCAGATTTAACTAGATAACTAACTAACTAACTAATTAATTAATTGAATTTATATCCTGCCTTTCTCCTAAGTGGGATTTAAGGCAGCTTACAATGATTTAAAAAGATGCCGCTAAAGCATTTATTTACAGAAGTTAAAAAAGAATTAAATATCACTATTATTAAAACATGCTTAAAACAATACACACTTAAAACATATTTAAAACATAGTTTCAATAGAAGATAAAAAGATTAAAAAATTTACTGCAATGGGCATTAGAAATACAGCTCAGGTCCCAGTTGTTAAATGGAAAACAACATGCCCTTGTTTTGAGATCTTGAGAGACCCTTCTCTCTTTCCTGTCACCCTCACAAGTACAACTGGTGGAAACACAGGAAAGGCCCTTTTCCATGCTTGTTCCCAGGTTCTGAAACTCCCTTTCCAAAGAGATTACACTGGAATTCCTTTACTGTCTTTCTGTAGATAGGTAAAGAACTTCTTGTTCCTGCAAGCCTTTGAAAATAGATATTTTAGGGAGAAACAGGCCTATGTTTACTTTAACTGTTATAAACCACCCTGAATCATGAATTGGAAAAAGGGTGGGAGATGATGACGATGATGCACAATTTGTTTGGGTATTGGTGCTATTATTATTATCAATTCATTTATATCCTGCCTTCCCCCTCCCCATACTGGAATTCAAGACAGCTTACATGATATGAAAACAAATGCATACAAATACATACAAAGACATCAGTGAAAAAAATCATTTCAAAATATAATTAAACAATAGAATAGTATCAAATATAAACCATTTAAAATCCATCAAATGACAGAAGATATAAATCAACAAGACAGCACACAATTACAAGCCCACTGCAGTAAATTCTCGAAAACCTGTTGGAATAAAAAAATTTTCACATGCTGATAGAAGGACAGCAAGAAGGGAAGCATTCTAGCCTTCTAGGGACAGGCTTCCAGAGCCCAGGAGCAGTCCAGAGACCAGAAGCAGTCACCAAGAAGGCCTTCTATTGTTTCCACCAATGTGCCTGGGAAGATGGTGGGACTAAGAGAGGGTCCTCCCTCAAGGTTACTAGAGCCTGAGTAGACTCATATGAAGATACAGTGCTTCTGATAGCCTGAACTTGAGCTGTGCAGGGTTTTCTGGGCCATAACCAGCCTCTGAACTGTCTGCAATAAACAAAATGTTGGTCTGTGAAGCCACAGCAACGAGTGAGTTGTTTGCTCCCCGTAGCTAGCCCCAGTTAACATTTGGCTGTGGCTCTCTGGGCCAGCCAAAACTTCTGAGCACTTTTCAAAGGTGGCCCCCATGTTAGTGCATACTGCTGTAATCATGCTTTGCATCAATTACTCTGATTTTGCATGCCACAGGAAGAGTACCTCCATCCTCAACTGACAAGAAATTCTCAGCCTTTCCTTAGTTTCAAAAGAACACCGATCATGCTTTTTGAAGCCTAATCGCTGCCTTGTGTATTTGGAGACAACACAAAAAAAACTATAGTGCCTTTTCACTTATGTAATAGTGGAATGATTGTAAAAACTACAGACAAAATTGCATGCACACAGAGGTGCATGCAAAAGCTTCAAGCTCTGCAGGAACAAAACAAACGCCTACCTCCAGATTGAAAGATCACATTATAAAGTTCTGTCACTCAGTCTAGATACTGACCTTGAATCATGTTGCTTAGTCCCAAATAGAGTACACCCATAGAATCAATTGTTGAATGTGAGTCAACACAAAGGTAAATGCCATTGATTTAACAGGTCTACTCTAGTTGGGACTAAGTAAGATTCACGCCATGGACTTCAACTTTATAGTAACACTGAATTCCTCAGTAGTGTATCACCACATACAATGCAAGACATACATCTAGGTTAATGTTTATTTTTTGCCACTGTTGATTATTGCTAACTGAACTGATTCTTGAGCCAATTAAAATGGCACAGCTCCTGAATTTTACACAGACAGGATTTATTCTCTCATGTCCTTTTCACATGCTTTCACAACGGTAACTTAGAGCAGATCTATGTGTCAGATGAAATGCATTCAGTGGAAAAAAAACACATGATAACATTCATGTTTTTAAAACTGATATTCTGGTAATTTATGTAATTCAGGTGGAAATCATTTTGATTTGCTTTTACCCCAAGCAGAGGTCAAAGAGAAGTTGGGAAAGGGGATACTCTGAGGAAATTTATACACACACACACACACACATTTTCCTATATACAGAAAACAAGATGTTAGGGGGAAAGTTTCTAGTTTAGATTTTTTTCTAATATACTACTCTTTGTGAGGAACAAGGCCTTGGAAAAGTTTCTTTTGGGGACTACAACACTGAGAATGTCCCACTCTGTTGCTCAAAAAATTAACTTTTTGACACTGGTCAGGCTTGAGGGGATATGTAGCCTCCCCACTTGACGGATTTCAGCCCCCATCATCCTTAGTGAGCATTGTCAAAGAGATAGTGGAAGCTGCAGGCCACATGGTCCCCAGCTCTGCTCTATGCCAGAGGAGTTTTAAAAAAATAATTATAGGTGTATATTTAAATAGTATAAACCTCCAGCTGGACTCAGAAATGCTACTATAAAGACACAGATCTCACCTGCTGCTTCTGAGAAGTAGATTAAAAATAGCATACAGGACAGACTTGTTATAGCCTGCTTCCTCTCTCTCACTCACCTTTCTGCTCCAGAATATGTATGAAGCATATAAATGCCGTATGAATCATACCCCTGATGAAAGTTGATAGTGACAAGACCATTGGCACCAGCAGCTCTGGGCATGTTGTGCACACAAATATGAACAAGAAAACACCCAGGAGAACCAATCTACTGCTTGGCTGAGAGGCTGAGATCCTACAACATTCCAGCAAAGTGGAATGGGCCATCTCCATTCCTGGTATGCTGAATCATAAGCCTGTGGTTTGAGGACACCTCTACAGTGACCTGTTCTGTCCCCAGGCCTCACTTTGGAAGCCCTGCTAGCCAACTCCCTTATCCCTCCCTCTCAGCCATTTTTAAAAAGCGATTTTTTTCCAGAAAAAAATGGCAAAAAGGGATTCTCTTTGAATGATAAACAAAAGGTTTAATACATGGTGTTCACATATTTGTTCTTCTTGTTGTGCGGTTTCAAGTAATTTCCAACTTATGGCGACCCTAAGGTAAATCCATCATAGGTTTTTCTTGGCAAGATTTGTTCAGAGGGGGTTTGCCATTGCCTTCTCTGAGGCTGAGAGAGTGTGACCTGCCCAAGGTATTCACAAAGAGTCATAGAATCCTAGAGCTGGAAGAGACCACAGGGGCTATCCAGTCCAACCCCCTGCCATACAGAACCCACATCAAAGCATTCCTAACAGATGGCCATCCAGTCCCTGCTTAAAAACCGCCAAAAATGGAGGCTCCACCACACTCCAAGGCAGCACACTTACTGTTCCAAAATCATTTTGAAAAACTATGTAAGAGAAAGGTTTTTATTTAAGACTAAGCAGAGTACTGGATCATTACAATTCATGGTTTGGTTTGCTTCTCTCAGTCCATTCTGTAGAAATGAGTGTATTATGTCTGCTTGACACTATAGAGAACTAATGGAGACAAAATCATTTCTTTCAGTTCAGGACCTTGTAGAGCCATTTGTAGCAAATAAAGTAAAATATTTAAAAAGTATGTTCAGTTTGTAATTATGTCTTGAATAAACTGTCTTTTTAATATGCCAAGCATGATAATTTAATGCCAAAATTTTATACAGAATGAATTTTATGTTCTTAATGTAACAAAATAACTGACTGTAAAAGATAATAAAATAATCTGTAAAGGTTGCTAATATTGGGGGGGGGGGTTTCCCATTTTTTTACCCCATGGCTTTTATATCTCCGCACAAGAGCGTTTTGAGTTGTGGGCAGCAAGAGAACCATACATGCTCTCCTGAATTCCTTGGAGAAAAGGCTTTAGATTCCAATGGGAGGATCCACAGACTTTCCATATGGGGACAGGTCACTATGTCTCCATATAGTGAGAAGGACAACTGCTTCCTTGGCATGTCACAGCAAAGGGATAACTCATATTTCTTGCCATTTCTGAAGTGTGGTTGGAGGCACTGGTTGAATACGAAAACAACACTTTCTTGCCCCAGAAACCTCTGTGTTATAGATTAACCTTACAAAAATCATACACAAATATTACTTTCCATGCAAGGAAGGGGATTTGGGATAATTTATTTGAACAGGATATACATAGGATTCATAACAATTACAGAGAGTATCTGTGCTACAAATACAGAGCTATTTTGTGTTTGTTTGACTAGCTAACTATACCAATTTCTCCAAAGTATCTCAGAGAATGTCCTCTGATTAGGATTCCCAAACTGATCCTGAAATATAGATCTCAGGATTTCCTGGAGGGTGGAGGCAGTGCCAATTAAACTTCTTTATGTTCACAGCATAGATATGCCTGAACTCAGAGAGCCAGCATCATGTTGTAATCTGAGTGTTGGACAAGGACTCTGGGAGACCAGGGTTTGAATCCTCACTCAGCCATGGAAACCTGCTGGGTGACCATGGGCAGGTCACACTCTCCCAGCCTTGGAGGAAGACAATGGCAAGCCTCATCTAAATAAATCCTGACAAGAAAATACTATGGCAGGATGGCCATAAGTCAGCGTTGGCATGAATTCACATTTTAAAAAAACAGTGCCTGAACTCACATGATTCCAATTCTTTTTTGATCCTGCTGGCAGCTTTTTCCATCTTTTCACCAGAAGCACACATGCATTGCAGATATCACCTGAGCGGGCCTCATGCAGACTGTGAAGAAAAGACCATACAGTTCAGTGACTTGGCTATATGAGAAACAAGCCACATGACAAAGAAAGAAAAACACATAGGAAGACAATTGGCAGTGATGTATTTAAGTCATTTACTCCAAGTTTCAAGTGAAGTCTCAAGTCTCTACCTTCAAGTCTCAAGTCCTTGCAAGATACTTTCAGGTCAAGTCTCAAGTCTGGGAGACAGCTTTATACTCCAACCTATATTCCAGAATTTCTGGACGGAGTTGAATAAAGCTAGTTTTAACAATGTAAGTAGAGTCAACCTTCCACATTTGCAATTTTGCCATCTGCAGCTTCCAAAGTAGGGAATACGATCCTTCTTACTTCCCATTTGTGAAACTGGAGGCTTCTTTGGAAGTGGGGAATAGGATCCTTCTTACTCCCCATTACTGAAGTTCCAAAAGCTTTAAAAGGAAGGATTCTTCCTCCTCAGGCCCACTGCCTCACATATTTGCTATTCCCCTCTGAGATACACACTCTGGGCTCTGGAGGCAAAGAGAGATGGAAGAATTGTTCAAAGTTGTAGGGCTTCTAGGTGAATGTGTTATATTACTGAATGAAGGGCAGCAAGTTAGTCACTAAAAATATACATGTCACAAGTCAAGTCAGTGTGTCATTTGTTGCTGAGTCAAGTCAAAGTCGAGTCACTGAAGCAACTCAAGTCTGACTGGAATCCAAGTTAATCTACTCAGGTCTCCATCACTGACAATTGGCTTTGTCACATTTTGAAGGGACAACGTGTACTACCCCTGAATCATTTGGTGGTTGACCTGTGGTAACCGGTTCTGTAGAGAACTCTTGCAACAGAATAATTCTGAGGCAGGTCTGAGATGGAAAGAGGCTGCAGAGTACCCAACACTTACTTAAAACGCTTACTGAAGCCAGTTTATAACGTTGTTTTCCCTGTTTAGATGTAGACTGTATACCACCTTCAGTAATTCCCTGATGTTCATAAACACCTGGAAAGGCACTGCATCCATTTTCCTTGCCTTCCTGACTCTCTCTGGTAGAATGCCCAATGGGAGACAATGTGCACACACATTTAGCTCTACATCTGTAAATGTTACTTTTTTGGACTACAACTCTCAGAAATTCCCAGCCACCAAGATCAAGGGCCATAATACCTGGGAAATTCTGAGAACAGTAGTCTAGAAAGAAATTTTGCCATGCTCTGGTTTAGCTGAATGCACATGGTGCCAACACTTCTGTGATTATAACATGAAGAGATATTTATGTTGGGATAGTAATGGCACACATCAGCTCTTTCATTTATGAACAAGTAGTACGGTGGCCTAAAAAAGCTGAAGGCATCAGGTCCCATCTGATCTTGGAAGCTAAGCAAGGTCAGGACAATGGCAAACCAACTCTGCGTATTCCTGCTTAAGAAAACCCTATGAAATGTATATGGTTGTCATACGTTGAGAGGTGGCTTAAAGGCCCATGGGCCACGGGGGCTTTTTTTTAGTCTCCTCCAGACTTCATGGTCCCCAGTTTTCTGGGAAATGGACCATTACAATTGCCCAAATTTACTCAAAAGTCACCCCTCAGAGGCCTCTGGGAATGGTGCATATTGTCAAAATGCCACATGATAACACTAAAAATAGTGACAAACTGGGCTGGTTTTGTTTCTGGCTGCTCGTTGGTCAGTCTGGAGTGGGGAATTGGCCCGCCTGGAGTACATGTGGAGATGAAAACTGTCCTTAGCCCTCTCTACAATGGTTGTAGTGGGAACTTTGGAACAGAGCTAAACAAACACAGAGCAACTGGAAGGGGAATGACGCTTACCCAAAACAGCTTTGGAAATCCTTTTCATAACGCTTGCTATCGGTAAACCGAGAACTGGAGGACTTGGCTCTGCAAATGCAGCATCCTTCTAAACTCCTGTACATCTTCGGTTTGTGGAAGCCGAACATCTTTATTCCCCCTTCTTTCTGCCTGTAGGGGTAGTGGGGGAAAGGAAGGAAAAAAAGAGATCAAGCTTCAAAAACAAAGAGGACAAACTTAAAAGGCAGTGATGAAGCCCCAGCCCCCAAGTGCAGCTCTGCAACTGATACCACATCACAGTCAAAAATCATCAGTGGGAGCTAATAAATTATATGCTATCACTGCCCACACCATTTTCCATAAAAACAGGTGTCTCCGATCCATTTCTACCTCTGTTGATCACCAACAGCATTCCTGCCTGCATCCTCTCACTGCAGCAGCAGTTATCACAAGAGATTCACCTTAGTAACAAGATGACTGAAGATATTTTTAAAATTGCTTTGTAGAAGTGGTATTTTGAGTTACCCTGTTTGTCTCAGATCAGATTTCGCAGCTTTAAAATTGAGGAGGGGGGGGAGAAGGAAGAGGATGTACATTTCACTCAAAGGAAATCCTTCTTGTAAAGGGAATCTCTGGGCTGAATACAATTTGTTAGCCTTAACTAGAGCAGACTCACTGAATCAATCACTGAACAATAAGTAGCAGCAGGAAGACTTTATATCAAAGAAGTGGGGGACAAAATACAACATCTTAACACTTGATGGACTGATATTTGGCACATAATACTGAGGGAAGAATTGATCTTGGCCACTAAAGACATGAAGATGAAGATTCTTTAGTGGAGACAAAGTTCATGTTTGTACATCTCACTGTACATCAGTGAGAATAAAGACAGAATCAGACCTCCAGAGTTAGACACTTTTTTTGGACTGGTACCTTCTGAATTAAAAATGAAATTAAAAACTTAAGTTAGATGGTAAGAAGTGCCTACATTTGAAAAAGCCAGCGAGAATTGTACTAGAAGTTGTAGTGGTTCTGTTTCTATTTAATGTTATATGATTGTTTTATACATCTGTTGATTACTCTGTGTGTCTTCAAGTTGCCTGTCAGCTTATGGGTGACCCTATTAATTTCAAAGGGCTTTCTTAGGCAAGGAATACTCAGAGGTGGTTGGCCAGTTCCTTCCTCTGAAATATATCCCACAGCACCCTGTATATGTTGGTGATCTCCCATCCAAGTACTAACCAGGGCTGACCTTGTGTAGCTTCCATGTTCAGATGGGATCTGCCTGTAGAGTATTTAGGTTCCTGCCCCCGCCCAAAATCAAAAGTTGCTGAATGTCAACACTTACATCACTCCCACAGATGCAGTAGATTTACTCCCAGTTGGAATTCTAGTGGATTTATGCCCATTCTGTGACAGATATCTTTACAATTTCTTTAATAGCATATTTCTCTGCCATAGTTTACTGTACAAACACACGCACAGAAAGGGGAGGAGAAGCATTATAACATTTAAACAACTAGGTTGTTCAACTCTCCATTACTATAATGGAATACCTCAAGCTCCCTTTCCATTGCACAAAACCTTCCACCAACCCTTCTTCCTCTCACAAAATGGTCAAATCTAACTTACTACTTCTTCCTATCCTTTGTTGAACTTTTAAAAAGAGTGCTTAAAATGTGTCTGTACAGATTTTATCTTAGGTGCCTTGAGGTCAATTCCAATTTCTGATGACCTTATCATAGGGTTTTCCTGACAAGATTTATTCAAGGAAGGTTTGCCACTGCCTTCCTTTAAGGCCAAGAGAGTGTTACTTGCCCAGGGTCACTGAGTGGGTTTCCAGGGCTGAATGAGGGATTTAGACCCTGGTTTCTCAGAGTACTCAAACCACTACACTGTGCTGGCTGTTACTGTATATATTGTTACTGTTGTGGTGTGCTTTCAAGTCATTACCCACCCATGGTGACCATAAAGTGAACCTATCATAGGTTTTCTGGTGCTGAGAGTGTGTGATGCACCCAAAGTCACCCAGTGCATTTTCATGGCTGAGCGGAGAATCAAACCCTGGTTTCCAGGGTCATAGTCCAATATTCAATATGATAATAAGTGATCTAATAGACAAAAAGATAGGAAATGGGGGAAATGAGAAGGGAAGCGAAAAGCAAATTCTGGTGCAAGGGCCAACTGTGTTTCACAGATGAGCTTTCAAAAAAAGAGATTTTCCTCACCCCTTGTTCTAGAGTCCAGATCCATAGACAAGAGTCTTTACATGCAGCTGCCACAGTTAGTGAACACAACATGAAAGATCCATCACAGACCTGCCCTTAGGGATCAAACACTTCTATTATATATATACAATTATACCCACTAGGGCAGGGCTTTCCAAATGGTGTTCCACGACACATTAGTGTGTCACCTGAAGTGTGTAGGTGTGTCACCTACAATCTTGGAAATTTATGTTATTATTTATAAATCATATATTTTTAAAAATATATGAAAGGTTTTCATGAGATATGTTGTGCTCCCATACATTTTGTTATTACAGTTTATGTATGCGTCTGTACCTCTTACAAGGGCTTAGTTTAACCTCTAGTTTGCTAGTAAAACTGAATTACTGTGTCGTGAAATGATGCGTGTCTAAAAAAGTGTGTCACCAACATGAAAAGTCTGGAAAGCTTTGCACTAGGGGCTCCTTCCTTATCAGGTAAAAAGGACAATCTCAACTAAAAGCTTAGGTTGCATGAATGAATGAACACACACCCTCCCCTCAATTCTTGAGAAGCCTAGGAATTGATTCTTCTATCTCAAGCATAGGAAGAACGCATTCTGGGAAGGAACTAGGACCTTTGGCCCTGGTCACAGAGCCCCATCACTGCGGTGAGGAGTAGTGAGGAAGGGCAGATTCTGGATTAAAATCAGTGAGATATTTTGTATGTTAAGTCAAATGAGTGTGAAGGAGGGATAGAAGAACAGACCATAACAAGAGCTTCTATTCTGTTCCAAGACTGAACTTTCCTCTGACTGCAGTTGGTGTGCAGCGGTGAGCAGAGCTCAAAATGTATCAGTACAGAGTGGTCAGACATCAACCCACCCAACAAGACAATCACAACTAAAGATGGCTGAACAAGTGCTTGCTGGTTCATGCTGCTTGTGGTTGAGATGAGCCTGTAAGTGTTGCTAGCAATAGAAACAAAACAAGGGAAGAATCTCAGAAACAGGAAGCATCCCACTGTGGTGAGAGATTTTGCTGTTTCACTCCCCTTTCCTTTGTCTTGCTTCATTTTATGTTCCATTTCTTGCCTACCTTTTCTTCTTCTTTTCCATTTGAAACTTTGATCACAGAGTAACTGCTACTTAAACATTACCCAATTGCATCTTGGAAAAGGGACCCTGGAGCTATTGGCTTTCTGGACTGCCTCTCTTACCTACTGTTTTTAGAAGGCCACATTTTGGCAAAAATAAAATAAAATGAAAATTGGGAGGAGTCAAGGTGAGATTTGCCCACTTTTAAGGGTAACCCTATTTCCATGCTTATATTTAAACATTATCTATAATTGGAATTGTAGCCCAAGCATATTTATTAAAAAACAAACAAACAGTAGCATCTGCTTTAAGCCATACGTATCACTCAAAACTGCCAGAAATGAGAACTGCAAGGGGAGTGAGGATTCCATCTCAGACTTCTGACACCCTGTCACTTCACCTGGATTTGATGCTCCTTCCTCTCCTTTTCCATATTGCATCGAAATTACTCCCAAACCACTGTATCTATAATTTTTTAAACTATCAAAACAGGCTGCTGATTTAGCAATGGGTCACATCAGCAATGGAAGGCAAAAGGAAAGAGAAACAGTTCAAATGCTTTTTAAAAAAGTAATTAAATGAATTAAAAAATTAAGAAATCAAATACAAGGATGAACTGGACTAATAACAGAGACAATGAAGTGGGTAGGTGAGCACAGACTAACACATTTAGTAATTATTTTTCTTTAAAGAACTCAAGCCCATTGTGAGTCTTAAATTTAAGAACTTCAGGATGTCAGACAGAGGTTTTAGTATGTACAAAAATCACTCAGTCCTGGCCTAGTATTCAAAGATGCCTACTTGAATCAGGAAGTTAGGATAGGGCCTTGGTATCTCCTGCCTTCTGACTCTGGTGTGCTTGCTGTTCCCACTAACTGGGAGACTTCTTCTCCCTAGTTACAGATGGATTTTTGCTGCATTGTGTAATGTTTTACAGAGAACAGTGAGAAATAGGGATATACTAACTTCCAACTTTGGAATCCAACTTGTCATTATAAATATATCCTGTTACCCAAAAAGATTTCAAAAAGACACAAAGTGCTGTTTCAGGTAGAGGAAAACTACAATTATGGCAATAATTACAGTCTGTGGATTATTCAGCTGCACAACAAGAACATGCATACACCAAAGCACAGGAAAAGAAATCGGTGTGGAGTCACAGTGTTGGAAAGTCAAACAGTAAAAATGCAAAATCTACTTTGTTGTTTGTTTTCTGAGAATCTCACTATCAGGCAGTTCTCTATTGTTACAGTTAAAATAGCTACCTGTTCACATGGCAAAGTACAGGGATTTCACAGCAAAGGCAGGTGCCATATCTTACTAGCCTGGTTACATGGGAAAAAGAAGATAAAGAAGTGGCAACTCCTCCCCTCAGTGTGTTCTTTTCACATGTTACTTCATTTCTGTGTTTCTCACATGCTACAGTACCTTGCAGAAATGACTGTTTTCAAAAATCCTCAAGCTTTTTTGTCCATAAAGCCACCAAACGGAATATAAAGCACGACCGCAGCCCAGTGGTAGAGCACTGGCTTTTCAATGCAGCAGATCCCAGGTTCAAACTCTGGCATCTCTTGACAAGTTTGGGAGAGGTTCCTGTCCGAAGCCCTGGAAAGCTGCTGCCAATTCTGGTAAAGAGCCTACTGTCAGCACTGTGCAAAATGGCTCGGTATTCTGACTCAGTAAGAGCTAACTGCGCTCCTAAATACCAGGGAAGTATCTTGTAACCTGTTGCATGAATTCAGCTTTAGAAAGTTGAGCTTTTGAAGCCTAAGTGATTTATTCAAAAACAGTGATGTACATTAACTTACCTTAACTTTTCAACTTATTTAGTATGTTTTCAGGCTACTTCTTAAAATTTTAAATGATTTTAATCTACTTATATTTTACTTCTAAACTGCCCTGAGATCTCGTGATACAGAACAAGGCAGAAAATATTTAAATGAATAAAGGAAATAGTTGTGACCAACAGAAGAATGACATTCAGCTAGTGTTGGATAGTTTCTTTCTATTCAACTGAAACTGGCTCATATGAATTCACCAGCCTTTCATTATTCTGGATGATACACTAAAGCAACTCAGTGGTGACACAAAGGGGGAGTCTTTGAGAATGACGAAAACTTTTGTTGTTTTTCCTGGCTTGAGAGCAGAGAGGCAAGATAAATTCTTGGGCTTTCAGCCCAATACCTTTCAAGTAGAACATAACACAAGGTAAGGGAAATCAAAGCATTAGCCATAATAATGTACATGAAGATTTTCTTTTTTAGGAAAAGGGAGTATTCACTTGGAAAGCTATTAAACATTACAACTAAAAGCCAATGGACTTCAAACAGAACAGCAATAAAAAGATACGTTTGGGTCCCTGGAATGCCGTTATCCTTGGACTTTTAATATCCCAAAGAGCTTTGTAATCATCCTGTCATTCGTAACAACCCAGTGTGGTAGGCCATTCACATTTTACTGATGGAAACAATGCTAATATAATGTGCTTTGACACACAAGTATTATAGAGTTCAAGTTTTAAAGCAATCTGCAGGCAAAAAAATCAGCAAAAGGGGGGATTTTGATTGAATACTGAAGTAGTTTCCAAATCTAGATGCAGCAAGTCTGGGATAATTCCAAAATCTGGTATGCTTTTAAGACAGTCTGCCTTTGTTATGCTTACACGTAAGATCTTTATATATTCCCGAGATATCTGCATTCTTGCTGTACGGCAACAAACTCATCTGCCAAACTCTCTGCAGTGGTATCTTTGTGAGGTGTCTAGCTATGATGTGTTGTGCCTGTGAGAGAAACATTCAGATGTGAAAACACCTGGAGTCTCTGGTTAAGGAAAGAGCAGTGGACAATATTGGATAAACTGATGTACAACGAGAACATATGAAAATTTAAATGGCATGTCATGTCTTCATTTGTGCAAGTAACTATTTTTCAATTGAAACCCATAATAAACAAGTCCAATGTTGCTTCTACCAAACCCTGTCATACCTCAAATCATGCTAGGCAGAAAGAGAGACTTGCTACTCTGCTAAAGGATGTAGGTCTTTGTTCTAATGTTTTGCTAAAACTGGCTAGGATCAGCCCTAAACTACCTAAAAATGTGCAAAAGAATAAACAAGCGAGACATTTTCAGCTAATCTCACTGACAGCCTTGGCCTCAGGAATTTACCCCTCCCCCTTGTTGTAATCTGCCCCTGGTTGGACTACAGAAGAGGCCTCTCAGAGAATTTCTTGTGGGACAAAAGCTTGCAAGAAAAAAGGATTGGATTTCTTGGTAACTTTTACTTCAAGCCCTCTACAGGTTAACTAAGAAGTGAGCCCCACTATGCTCAATGTGGCTCATTCCCTAGGAAGTCTGCAGTCACAAGTCAATGAGGCACCAAATTTTGCCTAGAGAATTCTTGATCTTGTGACATTTGTTCTAACTACTGGGGAGAAGCAAAATGTTTCTATATCACTATAATGACCAAGAAACAGAACTCAAGAAGGTATTATGGAAAGAGTAGAAAACTGATTTTCACTGGCTGATGATACCTAACAGAGAAGGCAGATTTACCCTTAAGCCCCAAAAGATGGACCTAAGTACAATTCAGTCCTAGAAGGAAAAGTAAAATAATACTCTTTGTTTTAGGAACATTCTGCACTCTTACTCATTATACTGGCCAGTTGGGTCTTCACTGAAAAGAGATCTCACCAAGTATGCTTGTAGTTTGGGCAGGGAGGATCTTTGCAATATACTCGGTTTTGCTAATATATCTCAGACTTGCAATAAAGTGTAGTAATTATGTTGTAGAAAAACACAAGAAGTTGCCTTAGTCCAAGAATGTCTGCTTGGACCATGCAACTCAGGTTCCTTATGTTTGAAGTGTTAGGGGAAGCCAAATAAAGTTCTAATAACACAGCATCAGAAATTGGTTGTTGTAGATCAAGAAAATTGGCTAAAGAATCCACACCAGTTTCAAAGCTGGCACACTTGCATGATTTCAGCTGAGAAGATTATAAGATTACCCAGCTTCATTATAACCTGTACTCTGCCATTGGAACTCCTTGGGTGGTCATGGGCAAGGTAACACTTCTTAGCTGTAGATCTTGAATAACATCACTAGTAACAACAAGTTGTTTTCCAAGGATTTGGTTGTGAGAATTAATGAAGGATGGATCAAAAGACACACTGTGCTTCAGAGGTAACTACAGGAAACTATTAGTAAAAACAATAGCAGCCAAATGAATTGGAATCATACCATTTTAAGAAAATTGAATCTTCCTGTTTATTCACTGCGGAAAACTTGATGTACAATAACAATTGCAAATGATTTGGAAGAAATTTCAGTATATTATTATTGTTGTTGTTCATATTGGCAATGGTTTACAGAGCAGAAAAGCAAGATCCAGGAGTTTATCATTTAAGATCTGATAGAGTGGGAGACAAAAGATATTAAAAGAGATGAACTGGATCAAATGCAGCTACATGTACTTAAGAGCTGAAGGTATTGGCTGACATCCTGTTCATGAATTAGGATGGCTGTTGGACTATAACCCTGGAGATCAGAGTTCGACTCCCAACTCAGCCATGGAAACCCACTGGGTGACCTTGGGTGTGTCACATACTGTCACCCCCAGAAAACTCACTGTTTTGGTTGTTCCAGAGGACAGAATTCTGCTCCAATCAAGCAGTGACCAAAATTCCCTCCAAAGCCAATTTTGCAAGCAGTGTAGCTCCCCACATAGCCAAAGGGAGATTGGCAGAGACACACAGAGCTATTTTCCTGGAGCTGAGTGTGCTGCAAGGACATGATTTACAAGGAAATCCTGATGACCCCTAGAAGTGTCTATGAGGGCACCCAGCTCCAGAAAAATAGCTGGAAACCTACCTGCTGATCCCTCACCTTCTGACAACATGGAAATGGCTGTGTTGAGGAAGGCTATGCTGCCTATAAGGTTTTGTGGGGACATGTAGCTACACAGATGTAGGTATGTGATAAAGATATATCTCCTAACGAAGGATCTCCGCATGGTGAGCCTGAATCTGTGTGCATTCAGTTTACATTTATAACATACTTCCTTCCCGTCCAGTGGGATCATGGCAATGTGCTTGGCTCTTCTCTTCTCTGCTTTCGCCTTACAACAATCCTGCAGAATAGGCCAAGCCAAAAGAGAGGACCTGGCCCAGTGTGATTTGTGAGATTCTTCAATGAGCTTCCAGGCTCACTGAGAGGGTTAAATGTGGATTTCCCAGGTCATCACTCCAGTCACTATCCCCCAGTGCAGTGATTCTTAACCTGGAATTCAGACATCCCTGAGGGTCTGCGCTTCCAACTTATGGCAACTCTAAGGTAAATCAATCACAGGTTTTTTTGCATAAGATTTTTCAGAGGGGAGTTGCGTTCCTCTGAGGCTGAGAGGATGTGACTTGTCTGAGCAAGGATTGGAATCCTTGTCTCCAGAAGCCAAAAATAAATAAATAAATGTTTGAATATTTAAAACGAGATTTAAATATTTAGATGTTAAGTCTTGGGGGTCTCCAGTCACAAATTTTATAGGGGGTAAAGAAAAAAAAGAGAAGAAAAGGTTAAGAACCACCCCCAATGAATTTGGGGGTTAAATCTCCAGGAGCATAAGGCAGCTGACTCCAAATAAATATGCCAGACAAATATGATACTTATCCTGGTGATGCCATGTGACATGGAAACCACCAGCTACCACTGCCTATATGTGTTGTATGTATGTTTCAGTCTGCCCTATAGCCTTTACAGAGGCAGGAAGAGGAATAGGTGCTTTCAATGCCTAGTTATAAAAAGATGCTTAACTCTTTGCATTTTAACATGGATCCACGGATTAAAAAACGGAAAGGGGGGACCAGAAAGAATATATATTCAAAGTGAATACAGTGGAAAAGAATTTCCAAGCAAGGAAGCAATAAACACATATCTCCAAGCAAGAGGAAGACCACAGAAGCAGCACACAAGCCAAGCCCTGCCTTGAACAAAGACCACCCACTGTTGTCCACCTGGGCAGAGTGCAACCCAGTCTTCCAAACAGGCCCCAAAAGTCAGGCAGACCTCAGAAATGGATCGAAGGAGGCAGAGTACCATCCCGGGATTGTCATGTTCAAGAAATCCTGTTTTGTGCGTGGAGCTCTTGACCACCATCCCTTTCTTCTTAAGAGAGATGAGAATAGGGCAAGGTTAAGAGTTGCACCCAGTTGTATTTACAAAAAAAAAAGATGCTTCCTGCCCTGCTCCGACAGCTCAGGCACAGCCGCAAGGCGTGAATGCCCAGGCTTGCAACCAAACAAGAGGGAGGCACTAAAGTTCATGCTATTGTCGTTTCAGGCATGATCTGATGATTAAGGAGCCCGCGAGGACGGGGGTGGGGTGGGAGTTGCAGAAGGGAAGCCTACATCGCGCTGCTTCAGAGGCAGAAGGGTCTCTGCGTTAGCCTTGCAAAATCAAGACACCACGCACATCCACACACAAGTGATCCATAAAGGCCGTCAAGCTCTGCCTCTGCAAAAGACGCCGTTTTACGTTGGGCGTTTGCAGGACGGCAGGACATTCCTGGGTTGCCTCGGGAAGGAGGCGTTCTTCCCTCTCCAGGGACCGTCTTCAATCTCCTGAGTGCTACTGGTGGTAATCGCCACGGAGGAAAGAGGTCAGAGCTACTGGGAGGGATTTCCGACGCCCTATATATTTACACGCAGCCCACCCACCACCTACCCTCCTTCGGTCTCAGCCACACGCGGATTCTTCCCCTTCCAAACACACCCACAAAAGGAAAAATAACACCCGTTGCGTGGTGCAAGCGACTCCTTTTTGGATCCCAGTTTGGGAACTGCCAGGCAGGAGTTTCGCGTTGCAGCGACTCGTCTTCCACTTAAATAACGTCCACTGAAGTAAATTGGGGAGGGGAAAGCAAGGAAAGGGGCACGAAGTCGCCAGCCCCCCCGTCTCCCACCCCGCAGTGGAAGTTCACTCCTCAGCCTTTTCTGGCCAAACAAAAGGAGGTTTCCCTTCACGCCCCCTCCTCCTCCTCAGATCCGTTTCCTCAGGAGAAAAAAAAACAGCCTCGGCCCGCTCCCCCCCCCGGCGCGCTTTCCCACAAGCTCTCGGTCGCGCGTGGGCGCGGAGAAGCTTCCTTTCCCCGAACTGGTTCCTCCTCATGGCTTCGGCCTGACGTAATTCAAACATGGCAACAGTCCCGACTTCAAAGCGAGGTCGAGGAGACCTCCCATAAACAGGCGCACGAGGGCCATTTCCACATTAGGCTGTTACAGTGCTGTTATTCCACTTTCAACATCCCATGGAATCCTGAGGTTTAGGATGTTGAAAGTAGACTAATGGCACTATAACAGCATGGTGCGGAGCGCAAAACAGGCGCTCCCTGGAGAAACGCAGCAAACCTACGCCGTCCCTTTCCTTTCGTCACGCTCCCACTCCATACTTTCCTGGCCGTGACCGACCGGGCGGCGGAACAACAGCCCAGGTTCGGCGGGGCCATCCAGAGCGCGGAGCTACGAGGAGGCGTTGGGGGGGCGGGAACCGCGCTACGCCGCCCTAACCAACCCCGAAGGCGCTTCCTGCCTTTGGAGAGCCCTCTCCTCAGCCGCCGCCGGGTACCTTGCAGCGCGCGCGCGCGCCCACCGACCGAAAGTTTTACTTCCAAGAGAAAAGAATCCCGGCGCGCGGGGAGCGCTGAAGCAGCAGCTGCGACTGAAATAATCACAATGAAAAAACATGCCCGCCCGCCCCGGCACGCAACAGGGATTGTGAGCGCGCATATAGGGAGAGAAAGAACCGCGCCCCCCCGCCCCGTTGCAAAGCTCACCAGCCACATGCTCTACATAAGCCCTTTGTTTTCGCGTGAGCCTCCCCGCCTTCGTGCGCCGAAACAGGAGGTGATCGCGCTGTTTTCTTTCACACGGCGGGATTCTTCGAAACCACCCCTAGCAACTTCACGTGCCTTAGATGCATGGAAAAAGTTGTGAGGTGCGCATGTGGGGGAAGAAAGGATTCCTGTTCCACCTCAGGGGCAAACAAGACGCGCACTGCACCGTGGTGGGGGGAGGAGGAATATGCAGCCGGGCGGCGGCAGTTAAGAAGTTGAGATCAAAGTTGGGACCGGCAGGAGTTCGTTTCCCGTTGCCTCGGCAGGGGGCAAGGACGCTTCTCCCCACCCCACTCCCCCCGATCAATGAGGAGAAAGTCGGAGCAACTGTTCAGGGTTGGCAGAGATTTTTTTTTTTAAAGAGTCGACGCTGAAAGGACGAAAAAACCTGTTCAGCAGGGCGCACGTGTCATGTCAGACTGCTCTCACACAAAAGAGATTTCCTCTCCCACCCCCACCCCCCTAAGTCAGGACTCAGTTGCATGCTGAAAGGATGGAGTCCCCTCAAAAAGCCAAGGGGAACCCCCGAGCACTCTCCTACTCCCGACTGACACCGCCATAGCGGTTTACCCGCCTCCCCGCCCGACGCCACACAACTTCGCTCCGGCAGATCCCCTCTACAGGTGTATTTATAGCCGCCGAGGCAAACGGGAAGCCCGGGCAACGTTCGGAAACGGAACGCTCGCGTCGCCGGCGTTCCAAAGCCTCCGATGCCGCTTGAGCCGCTGGCCCCGAGGGATTTACTGCAGACCTTTCTCTCTCTCCCCCCCCGCCACCTTTGCTTCCCATTGTCGCCAGTCCCGCGTCCATAGCTGTAACGGACAACACAAACCCGCCGCCGCTTGCTGCTGTTGCCGCCGCCACTACCAAAACACCAGCCATTAAGCCGACGGTAGAATTCCATGCAAAAGCGCATGAAAGCATTTTTTTTTTTTGGTCTTTTGCAGCTAGAGGTAGGTACGACGAGCGCTCGTCTCCTTTCCCAAAGTGCGGAAGCTCTGACTACAAGGGTGCAAAGGGATCACCCCCAACAACTTTTGGAACTAGGAGCGAGGAGAAGGGCCCGATCTACTCAACTGCGAGGGAAACCGCTTACTGGATCAAAACATCCGCGAGATCATCACAAGTTTTCTCAGATGAAAAGAGGGCACGGTGTCCAAAGAAGCTTACTCTCGGGTAAATGGGAAGAACCTGCACCCAACTTTCCAAGTTCCCTTTATGGTCGCGCCGCTTCCAATGGAAGCCAACTCGTTCTGCAACTCTTTTTTCCTCCCGCCGAAAAAAAAATCCTTGTCAGCCGCCACATGCTCGACCTGTAACAATGCAACCGAGCATTTTCGCTAGAACAACCCCACACATGATGCCGATCCCCAAAACTCCAACGCATTACAGCCAATAAAAGATGCGACCCCACCGTTCCCTCTGTAAACAAACTGCAAACGAAGACACTCTCCTGAAAGGACGAGTTTGCTCGGAAAATTAACCTGCATTTAAAAGACGCACGCAGCACCAAACTTGTCACAACTCGTATTTCAGACAGACGATCGCTATTTCTTTCAACCAGTCTAAGTGGTAACAACCACCCTTTGAAATCCTTACCTCCAACAAATCAATGCCGTATTGTGTCGTGCGTTGCGACCTTCCTTCCTCCTCTTCCTCTCTACGCAACCCTCGTTGTCTAGCTCCCGTGTCTGGATGGATGCAAGGTCTGGAATCATTGGCTTAACTTCCACTACGATATACGCATGCGCCGTTCCCACGGCTCGATTCTCCTCAATCGAGCTCGTTTGCATGCGCGTACCATTGTCCTTTTAAGGGAGAACAGGGCCGAGCGAGAAAGCCTGGGAGAGAAGAGCCGCGCGGCGGGAAGGGCGTGGCCCTTGTGGCGTCAGAGGTGACCTCACAGGCAGAGCGCGCGCGCGCGCGCGCAAAAGAGTCGTTAGCGGAGGAATGAGAACGGATTCAGAGAGTCCCGGAGGCGGGCGGCGGGCGGGTTTCTCCCGCTGCGGCTCGGCAGGGAGAAGCTCCTGCTCCTTGCTCCTCTTTCAGGATTCCGCCCCGTTAAAGGGTTAAGGCATTTTTAGGAGAATGGCTGGATTCCGTCCTCCACACACTTCACTTGCGGGCACAGGCACGGATTCCTTTCCTTAGCCTGAATCATCAGGCAGGCTGGAGGTGCGGAAAGGTTTGTTTCGGAACGAGAGAGTTGCTGGGGATTTCTTGCGGCGCCGCGGCGGGACGTCCCTCGCCTGCAGCTTGGACGGGAGGTGAAACGGGTTTGTTTTCCGCTACGTGCAGGAAGGCCCTGGGGAACGGGATGCTTAGGAAGCCGCGTTTCGTGTGGCGCCTTCAAAGCACGTAGGAAGAGCGGGCGGCAGCACCAACGCATCCGTATCCTGCCGTTCTAATGACACGGGCGGGGCCCAGTGTCGCTAAGAAATGAATGATCCTATACAGGCCATTTCCGCACTAGACTGTTACATTATTCCACTTTCAACACCCTATGGAATTCTAGGATTTGCAGTTTAGGGCCCTTTCCCAAACTGCAAACCCCGGGATTCCATAGGATGTTGAAAGTGGAATAATAGCGCTACAACAGGCTAGTGTAGAAATGGCCATAGAGTTGGAAGAGGTCCCTTAGGCCATCCATTCCCATCCCCTCCTTGATGCAGGATCTCCAGCTAGACTAGAGCATCCCAGCGGGTGAGCTGGCCAGCCTCTTTTTGGCGATGTTCCGCCATGGAGACTCCACCACCCATCTGGTTCCGTTGCCAAACCTCACTTACCCTTAGGAAGTTCCTTCTCCTGTTCAGTCAGAATCTGCCCTCTTGTAGTGTACAGCTGTTAGGCCTGGCCGTGCCTTCTGGGGTAGCAGAGAGCAAACTTCCACCCTCCTCTCTGTGACAGCCCTTGAGACAGGTGAAGTTGCGCGCACCCTTCTCCTCACCAGGCCGAAGAAGCCCAGCTCTCTCAACTTTTCCTTATGTTTTGTTTTCCATACCTCTTATCTCTTGTCAGACCTATTAAAGTATTACAAAAGTATTAAAAGCAGAAGTGCCTTCTCGAAACCTCTCTGGTTTTTTTTTGTTTATTGGGAGCATGTACCCAGAAAGTTTTAAGGCCAGAAAAAAATGGCCCTGGGGTTCACCACAGTTGCTCACTCCCACATTAAGGTCAGTGGGACTTTCTGAGTAATATATATTTATTTCGGTAAAATTATCAGGAGGTTTTATTGACAAGATTTGTTTAGAGCAGGTTTGCCCTTGCCTTCCTCTGAGGCTGAGAGAGTGTGACTTGCCAAAGGTCGCCCAGTGAATTTCCATGGCCAACTGGGGATTCACACCCTGGTCTCCAGAGCCGTAACCCAATGCTCGAACCACTATGCTAAGCTGGCTCTTTATCCTTGTTATGAAGTCTTTACAAATGGAATTTCAGAAGAAAAAGAATAGCAACTGATTTTTTTTTTAAAAAAATGACTATTTTAAAAATGCATTGTACTTCATGGGGAGTATGCCATTTCTGCAAGCTTCATGGAAGCTTTGACAATATTAATTTTTAAGCCACCTTGAGTTGTAATTTTGGGGGAAATGTTGGGTATAAATAAAGATGAAGATGATGGATAAAGATTATGACAACAACAACATTGAACCATAATCAGGCAGTCAGCAGTAGTTGACTGATGGAATTAATGGCCAGCTGGCTATTATTTTTGCCCAAATGCGTTGGAATAAGACTCAAGTATGCTAGTAATGGCAAAGTCGAGGTACAATATGGTTTTTGTTTAGTAGGATATTTTCTATTTGTTCTATGATATTTTCTGTATGATATTCTCTGATACTGTCTCTTGCTTTCATTTGTCCTTTTCTTTTTGATGGAAAGCATTTGAGTATCTTTTCCATAAGCCTGGCATCTAGTATTTACTAGCTGTCTAGAACTAGGATGGCCAGGAGATATATTGGAATCTAATGACAGGTCCTGAGGTAATTTGCAGCAGCTGAGCTAGGGTTTCTTCTAACTCTTCATTGTTTAAAAAATATCAAAAATAACATGACTTTTTCTGTGGAGTTCACTGGTGGAGGGCTTCATGGTTTAAATGCTTTGGATTACAACATCCCTGACCACTGGCAATGCTGGATGGGCTGATGGGACTTTAAGGTCAAAACAGCTTCAAGAACCCAGGTCAGAAATGTTTGCCCCAAGGGCTGCATTTGTAGTTGTTTGAAGTTAAGACAACTTTGATTTGTGGTGATCTTATGAATGAAAGACTTCCAAGAAGTCATCAGTTGCCCTGCTCAGGTCTTGCAAACTTAGGACTGTGGCTACCTTGACTGAATATTTAATATACCTTGATCTGCAATATATATATATCTACCAGTCAAGGAGGAATAGACTTGAATACCCGCTGAAGCTCTGGGCTATAAAGGAAGATGAGAAAAGATACACAAGCTCTTTCAGAGATTCATATCTTCTACTAGTGTATATACCCAGCATTGCCTGGGATTTTATTTTCTCATAGGTAATACTTGTTAGAAAGATTTGAGATCATGTCTCTCTAATTCCCCAAACTGTCTTGTCCAGTACCTGCAACTTTTCCTCATACTCCCCAATCCAATCTGTATTCAGAGTTATTAACATACAGAGGTTGGGTTCCTGAGGGAATATGCTGCCCTCCTCCTTGCTGCTAGGCCTCATCTCCATAGCAACCAGCCAAGCCCAAGAGCTTTCTGGCTGAGAATTCTGAAGGCCCCTCCCTAAACTGCAAACTCCAGGATTCCATAGGATGTTGAAAGTGGAATCTTAGCTCTATAACAGTCTCATGCAGAAATGGCCTTAGAGTATGATTGTGGAGACCAGGATTCAAATCCCCACTCAGACATGAAAACCTACTGGATGACCTTGGGCAAGTCATACTCTCAGCATCAGAGGAAGGCAAAGCAATCCCACTCTGAACAAATCTTGCAAAGAAAACCCTATGATGGGTTTGCCTTAGGATCGCCATAACTCAGAAGTGACTTGAAAGCATGCAACAACACAAGAGAAATTTGGAATTTTATCCCCAAGGCAGGCTGAGCTGTTTACAACAACCCCACTGATTTTCAGAAGGTATTGCCAGAGGAGAGCAAGCCAGCATGGATAGTGGCTTGAGCATTGCACTATGATCCTGGAGACCAGGGTTCAGCTCCCTGCTTGGCCATGGAAACCGACTGCCTGACACTGGGCATGTCACACACTCTCAGACTCAGGTGGTAGATTTGCCTTAGGTTCACCATAATTCTGAAATTACTTGAAAGCGCATTACAACAACAACCACATTGCAAGAGGGAAGAAGCTGCCTGAAATCCTAAATGCCCATTTGCTCTCAAAGTTCTTAAACATTCCCCAAGATATGTAGATCATCCTTTGGGGAGACATTTACATCTATGGCCCCTGTTAAAGACTGTAGCCTTATTCAAGTATTCTTAGACTGTAACTCCCACCAGCTTCAACTACCCCTACCCAATTGTGAGGCTTAATGGACATTGCACCCCAACATCTGGAGGACTCCACATTCCCAGCTCCCCTTGCTGTTTAATATCAGGGTGGGGGAAATGCTCTCTCCCTGCCCCCAATATTTTTTTTTCATCTACAATTCTGTGAAGTCATTATGTTATCTTTTAGCCAAGTAGAAATCTGCTCAATTTTCTTCCCCAGTTTGCATGGTTATTATCCCAATATTTCAATCCTTTATCTGCAAGCTTTGAAATCAGATTTTATTCAAAAAACAAAAAGTGTTTATGGACATGTGAACACAAATGGTCTGTTTTATGGGCTAAAGCACAGCTGTCAGGAACCAGCTAGCCTCTGGCAACTGGATGGCACTGTTAAAGCTCCTCTTTAGAGCAGGAGTGGGAGACTGCAGTGGGTATAGGGGGCTGCAAGGGTTGCAGGACTGCTAAAAATAACGCCCCAAAACCAACTGGCAAAATGGAACTGGCCAAGAGTCGTCCACTAATGTTGAATGTTTTTAAAAATGTTAAACAGTCCAGGGTACCCTTCTGCCTATTTAAAAAGGTGAGTTCTCTTTCCTATCTAGAGATTCATCCTCTGTTTGAGCCAGAAAAAGGGCAGTCCAGGAAGCTCTGCAAGGGTAAAGAGATACATCACTTGGGGGGTAGTATAGGTTGCCCCACTGTTTTAGAGGCTATCCCTTTGAAAATTGTTCAGGGGCAAGAAACTCTCATAACAAAAACTGTTTCAATTTAAATATGGGGACCCCTCAGTGAACAAAACTGCTGAAAAAGAAACTCTTTTTTTACAAAGCCTTTTTATGCTTGCTCCGTCCTCATTTTTTCTGCTCATCCTCTGTGTAGCTGTAAGATTTTTAGCAGCACTGGCATTGGGAGCATAGTGAAAGAGAGCTGGAGAAACACAGATTTTTCACTGTCAGGTTGCAGTGGCATGTTGGCAAGACAATGGGAAAAAGTGGGAGTTTACTGTAGCCAGTCCTGCTATAGTTGTGTGTGCCTGCCTACAACAAGGAAGGTAAACAGCAGCTCTGTCTAGAATCCCTTAATAACTATGCATGAAATGCAAAAGGGTGCAAACAAATAAGTCTACCTTACCAACTCCCCTTAGTATGTTAAAAAAGAGAGAGAGAAGAACATAGGTAAGTCATAATAAAGGTAGGCTGGTGAAAGAAAAGTCTGTCCCTAGATGCATTTTGGAAGAAGCTTTCATATAGTCTCTAGAAGACTGAAAATGCTTTTGTTTACTTATGCAAGGCTTACATGACATGGTTGTTTCATTGCACATGTACATATTGTTAGTTTTGGATAAAAAGTTTGGTGAAACTTTAATAAGTGCTCTTTTTTTATGGCGTAGGAATCTATCGCTATGCTTTCCATGTTATTTCTGCCTCTGGTACCAAATTTTCTGCTACAGTCATAGTGCCTAGGAACACATCTACTTTGTTAACTGAGGTATGCCTATAGAAAGTCTTAATGTAGCATTAACCCAACGTGTCTGCAGCTTGAGACAAGGCTACTTAACTCCTGTGTTTACATAGTGTATCTGACTCATTAAACACACCAAGTATCTGTTTAACTCAGCCATTCTTCCAACAGCAAGGTGGTCTGTCTCAGCTGAATACTCTCTGTAACTTTTGTAGTTCTGGGGGTGCAGCCTCTTTGAACAGTGGATGGGAGTCTCATGCGGACCAAGCACTAGCTACACTTCCGCAGGCAGCTGGCCGGGCGCAGAGGGTCCAGGTTGCGCTCCCATCCTGGCAGTGGGACTGCTGGGATCATGACCGGACGGCAATAGAAACTGGTAAGGTATGGAAAGGGCCTTAGTTATACTGGCTGTGGCTGAATGAGGGATAACTTCATTCCTTTAGCAGTGTTAACTGTAACTTTTGTAGTTCTGGGGGTGCAGCCTCTTTGAACAGTGGATGGGGAGTCTCATGTGGACCAAGCACTAGCTAATGCAGCATCATGCAGATTTGATGGGTGTTCCTGCATAGCAAGGGCTTGGACTCGATGGCCCCTGGAGTCTCTTCCAACTCTATGATTCTATGATTCTGGTGTTCTCCTTGCTCTGCTGTGGGCGTTGAGACAAAGTGGCTGGGAGCTGATTTTGTACTGTGGCGCCTTGCAGCATTCAGAGAAGTTTTTTTTGAAAGCAACCGAAGACAACTATTTTATGTGCTTCTAAGAAATGAGAAAGTGCAGTTTTTAAAAACTTCTGGGTAAGTTCCCTTTGCCTTTAGAATTATTAATTAATTTAACAAACTGTATTAGAATTTAACTTGCCAAGAGCTTCTCCTATACTCGCTGGAGGTGATGGGGATGGGAGCTATCGTATATCTAGAGGGCACCTAGCAGATCTCAGGTGGTGCTATTGATACCTTAATACCTGGATGGCAAGGGTGGGCAGATGGTGGTCTGTGGGCTACATGCAGCCTCCAGGGGCCTTTTGCAGCCTGCTAGACTCCCAATGACCCCACCACAAATGAGAGGGGAATTTCCTGAAGTGGTCCAAAACCACTTGTGGACTGACTCTTCTCCATCAGCCAGAAAGAGAAACTAGAAATTACTTCCACTCTTAATTTTTTTCCACTGTAATCAGTGATCAGTTTTCAGCAAGGTGAAACCTGCTGGGGTGGGGCACAGAAATGAGAAGTCCCTGGAGCCTTTACCCACTCTTGTTAAGGGTTCTGTGTGTAGGATAAAAGAGAACACTTTCTTGTTGGCTGCTCCCAAGTTCTGGAATTCCTTCTTGTGGGAGGTTCAGTTGGCCCCCAGTCTCCTTTCTTTTTGCTATTAAGGCAAGTACATTATTTGGACAGGCTTTTGGCTTATGATTTACATAACAGAAAGGGGTTTGGGTGGAGTTGTGTTTTTGTCTTATGTCTTCTTTATGTTTTATTATGCCTGGTGTTTTTATATTGTTTTAATCTTCTATTTTTAACTTAACCTCTAATTGTTTTCTTTTAACTGTTGTACAAATAAAGTATCAACCACATGCTTTTTTTTAGATGCAGTAGGCAGCCTTTGATCTTGTACAAAAGAAGGCAGGATATAAATCCATCAAGCATACTGCAAATAAGTTGGGAGGATAGATAATAAAACATAAGATGCATTATATCCATTTGTGTGACCCTGATGCTCTCCTGAATGTATTAATGTCTTCAAATATTCACACAAAAGTACTTCCTTTGTTGGAGGAAGCACTGAGCTATGGGTCACAAACACACTGCCCTTGGAAAGGCTGATACCACTGCTAGGCATCTTGATAGAATTTAAGACAGGTAGACTACACCAGTGGGATGTTTCCCATTTTTTCCATTTACCTTGCACAGAGCTGATCTGGTGTACCTTCTGCATTTTGCAGTATATCTCAACATCAGCTTGCTACAGAGTTACCAACAAAGAACAGTCCTTCATAATTTAGTTTAGAGTTGATATTGCCCCCTAATTTGTGTGTGTGTATACATATTGTTTATTGACTTTAATAAAGCACTGCTTGACAGACTATTATTCTCACAGTTTTATTTGTAAAGACCATTGCATGAAAAGCTGCATTTAATTGTAATCCAAACCCTGGGAGAGAGAAAAAGAGAAACTAACCTACATCAGTTTGTGATATGTATGCTAAAGTGCTTGAAATAACAATACTTTTACCGACATCCACTTTCAGAACATTATCCAGTCTTGAGAAACTTATTAATCATGTAAAACATAAACCAGCAACATACTTTGAGGATACTTAAGGGATGAGGAGGAAGGAGTTCTTTAATAAACTATACCGGATCTACTTGTACAATTTCAAGTCTATCATACAACATTTCCTTAATAAGATATCTGTCTTTGATGGGAGGAAAAGAAAGCAAAATCCGTATCACTGCAGCATTTCTCAAACATACGCTAAACAAAAAGGCAATTGACAGCCCAGTCCCAAACATTTTTATTCAGAAGTCAGTTCCACGTAATGCACTGGAATTTACCTCTGAATAAATGGGCTGTACCAGTTTCTGTTCAAAAGATGAAGTACAGTATTAGGATTCTTCCAGTACTGAGACCATCTAATTCTGGTTATCTTGAGATTTGTAAACTCTTCATATACTGTACTAATCCACATTTTTAATCTTCATTTAAAAAACATTAGCATTTCTATTGAAGAATGTTTGAGAGCCACAGTTCTTGATTACAAAATTTACTCTCTAAGTTACCAGAACGCTTTGTTCAGTTTCTCACATCCACAAAAGCTTATTAATACTGATGTCAAAAGGATGTGTTAAACTGCGAGAACCATGACTAAAACTCTTCACCCTTCTTAAAAGTTACAATTCTTTCTTTAAGCTTCAAATGATCAAAGCTGTCTGGTTGTTTTTTATTTGTAAAGTTGCACACAAACAGAATAAAACAAATGTCACAACGAACTGCAGTCCTGAAGCTGTCAAATAGACTAGTCTATCAGAGATCAACTCATGCTTCAAAAATACCTTAAGGCTGGGATAATACTAAGTAAGTGTACAGCACTGTATCTCCTAAAAGGAAAGAAACATACATAGGATGTTCTTCACACACCAGTCATGTGGAGTGAAGCATAAAAGAACAGATGAATGCTCTACCAAAAGAAACTACACTGCTGAGTCGGATTTCTACTTCACAGTCTAGAAGTGGAAGCTAGAAGTCTATTACGGATTTCGAGCATACTGTTTTCAAAGCGATCTCATTATTCACCTGTGTCCATACCTTTCCTCTGTGCCAAGAAATAACTTTAGCATAAAGAGGAATAGTGTTGAACAGCTTTCCTGAACCAGGTGCCCTCCACACATTTTGGATCAGAACCTTCTTCAACATCAGCCAACAAAGCAAATGGTTACAAAAAATGGGAGATTTAGTCCAAATAGCTAGAGGGCAACAAGTTTGGGGAAGGCTATTCCAGGTTTCTTTTTTAAGCCACAAATAAGATGAGTAGCTACAAGACAGGATGGTAATCAGTCCAGGAATCTAGGATCAAGATCTTATTTAATGCTGACAGAGTGGAAAGCTATGCCAGTGTACTTATGCAGAAGGCTGCCAGCTGGGTGGCCCCACTGCTCTGTGGCTATCTGGGTTGAGGCTCGAGGTATGCCTGGCACTATTGCACAGACTGATGAAAACTAGTACACAAGGAGGTATTGGGTATCCTTGTACAGTGCTGAAAGAACATGCATAGTAGTATAACTTCTGGTTATGTTAGCATATTACCAAGAGGATTCCAGTCTAGGGCCTAAATCCAAATGCTAGACTCTAAATAGAGTAGATACACTGACTTTACTGCTGAATAGTTAATTACTATTTATGCAAAGATACCAATCAGATTTGCTCCAGATTCTTTCTAGTAAACAGGACAATCTGATCAGCATTTTGCTTTTTGCTTACTGCCATTTAATAAAAGCAAGACTCAGTGACTCTTGCATTGGGGTCAGGTGTGTGCTACACAAATAAAGGAAATACAGCTATCTGATAGTCCTTCTAATTTTCTTGTTCAGTCCTCTTGGTCCATTTTTTGAGGCTTTAGCTATCTTTTGTTATCAGGTACTGAGCAAACTGATCAGAAATACTGATTGCCAGAACACAGGTAAACTAAACAAATAATCTGCAGTTTGGTTTGAGTGGAAAAACCAACTGTGATGACTGAAAATACTGATTTCCTGAAGATTACTTGCAAAATTAGGAAGAATAACCCTAGGAACTGTAAACTACATTTCTGAAAGCATATTTGAAATGCATAATCACATTTGTGTTACCAGAGGTGGTTCTCAGAGGTAAGTGGGATGAAAGAGTTCAAATAATTCCTCCGTCTTATCTATCCTCCGTGCCAGCTTTACCTGGGGTTGTAGGCTTCTTCATAGTACAGTATTTTTCACCTTTTGATTTCTAATCACAGGTGTGTGTGTGTGCATACAGTTTCAGGAAATGAAATTATCTATCTATGGCTGTCATGGACTATCTGTATATATGGACAGATATATAAGGACAGATATTGGAGGCTGGTTTGATTCAGAGAATATCCAGCAAGTTTCCTGAAAAGATGCATCCAGAAATATTGGTGAAGGCTTCCAAATGCATGGGTCACATTCATACTGCCTAAGCCCTTTGGGGTGATCGGATGCAGTGAAAGTTATGCACTGTTTCAGTAAAGTTGGTGTCAAAAGTTACCAACCATTTTCGAGTACTCAAGAGATATGGTAAAATACCTTGATGTTTGTAAGCCACTAACTGTTCATAGTTAACATCCCCATAGGTTTGATGTACTTGTTTGGTGAAAAACCACTGTTGAAAGACCTTTGGAGGTCAGTGTGGTTCAGCAGCAGAAAACGCAGCAACAAATAGAATCAAAAGAGTTGCAAGGGGCTGTAGAAACCATTCAATCCAAGACCCCCTGCTTAATGCAGGGCAGCTTTGGGATGGAATGACACATCTTGCAGCACAGCACAAAATCATCTAAAGTCTGGCTGCTGCAGAAGTACAGCTTAGCAGCAGAGTGCATACTTAACACTTTCCCCATTCCATCACATTTCCTCTCCAACCTTGCCATTTTAATCAATTCAACTGTAAAAAGAATCTCAGAGCTAACTGATCTGGTTGCTAGTCTTCCCTTGCAAGTCTCCTCTCCTGCTGCCAGTCTGCTTATGGGTTGCAAGCCTCAAGTACACAGTCCTGTGTAGAGATGTGATGGTATTGGGGGGAAGGCAGAAATATTCAGGAAAAAATGTTTTTGGTTTTTTTAACACTTTTTTTTTACCTGGAAAAACTGAAAATTAGCTATCGGAAATTTTCTTTTAGAACGAGGAATAAAATATTTAAGAGATTTCTTTTAATTACTCCCATCAAATTATTTCAAAAAACTATGCAGCATGTGGACATTTAGCTAAGACTGTGTATAGCAGTGCTGCTCAAAATGGTGGGCCCTGGACTGATGCCATTCCCTGAGTCATTGGCTGCCAGTTCTGATGAGTTTCCAGAAAAGAGAGAACTGCAGCCAGTGGACACCAATATGGTGCCAGTCTCTGGCTCACTGGAAAAAGTAATTGCTGGTCCCCACATTAGAAAGTCTGAGAAGCACTGAAGTACTGTACCTGCCATCATTGTAATTCTTGGTCTTAATTTCCTTTTCTCATTTCTTTTTTGGGAATGAGTGCTTTATGGAGGATGAAAATAACTAACAAATGTTTTTGTGTTAACAATATTGATGGGTTCTTCTGTAATTATTAGTTTTGTTTACCTGCTCCATGTAAACTGGCAACACCAGAGAGATTCCTTGTAGTTTTAAGTGTTCTTGACAGTTCAGGACCTTGTAGCTCCACTTTTAGCAAAAATTAAATTTAAAAAAAGTAAATTCAATTTGCAATTATTTCTGAATAAACTATTCAGAATAAACTGAATAATATATCAGGCATGATAATGTCATGCCAAACCAAGTTCTATATAATGTACTCTATGTTCATAAAGTAACAAAGTAACTTTTAGTCTACAAAGGGAGCTAACACTGCATTTTTTCAGTTTTTTTTTTAAATTATGTTTTTCTGGAAAGAAACCGTTTCCCCATGTTTTAAAAATTTCTGGAAATTTTACATCTCTAGTCTTGTGTTTCACATTAAAACTATTTCTGGGCCCTTAATAACGAACTCTAGAGGGTTGTCAGCATCACATGTGGTAATCTCATCAGTTGAGGAAATAAGTCTTCTGTCAAAATTATGCTCCCTTCCCCCCAAAATTTTGCATTTTGCCTCCTATCTCCATATTTTCAATACATTTTCTTTTTCTGAGGAAGGCAGGGGTAAAAACCAACTAAAGTCTTATCAGTCTGTGTGCCAGACTTTAAGATGACAACTATCAGTTGCTTCTGTCCAAGGGCTTCCTCTCCAAGTAGACCACTGTCGGGCATAATTAATAGTATGTGTTGTCCCAAGTCTTTGCTGGTTAACAAAGAACTTATAGGAAGAAAACCCATTAAGAATCAGAAATGCAAGATCACACTTATAAAGCCAAGTCTCCAAATGATAAGACAAATTTCCTACCAACACAGAGCTGGTGCTAGATTGCTAACCATGTTGCCCAACTTAGCCTTTGTCAATTTGTGCCTGATTAATATATGCCCACCTGCAGCAGTTCTGTTGTTTCTATTAAAAATATTAAATATCTCCGTCTAGCAGAAAATCCTTTAGAATCACCCCATTTCTTCTAAAAGGCTAGAGGCAGATCACATATATTACTGCTGTAATGATAACTACTTTTCTGCAGCATTGAAAAGTTAATTTTTTGAACTACAGTTCCCTAATGAACCTGGCCACTGGGGCATTGTAGGAGTTGTAATCTTTAAGTCAGTTTTGCTGCAGGATGTTTTCACATGCCATTGGGTTATCACAGGAATGCTGAGGCCACAGGGGAGGAATTGTAATGCAGTTACTTCCCATGCCAGCATTGCCATGGCTCCCACAAACAGGGCAACACTGGTAGCACTGGTCAGTCCCAGGTTCTGGTGACTTGAGGCCTCCTGTGTTACTAGAGTAGTGTGGTAAGAAGCAATGGTGAAGCAGTTCCCAAGCCATTAAGGTAGTAGAAGCACCAAGCCTAAGAGGTCGTCACTTTTACCTTACCGTATGTAAAGATATTTCTACACGGTGACTGCCTATATTCTTGCTGTCTCCTCTAGAGCAATGTGCTACTCAGATCTTTTCTGGTTCACACAAGGTAACTCTTTACTTGAGAGCCAAGTAAAGCATTAGAGACAAAGCCACAAAAAGGAGCATGCTCTCACAGAGATAAGGTAACAAGCTAAAAAGTTTTGATCCATTTGGATACAGGAAGAGGAAGCAGCAGCCAGAAGGTTTTGACATTTCAAACCTGGAGTGGACAACATGCAGCTCACAAGGTATACATGATTCCCACACTCTTGTTGTTCATACTGCCTGCCTCTTCAACCCACACCATCCAAATTAGCAGTTTTCTGTTCTTTCTTCCTGTCATTTCAGGAAGGGAAATGGACTGTCTTGCAGTTGCACTGTGCTCTGTGATGTGGGAGGATACTCTTAGCATCCTCTAGTACCACAGAAAACCACTGCAGCTATTAGTGACTACTTTGGATGCATATTTTGCCAACTTTGGTTGCAACCTCCAGTGAGTTGTAGGGAAGTAATGTTGGCAGCCCATCTCATTTCAGACTGTGTATAATGATTTATAGAAATTTTACTTAAGCCAGATATGATAAATGATTGCATTTTCCTCTAGACTTCTCCTCCTCACTTTTCAAGAAAATTTCGTTATTAGAATGCAAAAGCCAGGGAGCGGGAAGGGAAGGAGAGTTGAAAAGCAAAGTTGTAATTTAGTCCCTCTCCAACTGCCACTATTCACATTTTATCATTCTTTAATATAGCAAAAGTACTTCAGACCAGATCCTGGTAGATGCCTGTTTGAAGCTCAGGGACTTTGCAGGTTCAATGTGAAATTATTTCTTTGCACCATTTGCACTGACAAACAAAGAACGTCAAAGAGAGGACCCAGAACCTTTTCACTCACAGCTTATTTGATGCACAACAAAAAAAAGGTTGAGACTTAAAGGATATAACGAGAGACCAACAAATATAGGGCACAGAGCAAACGGAATACATTCCACAAGAAGAACACAGCTACCCAGAGAGTCTTCATGTGTTCCTTTGCAAGACATGAAAAAGCCCCTCTGCTAACCTTTGTACAGTATATTTACACACAAAGTGGCTTTTCCCCATGGTATGCGCAAGAAATGATCCCTTCCCTCCCCAACCCTATAAAGTTATTTCAAGCTACTTCTCCCTGAACTCAAGAACACTGATTCTAAGAAAAGTTTCTTACTGGTAATATTTTTGAAGGAAGATAGCTTCTATTTACACACATTGAACACATGAAAATACTCTATTTTTTATACTACACTTCTGATTTGAAAACTACAATACTGCAGCTTAGCTTGTTTGCAGCTTCAGGGCAGAACAGTAAGGAGACTACATGAGTGTGGGTGGCCCCCCACCTATCAACAAGCTGATTTTAAACACACAGTGGAGCACTACCAGCAGCAGTTGCATTTCAACAGGTCTGTCCTCTCCCAGATTTGATAACATTTCTTTTGCCTGGGAGATGCAAGAGAGAGAGTGAGAGCTGCAAAGCCATTTACTACACATCCACCCCTTTTATGAGTGATCCTTCCAAGATGATGTTGAAATCCTGCAGAGACTGCAGGACTCGGATGAGGGAGTTCACCATCATGCGGTCACGCAGGAGAGCATTTTCTTCATACATGCGGGTGATGGCTGGACACTCTGCCAGTAGTGGAATCCACTGGGGAGCAAGTGATCTCTGTGAAGGAAAGGATACCATCACAGAACAGTCTACATCCAGTCTATGCAGTTGTAACACTTAAAATACAAGTTTTAGAGAAAACAAACCTTGGTTAAATACTGCACATGAATATCTCAACCATAGTTACAGTACTGGCTGCAAACCAGGATGTGCAGTCATATTTAACATGGATTTGCAAACAATTATTTGTAATAACCAAATGGCTAAGCTTAAATCCTCAACAACCAAATTTTCCTTTTGCACATAAAAAGTAGAAATAACCATGTTGGTGAGAAAACATTGCTAAAATCTAGTGGAGCAACCAAATGCTACAATAGTAGTCATGCTGCGGGAGAATGGCAGCAGCTGCCATTGGGATACTATGGCTAGGATGTGCCAAGTTCCTCTTGTCCCTGCATCTTTCAGTCAGCATAACCTAACTGGCAAGGCACTGATGCACCCCATATTCAAGTTCCATGTGGCCTACTGTATGACCACAGAGGACAGAGCAAACATAAGGTCATGCTGAATCCTGGCCCAGAGATGGTTGGTATAGGCCTGCCTTTTTAGGGCAGGAAGGGGAGTCAAGATGATAGAAACCAAGAGGGTACAAAAGAAGGGGAGGGGGACCCAACAAAACATGAGTTAAACAGCAAAGGTAGGGCAAGCAGAGATGACAGGGAACAAGAAAGAATCTACATAAATAAAATGTATGTTTCTGGTCTGAATTCAAGGTACTTGTGAAAAAATTTGAACCCTTAAGTGAACTGGGACTTCAGTATGTAATGGAGTACCTCTCCCTCTATATGTCCTCCTAAGGACTGAGATCTGCTATGGATTCTCTTCTGTGTCCCACTGGAGGTCAGAGCACTGTGTGGCTGGGGCAGAGGGCCTTTTAGCTGTGGCACTCAAATGCAGCACGCTCTCCTCTTGGAGGCCTGATGGGCAACAAAACTGGATCCATATAAGCACCAAATGAAAACGGCTGCTTAAAAAAAGCCTTTGGGTTCTAAACGATCTACCTAAAAATGTTTATGGATACCGTTTTAACCTGCCTTTTTTTAACTTGTCAACTTTTTAAATATGTTTTGGTTTAAACTGATTTTACCCACACGCTGCCCTGAGTATTCATGATATGAGGCGGGATATAAATATTTTGATAAACAATAAATAAATTAAAAAATAAAAGCAAAATGTCCACCCCCAGAATTATCTAGGAGCAGTCAGGATTATTCTGTGAAGACAGAGCTAAGATTGAAGAGCTTCTCTGTCAGCATAATGACTGAAAGTGGAGGAGGGGGTGCTATCATCTGAAGCAAGAGGAGGCCCTGTTCGGGGGTTATTCCTTCAATAACCAATAGATGTATCTGAAATATATAGTTGGCATTCTATCCAGTGTTAAGAGAAAAATAATCGACTTTAATCATTATTAAGTGTGAGTGCACAAAGCTAGAAATCCGTCTAAACAGCCTTATACCCCCCCGCTGGCTGGGATGATGAGAGTTCTAATGCAACATATCTGAAGGACGTTTCACTGAATGATGCAGGGCTACATGTGTAATGGCACTAGGGGCTGTATCACCTTCTTCACAATGCAGAAGGTAGAGAACCATTCTGACCTTAGCACCAGAAATCCTCTGTTCCAATTTTGAAAACAAGGAAAATACATCCTGTTTACATTTCTATGTAGTTTCTACCCAAGAGATTCATAAAACTATTTCAGTAGCACAGAATACTACCATGTGACGGTGTCCAACTCATTTAACATGCATAGTAATAGTCCATTAATTCTCTGTCTTTGGCCCTCTGGATATTTTGTACTTCAGCTTCCAGAATCCTTGACTACTGGTCGAGCTGGCTGGAGTTTCTCAGAATTGAAGTCCAAAACACTGGGATGACCAAAGTTAGAAAACCACATATGACCTCAGAATATTGCTAAAATGATAGTGTGGATCATCACACAAAAACTACCTCATAAGCAAACATATACACACCGAGTTCCAAGGCAAACTAGAATTTGAAATTTGCCATCTTTCCCTATGTTCCGTGGAGCAGTATTGATGGCATTTACGTAGTGGCAGAATGTTTTGCAGGAGGATTTTTGGAGGAGTACATCTTCTTCACTGTCCCCAATCTGGTCAGTAGTCTCAAAGGATGCAACAGCCTTTTCTGAGGGCAGAGGAAAAAAAGAATACAAGGAACTTACTAAACACAAAATGAAAATAATCTCTTGGTTTATTTAGCTTGTTATTTTGGCTATTTCCACACTAGACTGCTTTAGTGCTATCATTCCACTTTCAACGTCCTATGGAATCCTAGGGTTTGCAGTTTAGGGAGGGACCTCAAAGGCTCCTTCCTAAACTGCAAACCCCAGGATTCCATAGGATGTTGAAAATGGAATAATAGCACTATAACAGTGTAGTGCAGAAATGGCCTTAGTTTGGGAGGTCACTTAGAAACTAAGGCTATAAATAAGGCTATAAAGCTAACAGTGCCTCAATCAAATGTTTGTGCAATTAGGCAATAAATAAAGAACAAACAGTTTTGCAAAATCTTCTCTTCCAACTTTGTCCTATTGAACCTCATTTTGCTAATCAATCAGCGCATTTACTCAGGGGTAAGTAAATATGGCGAGTCAGTGTGCTGTAGTGGTTTGAGCATTGGACTGTAACTTTGGAGATGAGGGTCTGAATTCCTGCTTTGGCCATGGAAAACAACTGGGAGAACTTGGGAAAGTCACTCTCTTTCAGCCTCAGAGGAATGTGAAGGCAAAGGCACCCTCCTCAACGAATCTTCCCAAGAAAACCCAGTGATAGGTTCACCTTGCCATGGGTCAGAAAGAACTTGAAGGCTCACAACAACAAAATGTGATGTGTTAGCCAAAAATTCAATGAAATTCTAGACTGCATCAACAGGAGTATAGTATCCAAATCAAGGAAAGTGGCAATGCCACTCTTCTGCTTTGGTCAGACTTCTCCTGGAGTACTGTCTCCAGCTCTGAGCACCACAGTTCAAGAAGGATATCAACAAGATGGAATGTGTCTAGAGGAGTGCAACTAAAACAATTAAAACTCTGGAAACCAAGCATTATCAGGAATGACTTAGAATTGGCTACATTTAGCTTGGAGAAGAGAACCCTGGGAAGTGACATGATAGTCAACATTAAATATCTGAAGGGGTTTTGTATAAGAAGGTGGAAACAATTTGTTTCCTGCTGCTCCAGAGAGTAGCATGAGAACTAGTGGATTCAGGTTGCATGAAAAGCAATTCCACCTAACCATTAGGAAGAACTTCTTGCCTGTAAGAACAGTTCAGTAATGGAAGAGACTGCTTCAGAGCATGGTAAGCTTCTTCTTTTGAGGTCTTGAAGCAGATGCTGGATGGACATCTTTCAAGAGAGCTTTAGTTGGGTAATTCTTCAATGGCTGGGGACTGGGACTAGATGGCCCTTGCAGTCCCTCCCAACTCTTAAGATTCTATGATACTAAGTCACACCCATCTCAATGGGACCTACTTCTGATTAGACAAGAATAACACTACATTGTTACCATGAACTCTTTTAAACTTTTGGGTCTACTTTTGAATCAACTATCTTCAGGTTTTTGAAAGAAACTTCCATTAAAAAAAATAAAATTAAAAATCAATTTTTTGCTAGCTCAAATCACTGCCTTTTCTTTAGAAAACCAATCCACACACTACATCTATCCAGTGAAAGGAGCTGCTGAAGGAATGATTCATATATTCTGTAGAAATGTTATGTTTTTCTGAAACATCCTACTATTGTCCAATGTAACAGCAACTCCCAGTGAAGGACAAATGATGCATTCATTAAAAAAAAAAAAAAACCACAGTGGCAAATATTTTGTGTTTCCCAAGTTTAAAAAATCAACTCAAGAACATGGCTTTCTGAGAAAAATGAAATGTCAGCTTTCCCATTTTTTCCTCCCACAATTTTCTTCTTTTTGTTTCAGTCCTGAATATACAGCCAAACAGGCTGTTATAAGGTAGATGAGCCAGCTTAGAAATTACCATTGTCAATTCAGAACAGAAGACAGCAGTTAAAGCGCTAAAAACACAGAGTAATGAAATCTATACTTCCTGACTAAGGCAGACTAAGAGACTTAAACACCAATAACATCTAGAAGGATGCATGATTTCAATCCTTGACCTATAGAGAGGGCTGTACTTATATCAGCACTAAACAAAATTGAAATTTCTCCAGCAAGTTTAATCTCAAATTCACACTAAGAAATAGCTGCACTGAGAAAAACAGCTTGCCTCCATTATGCAAGTTGAGCATGTTTGCACAATTGCTTTCCCACTCTGTTATTAGTCATAATGACCAATAAGCAAGCACCAAGAACTACACATTCATGCCAATTAACACCATGCAAATCCTTCATAAGTGAAGAAAGGTTAAAGTAGCCATTTTGTAATAAGGTACTGAGTGATTTGATGACTGGTAGGTAGTCTGTTCTAGAACCATAGCTCATTTATGACCTTAAAGTGAATTCCTGTGCCATTATGACACAGCAGCTGTGGATTCATAGGTAATTATTGCCCTGAAGGCAACTATGGCAGAAAAGTATTCTGTTCAGTCACTTGCTTTTACACCAGCTTGCCAGTTAAGAACCACTTTCAAATGATAAGCCTGCCCTAAGAAAGGGAAGGTATGAATCTTCTGAGTAAACCTACCTTTGCTTACACAGAATGTCCTTGTGAATTTCAGAGAAGTACAATTCTGGGCTGGCAAATAGCTAAATTACCTGCCCACCTTCTTATCTATCTCTTTTCAAATGATAACAGCCTCATAATAGAACTGATCATACAGAAACAGTCACCACATCAGAAAAGCTACCTAGAAGACTAGCACAGAGAAGAGCTTAAGAACATTACCTTTTGGATTACAACTTCTGGAAGGTCAGTATAATTACAATTTCAAACTACATCTCCCAGTATCTTGCTGGCTTAAGATAAGAACAGGTTGCTTACCTGTAACTGTGGTTCTTCAAGTGGTCATCTGTGCCCTCACACAATGGGAATCTTCGCGCATGCGTAGTAGCTTTTCGGAAAGTTCCAGAGCTGAGCAGTTTGGCGGGAACCCCTTCCCAATCTGGTACTGAGCATGCTCAGTATCACTCAGCTAAGAGTCTCTCCTCAGTTTCAAAATCTGCCAAAGCAAGGACCTGAAAGAGGGGAAGCTGAGCGTGTGTGTGTGAAGGCACAGAGGACCACTTAAAGAACCACAGTTACAGGCAACCAACCTGTTCTTCTTCTTCATGGTCTCTGTGCCTCACACAATGGGAGACTGAATAGCTTACCTTTGGATGGTGGGTCAGGTCCTAGAGGACAGAAGACAGCTCTGCATGACCAAAGCGAGCATCACGCCAGGTCCTGCAGTCAAGGTGGTAGTGGCGGATGAAGGTCAAAAGCCGCGACCACGTAGCCACATGACAAAGCTCCTGCAGGTCAACTACCCTGAGAAGGGCTGCTGAAGAGGCCATTGCCCTGGTAGAATGGGCATGAAGCAGAGCTGGGAGAGGTTGCCTGGCAAGTTCATAGGCAAGGTGAATTGTCTGGGCAACCCATTTGGAAAACGGTTGAGTGGAGACCTTGTGGCCTTTCCGGTGCCCACCGTAGCACACGAAAAGGTGGGGAGCCTGATGGAAGGTCGAGGTCCGTTGAAGGTAAAAGGTGAGGGCACAGCACACGTCAAGCGAGTGAAGGGAATGCTCGAGAGGCGATGCAGGGTCTAGATAGAAAGTAGGTAGAATCAAGTCCTGATTCATATGAAATCTACTTTGGGAACAAAAGACAGGTCCAGATGCAGGACCACTTTGTCCTGATGGAACACCAGGAACGGTTCATCAAAACGCAATGCAGTCAGCTCTCCTGCCCGTCTAGCTGAAGTGACAGTGACCAAGAACACCGTCTTCATAGTAAGGAGACGGTCATCAGACATGGCCATTGGTTCAAAGAGATGGCGCATGAGCTGAGAAAGGATGAGCGATAGCGACCCTGGAGGAAGTGGTGGGGTGACAGGTGGATAGAGGTGTTGCAGGCCTTTAAGGAATTGCTTGACTGTAGTGTTCCAGAAGAAGGCTGAGGAAGGAGAACCGTGTGGCTGGTAGACCACGACTGCAGAGAGATAAACTTTCAGGGAGGAAAATGCAAGGCCCTGGTCCCATAATGTCGAGAGGAAGTGAAGCACTGTTGACAGGGAGGTTGAAGAAGTGGCCTCATCACGAGAGACGGCAAAGGCCACAAACTTCTTCCACTTATATTCGTAGGATCTACAAGTAGATTCCTTCCTCATGGCCGTGACGACAGCTTGGATAGCGGAAGAGTCTAGAATATTATCGAGGTCTGGGTGCAGCACGCGACCGTCCGATTGAGAAAGGAGGTCCGGCATGTTGTGAAGTTTTATGCTGCGGCCCTGTGCAATGGCAAGAAGGGGACCAAACCAGTGTTGCCTCGGCCAAAAAGGGGTGACGAGGATGGCGTCTGCCCTGTCCGCTGCGATCTTGGCCACCACTCGACCCAAGAGAGGAAACGGTGGGAAGATGTGAAGAAACTCCCCACTCCAAGGAAACTGGAACGCATTGCCGAGAGAGCCAGGGCCCAGGCCAGCTCTCAAGCAATAATGGGGACACTTCCTGTTCTGGTTGGTCGCAAAGAGGTTGATGATTGGAGTGCCCCACCAGGACACTATCCACTGGAAGGCGATGTTGGAGAGGGACCATTCATGGTGACACAGTGTGTCCCTGCTCAGCTGTCACATTGTCCCGCCCTGCCAGGTGGACCGCAACGGGGTGTATTTGTAGTGGAATGCACCAGTCCCAGATGCATAGAACCAGATGAAGCAAAGTGGAAGAGTGAGTGCCTCCCTGCCAGTTCACATAACAGACAGCTGTTGTGTTGTCTGACAGAATCTGGACAGTCGTCCGACAACAAGGTTCCGAAAGGTCCGAAGGGCTTTGAAGATTGCCAAAAGCTCTAACGTGTTGATATGGAGACGCATCTCCAGGCCGGCCCAATAGCCCTGGACTGTGAAACCGTGACAGTGAGCTCCCCAGCCAAGGAGAGACATGACGATCGTGATGGTAAGTGTCGGACGGGGCTTGACAAATGGCATTCCCGACAAGAGAGGGCGCATGGACAGCCACCAACGAAGAGAGCCCCGTACTGGATGAGGGACCCAGAGAACCCAGCGTTGATCGTTAAGGAGAGGATCGAAGCACCATAGAAACCAGTGTTGCAGGCGGTGGACACGAAGGCGGGATGAACAGATGACCTCTGTCATGGCCGCCATGTAGCCTAGAAGCTGTTGAATGCTGCAGGCAGAAACAGATGGGTTTCGCAGGGCAGCGGCCGCAGCCTGTCGCAGCCTGGGTAGGAAGGCCCTGGCACAGGTGGAGTCCAGGGTGGCCCCGATGAAATTCAGGGTGCATGATGGCTCCAGGTGGGATCTTTTGGGATTCACCCTGAGTCCGAGATCAGAAAGAAGGAAGAGGGCAACACAGATGTCCTTGTATAGTTTCTGCTTGCAAGATGCCACCAGGAGCCAATCGTCCAGACAGGGGTACACCAGAACATTCTTCATGCGGAGGCTGGACACCACAGGGGCTAGGCACTTGGTAAAGACCCTGGGGGCAGTGGAAAAGCCGAAGGGGAGAACCTTGTATTGGCGGTTGACCGAAAATCGGAGGTATCTCCTGTGGTGGGGGTGAATAGAAATGTGGAAGTAAGCGTCCTGTAGATCGACGGACGCGAACCAATTCCAATGCCTCCGGAAAGGCAGGATGGAGGACAGGGTGACCATCTTGAACTTCTGGGGGCAAATGAAAGAGTTCACGCCTCTGAGGTCTAAGATGGGTTGGAGAGTGCTGTCCGATTTGGGAACTGTGAAGTACCAGGAGAAGAAACCGGTGGATTTGGCCGAGGGCGGCAGCTGCTCTATGGCCCCTTTGAGTAGGAGGGTCTCAACCTCTCTGAGGAAGGCTGGACTGGCAGGGGTGGAGTAGAAGACGCTGAGAGGAGGAGTACTTTGAAACTCGTTGGCATAGCCAAGACAGACTATGGTCAAAACCCATGAGTCCGAAGTGATATTGTGCCAGGTGATGAGGTGGCAAGCCAGCCCTGTGGTTCTGGGCAGGTGGCTGGGTAGATGGAAGAGGGGCAGAGGTGGTGACCTGCAAGAGGAATCAAACATGACTTAGCCATCAAAGAAGATTTCTTGGAAGATAGTTGATGTTGCCTAAACAACGGGAAGAGGCCGGTAAGGATGACTGGAGAGACGAGCGGCATGGAGAGCGCAACCTATAAGAGTAGGAAGGGTGCCTCCAGGAAGAACGGGATGAAGGTGATCTTCTAGGCTGGGCCGTTGGATGAACGCCCATCTTCTTAGCTGTCAGTCGACCTTTTACAGGTTGGTCCATAGCATCATCTGTAGTGGCATGGAAGAGTACTTGGCCGTCAAAGGGCTTTTCTCGATCCTTTTTCTACTATCCTCGGTTAATCCAGCGGACCAGAGCCAAGCAAATTGGCGAAGGGCAACTGCACCCACCATCACATGCACCGCACCCTCAACAGCGTGTCGAGTCGACAAAATCTGTTGATTCGAGAGAGCCACAGACTCATTGAAGTATTGAACAGCAGTGGCTCTATTGTCATCTGGCAGATGGGAGAGAAGGGGAAAAACCTATCCCAGATGTTGTGTTGACAGGCCGCCAGGCAAGCTTGGGTATTGGAAATCCTAGCGATTAACGAGGAGGCAGAGTAGAAGCAATGGCCGAGGACATCGAGACGACGACCCTCACAATCAGACAGAGTCGTGTGGGCCCTCTTGCCCCCTTTTGTTTGGGATGATTCAATGACAATCGAATTAGGAGTCAGATGATTGAACAAGAAATCGACATTCTTCTTCTGGGTGCGGTAAAGATGTTCTAGGTGGTGAAGGATCGGTTGAACTGACGCCGGCTGGGCCCAAGGGTGCTTCAAACCTTCCTGTAAGGCGGGCAGAAATGGAATCAGAGCCGTCAATGGGGGACGGTTATTGACATAGTGGAAAACTGGGTCCTGTACTGTAGAAGCAGGATCAGAAATATCGAGGCCCAAGGCACTGGACATTCTGACTAATATGTTCGAAAACTGTTTAACATCTGCAGGAGCTGAATCGGGAGACGGATCTCCAAACACTAGAGGTAGGGAGGTATGAGACTGCGGTGTGGAGCCTGTGGAATCACTGTCAGAATCATAAGAACCAGAAGAAGGAGATGAAGAGCGACAATGTCATGAGGTTCCCGATGCAGGAAGAACAGCTGGTGGGGCGGGATCAGAGACTGGTAAAATAGTCGGAGTCAGTAAGGAAACTGGGACTTGCACTGGTACCAAGGTCAGAATACGAAGCGGTACTGAGGTCAATGCCGATGAAATAGGTAGGACAATTGGGATTGGTGCAGCAATGGACTGTGTTGACAACAGGGCTGACAGATATGTTGGTAAAGTGGATGCAGGGTGAATATCTGGTGGAGGCCGGGATACCGTCGCTGTCACCCAAGGAGGAGGCAAAACTGCCCAACGACAAGGCGATCGGTCTCAGGACTGGTGACGGGACTGAGATGGCGAACGCCGGTAGTAGGCCGACCAGGGCCAAGAACAGGATCTGGAGCAATGATACCAAGGGAAGCGTCAGTAATGAGATCCCGAAGGAGAACGCGACAGTGAGTGTGAACATCAAGGGCAGTACAGAGACCAATGACGAACATCGGGATGGTACCGGTCATGATAGGCAGGCAAATATGAATGGTAGGAGCCAGGTTGCTCTCTCCAGAGGTGCTTGTGGCCGTACCGAGCAATATAGGAGGCCGACGAAAAGGGTGAGTCGACCCTCGTAAGGGGAATGGTGGCTGTAGTTGCGACGACGTGGAGATCCACCCCTTTCACCTCATGCTGGAGAACAGGTCACACTAATTTGAGGCTGGTCTTGGGAGATAGCCCGAGGAGCGTCCAAAACAGGCAGACAGTCCAACTCAGGATGGCCAGAAGAGATGGCCGGGGCCGGTGGAGTCTGCAGACACCCATCTCCAGAGTAGCCTGACATAACAGGTGGAGACGCCGGTGGAAAGGGTCGACAGTCCAAGTTGGACGTGAAATCTGCTGCAGGCGGGACTGATAGCACTGGGAGCTGGGCAGCCTCCTGCACCAGCGAAAGGACAGGAGCATGCTCCTGTTCAACAGTAGATGTTACAGGCTGCGTCAGAGGAGGTGTTGGTAAGGGACCAAGAGAGGAAGGTCGACTAGCCGACGGACAGGCAGCGAGAGAGGGAGACTGATGTTTCTCTTTCTTCTTTTTACTGGAGGAAGTGGAAGGGTGGTGTGATGAGACCCATTTACGCTCCACCTTATGGGCCTGGTGAGTGGGAACCTACTGTGAGGTCGAAGGAGCATCTCCAGTGGCAGAAGGGAGAGTAGGCATCCTGGAGAGCTTTGGAATCTTTGGTAAAGATGACATCGATGGTAGGGCCGGCGAGGTCAAGGTTGGTATCAGCATCGAAGCCGTCGATACCGAGGGACCGGTCGTTACCGATAGTTTCGGGACTGAGGCAGAGGACGTTGTGGAGGGCATCGATACCACAATGGTGGAGAGAGTGGTATTGGAAGATGCCTGTTCTTTAAGGCGAAGGGCTTGCTCCCAGCAGTAGGATTTCAACCGAGAAGCTTTATTCTCCAGAGTCTGAGAGGTGAAATCCTTACAAATAGAACAGGTCCAAATGTTATGGCCCTCCCTGAGGCAGAACAAGCACTCGGGGTAGGCATTGGAAAGAGAAACCTTGCAGCCGCAAGACACACACAACTTAAACAAAGACGACGTAAGAAGAGAGAAGAGTTCTTACAGTTTTTGTTGTAAAGAGACGAAAAGCCAAACAAAAGAGTGAAGACAAACCAAGAATAAGAAGAACTGCTCAGCGAGGAAGCCTTCTGAGCTGCTAACAGGTGGGCGGACGAAAAGAAACTGAGGACAGACTGTTAGCTTGGCGGGACTGAGCATGCTCAGTACCGGATGGGAGAGGAGTTCCTGCCAAGCTGCTCAGCACTGGAGCTTTCTGAAAAGCTACTGCGCACACGCAAAGGTTCCCATTGTGTGAGGCACAGAGACCACGAAGAAGAACTTGGCTGTCTCTTGAGCTCTTTCCTATGCAACCTTTGCAGCCCCATTACAACTTTGATGTAGAAAATCCAAATACCACTCCTCTGCCTTAGCACATCTGTCTGCTGCCTGAAATGGACCATTTCACATTCTCTAATAGTAGGACTGGCCCAACCATTCTCACCAAACAGCTACTGTTTACCAATGGGTTAACAACGAATTTCACCTTCATTTTATGAATACCAAATGAAACATACTACCAGACAGCTTGTACTATCGTTCTTGTTTTGGACTCCCTCCCTCTCTCTCTAACACACATACACACACACAGAGTTAATTTAGTTAAACTTCTCCCACAATACCCAGCTGAACCAGGCATCCTGATTACCTATGAAGTCCCAGATGAAGACGTTCTTATGGAAAATGCGAGCAGACTTGAACCCATGGTGGAAGACTTGCTCCAGTGCTGCAACCAAGCCATTTTCTCCACACAAAAGAACAGTGAGGCTTCCCCTCTACAGAAAGAGAAACAATAGATGTCTATGCATGGCATACCTGCACAGATTTCTGAATTTTATCCCAGGAATGATGCTCATCCTTGGCACTCCTAAGAATTATTTACATTGGATGCCCCCCTCCCCATGAATATCGGGTGTTGTAGGCTACATTTTGGAGGAAGGAACTGGCAAAACCACATCTGAGTATTCTTTGCCTAAGAAAAACCTATGAAAATCATGAAGTTGCTATAAATTGACAGGTCACTTGAAGGCACATATGTACACACACAAGGAAATGGGACAATAATGACAGTGAGACCTAAAAGGCATTGCTTCAGATTTTTTAAAATTATCTCCTCCTCTGGCATATATCAAAGCCTTTGGACAATTTTGCAAGGATGGGGGTAGCCATTTTAGCCTGTTGTAGAAAAAAAATCATCGTGCCTTACTGCATCTTAATGACTACCAAGTAGCATACCGTATGTTTTTGTGGACTACAGCCTGTGACACTGTAGGTTTATTTCCAGTCTCTTAAGTTGACTTCCAGCCTTGCAAGACTGGAAATTCCCTCCCAGCGTTTTACTAGGGTTCTTGCCAGCCTCCCAAAGCTGACTCCCACGCTTGGAACGACTGGCAATCTCCCCAGCTCTATCAGGTATGCTGCCACCACCCCCCTGAATTATGAATCTCTTGGACAGAACAGGAGGGACTCTGCCCAATCTCTAAGCGTGAGGATCTTCCACCTCCCCCTCCCCCTGAGTGAGAGAGATCCTATGTAGCGTGTGCCAAACCTGGCGTGGAAATGGAGAGAAACGGAGGTTTATAGAAGTGTTTAATCAAAGCATGCAAATAAACAATATACACTTCGGAGACTCCCCTCTCCCAGGTACACTTAGTTACAAGAATTTACAAAACAGATATAACAGCACAGATACATTCTTAAGATCAGCCAATTCCCAAAATAACAACATCCCTAACGCGACTAACTACTTATTTCTAGTTACTCACAATTAGGTTATAGGCGTAGACGGTTTGAAGGAGAAGGGGGGGGGGTCCAGGAGACACGGCATGCCTGCCAGCTCGACTGACCCAGCTCTCCTCTCTCTGTCTCTCTCTATGGCCACATGGCCTCTCAGAAGTTTTATATTTTCCTCCTTGGAAGGATCTGGAAGCATCTCCAAGATGCCCACCTCTTTTCCTTTTGGTTGGTCAGTTCTCACCTTGTGACCTGTGATGCTGACCCTTTCCTTTTGGTTGGTCAACTCTCACCCTGTGACCCTTGATGTAATCCCAACACCTCATTAACCCTTGGTTTACCTGAAGAGGGAAGTATCTCCCTTTGATAAGCCTAGATAATGGGAAGCCCCATTATCACACAGCCTGCTTGATCAGATACATGAATAATTAAAATGAGGCACACATATCCACAGCTGGTAGGGTTTGAGGGATTGAAAACTGGAGTCAGTTGCTGTACCTTTATTAGATTTGTAGATGAGGGAATTTCAGCAGATGTTGCTTGTCATGCCATCAGGTAACAAGTGACATTTCCCTCTTCTAGAGAACTACTAAAGGTACAGGTGCCATCTCTAGCTTTCACTCTGGCAATCCTAACAGCTGGAGTAGGAGAAGGGAGTTGTACACAATGAGGTGAGAGGAAATGACAGATGGCAGAAAAGAGTGAAGATTACATACACTGAGGCTCTGCCTGTTCCTCTTTGTACAGAAAGATAGCCTGAGAAAGTTATAATTTCAGATTATATCTCCCAGGATCCCCTGGTCATGGTGATTTGGGGGATGCTCAGAGACAAATTCCGAAAAAGTTACCTTTACAAGTTCTGAATTTCTTCCATTCATATGGAAACAACTATCTGAACCTTTGGATTTTGTGCCAATTATTAGGGCTAGAAAATGGTGCTTCTCTTCTTTTGAAATTCTGAGTTGATTCAGAAAACCCTTAAATCCATTAAGACATTTGTAGTCAAAGTGCTGCAGAGCTGGATTTCTTGGGGAGGGGGCTCTGATATCATCATCATTTCAGTCAGACTTTGTCCTTCCAACCAGGAACACCCCACCCCCACCCCCAAAGGATGGGAGCACTTGTTTGCAATGCATTTCAGTATCAGCATCCCAACATCAAGCTATTAGAGAAATCAGATAACAGACTCCAAAGTCTGCCACAATCATAGATCTGGCCAGAGACCAGAAATAGTACTTTTTAAAATACAGTTCCTAGAACTGCAAGCCAAAATTCCCAGTGGCCATGCTGCTTGAGGGATTCCAGGAATTGTAGTGAAAAGGGTAACTTTCCCAAAATACAGACTATATACCATTCATGATTATATAAAATAATTTGGTTTACAATCCTATACTTCTAATAAAAGCAATCTATCACTAAAGCACCAAATGAAATATCTTGCTCATATTCCTTCTTTAAACATGGATGCACGTGAAAATTTGAAAAAGTACCTCTTTCTCAGGTTTATGGAAGTGCTTCACTATATTGTTCACAGCTTCCCCAATTCCTTCTTGGATCTGTCCTGCATTAGGTTCTGCATTAAAACAAGGAGGGAAAGGGAGTGTGAGGAGAATGGAATTCACCCTCAGACAGAGATACAAAGGTTCGTGTTCTATGGGAAAGCAGCCCTTAACTTTAGCATTTAGCTGATTCCTATACCAGGGCGCAGGGGTGGAAATACTGCATCCTTCCAGATGCTTTGGACTCACCATTGTCTATGTTGGTTAACGCTGATGGAACATCCAATCCCCCAATGACTGGAGAGGAATTTTCAAAGAGGGCTAATGCTTTGTTGAGCCTCTCAAATGTACCTCACTGGTCACCATGGGAAATTAGCTGTTGAACTAGTTAAGTCTTTAGGCCTATCAGAGCTGTTCTTATATTTAAGTGTTAAATGTAATTAAAAATCCCTTTGATATATTGATAGCTTTCATTACTGGACTGAAAGCAGAATTCCGGACTAGATTAATCTTGACCAGATAACAACAGCATGATTAGGTTCCTACATGTATAACCTGTTGTTATGCTCAGAATACTCACATATGACTCTCAACTAGTCACATACCCAAACCAGAAATCTTAACACATGGTGATGTGCTGTCACTTTTTAGAATTATATAAACTTCTGTAGGAAAGGGGGCCTTTTTGGTGTGGCAACCCATTTCTGCAAAGCCCTCCCCAAGGATGCATACTTGGTACATTCTGTTTTTGCTTTGGCACCAGGTGAAGACTTCTTATTCTCCCAGGCATTTTAAGAACTGTCTGGACATTTTAGTATTTTTTTATCTTGCTACTAATTTTATTTTGGTTTCATATGCTATAGAGAGTTTTCACCCTTCACTTTGGATATATTTTTAGCATTTGTGTTTTATACCTGTAACTGGTTATCTCTGGTTGTTGGGCAGTCCACAAGTGTAATAAACAAATAAATGAAATGTAGCTAAATGAGGTTATCATTGTTGCTATTCTCTGATCCTGCTTACTACTTAGTGTATAGAAATACTAGGACGTTCTGAAAGAACAAGTGAGGGATGCTGTCTTCCAAATCCTTCATATGTGAAGGGAGTAATGCTGTGAAAGAAACATTAAAAATAGAGCCCACCACCTTTCTCCATGAGGAAACACTTGCTCACAGACCCATTAAAAAAAATCCCAAAAGCAAACTTTGATTTTGCCATTTTATATAAAGGATATCATTTTACTACGCTGTTGTACGTAAAGGGACTTGAGTATCCATGAATTTTGGTATCTGTGGGGGGTCCTGGAAGCCAACCCTAGTAGATTCTGGGGGCCTCACTGGACTCTCCAAGCAGGTAGAATCAGTTGCCAAATTAATGCATGCATTCTCTCTTACCACAGTTCTAAATGTGTGCAGATTCTTTCACTTAATTGCATTAACATAACATTCAGGTCCACATCATTTTCAGCCTTTGCATCCCAAGGCTTAACATTTTTTTCCTTACAGATTAATCTTCTGTTACTGGTCTTCTTGCAAATAAATATCAATAAAGCAATTGAAATCCAAGTAGGAAAGACCCAAATTCAGAAAAAAGTAAATTTCCCAATTGACATAGTTGGTATTTTGCCCCAATTTTTGGAAGTACAGAGTTATTAAATCTGGGAGAAATTGCACACTAAATCAGGAGTCTATCTTGAAAGGCCTGTGTTCTCACTGACAAAGGAAAACAAACAATTTTTGAGTTATGATGACTTTTGCCTGCTGTCATTGCAAAAAAATGGGTCTTACTTGTATTCTTCCCTGTGAGGGAAGTGATACTCAGTCTCCGAGCTGTGGTTGGGGATTTCTGCTGCGGTGGCGTCCGACACTGCTTCCCAAGGTCTTCATCTGATGATGTTGAAATCAACTCTCCTATAAGAATCCTCTCCAGGCTTCCATCATCAACACCTTTCCCCAGCCACCTTCCACATGGAAACCTGAAATGTCACACAGTTTAAAAATGAGCAACAATTAGGTTCCATATTCTTTTTTTTTTTTTTACAAGTATAACCTTTCAAGAAACTAGTTAAAAACAAATAGTTATTTGTATTCGATCCCTTTCACAATAAGAAAGGTGTAACTAGCAGATTGTGGAATTCCCTTGCACAGCAAGCTAGCCTGGTTCTGCTCATATTTCACTGGCAAGCAAAGCTCTTTTTATTTAAACTGGCATTTTGATGATTAAGTGACTGCATGGAGTCTTTTTATAGCAATTTTCATTTTAAAATGATTTTACAATGTTTAAAATTAATAGGATTTTAATGTGTTATTTTGTTTAATTGTGTTTTAATTTCTTTATCATCAAGTTGTTAACTTTATCTTGTTTTAGCCCTGGATCTTGTGTCACAAGAAAAACAGGATATAGATAAAACAAGTAAATAAGTAAACAATACTAATGGCTAAATTCCACTCCTTTAGAGTTACTTTCATGGCTACTGTGGAAGAAGAAGATCACACAGTTCAAATACTGGTTTGTATTGTGCCTCCTGCTCTGCTCTGGCTAGTTAAAGTTATATAGAGGTATAGGGAAGGAGACAGACATTGGGAGACCAGGGTTCAAATTCCTGATCAGACATGCGAACTCACTGGGTGACCTAGGGCAAATCACACCCTCTCAGCCTCAGAGAAAGGCAATAGCAAACCTCCTCTCAACAACTCGTGCTGAGAAAACTCTGTTATAGGTTTTCCTATTTATGGATCACCATAAATCAGAAGAGATTAGTAGACTAGTAGCCTGTAGCATTTAAATACTTTTCTTCAGAAAGCCATTAAAATATAACTATGGAGAAAGTCTTAACAAATGGAGAAAATTATATAACCAATTATAAGAAATGGAGAAAGAGCTACATTTAAAAGAATGAAGCTACATAGCTAACATTTGGGAATACCTTCAAAGTACAACTGCAACCAATTCCTTTTCAAAAATAACTTCTCATATACTGGTGTAACTATACAAGCTCTTATATATGGATTAATAACATGTTCTGCTAATTAAAAACATCTATATTAAGGATGGACAAGAAAGCTGCTGAGGTCCCATTTCCCTATGAAAATATGCATTTTGTACTTCTTGTGACCAGCAATGGGAAAAAGTCATCTTGTAGTGCATTTCAGCAGAAAAAAAAGATGCAGAAACCAAGCATACATTTTTTTTAAAAAACGCACAACTAAAATGTATATATTAGGAAAAGGCACATAAGCACATTTTTGCCAATCATAACAGTGCAGACAAGGCATTAAAAGAGTGTGGACATGGGGGGGCACAGAAAATACGTACATATTTTCATGTTGTTTGTGAAGTAATTGAAACTGGGATGGGACAACTAAGCTGGTGAGACTCCAAGTAATTTAACTAGAACTAGGCTGATCAGTTTGCTAGTGCACCAATTGAGCCTGTTCCTGGAGAAGTTGAATGTGGCCACAGTGGTACATGTCTTGGTTGCATCCTGTTACAGCCCGGGATTACATCCTGTTTGCATTACCGTAATGTGCTCTACTTGAAGCTGCCTTTGAAAAGTGCTTAGAAACTTCAGTTGGCACAAATTGCTGTAGCCAGGTTGTTAACTGGGCTGCCTATGGGGAACACACAATTCCCTTGCTGCAAGAGGTCCACTGGCTGCTGGTCTATTTCCAGGCACCCTTCAAAGTGCTGGTGACCTATAAAGCCCTAGACAGCGCGAGTCCAGGTTGTTTGAAAGACAGTATCTCCCTTTTTATAAAGCCCAGTCACACTTTAAGATCATCCTGAGAAGCCCTTCTCTCTGCCCCACAACTCTCTCAGGTTCATTTGGTGAGAAGAGAGAGGACCTTCTTCGTGACTGCTCCCAGACTGGAACTCCCTCCCTAGAGAGGTCGAATGGCCCCATTCTTGCTCTCCTTTTGTCAGTAGGTCAAAACATTTTGTGCCATCAGGCATTTACAAAATGACTAGGACTGGGCTTTTAATGCTGTGCAGCTCTGCTTTTAAGGTTAGTATAGTCTTTTGATGCATTTTAATATTTTAATGTGTAATTTATTACTTTATAAATTATTTGCTTTTTAAAATCTCATATTTATAAGATTTATTTATATTTATGGGATCACTGCAGGACCTGCACAGGTAGCTTTGCACTACTGAGTTGAAAAGGTCAAAGAGGGAAGTCATTCTACTTCCTGAGAATATCTCCTTAACTCTATTTTTTAAATCCCCACCAAGCTTCTAATTCTCAAGGCCACAGAGAGATGCTCTGGAGTGTGTACAATGCCTTCTTAAATATTTGAATATAGCGTAGTGCTCTAGGGCACTCAAAACTTTATTTTCACTCACCACCAGAGTAGAAATGGGAGAAATACGTAAGTGCATATAAAGTAAACAAATCTCATTTCTATGTTACAAAACTTCCCTAGAAGGATGTCACCTTAGTGAAAAATTTGAAACAAACAAACAAACAAAAAACTAAACTGAAAGAACATGCGAACTACTATTGCTATGGAATTGTTAAACCCATATGGCACTTGGAGAATTTTTGTACTATTTACTGAATGCTTTAGGTAGTCATGTTATTTACTCATCTGTCTACAAGGACTAGACGAAAACATCAATTTTGCCTTGAGGACAGCTTTGAGATCACTGGGTCATAAATCATAACACTCTTCAGAATATATTATTTCTAAAGCATTAGTCTTTCCTTAGAGGAGAGAGAAGTTGTTCTTGACATTACAATTCCTGCACTGGCATTTTTCAAACCTTAAAAAAAAATCTTAAGTACTTAGCACTCCTTTGAACAGCATCATTCTTCTTGCCTGTTGTCATTGTGGTATGTATCTGACAATGTACCCTGGGCTTCTGTAGAATTATGAACTTTCAGAATAGAACTTGAGCTAAAATTTTCTTTAGATTTTTTCACTTCTTAGTTTATGCAATGCTTTTAAAAAGGTACAGCCATAGTAAAAGCTTGGGAAAAGATTGAGAGGAACAGGGACTACAAGTGGCCATTCTGGCTAGGGGATTCTGAGAGCTGAAGTCTAGGATCTACTGTCCATTGCTTGTTCCAACTAGAGTAGACCTGTAGAGTCCATTATTGTTGTTGATGATGTTGTCATCATCACCACCTCAGCTTTTCCCCAAAACTGAGACTGAATGGTAAGTCAACAGCTGTATAAATCTCACTGGTTGACAGAGAAAGCTAAGGCAATTAGCACTTACGTTTTTTAAAAAAAATCTTTTAAGGACATACCAGCAAACAGGCTACTACATCTCCTTTAACGCACAAGTAATTTACAAGACTGATCTAAACAATTAACAAAAGTCACCCATTTTCATATATCTAACAATTCAATTTCAAATAAGAAAAGTATGTTTGGTTTTGCTGCCCCTCCACCATAATCTTTTGGTTGACTCTTCCATGCTTACTTATAGGTGTGCCCTGTGATTTCGTTCCTGACCATAACACAGTCCACCAGCCATTTGGCTAATAGTCCAGAGTTGTCATGACCTATCTGAACAGTGGTCAACTTCCCCAAGTTCTGACACTGTAAAAGAGAAAGACAAATTTTAAAATCAGATGTTATTTTCAGTGGCCTATCTCCAACTGCTGCTTCCAGCTAGAACATAGCCATTTAACCAAGTCATGAATAGTAAGCCCACACTTATGCAAATCTCAATGATTCAAATAGACCTGTTCTAGTCCCAGAGCTGTCATCTATGCATGGTAAACAAGGGCAAGGATATCAAATGATGCACATACACGTATATACTGGGCAGTGGCAGCTGACAGAAAAACATGTGCCATGATTCCACTGAAAAGTATTGTATATAAACCAATAAGAAAGCTTTCTGCCACATATCTCATTGCTGTGGGGCTGGGGGACCCTTTTCAGGTTGATGAAGCACTTGACTGCTGCACTTTTCTTTGTTTTGGTTTTTTGGATGTGATTTTCACGTTCTTTTATGTTGAATCTTCCACACACCTGTACTTGGTCCTCTGGGAAAGGCAGATATACTAAACACGGGGTGCATACATGGGCTGCCATCATTGGTCCATATTCTTGCGTGCAATTGTGGTACTACTGGCACCTCAGATGACTCTAAAATCCATCTTAAAATCCAGCTAACCCTCCAGAGTGATGGAGGTCTGTTCTGCTGGTAGGCGGGGTGCTACAGGATGGTATGACCAGCCAGCAAATGATCTTGTGAGGAGCAGAAGCAGGGATTCCTGCAGGGACCTGTTGCAACTCTTTATCACAGCCTTGGTCACTGGTAGGAAGAGCTAGTTATGTCATCCCACAGTGCCCTACTTTCTAGCAGAACAGATTTCCATTACTCCAGATGGCTGATTGGCTTTTAGGGTGGGTTTTAGCAGGTGGGTAGGAAGTTAATACATAGCTAAGACATCATTGCTTCATATCTGATGCAGAATCTTGGTCCACATCTCAAGCATAGGCTCTTCTGTTATCGACAGCAGTTAAATGAAAAACATCTCACATCCTCAGTGAGTTCCTTTTGGTATGACATCCCTTTATGCTAGAATATAAATTGCCACCTCTGCTACAAAATAAACTTCTGTGTGTACTCTCATTTAGTTACTATGCTAAATGTGAATGTTATGCCACGTCCTCAAGAATTATTAGAACATCATTTTATGAACAATGCAAAGAAATGAGAATATTCTCTCCTAGCTTTATGTGTAGTGATTTTTTTTGCTGGTGTGTGTGGGGGGGAATAGTAATTAATTCCCTTTGTCAGAAAACACTGAGTAGTAGCAGTTTCATTCTTTCACTTGCATTTCTAAAATTGTTTGCTTATATTTTTAAAGCAATGTTGGCTTGAAAGAATACTCAAGGCTTTGGAACAATAATTTCCTGACAATGGCACAACTGTGAACACTTGGAAACTGCAAGGACAGAAAAGAACGTGACCAAACTCACCTCAAATGTCATTTCTAGAAGGTTTTTCGGAATCTGCATTATTCCAGTATCCCCCAGTTCTCCAGAAACACAAATCCATGGATTTGACGTGGTGATTGCATTGCTTAGCTTTTTGATGGGGATGATCACCGTCCTATACGGAATCACTGTAACAGTAAAAACATTGGGAATTAAGAACTGAGTAATTTCATTAAAAACGGAAGGCAATTACTGTGGATCCCGTAGATAAAAACAATGCTAATGCTAAACACCGTTAGATGTGTATACCAAGGATACTCTTTTGAAAACACGCAAGGAAGGGAGCAAAGGAGAGTGTTAAATCTTTCAGCCCTCACAGGTACTGTTTACAGCTATTTACATCTCAAAATATGTACATTAACTGCATTTGTGCAATTAAAGTCATGTCCAATTTGGCCCTTTATGTAGATTTATGTTGTCTTGCAGATTTTATACATGTTTTATTGTGTATGTTTTTTGTGAAGCAGGCCAGGTTTAGCAAAGGGGGAAAACCATTGCAAAAATAAGTCTTGCATGGATGCTACTTTCTTCCTTACAGAAGCACTATTAGCAGAGTAGACTGATCACCATAATTTTTACAGAGATGCATTCTGCATAGCTTGGCAGTCAGCTCTTATCAGGCAGTAAAGTAAGCAGCCACTAGATGTTGCTCTTACTACACAGTCAAAAGCAAAGGTCAAGCAAATTTAGAAACTGCGGATTCAAGTCACTTCTATTTTTAGAAGGTAAGAACGACATCAGAAGACACTACTCCATCAGAAAACCTTTATCCTTCCATTTCCACAACAGAGATCTGGAGTATATGCTGCCATTAGATAAAGATCTAAATTGAGACATCTAACGAAACAAAATCTAACACCTGACAAAATTGAATGAGTGTTCATAAATAAAACTGTTGCTATGTGCCATTAAGTCATTTCTGACATACTGCGACTCTATAAAATGGGTATTTCGTGGCAAGATCTGTTCAGAGGGGGTTTGCCTTTTTCTTTCTCAAAGGCTGAGAGTGTGTGACTTCCACAAGGTCACCCAGTTGGTTTCCGTGGCTGAGCAGGGTTTTGAACCCTGCTATCCAGAGTTGCGGTCCAACACTCAAATCACTACACCATGCTTGCTCTCTAGTGTTAACTAGTGTAAAACTAATGTACAGCCTCCCTCCACATTCATGGGTTTGACCTTCACAAATTTGATTATTCGTGAGATGTGCATGTGCTAAGCTCTACTCTAAACATACAGAAAGGACTCCAACATTTGTCACAAAGGGCACCTATTTCTGGGTCCAAGTTCTTTCCTATAGCCTACAGCAGGGATGCGGGAATTTTGGCCTTTTGGGAGTTTTGGCCTTCAATGACCATTAGCAAGACCAATGGCAAGGGCACTGTGGAAGATGTTGTCCAAAACATCTGGAGGGATAAAGGTCACTTCCCTGGCCAAGCTATCCTGCAGCAGATTGGGTCGTCTGGCAGGGAAACTGAAGCACAATACTACCTGTGCTCCAACCAAGGGTCTGCATGTGTGTGTGTGTCCTACCCTGCCATTTCAAGGTGTGCCCCTGCAAAGCATGAGTTGCCCAACGTTTGAGATATTTAACTTATGTCTGCTGCTAAGAGTGACAAGAGAGACCAATTACAAGGTGGGAAATGCCTCAGCTATTAAAGAGGTTAACATCTTGAGAAGTCTGTTTTGTTATTTCAAACATATGGCAAGTTGCTATGAGAGCTTCAGCAAGCAGGTATGAGTGTAAGCATTTAATATCACTAAAATAAAATAAAAATGTACAGTAGTGTTCCCAAGAATGGCACTCATCCTCTAATCCCCCTGTACAATGCTCTAAGGTGTTGATCTCTACAGACATGACTGCAGGTTTTGTTACACGAACATAATCCCCCTTTTATCACACAGTTGCAGAGCTCACTGGGATTGCTCTTTACTCACTAATAGTGGTGAAGACACTTGTGAAGCAGAAGTAATTCACAGCATTGAGAGAGAGAAGGTGATAGAGGAACTGCTCCCGTTCTTCTTCACATCGCAAGAAGGCATAACGTTTGTATAGTTTCCTGTAAAAAAACCAAGGTAGATACAGGCATATTTCAGTTTAAAAACCTCTCTGATACTGAAGCTTCTTTTTACAAAGTTTTTTTGCACTTGCCAGGAATCCCTTTCCTCCTCATCTTCTGTCTAGCTGGAATTTTTTTTAGCAGCATCAGGATGGTGGAGGAGGCCTGGGGAAACAGTGGCTTTTGGTTGCAGCAATGTGTCTGAAGTAACCAATGCAACAAAATTTGCGCTGGAAAGGAGCTGGACTCTACTCTAGCAATCCCATTTTAGCTGTATGTGCCTGCCTATAACAGGCAAGATAATCAACAGCTGCTCTAGAATCCCTTATTGAACACATGTGAACAACATGGGAGCAACAAACAGAAAGAAAAGGGAAAAGCAGATAAGTGTGCCTCATCAGCCATCCCCAGCATGTTAAAAAAAGTGTAGATCTATAAGTTTGGCCACCAAAAATGAAATCATAAGAATGTAGAGGCTGGTGAAAGAAAAAATTATCCCTGGAAGCATTTTCAAAGAAGCTTTCAAGTGGTCTCTGGAAGGATCAAGATGTTTTTGTCTTCTTATTCAAGGCTTAGCTGACCTGGTTTGTTTCATTTCACATATTTGCATTGTTTTGAATAAAAAGTTTGTTCTTTTTTGTGATATAGAAAATTACCTCAATGCTTTCCATGTTATTTCTGCCTCTGGTACATTTTTTCTTATTGTTAAAGAAATGATGCCTAGGAACACATCAATTTTGTTAAATGAGTTATATATGTATTTAGACTTCTACAGGCAAAGGCAATATTCTGGACCATGCAATGCAATTGAGAATAAAAGTGAATGGGAAGATACATTAATTGCCTTAGGTATAAGGTCCCTCTGTCACACCAGTGCACTGTATAAGAACATGGGAGAGGGCCTTTTCCATTGTGGTACCCCAGCTACGGAATACCATCTTCTGAGAAGCCGGACTGGTACTAACACTGGCTTCCTTCTGGCACCAGGTTAAAATTTGACTATTGATACAAGCCTTGGGGGCATAATAATTCTATTCAAATTGTATACCCAACATGGTTTATATGTTTTAACTTTAACTTTCAAAACTTCAGTTGCTTAACGTGTATGTAGAATGTTAAATTATTTACATTGTTTAAAAAATTAGTGTCTTATATTTAAATTCTTCAGGCTACTTTTACTGTAAGCCACCTGCAGATCTTATACGATAAATTCTATTAATAAATAAACAAATCAAAACAAGATCCACAGAGATTTACCACCTTTGTGTGTGTATGTAAACAGATAAGACATTTCACTAATTCTTGAACAATAGCAATAGTATTCTGTAATGTAAGTTTTTATTTTATGAATGTGATGAGACGTGACTTATTGGAAAAGACAACAATGCTTGGTGTAAGACCTGGGCAGGGCTGTTGAGGATGGGGCAACTTGGAGGCCTCGTTCATAGGGTTGTCATAAATCAAAGTCAACTTGATGGTAGTTAACAACAATAAAAATGGAAAGCAGTAGACAAATATGGAAGCTGCACTATGGGTGGATTGACTCAAACAAGGAAGTCACGTCCTTTAGTTTGCAAAACCTGAGCAGGCAGTTGATGACCGGGACTTTGGATATTTTCTCCTCTCCCTATTTATCCTCACAACTCATGATGTGAAGTAGATTTGGCTGGGAGACAATGACTGGCCCATTTTCTCAGGAATCTGAACCTGTTTTCCTCACTCCTGGTACAACTCTCTAACTACAATAAAACACTGACTCTCCCAAAGTATGCGATAATGTTAATTTGAAGGTGTAGGCTTTTTGGAGGGGAAAAGATTATCTTGAGAGTAGAAATAAGGCTAAACATTTTGAAATACAAGAGGAAGTATGTATTCTTGGCATACAAGGAGGGTTACAAGCAATACTATTTTCTGGAGCACAGAAATTACCAGTCACAATTTGGGTCAAACTTAAATTTCTTAAGTTTAAATTTAAGTTTAAATTAAATTTAAGATTTAAGATCTTAAATTTCTTTAAAAGTGGCTGCACCTATAACCAGAGAGCTAGTGAGATGTAGTGGCTAGAGCAAGGATGAGTAATGTGTGGCCTGTGGACTACATACAGATTTGGGGAGGAGGGTCCAGTATAGATGGCCTCTGAGATCCCTACTGACCTCCCAAGGCCCCAGCATTCCTCCTTAATTTTTGGCAAAAAACCATATGCAAACATATGCCCAAGTGCTTCAAAAGGCCTTGAAATGCTATTTTGAGGGCACATTACCCAGGAATAGCCAGAAGGTCCTAAAGATGACCAAGAGTGATGTGCTGTCACTTCTGGTTACTAATACTGGCTACCATTTTGGCACAGAGAGGTCCTCTAGAGCTCTTGAGGAGGGTAAAATGGCACCATGTGGTCCACTGTACTCCACAGCATGACTACCACCCCCAGGTTTGCTATGTTGGATCTGGATATGAGGAAGTAAAATATGGATTTGACTGTGAGGTGGCCACAAAGAGCTCACACCTTCTTCAAAGGTAACCTACCCCATAGGGTAAATGCAAGGCTAACATAATACTCAAAGATCCATTGAGGAAGGGTGGGATAATTTACAAAATGAACTGGTATAGAACAATTTACTTTTTAGTTATCTGGAGTAATACAGAATCTGTACTGATGTGAAACTATGTTACTGCAACCTGCAGAGAGGTTCTCAGTAACCAGCTGCAACTAAAGAGCTATGTGCTACAAATCATAGCTTTACTCGGAAGCTATCTGCTACTCCTTAACTGAATGGAATTAATTCACAATAAAGTTTGCATAGAATTGCTTCCTCAAAGGAGGACCCCTCTGTCATACTGGGGCTCATGCCAGCCTCCCAAGGTTGACTCTCATCCTTGAAAAAGGCTGGTAATTCCTCCAGCGTTATTAATTATGCTGCCACCACCCGCTGAATTCTGAATATCTGAGCAGTACAGCGGGAGACTGCTCAGTGGATTACCAAACCCTGTGTTTAAGGACCTTTCCTTCTCTCTCACCTCCCCCCTTCTGAGTGAGAGAAGTCCTATCTAGCGTGTGCCAAAGACTGGCGTGGGAATGGAGAAAAACAGAGGTTTTACAGAAAGTATTTATTCAAGGCATGCAAATAAACAAGACAATAATACACATGAGAGGCTCCCCCCTCCCAAGCACGCTTAAGTTACAAGTAGTTACAAAAACAGATATAAAAGCACAGATACATTCTTAAGATCAGCCAACTCCAAAACAATTAAAAGCCTAACGCGGCTAACTACTTTATTCTAGTGCTCACAGATGTTCATAGGCTTAGATCTTCTAAGAAAGAAGAGAGAGCCAGGAGGCACAGCATGCCTGCAGCCTGCGACTGGCCAGATCTCATCTCTCGGATGTTCGCTTTATTCTCTCTCGGTCACATGGCCTCCCAGAAGTTTTATAACTTCTCCCAAGAAGCATCTCGAAGCATCTCCAAGATGCCCACCTCTTCCCTTGTGGTTGGTCAGTTCTCACCCTGTGACCTGTGATGTTGACCCACACTAAAATGTAATCTAATCCCAACACCTCATTAGCCCTTGGTTTACCTGAAGAGGGAAGTATCCCCCTTTTTCTAAGTCTAGATAATGGGAAGCCCCATTATCACACCCTCCCCCCAGGACCACCCTTTGAGAACATACTTTGCCAAGGCTTGATTGGAAAGAAGCTGCTTGAGATGTTGAGACAAAAGTTTCTTTTCAAGGGATAGCCTTATCCAGGCTCGAGCTCGACCTACGTCAGTCTTTATTTCACTCATATTCTGGATGTGCCTGAAGGAAAGAAAAAGAAAAAAAATCCACGAAATATATTTTTAAGTGCCTCCAAAGCAACAGAGTCTTCAAGTGTCTCTTTGAAAGTCATTCAGACCCTGCTGAGTAGACTTCAAGCTTGTAGTGTCTACTTCTTTTACTCTCTCTCTGCCTCTGTCTCCCCTCTCTCTTCCTCCTCTCCTTCTTCTCATTTCCCTTTTTCCCTTCCCTTTTCCCAGATTCAGACAGCTAGAGTGTGATGCAAGATCCTAGCTCCAAAAGTAGCCAGCTCTACCATTAGGCAGCCAATTTAAGGTACCATATGCCATCAAACTGTTCACTATCTAATTTGTTATTATTGTATTTTTATTGACACAGACAGAGAGAGATGCCTTAGATACTAAAATAACATAGTTAGCCTTGAGTCTATACATCTTGAATGAACGGAAGAGGGAGCACCATTTTCTATTTAGTCTTGGCAAAATATCTCTGGCTGGCTCTGAAAGGAAGGGAACTTGCAGTTAATCATTTCAGTTAGCTCCATGAGTCAGAACAACCTGCACTCCACACACAAGCAGAAATCCTCATCTGAGTCACTAAAAACCAGAGATTCTAACCAAAAGTGGCCAAAAGTGTGACACTATTTGGGACAACCAAGTCATACTCATATTTTACTGCTTAGAAACTCTAAGGCTGAGAGATAAGTGGTACAAGACGGGCAGTAGTGACTCTCAGGTTAGTGGAGTGGTGAATCTGCTTTAGGTTTAATTGAACTGTAAAGGTGCTATCCTAACTGCTCAGCCTCTCCAGAAATTTCAGAAATTTAGAGGAGGCCCTGTTGTGTGTCCCAACACCTTGTGAAGTCAGGTTGGTGGGTACACATTAACAGGTCTTTCTCTGTAGCAGTTTCCTGACTGTGGAACTCCCTACACAACAAAGTGAGGCTAGCCCCATCTCTTTTTTAAAAAGGTACAGGATAGGAGGTGAATCAGGAAATGTAGCATCAATTCATCCAAACAGAGAGGTTCAAAATCATGTAAATTTTGTTTGAGGTGCAGGAAATGTCCCTTAAATAATGCATGTGGTTTGAGTACACACTCATCACTTCTTGGAATACCTGAGCAAAACTGTGTAAGCAAAGCAAAGCTAACTGGAGACAGTTTGGGCCTCAAGAAAGGAACTTGTGTCATAGCTCTTCCCTAAAATTGGATTAAGATTGCTATGAAGTAGTTCCCCAAATAGGGCCCCCTTTGTACACAAGTGAGAACTATTCCCTGTATTATAGCTTAGAAATTAAATAGTACCATAGACAGCAGAAATCTTCCTCTCTCAGCCCATTTTAGCCCTGTAATTTCAATGAAACCCAACAGCCAGGTCCCACACAGTTTTTTTCAATTACTCATGTAACTTGCAAAAAGCTGACAGTCGCAGAAACACTGGGAGATTCAGGAAATGAGTGGCAAAGAAGTAGCAGCAAACTGCCCCTTTTTTTCAGCGCTGGGCCCCATCCTATGAAGTGCCTGGAGCAACCACTTCAACTGAACCATTGATAATCTGGCACTGCTCTTCCCTGTTCAAGGATTGCCTCAGTCTACAAAGGGAAACACTGTGCTGCGGCAAGTCCAGCATTACCAGAATAATAGCTGAGATGGGGGTGGGAGGCTGAGGAAAGAATGATTAACATGTGCCAGAGACATAACGCATCACAACATGTACAACTCCAAATACTGCATTGTCTACTGCAACATTTTCAACAAAATTCCTGCCAGCATTTTCTCGGCAGACACCCTGGCCTCTGCTAAGAGTTTTGCATAAGAGGACACAAGTTTACTGTGGTTCTCTCAACTGCTTAGACAATTAAGACCTAAAGCAAGCTCCTGAGGCTCCAAAGAGGCTGTTTCAAAGCAGCAAGATAATCCCTCCCAGCTCTCTTTGTCCTTTGTTAACAACTCCCACAGCCTCCCTTCCTTGAGCAAAGGCCCAATGCAGCCAACCCAAATCACTCCAAAAAAGCACTGCTGCTGGCTTTTGCACATCTTCCGCACATCAACCCCCTCATTTTTGGCTCAGATTTTGATAGGCAGCTCTTAGGGCTTCTAGCACAACACAACTGGGCATGGGATCAGAAGTCCTTGAGAAATATGATGCGCAGCGCATTAGTCACCCACATCATGATGAAAAGCACACACTGTAGCTATTTCAAGCCTTTCGATAGGAGACTATATCAAAGCAGATGCCTCCCACTCCCTTCTTTGATGGAGAGCTCCATTTAAAGCACAAACACAACCAAGCCATATAAATCATTTCCTCAGCACTGCCAAAGGGAATGGCGAGACAAGCATCCACATCTGTTAGCATCATCCAAGAGAAGTAGGGCAGCTTTTCCCACTCAGAGCGAAAAGCTTTGTTCCTGTCTGCTCCTCCGTACGCAAAAACAAGCTCAACACCAGCAGCCTGGGAAGCCTAGTAGACACAACTTATGATAGCTCTGTTATTTCTTGGCTTTGTGGCATGCTGTGATCTTGGAGGAACCAATGATGGATGGAGGATTTTTAAAGATGCTTAACGGTTATTGTTCTAAAGCAACTCTCATCAATTGTAACCAGCATAGCCAAAAGTAAGAAATGTCAGGAATTGCAATTCAGCAACATCTGGAGAGCCACAGTGATGAGGCAACTGTACCAAGTTCAATGGTCTCAAATGGTCATCTGGGGCTGGATGGAGTGCCAAAGGTGCCCCTCCTCCCCAAAAAACCCAAAGCAAATATTGGAAATGTACAGAAGTTTACTTCTGGTGAAAAATGGATTTTTCTAATGTTAAGCAGTGCAGGCAAGAAGAGGGGTGTCATCTTGGAAGTTTCCAAGACAGGTAACTCGCTCTTTCTTTTGGTTAGTAAAGCAAACAAAATGGTGGTCAAGGAAGTCAGGAAGCACTGAGGATCCCAAGACCAGCCCTGGGGCCACACACTGCCTACCCCTGCTATCCCTTAGGAAAGAATCTTCCTTGAGAAACTGTTCAGGGACCAGAAATGACTGCTTCAGTATTTACATAGCAAGGTTTAATGCAATATGAAGACAAGCTGTTTGCAGTACTAGAAAGAGGCAGCATGAAAGTGGCAATTTATCCTTTCTTGGGTCCAGAAAAGGTAAGTCTAGAGGTCTGGAGGGGACAGGGGCACCACAGGCAGACATGTGGGCTGTGCCTTGCCCATCCTAGAACATATGACAATGTCTCATTTTGTCTTCTGCCATTTCATTTCATTTCATTTCATTTCATTTCATTTCATTTCAATTCAATTCAATTCAATTTTATACTTAACTTCATAATAGTTGTTTCCTAATATCATGATGGGATGTTATCTTAACAGGCTGACTTCTTGCATTCGAAGGAATGCAATATGCAGCTGTCAATTATCAGACTTTCATGTGGCTCCTGGGTCATTCTAGGTGAAGAGTCAGTCTGTAAGTACTATCAAGACCTGACTCTCACCAGAGAAAGAATGACACAGACACCAGCAAGACAGCTTCTGAACAGACTAAAACAAGTTGGAGCCAGTCTATTTCAGCCTCATATTCCACACTTCCTCAGCTGATCCTGATACCCTCCAGACGTATTGGACTACAACTTAGGCTATCCCTGGTCATGCTGTCTATGGACAGCCCAAGTTGTAGTCTTAACACATCTGGGAGCATGGGTCAGACCCAGGACTGAGAGGAAAGGAGATTCAAAGCAGAACTTGGAAAAGTTACTTTTGGTGCTGTAAGGTGCAGTCCAACATATCTGGTGGCATGGGTCAGAACCCAGGAAGGAGTGGAAGACTGTGTTACCCTAAGAGGTGGGGAACATTGGGATCCGTTCACAATGCCAGTGTTTCCTTAGAATTCCTTAGAATAGAGGAAACTGAATCTCAAAGTGAGCCTGTGAGAGCATCTTTTCACCTGTGTATACCAATACTAATTATAGAGAGGACTCCAATTGAAAGTTAAGCAAGGTGTTTTATTTGGGTTGACAAACACACAAGAAATCAGACATTCTCAAGAACCATACAAGACTATGGGAAAGCGAGGCGTGAAAGGCTGGAGAGAGACAGAGAGAGACAGACAGGCAAACTGGGGTGAAGAAGGTGACTGTTTCCAACTCTGAAGAAGAAGACTGAAACAGAGTGGCCCAGAAAGCATCTGACGATGTCAAGAATGAGCAGCAGTCTGGGCACCACATATTATGTTCAAATACTACCATTTGCTGGGGTTGAAGTTAGGATTTATATACCCTATTTCCTACAAACCCTAGGGGGGTTGTGGACAAAGCAGTAATGGCTTTTTCATGGGAATGACAAAGGAGTCTAGAATGGCCTGACTGCCTTAACTCTAGGTAACAAAACACTGATGGGAGTCATGGCTATATCTTAATGTCTTGGTCAGGCCGGGGGTGTAGGGAAGATTTCTGTAGGGTGACATCAAGGATATGGTTCCTGATTGCTTCACATGGGCAGTTTCACCTTTCATTGTTTCTGGGTGTGCATGGAGCCTATCCATTAGCATCTGAGTCTCCCACTGAATCCTCTCTGAACTTACAACTTCACTATGTCTAAGGTCAGCCTGACCTTAGTGTACCTTTGACCATGTTTTCCAGGCATAAATATGTTCAACTATGAAAACAGCACATCCCGCAGGATGGGAGTGTAGGGTACAGTGAAAACTGATTCAATGCAAAATTTGGAAAAGTTACTTTTGGGAGACTCCAGCTCTCAGAATCACCACCACCATCCCACCAATTAGAAAGGACTTTCTTCTGTTCTCGTAGAATAAAAGTCAGCATCTGTGTAAAGGTATGTGTGTGTTCATGTGTCTGTGTCCAACTTATATTAACACTGCACCCTGGTTTTTTTATTTTGTCTCTCAGAATCCCTAATCCAACATGACCATTGATTATGTTGGCTGGGGAATTCTAAGACTTTAATAGTCCAGAAAATGAAAGAATTCCAAACTCTGATTTAACTGGGGTTGCAATAAACAGTACTGCCACCACTATCTGGTAATTGTGTTTAAAAGTGAACTTCCAAATGCATTTTTCTGCTTAGTTCTGCCCCATACCTGAAGACAAGTTTGACAGACATGTCTCTTGTCTCTAATTATTGATGATTAATATCCACATCTAGAAGCCACAATGGACTTGCAGTGCTCACCTAACACAATCTTGTCAACACTGTTTCCACAGACATGGCAAATTAATGACAAACATCTATTTTGGAAAGTAAAAACTTGCTACAAATTATGATCAATTGGATTTTTATTTTTATTTTTATGCATGAGTGCCTCTTTCTGGAAAAGCAACTGAATTTTGAAGTCATGGTATTTAAAAAAAAATCTCTAAATATGTGGCTGTTTCAAATAAGTTGAATTCAGGCCAAACAGTGGTACAGGACAGAGATTTAAATTCATTCATATTACATATCATTCTTCCTTCAAGAATGCTAACACACTACTTTTCTTTTATCCTTGCCATGAATTTGTAGTCCACAAAAGCTTATGTCTGAAATATCTTTCCCCCAGTTAGTCTTGAAGGTACTACTGGATTCCTTTATATCTTTTCATAATGAACTTAGGAGGAAAGCCATTGCTGTTGCTGTCGTTGTCTGCTTTCAGGCTGTTTCCAATTTATGTCAACCCTGTAGTGAACCTATAATGAGCGTTTTCTTGACAAGATTTGTTCAGAGGGAGTTTGCCACTCTCTTCCCCTAAGACTGAGAGAGCGTGACTTACCCAGGGCTGAGAACGGATTCAGACCTTAATCTCCAGAGTCCTAGCCCAACCCTCAAACCATAACATAACACTGGATCTCTCTACGAAAGTCATAGCAACAGATATGGTGACTAGTCCAAATGAACTTTATGCCCAAATGAGGATTTGAAACTTGGTTTTCTTTTGCCTAGTCAGACAGTCTTATTACGCTACTACATTGGCCGAATTTCTACCTACGCAGCCCTTCGGCTTGAGAGAGAGGAATTCCCTCCATGTCCTTTTCCTCCACCATACAATTTACACCCATACTGGCAAGACTGGGACAAAAAAGGCAAAATATATTTCACAGTCACAAAGCTCCAGCACGCAAAAAAGCATTCATTTTTAGACAGAATCTTCAATATTCAAGGCAAAGTTTTATGAACTGAATGTCACACCTCATATCGCTGATGAGTGAGACTCTCAGAGTAGGTAACAGCCCTGTGTCAGACTTCCTTCTTTCTGGCCCAGCAGCAACTGTAAAATAGGGAGGGAGGGAGGAGTTGCATTAATTTGTCCGTAACACCTTATCAATTAAAAGCTACAAAAAACAGAAAACAAAAAAACAAAAGACCCCAAGCTTCTTTGAGAACTCCACCAGGACTAGATGAATGTTATGCAAAGAATTTTCCACTTGTCTCCTGCTTCAACACTATGACAGCTTACTAGTCATTTTTAGACAGAAGTTAGGCTGGAGTGGGACCCTGAAGATTTAAGAACAATAATCAAACGCAACCTTCTTTACAGTTGTTAGATCTACCTAAATCTGATCCACAAGGATTTCTGTACATGAGAAAAATCTTAATATGAACTGATAAAATGATTAAAATTTCAGAAGGATCACAGTCAGGGTAGAAGGTCTGTTATACCTTATATTTTCTAATCTGATTTCTGTAGTGTGCACCTAAACAACATTCTGCTTTCTTGCAAACTAACCCACTGCAGACAGTATAATCAAGAAAAACTTGTATAACTGCAATTCTATACACAAAAACAACAGAGTCTTACAGCATATTAAAGATGAGGAAATTTATTTTAGCATCACATTTCACAGACTATAATTCATCTCCTCAGATGGAATATATCAGAGCCTTCTCTTTGGAGAATGCATCACTGTTAACTCAATGACAGACAATTCTGAGCAAACATGTACGGGATTGCATTTTTAATCTCTGTATAATGCTTAGAAAATTAAAGGTTGTTCAAATGATAATAAAATACAGTAAGTAAACAGAGTACCCTTGACATAGGAACAACTGCTGCAAACACTCATTTGACCAAAGAGCCTTGTACTCACTTGGGGATTCTGCCAGTTGCTCCTGTTTTTCTTCTCTCTCCTGGTACTGAATTAAATGGGACCACAGTGCAGATTTTCCCTTTAAAAAACAGATTACCAGCCATGTAAGGTATATGAAAGTACAAGAGATTAAGAGGATAAGCAATGGCAGCAGGCTGAACCGTGTGGGTTTTACATCCTTAAACTGGGGATGAAAAGAAAAAAGGAAAGAAAAAACCACTGGCCACCTCTGCATCTTTCCATTGAACAAAATAGCTTGGGGGACATTATCATGGGTCACCTTTATTTCTCTCCATTGAGCAAAATACATATTTTAGCATTGCAACCAGCCAGTTATGTTTGGCCAGGCTAGGTGACAAGAGAGTGACTTTTGCCAAGTCACACTGCAAATTTTGCAGGTGAGCAAAGGATTAGAACCAGGAAATCTCCAACTATAGCTAAGAGAAGCTATAAGAATTATAGAAACATAAGATTTATAGTGACCACATTCCACTTTGTGCCAAGTTGACATGCAGGGTACCATCTTTGGGTGTCCTACACATCTGAACTCCAGGATCAGAAACACATCATGTCCTTCTATTAAACTGTAACGGTTTGACTGACTGAAAGCATTTGAACAAGCGCATTCAAACTAGAGAGGCCAAGTCTTTACAAAACATCCTGGATAACACATGGCAGATTTACTTAAGCCCATACTATAATGATCCAAAGGCTCATGCTTAGCCCATGATGTGTTCTCTGCAGAGAACACTTCCATGTAACAAGAAGCCCAAATTCCACACCAGCGAAGAGGAAACACAGCTCAGCAGCAGAGAATATGCTTTGCATATAAAACAGAACTCAAGTTCAATTCCCATCATCTCTAATTAAAAGGATATCAGGTAACAGGTGTTGAGAAAGACACCTGCCTAAGACCTTGGGGAATAAATAGCATGTCTGAATCCCATTACAAACTAAAGAGCAAATTAATGCTTTCAATTACATTTGCTGTGGATATACAAGAAGACTAATATACACACAGAAGACATAAATCTGCTGGTTTACATTCACATAATTAAGTTTTTTGACAACCTAAATAGACAAAACTGAGCTAAATCAAGGTGCAGACTCATGAGAGGACTCCTTTATATGGAGCTGTGCTGTGTTTAATAGCAATGCATGTTGTTTCATGGAAAACAATTTACACATAATGAATGTGCAATCATTCCATTCAGTTGTGCATACAGACTTCCACCTCATCTTCTTCATCTATTGTTTACCTTTTTTCTTTTCTTTTTATTTTTGTACTTCTTTATTTCTTTGTTTTAATTTCTGTAGTTTCTGTAAGTTTCTGTTGTACTTTTTAAAACTTTAATAAAATTAAAATTTTTAAAAAGTAACATTTTCATTTTCTAAACTCAATGTTATTTATAAATTAAATATGTTTTTCTAATAAGTATTGGCCAGAGAGAGTACAACATATACACCTAAATACCCTAAAGGCACTAGATCTAGTTTGATTTTGGAAGCTAAGAAGGATCAGCTCTAGTCAGTACTTGGATGGGAGACCACAAACAAATAACAGGTTCTGTAGGCTGTATTTCAGAAGAAGGACCTGGCAAAACCACCTCTGAGTATTCCTTGCTGTTGAAAACCCTATAAAATTCATGGGATCATCATAAATCGACAAGCCACTTGAAGGCACATGCACAGAGAGAAAAAGTACTGACACAGGACATAGTAATTGCCTGGGGTATCTTCCTTCAACTTGGTTTCCTCTACATGTCTTAGACTGTAACAGCTATCACCTCTGACCACTGGCCAGGTTAGCTGAGTCTGAGGGGATTTAAAGTCTGGCAGCATATCACATTCCAGCATCTGGGATATAGTCAATTGGTAAAGGCTGCTCTAGAATTAGACAAAAAATGGAATTAAAATGGTGCCATATGACTGTGCCCTCCTAAAATCATGGACAAAAGAGAGGGTATATCTCAGTGAGAGCAAACATGTTTACATGCACTAAGTCACAGGTTCACCTCTTGGCATAACATGGCATAAAGATCTGAAATATGTCCAAGACATGCTACTTCTTCAGGCCTTAGGCATCCATTACCAGTCAGAATACACTGGGGTAGTAACTTGGGACACATCCCATCAATCCCAACCAGTAAGGTCAATGGCCAGAGATTATGGGAGATGGAGAACATCTAAAGGGAACCATGTTGCTTGCCTATAAATAACACTGGTTTAGATAGGTCGAAGCCTTCCAAGATGAGGAAAGAAGATGGAAGAAAGAAAGTTTAAAATAATGAAATGAAATAATACAGAAATTAAGGGTTCTTTCAAGTTACTGACCTGTTTGACTTGTAGTCCATGGCTCCAAATTCTTTCCAGCAGGTCACAAAGACTAGCAATGAGTGTATTTTCTTCCAGTCCGGTTATGTTGGCTTCACCATGTCCCAGCTCTACTGCTTCATGGCCCATCTTCTCTACCAGCATACGTTTGGTCTGAAAATAAGCATTTTTTTTTACAAGTTTTACAATTTTTATAAAATTTACAAGCAGCACAAGCCAAAGCATGTAGCTGTCAATACAGTTTACAATATGGATGTAGGAGCCAAAGCAGAAATTTTTGCTCTTTTCTAGAAACCCTTGTTCCTGAAGTGAAGTAGAGCAGTTGTCAGTAACCAGTTCAAGATTCTTTGCCCTGGAAAGGGACGTTGGGACACACATTGTTTCCATTTCAGCATATGGTAAAGCCTTTCTTGTTAGCATATAGTAAAGACTATCTTGTTTAAACATGCTTAACTTACTTACTTCTACAAGCTTTATCTAATGTTTTATTTGTGGTATCTATTATATTATTGCAATATTATTTTATTGCAATAGGATTATACTGTATTTTATTACTGGCTTTAATATTACTGTTAGTTGCCCTGAGTGGTACATAAACATCAGAAAGGATGGGGTGTACATTTTTAAACAGATACGTATCAATCAATAAAGAGAAGACAAGTTCAGATGTGGCCTTTCTCTTTCTCACACTCTCACTAGGAAGCTTTCCCTGGTGCCTATGCTGCAATCTTTTCAATATCAGAAAAATATCTTTTTATTCTGGATTTTATTATGTCTTTAAATGGTGCTCTTTTATAGCTGATATTCTCCTGTATTGTTATGTTTTATTATTATTTGCATTTTTTCTTTTGTAAATGGCCCTCAAAACTGAAGAGCAGCAACTGTGTCTTCAAGTTGCGTGTTGGCTTATGGAGACTCCATGAATTTCATAGGTTTTCTTAGGCAGGAATATAGATATGTTTTTAATAAAGTGAAAAAACATAGCAGTGAGTAAGAATGCATCCCTCATTCTTTGCTTTAACACCATGTATATTTCTATACTTCTTGAGGGTGGATAAATCATTTTTCCCACTAACTCAGTAAGTATAACCAGTGAGCTGGTCAAAAACTGTTTCTTCCAAGAAACAGTATTGTGTGGTCTAAAATGGAAGTGGATGGGAAAAGGCTGGCCTCAATATGCAAACTACTTCCTCTGCCACTCATAATATGCAAATCATCATAACAGTTGATCTATGCATGTGTTCACATATAATCAGCAGGAAATCACAACGCAGAAATAAGCATTTGGGTACTTTTATAGCCCAGGAATGGAATACCTGTGGCCCTCTAGATGTTGCTAGACTACTTCCTGCACTGTGACCACTGGCCATGCTGATCTTGTGCATATGGGAATTGGAGTCTGTCTGTAAATACACTATTGTTTATATTGTAGAAAATAAGATAATGCGTTGGCATGTATGCAACGTATAATATGTTAGGGAGTGTCATCTGTTGGGAGGAGTTGAGAGCATGGGAGTTACTGATGACTGACTAGGAGTTTGAATATGCTTTTGAAAATGTGAATTTGTTAGTCAGAGTTAGACAATATCAGTATCAGAGTTAGACAATGGAGTAAGAGCAGGGATGATGGTTGGGACAGTCAAGTTTAGTTAGAATTAAGTTAGTTCAAGATGTAAATGTGTGAGAGAAAGCAGTCAGAGCAAATAGGTCAGTACAGTCAAGGCTCAGTTGATTAGAGCAGAGAGTGGAGTTTGTAAGGTGTGTTTGAGGAAGACTACTTAGAATAAGAATATAAGCATATATAAGTAATTGTAACAACAAAGCTACACTGTATTGTAATCACATCCATTTGAACAAGTAATTGTGAATGGTTTCATTATCTTCTTCTGCTAGATAAATAATTTTGGCAACATACATATCTGCTGAGATTAAGTTATTGATAAGGTCAACTACAGGGGTGTCTGAAGTGGCAGTGGATAGACAATTGTGGCTGCCATCTTTGATGACTCCTGAGTGGAAAGAAAAGTAGAGGTTCTCACAGGTAACAAATTCTGTAAATATTGTTGGTATGCCCAGAACGTCAGTCAGAACACTGAAAGATAATATTGGGGAGAACACCTAGGAAACTCCTGAACATGATAACAGCACTGGTGCTTTCTGTCCCCCGCCCCCCTGCCCAGCAAATCATGTTTTACTCAAGACTCACCTTCATTCGACATTCTTTGAGTAAACCTTCCACAAATTTCCAGTTTGTCTGAGCAATTACAGCAGGAGAAAGATCAGAGAGTTTGGGCTGCCTCAGATTTTTCCCCAAAGTCCTTGCTTCTTGCATGTACTTCTAAATCCAAGAAGAAAAGAAAACTAGAATGAGCACAAAAAAAGCAAAGACTTCTGACCTCCTTAATCTTATATAACTGGCAGACTCACACTGCACGAAAACATAAAACGTATGTGCCATAGTGATGGAGCTCAAATTTTAAAAAGCAGGAAGCAAGAGGGCAGAGAATACCCATGCAGTTTTACTGCTTTGAGGGAAGACAGCTGCTACAATACAGCATATTCTCTGGAGAATTTTGTGTTGTGAGCTTTTAATGGGATTTCGACAGACACAGATTTTGCAGATGCATAGACAGGTTGCTAGAGGAAGCAATATGGACAGCCAGAAGAAATCTGGTACATCTGTTTGTATGTCACATATATGCAAATATATCTCACCCCAGAGAACTATTCTACCATTCTGGTATATCTTGGAAGTAACTGGCAACAACACACGGGCAAAAGGTGCACAAAACTGGGTAAACTTGTATGTTGGATCTACTTCTCAGTTGTTTTCCAGTTGGTAGACCAGCTGCACATCCACAAGAAATCTTAGTATCTGGGAGGTGTCTTTCCATCCATGACTTTCCCTCCATTCTTTTCCTGGGTCCTTTCTACCTCCAGCCCTTAATTAATTACACTGTGGTTCCTATCAACTACACAGCCCTCTCCTACTAGATTATCAGCCCCTCCACTCACCACAGAAACCAAACAAACAAACAAACAAATAAAATCCAATAAATATAACATACCAGGACAGTGGACAACACTAGACTAAATTACAGGTTTGTCATATAGTACTCTTTTAATTTCTCTCCACCTCAGCAAAATGGATATTACACTAACTGAACTACTTTGAATGGTGTCCCAACCACAGTGCTAGCTCCTGAACTATGGTCATAATGATGATAAATTCTAGCTACATTTGTTTGATAAACAGTGAAATGCACTAGCAGACTCATTTCAATGAAAAAGAATGGCTGCACATTTTGCCTCACATCTCACATTCTTTTAAGGGATGCTGAGAATAAAAACCTCAAGACCAGCTAGCTCTGTATTTCCTCATCTTCTCCCTTCCCTCGGATGTTAGTGGGGAGGTACAGTCTGTAGATGATCCATAATAGCTATCAAGCACTACATTTAGGCACTACAACCCGTACTTCCTTCATTAAATCCATGACATAAAACAGAGACTACTGAAGACATTTTGGTGCCTGATGCACAAAACACTTTCTAAAGATAAATTTAAATACTGGATATTTCACTGCTGTTCAGCAGTTTTCCTCAAATCTGCTGGGATAAGACTCCTTCCGCTCGCTTAACAGTAATCCTAGGCACAGAGGTGGCAAAGAGGGGACCTGGCTTTTCACCACACACATCTCACATGTCTGATCAGTTGTTCCAGCTGTGAACTAAATTTGTGGGAAGCTGTTGTCCTAAACAGCCAAAAAGAAGAATGGTCAACATTTTTCACTAATGCCTTAGGATTTTAAGCCTGAATAAATGTATGAGTTATTTATATAAATCCTAGCATTTTTGTCAACAAAAATTTAGACCAATGTGTATATGGTGGTTTTCCATTCTCTCCATCTAGAAATGTGTACCACTTATTTTTATTTTTAAAAGAGCTGATCTATACCAAGGAATTATACGAGGGAGATTCTCCAGAAGAAAATATTTCCATTCACATAGTTCTTCTCTCTCTTTCATTGCAAAGAATTATCTCCATTCCAGAGATATCAAGGATAGGGTGATCATCTTCACTTGTTTCCTCATTGCCATAAAATTTTCAAGGCTACCAATGCACACATTTTTTATTTAAAAAAGAAAGCCAATGGATATAAACATACACAGTTATACCCATATTCTCTCCATATCTACTCTACTGCAGAAAAACTATGTGATTGCTAGAGATAGAGAGTTCTCTTTCCCTAAACTTAGAATCACATGTTTCTTCTGGATCTCCAAGTTTTAGCAGCTTATGGGTCACAATTCAGGACCAAACTAGATATGGTGTTAACTTTGTTTCAACCTGGGTATTTAGGCAACCAGACTGGGATTATATTTTGCAGATAGTTTTTTTTTTCTTTTGAAAACTGCTCCTCTTCCAAGCTACTAATCATTCATCGCAGGGAGAGGAAGAAAATCCCAATCACAATATTCAAAGATAATAATCACATCTAGTCTCAGTTAAAAGCCTGCTACAACTTACATGCAATAATACAACCCATTATCTTCTCCCAAAGGATGATGTTTGTCCAGCCCTCCAGATGTTGTTGGATTGAAATTCTCTAGATGTTGTCAGTGACACTCCTATCAGCCCTGGTAAGCATAGCCAATGGTGAGGAAATGCTGGGAATTGTGAACCAACAACCTCTGGAGGGCTGTATGATTCCAACCTGGGGTAGAGTAACTTGCAATCTTGCGCAAGTGCTTAATAACAGTTCAGAGCTTGGAAATTACATGTTACAAGTAATTATGTCAGCTGTAACATGTTACTTACATCAGTGTTTACTTACCAAGTTCTCATTAATTCAGTAGGTTTACCTTTAGCTGCGACTAATGAGTGGAATTATGCCAATGGCTAAAGCTATCATGTTACTTTTAAAATAACATCCCAAGCCCCGCAACAGTTTGCATTTTCTCTGCCAAAGTGATTGTGTAAGTCCCAAACAGTGCATTATCTGGCAAACATGACTGAGGAGAAAGCTAAAGTAGTGAAAACTATTGAAAGAAAAGGATGAGGAAGAGCAGGGGTGGCAATAATTCTCAGTGTGGTTCTAATCAGACAAGTGAGAAAAAAGATCTATACCTGCCTTTGCAGATCACTTTGAGAAGACTGAAAAAGCAAATGAGGTTTAGAGGCACATATAGGGCTATCTCGGTCTTTGCAACTTAGTTGTCCAATGCCTTAATTTTTGGTACCCCAACAGTGTTGCAGAAGACAAAGAATCTGAATTTGAAGGTGTCTTTCAGTTTTCATATTGTAAAACTGATCACAAAGCATGGAGTGGTATCACTGCAGCAGTCACTCAAAGCTTGGAAAAGTTCCTTTTTTTAGACTACAATCCCCAGAATTCACCACACAACATGGCCACTGTCCAGGGGATTCTGAGAGCTGTAGTGCAGGAGGTTAATTTTTTCCTAAACTCCTCAATAACTTGCCTGGTTAGAGCCACACTTCAAACTACCATGGAGATGTGCATAAAATTCTATCCCTAAAAAAAAGCAGTGGTTTGTGTGATGAAAACAACAGGCAGCTCTTGGCAAAATTAAAGAACACATACCAGGCAACATTCAGAGAATGATTTTTTAGGTGGCCGTGCAGGAGGGAGTGGGCCCTGATCCCACTCCCAGAATGCCATTGAGTTCTGACGAATCAAGAACTCCTCCGATGGCTAAGAGGAGGGAGACATAACCAATGGCAGAGACAGTAGATGGAGAAAAAGAAGAAGGCGATATATGCATGCATAATAGTAAAAACAAGAACAGAAAGGGAAAAAATAATAAATTCAGCACTGATATGAACAAATTAAAAAGCACAGTACTCTAATATCAAGCAACAGAAGGCAAGGCGCTGAGCCATCACACTTAATAGCACTAAATGCTCACAAATACCACTTTTTATGTATTTTCAAGAACTGAATGGTGATGATGGACTTCCAATTAACTGGATTTTTGGCCTAGCAGGTATTAATATAATATAGGAACACGATAAATAATAATAGATATGTATACGTTATTTATAGCTGATTTGATTGGACAACGTATTTGAAATATTGTTATAATTATGTTTGTTAATTTGTGGGAAAATATTAACAAAAAATGTGAAGAGAAACAAATACCACTTTGCTTTGTTTCAGTGGAATAAGTTTTCAAAACTGCACATACAATTGCAGGGCCTCCCCTGAACCTACTCCCCCTGCCAACGGCAAAACAGCATGAGAATGTTTTTCTTTGGAAAAATGAAAAAGAAAAAGAAAAAGAAGCAAAGCAACTTTAACCACTATGAAAAGGCATAGCATTTTGCTTTCATTTTTAAAGGAGACATAATAAAAAGCAGAGGAAAAATAATAAAGGCAAGATGAGCTCTAACAAGTCATGCAGGAATTTCTGAGTTGCAGGCACAGCTATAAAAGTATCTGTAGAAATAGTGTCTCTCTCTGTCCCACCGCTTGCTACCACCGGAATAGAACAAGGTCATCCCCAAACATTTTGTTGCCTGAGGATAAGTAGCAACTATGCCACCTCTGCCATCTTCAAAGTCATGGTGCACAGTAAACCAGTCACATCATTTCAGCTCCTGCGTCAGAAATATCAAAAGCCCGCATTCCCTCTCCCCAGCAGTAAATATGTAGACATGATAAATCTGCTGCCCTTTCATAACACCCAATATCTGCTGCCTGAGGCAGATGCCTAACTTCACCTATTGACAGGAATAGCCTGGCTACAAAACTGAGTTCAGAAGCTAAGACAAAGCTCCCTTGCTTCTTTGAGAACTTAAGTTTCTAGGAGAGATACATTTGAAGATCAGAAAGACATGCCAGAACTGTGATCTGGAGCTTTAAGGGCAGAACAACACACTGTAAATAGCAGCAGGCTTCATTCTTTTGCAATTAACATGGAAGAAAATTTATCCCGTATCTCTATGCCATCATATTGTGGGTTTCCCTGCCATCAACAACCAATGATGTAGAAAGTGGATAGGAAGCAATAATGTCGTGACTACTTTATGTTTTGGAACCCGTTGTCAGTATCAGTGCCATACTGCCCATAACTTACTTCCGCTCACTCACAGCATGCTGGGTCAAAAATGCACAACTCTTTTACTGTCAAATATACCTTCCATAGACAATTTAAATGTGCACCCCAGGAGTTTCTCATACACTTTTCAAAAAGATAGATGTCCATGGTTCTGTGAAAGCATGCACAAGGACAGCAAGGAAGATGAATAACATGTACACAGAGATTCTCCCTGGCAGATAGGCACAGAATTTTGGAATACAATCATGAGCCGTAATTAAGTTGATGGTACTTTGGCTTGCTATGCTCCTATGAAAGGAAATGTTAGGAATTAATTCTCAGAAGGAGTTCGCTGACTTCCATCTCCTACTCCACAGGAAATCAATTTCTGTCCATTCAATTTTATAAGGGCTTCATTGAAAAGAGAGAAACAGAGAGAGAGATTTTTAGGCATTCTAACTCCCCAATGATTCACATGTCTAGTGTGCTGGATGTCAAAGTAACTATTCAGTTCTGCATTTAAATAAATGCCAAACGAAACCACCATACCAATCAGGTAGGAGATCTGTAATGTTTTTTTCCAAAGACTTTTGTTAAACTGAGTAACAGAGAGCTCTTATGGGCTTACTAGAATTTGCTCTGACTTTCAAGAATCTTCAGAAACTGCACCTAGTCCAGGATTCAGCAGTGAGAAATGTCTGTGGGAGTTCACTTAGAGAAATGCATTATACTTGTCTTGTAAAGTCAGTCTCTGCTGGAGACCAGTTTCTTTCCAGGTACAATTCAAAGTTTCAGGACAACCTCAAAAGCTGTAAGTGACTCAAATCCGGTTGGGACCACCTAAATTCTGAATCTTTGGTCCTGAGAAGCTAGATTGCTACCCTTTTTCCTTATATTTCACCATGTGACAGAGATCTTCCTGCTCAGTTGGCTTTTGAATTTTTAGTCATGTTTTAACGGATTTTTTTTATTTTATAATTTATTATATTTTATTATTGACTTTTAAGTGCTATTAAACATGAAAAAAGCAAAATATATTCCACAAATGAATATAAACAAACAATTTCCAAGGACACATTGCTGCCACTTCCTTCTTACAAAAGCATTTCTCCATGTTTTCTTTTCCCTGAATGCATACTGTTGTATATTGGGAGAACAAGCTAGTAGATCACAGGAACAGACCGGGAGTTTTAAAATACCTTCTCTTTGAGAGCAATTATTCTTGTTGTGTAAGAATAAGTCCTAATGGTGGTCAGCCAACCAACCTGTTAGGTTGGAGGCAGAGGGTAGCTCTTCTAAATAACTGGAGACAGTTTGAAAGAGGATTGTAGTTTATAGCACAATTACGCCTCTAGTAAATTTGGTTCATAAAGGTATTTTGGATTAGCCTGGACACTGTTACCCACCCTAGTAATGGATGAGTGCAGGGAGGTGAATGAAGCTGCTTCCAAGGATCTTTCCTCCGCCAAGTCACAACCCAGACAGCCACTGAAGCCCACTTATATCACACAATTATAGTGCTATATTCTACTTTAACTGCAGCCTGCAGAATCCTAGGGGTTCATAGTTTAGTGAGGTACCAGAGTTCTTTGACTGAGAATTCTAAAAACTACTCCCCCAATTGCATATCCAAGGATCCTATGGGATGTTGCCATGGCAGTTAAAGTGGAATATAGTGCTATAACTGTGTAGTGAGTGGGTGCTAGTTGTAGGGCAATGGAGTCTGTTCCTTTTGTTCTATAGTTGAAAAACTGACATGTGGCAGCCAGTCTCTTTTAAGGCTGTAAGGAACATTCAATGCCTCTACAAAGGTGATGAGAGACAAAGAAGCAGAAGCAAAATCTCTCTCATGTCATTTTCAACTGTCCTAAACTAATGTTCCTTACTTTTCCAATGCAAAAATGGTAGTCTTAACCCATATATAAAACATTTTAAAAGTGGATAATAAAGATGTCAAATTTAAATTTCTCTATCCTCCCCCTTCTCTCTTCCTCCCCCTTTCTTGGATTGCACTGTGCAGAAACACTGATGTTCAATTACAACAGTAAACTACCAATACATATTTATGCCAAGATTCTATTTGGCTTTTTAATGCAATTTTTAAAAACAAAATAAAGCATGGATTTTACATTTTGCACTATCCAAGCATAAACCTTTTCTTGCTCAGCATTAAATGATTCATATATGTTATTGGGAAAACATCTAAACACCTAAAATTTGTTTCAGACATTTGGATGCTCAGTGACCTAAAACTCTGTAAACTCTTCACACATTCAGTGCTCCAAGCCACCTACATTTAACCTCAGTACTTACCTCTCTTAAATCATTGTCCAAACCAATGTGCTCTGAATGTTGTCGGATACGATCTTTCCGGCGCTGTGCTGTAGCGCTGCGACTCACCCACCGACTGAGGTTATTTGATAGAAAAGAAAGATGGTGGAGAAAATTACAATAAAATTTCAGTTGGACTAATTATTTGGATGAAAAAAAAAACTATCATGGCTTTAACACTGTTAACACATGTTCTCACAAGCCTTGAATCTCTAAAAGTCACACAGCGAACTGTCTCCATTTCTTAGTCCCACCTAGAACAAACCCACTGAATCACTGCTATTTACCTAGACCAGTGGTTCTCAACCTGTGGGTCCCCAGATGTTTTTGGACTACAGCTCCCAGAAGCCCTGAGCATTGACTATAGTGGCTGGGGCTTCTGGGAGCTGAAGTCCACAAACATCTGGGGACCCACAGGTTGAGAACCACTGACCTAGACTAAATCCATTGACTCACTGGGATTTACATAATCACTGTGATTTAAATTAACTCACCATTCAACAACCAGTTTTCTCTAGCTGAGGCTATCAACAGGATTCAAGCCATTAGGATACATTAAAAAATTGTCAAGGTGAAGGAAATAGTGGAGGAAAAACAGCTTATCACGAACGTATTTTGAGTTACCTTTGCTGGCTAGTATAAACATAGAAGCTGAAGCAACCTCAAAGGCCATCTAGATCAAATTAATCCCAGTACAAGAAATTCACCTATCAATATCCTTGATAAACAGTCAACCATGGAGAACCTGCTGTTTTCTAAGAAAGCTCCACTGTGGAACAGTTCATGCTATCAAATTGTTCTTCCTAACATTTAGTCTAAATCCTTTTTATAAACTGAACTTACTCTCTAAACTAAAGCAAGAGATTTGCAGCCCCTCAAATCTTTAAAGAAGACTGTAATATTCTCCCTCAATCAAGTTTAATTCAGGCTCAACATAACCAACGCTGTACAGGACAGCTGTCTCCCCAAGATCTCTGTCACCCTCCTACACATGCTCCCACCTACGGTCCAGTGATGTATCTGTATCTGATGGCAGAAAAATTTGAGGCTATTATTTCAAGTAGCTCTAAATATGAAAATCCTTTATGCCCCAGCCATATCAAAGCCAATTATTGCCTTTTTAGGGAAATGTCTTATCTAGATTGGTTCACAGTCAGTTAAGGGTGTGTGCTTGACTGACAGAACCCCTAGGCAAAAAAATATTAACGCTTGAAGAAAAATTCCCACGCAGTCATTTTCTATTTATCAAAATAACCAGTGACTAGGTTGTAATCCACCAGGAACATGCAGCCTGAGAGATTTCTGATACCTGACGGAGAAAATTCAGATCTCTCTGCCTTCTCCAGTGGTAATAATACAACTGAACAATTGACAGTGGTCAGATCTGTAATAGTGTATCAGCATCCATCACCTGGTTTGTAAAATGTTTTGTATGACCCAGACAGGGTCTTTTGCTCCTGGATGGGAGCATGGAAGAGAATGCAGGTGTTTCTCATGAGTATTTGACCTTTTCTCCACGGCCACAGGAGCCACAACCTGAACAGACATCAGGTGTAGAGCAACTGAGTCTGTTCCTTTATTCTGTGGTGGAAAAATCAATGTGTGTCAATCTGTCTCTTTTAAGACATAAATCAACTTTTTTCCAAGCGTATTTTTAAGTTATCTTAAAAACCTAAGCTGCGTGAAAAAAGGATATACGTCTGTTAAATAAATACCTCTACAATGGTGATAGACAAGTGTGTGTATCTCTGTGTATGAGAGAGAGAAAGGAAAGGAGGAGGAGGAGGAGGCGGCGGCGGCAGTCATAGTAATAGTGGTGATGGTGATGATGGAGTAGGAGGAGCAGCAAAGCCTCTCTCATATCACTTTTAACTGCCCTGAACTCCTGTTCTTTACTTCCCCAATGCCAAAATGCCAGTCTTAGTCCTCATGTAAGAAATCTTCATAGAAATCATAGAAATGTAGAGTTGGAAGAGACCACAGGGGCCATCCAGTCCAACCCCTTGCCATGCAGGAACACCCTCAAAGCACTCCTGACAGATGGCCATCCAGCCTTTGCTTAAAAACCTCCAAAGAAGGAGACTCCACTACACTCCAAGGCAGTATATTCCACTGTCGGACAGCCCTGACCGTCAGGAAGTTCTTCCTGAGGTTCAGGTGGAATCTCCTTTCCTGCAGCTTGAATCCATTGCTCCTTGTCCTGGTCTCTGCAGCAGCAGAAAACAAGCCCACTCCCTTCTCTACATGGCATCCCTTCTTAAAAGTGGATAATGAAGATGTCAGATTCAAACTTCTCTGTCCTTCTCATCTTCAGTCTAAACCACCCTCACAACCATCTTAGGCCTGAAGGAATGCTTGTCATTTTCATCTCCCTCAGATTTTTGGTAGCATGACAGAGAAGAAGAGAGAGTGGCCAGCTCTGTTTCAAGCACTGTGGCCTAGGTGGGGAGAAGTCTTTCCACAAAAGAATGTTGAAACCTATTGTCATCCAGCATTTCCCTTTGCTTAGTCTGAGGTCCAGTTTGTGGATTTAGTTGGTGAAAGAGGAATGCAGTTACTACTGGGCAAGAGCTATCACATTCATGTTTGGTGGATGAATCTCAATGAGAGGGAGACAGATCCATGCAGAAGAGGATTTGGAAGACAAATCTGACAAGAGAGAATGCTTGGCAGATGGCTTATGCATTTTTAAAAAGATAGGTTGATCGGCCACCAACCTTCTTTTTCATCTACTATGCTCTTCTCTCTCAGGGTTTCAAAAAATTGTAACTTTTAAATGGTAAGCCATGTTGCAATACAGTCTATTTGAGTAGTAGGCTTATGAAAAAGAACAACTTCGAAGATTCTACACAACCTCCATTCATTTCAAATGGACTTGGGTATCAAAGATTCTCAGTGGTTTACTCCTTCTGTTTTCCATGTAAACAGAACTAAAGTTCCATAGGCCAACCATTTAGAAAAAGTTTGTTCTGAATTTTTGTTGCAGTGAAGCAACTAAGGTTATAATTCCAAGTTTAGCACTTGCGTCTGCTGGGCCACATGAGCTTTGAGATTTCCCACAGGGTTTCTTGAACAACTTCTATATTTAAGCCTGTTCCCTGAAGCTAAAGACTGTACCTTGGTAAAGTTTAATGTTCTTCATGAATGTTACAAGTGCTAGTGCTTTGAATTGGTTACAGATGTCTGGAGGGGCAAAGCAAGTTTTTCTCCTCTGGGACAGCTAGTCAAAAATATCAAAGCCTTATCAGAGAACATTGCCTGTGCTGATTTTTTTTAAGAATAAGAAAAGTAAGAACTTCTTCTTGCATACTTGCTTCCTTTTCCAATTGTAACACTGGCTATAAAGAACCAAGTCTGTGTCCTACTCAGAGCTTGGAAAAGTTCTTTTGGATTACATCTCCTAAAATCTCCCAGGCAACGTGACAGAGTTCTGGCGGCTGTAGTCCAAAAACAGAGCAAGTTTCCAAATTTTGGTGCTATCTATAAAACTTTATATCTGGTAGAAGGATAAGCAGAGCTTTTGTTGGAGTCACAAATCTGCATCACCACAGACACTATTTAGTTTTGAAAGCCATGCTTCAAGACCCAGTTTTGGAAGACAGGTTTTGCTTTTATCACCTTTTTTTTCTGTCTCATTGTCTTTTACAAATTTTGCTGTGCATAAATACAATTTATGATGGCTAACAGGCTTCAGTTCAATGCACACATTTACCAGGGAGTAAGTCCTTGGTATATTGATTTTGACCCTGAAATTATTTCAACTTGCTTCTCTGTAAACATGCACAGGATTATACTATTAAGCTGTGTGACAATATAATTACTGGATGGTTTAAACTCAATCAACTATTTCTGTTCTTTGTTGGTCTCTGGTTCTCAAATCCACAGGTTTCTTAAAATCGTAATCAAAAAGATTTTGGATTGACCATTATCAGAAAAACTTCAATTAATTCCCCTGTTACAGCCCGGCATTCAAATTAAATTCTAACTACACTGTAATTTTCTTGTTGTCTTTGTAACATTTCAGCTAACTTCTCCTTTGCAGTCTGAAGTAAGGCACCCCAAGGGACTGCTCAACACCGTTTTGTCCAAAGATGTAATAAATCGTGCTTTCTTTCTTTGTTGTATTTCCCAACGACAGACCAAGACAGCAGGAGAATATGATCCTATTACCAGTCCGCTCTGCTTGTAGTAACTGTGACCAGGCCTTCGCCATTATGTTGAAAAGCGGCATCTTGTAAGGCAGAATTGCATTTGCTCCCTTTTTCTCAACTTCCTCAGTACAGTACACAGCAGAAACCTCTCCTGGTTTGGATTTAGTGAGATAATGAACTACATCTTTATGATGTAGGAACATGAGCATACTATTAGATGACAACGGTTACAGGGTACAGAAAGAGTACCCATTCAAATGCAGATTATATTCCATAATAACCTAAACAGAGCTACTTTGATTAGGACATGGGTTGTAAAATTTTTCTTTCCAATGAGACTGATTTACTAGCATCACTGCAGGAAAATTCCAGAGGTGGTAACTTTCTTTCTAACCAACAAGTCTGAGAGCATCAGATTAGAGAAAACTCATTTAATTTTTTTAAAAGCAGGGTTAAGAAATCTTTTTACATCCACATAGTTTGCACTACGAATTCTATCAGGCCCACCCAGTATAGTCAATACTCAAGGATTATAGGAGCCGTAGTTTAAAACATCTCGAGAAATAAAGGTTTCCTGCCACCATCTTAAAGGATGAGCACTCTATCACAAACATGTAATTCTTTCAAGCATTATATTTCTTTCAAGCATTATATGAAGAACAGATATAAATGGTAGTGATGTGTCACATGATTTCATTTCAGCTCACAGATCACCCTACCAAGGTCTGATACATGTAATATTATGTTCCTTTGTAAGCAATTACAAAGTACTACAAGATTATCAGTGGAGATTAGAGAATTAGAGAGCTTATTTAATCACTTTGATTTTGGAGCAGACATGCTCCAGTTTAAAATCAATTGTAGAAACCAAATGAAGATATTTGTTCCTACATGACTAGATTTCCCTTTATTATCTTAAAGGAATAAGCTTGAGACTTTGAACGGAAATAAATTTTTTTAACATTTTTGATTCTGTTTTAGATTTTGATAGTACAGCTACAAATGTGAAGCACTCAATTACACAATTTAAATGGAGGGTATAAATTGCCAGTGCTACAATAAAGGAATTGCCATGCTATAATATTTATACAAAATGATAACACACTAGCTGAAGCTGCCATTAATCTTCAGGATAGCCTCACAGAAGCATCATCAGACCAACAAAGGCAAAAAGAAAGTATGATATGCCAACCAGCTAGAACTCTCCTTTTTATAGGTGTCACTATAGGGGAAAAAACCAATCCTGTCTAGACTAAGGCTATCACGCTTTGACCATATCATGAGATGAGGGAAAGATTACAACACTTGATAAACTTGAGGGCAGCAGGAAAAAGGGAAGACCACATTAGAGGTGGGCAGACTTAATCAAGGAAGCCACAGCCCTGGATTTGCAAGAATTTAGCAGAGCCATTAACATGAGGGTCACTTAGAGGTCTTTCATTCATAAGGTCACAGTAAGTGGCAGCAATGAATAATCTACTATACAAAAGTCAAAGTTTGTCTGCTCATTTGTCTGTTGATCTGTGTCAGCATTTGATCGGCTGTGTGAGGCAAGAAGAGCTCCTATGTTTGGCTGGCTGTGAAGATTCCATGGAATCCTGGGATTGGCAGTTTAGGGAGGGGCCTTTAGAATTCTCAGCCAAAGAGCTCTTGGGCCTTAGGCAGGTTGCTATGGAGATAGGCCTAACACCAATAAGGATGCCAGAAAACTTTTGGGAGGCATATGTGAGAAAAATTAAAGTGACACACACAACATAGTCCATTTGCACCCTACATTGTCATAGTGCTATTATTCCACTTTCAACATCCTATGGAATCCTGGGATTTGTAGTTTAAGGAGGGGTATTTAAGAATTCTCAGCCAGAGAGCTCTTTGGCCTCAGTAAACTACAAACCCCAGAATTCCATAGGACGTTGAAAGTGGAATACTAGCACTATAACAGTGTAGTGCAGAAACGGCCATAGTTACAAGGTCTTCTCATCTCACACAATAGATTGTATGGGTTCCATATGTAAGAAATCTTGAAGTTGAAATTCAAAACAAAAAATGTTTCCAGAAAAATGTAAAGCCATAGCACAAATTCAACAGAAAGAAAAAAAACCCAATACATCAACGTCACCACACAACACAGACTGGATTGGAGACTATGGGGAAAAGTTGCAGGTACTGGAATAGGCCGGTTGCTATGGAGACGATGTGTAGCAGCAAGGAGGAGGACAGTGTATTCCCACAGGAACCCAACCTCTGTATGTCAACAATTATGAATACAGATTGGATTGGGGAATATGGGGGAAATTTACAGGTACAGATATAGGCCTGTTGCTGTGGACATGGGGCCTAGCAGCAAGGAGGAGGACAGTGTACTCCCTCAGAAACCCAAACTGTGTATGTAAATAACTCTGAACATAGATTACATTGGGAAATATGGAGCAAAGTTACAGAAAATGGAGAAGACAGTTTGGTGAGTTCTTAAGAGGAAAATAAAAACCCCAGGCAATGCTAAGTAATCACGCTAGTACTATATAAAGAAATGGGGATCCCTGCTCTAAGTGTGTATTTGTAAAAGCTTACTTGTTATTGGTAGGTCCAGCTGCTAACACATCTGATTGTAGCTTGGGGAAGAAACCTTGTTCATATTTGCCTTGACCTATCTTCATATCAAGCAGGTGTGGATGAATTGCAGTATGATCTATCTTTGACAGACGGTGTTCGATAGCTTGAGCTGAAAATAATAATTGAAACACAACAATACTTTTATAACTTGATCCTAGGAATCTCTCTGTTGCAGTGAGGATCTGTTTTGGACCCTATCAATCTGGAGAATTCTCGTGTCATTTCACAGAATGTCTTAACTATATCTGAGGGTCACATTTTCCCATTGCTATCACATCTCAATTGTAAAGAAATATATTACAGTATGTCTGATCTTCCACAGTGGTGCTACAGTAAATACTGCATTTCTGATGCATGGGGAAAATATCACGGTTCCAGTGCCAGGGAAGGCAAAATGTATAGCACATGATCCTGTATAGGTATATCACAGTTAATAAAGCCTCTGACAGTGGAGCTCCTTTTTACAAAGTCTTTTGACACCTAGACAGCTCCCACTTTCCTCTTCATTCTACATAGCTGGACTTTTTTTTTTTTTTTAGCAGCAGTAGCACTGAGAGTGTGGTGACAGAGGGCTGGAGAAACAAGCCTTTCAGTGTTGGGTTGGGGTGGTATTTCTGCAGTAAACTGTGATTAAAACTTGAGCTGGGAAAGAGCAAGATTCTTGTCTAGCCAGTCATATTGTATCTATATGTAGATTACTACAAGAGACAAGATAAATAGCAGCTGCCTTACTGAGTAGGCATGAAAAGCAAAGTAAAAGCCTAGAGCAAATAAACCTGCATCACTAGTGTTCCTCATGTTAAACAAGCAGAGATCTAGAATTCGGGCCACCAAAATAGAAATCATAAGTGGAATTTGATTCCACTTTGTGTTTTCTGGCTCTGGATGTTTGGATAGAAAGCACTTAATTATGCACACACAAACATTCCTTTGACTGTGGGCCATTTTCATACTCCACACTACACTGGCATTCTCATTAATTAGGGTCAGAAAATAACTCCCAAAATGCAAAGTATTTTCAAAATCCTGAGCATGAGAAATAAAGTCCTAAACAGCCTGGCTCAAAGACACCTTGGGAAGTGTCTGTCGACCCATCCTCTAAAAGCAAGATGAGTAACTGTCAAAGGTTATGGGGTATCCCACGAGCTCTCGGGGGCACACATCTCTCCACTGCCTATCCTGAAAAAAATCTATTTTTTTGCCCCAAACATTCCCAGTATCTCCTAAGGGATCTGGAAGACAATTTAACCATATGGCAAGGCATTAGTGACTTTAGACCCAGAAAAGCCTTTTTTAAAACAGAAAGTCACTAGAAGATAATTTTTAGGTCATTTCTCATTAGATAAAAGGTCTCTCTTGGGCCCTGAAAAGCCCAAATTTGGTGAAACTGCCCCATGCCACCAGGAAGCACTTCCCCCAAAATTTTCACATTTGGAAGGGTGCTGAGGAACCAGGAGGGCAGCCTTCAGCCTATAGGCTTGCACTGTCCTCACTCCTGGTTTAAAGCCCCACCTATCCTGTTCTTTATCCTGTTCTTAGACTGTAAGTCTATAGACAGAGAAACTCTCGCTTTTACTGATCATCAGTAAACTGCTCTAGGGTCATATCCAGATAAAGAGTACAGTAAAATGCATTAAAATAATTATATTTACAGTGGTCATATCTTGTTCTACAGCTGGAAAGACTCTTATGACTCACATATCAGTTTTAAAAAGACAAAACATTGGAAGCTTGTCAACCTGTCCATACCTGCTTCTTTCAAGGTGTTGCACTTCTGATATATAGATGTTCTTAATGCAGGGGCCCTGACATTATACAGTCTTATCTTCTCAATTCTGGAGTCAAACACTCGGAGAAATGGATCTTTTTCCTCCCACTGGGACATAATTTTATTGTCGATGAATGTTGCAAACATTTGGGTTTCAATGAAGTGCGAGAGGAATGGGAGGTAAGGCTCAGGCTGGTCAGAGAGAAATGAAGCCTAGAGCGGAATGAAAGAACAGGACAAATGGAAACAAAAACTGTTAACATCATGCAACATAACTGTGTGCAGTTTCATTAACTGGCCAATTTTGTCCCATGGATATTTTCAGAAGGGGCCTTTTCACCCTGCACAATTAGAGCACTATGATCCTACTTTAACCGACATGATTCCATCCTTAAGAATCTTGGAGTCTGCACTTTTAAGGAGGGGTGTTTTGAATAAAATCAGAGAATCAAACCTCATCAAACTACAAATCCCAAGATTCCATAAAACACAGTCATGGCACTTGAAGTAGAACCGCAGTGCTATAATTGTGTGGAGCTTAAGGACCCCAGGTCCATCAGGAAAGAAAAACTGTAACAAAGGAAGAGCAATAGATACTGGATGGTTTGACTTGTACATACATTTCTCACACTCAGCCAGAAAAATAATTTGCCCTATCTCAGTTTTCAGGTATAGGATGTTTAAAATCAAATCTTTCTGTGCAATGAAAGCCCACTTTATCTTCCCTGCACTGCTCGGTGGGGGGAACAAGTGAGGGGCACAGTCCTCATTCTCCTCAGCATTTTCCACTGCCAATCAGTGTGGAAAGGAGGCATTCAGTGAATCACCTCCTTACACTGCCATACTTGTAACAACTGTACTGCACCACAGGCTGGGCCACACAGATGTTTGGCAGGATGTCTGGAGGAGCATAATTGTGATGGGAAAGAGGATACACAGGGCTGATCCTGCCTGTCACCATTATATTTTCTCCAAGCGAGTCACGTTCCTCACAACATGCCAAACAGCTGACTGGCTGGCTAGATGAGAATGATTTTGGCAACATTAAGGGGGGACCTGGGGCTTGTCCAAAAGGTCCTAATTTATGACTTCTCATTCTCAGTACACTGACTAGCAACCACCACCTAGCTGGCAAATGCAGCTAGGGCAGCTAGCCAGGACCACATATTGATTGTAAATATATTTTCTGAACATCAGGAGTTACTGGGATTTCCACCACAGGAAGTAATACATTTTCAGAAGAAGCTTTCAGAAAGAGTAGCAACTCTACTTTCCTGAGGAGGACACAAAGGTTTTCTTATGAAGCGCTTTATGCATTTTTGTGTTCATTTATCCTATTACAATATACAATTTTTCCAATTCTTACCATTTTTAAAAGTAATTATCTTGATGTCATACATCCTTGAACATTATTTTCACAAACAGAGACATTTTGTGTGCACTTTCCTCTAACACACACACACACACACACACACACACACATTTTTGAATGAAAAATCCAAATTTTGGAAAAGTGCAAATTTTGCACACTAAATGGGTTCATGCATTGTCTCAAAAGTGCAAATTGGGTATATTCACATTAAAATGCAAAGCAAATTAACTTCTTCCTTCTTAGTAAAGGGTGGGCAAAGTGTAACCTGTGGGCCATTTCCTCTGGATCAAAAAATAATTTTTGGCCACAAAAGTCCCCAAATTTCCTTGGAGGAATGGGGGCATTTTTGACACATGTTGGTCCCCTTGAGTCTTTTTGAAACAGAAAGTGAAAAAAAATAAGCCTTTTTGAAAACATGAAGTAAACAGAAAGTGATTTCTACTCCTTTCCTGTTTTTAAAAAGGCTACTCTTGGGCTTAAAGTAGGGGAGGGGGGCAAAAAACATGGCAAAAATGCCTCATGTCCCCTAGAGAGTGTGTGGGGCCATCTGGGGACAAACTGGGTTTTTTTGTTTTTTCTTTTTGGAGATAGGGGGCATTCCTCTAAGTTCTCCTGGGAGGCTAATGTAGCCCCAAACTTCCCAAAATGCCCAACCCTGGTTTAGGCAAATGTTTAAAACATTTCAGTCCAAGATTTACACCATTGCTACTACTTGGAGATCCAAGAGAATTTGGATCTTGCACATTCAAGACACATGCAGTCCCCATGGCCTATCATTGAGATACAAGCCTTTACATTATAAGGTAATTGAAACAGTGTCAAAGGAAAACAATATGGCTCATTTTACTTTGTCAAAATTTTGCATCTGTTCCCTGTTTGTCAGCCACGATTCTCTATCCTGTGCTGCTTGAATGACAAAAGCTTCATAATCAGCAAACATCTGCGTGAAGCGGTTGGCAAAGACCTCCCGAAGCTGCACATTCAGTTTGTAGTCCCTCAGCTCCCCATCTTCACACTGGAGCTTAACGTCTTTCTCTTTTTCTACCAGAGGAGTGTTAATACTCATCTTATCCACTGCAACCCCTGTCCTTTTTGCCAATGCATGGAGGCGGGCGATGGTTTCGTTGCCTTTAAGGAGCTCGTACATGTTGATGGTGTTGCTGGGGATGTTTCCATTCTTTTTGTCATTGGCCAAGTCATTAAGAACAAGGTTCTTTAACTTTGTAGCACTCTCACTACAATGGAAGGTACCCTCAAGTGGAATTCCAAACTGAAGGAGAACCTCGGAGATTTCTTGGATGAAATCCAGCTTGTTGGGAAACTGGGGAAGTTCCTCTGGCAACTCAATAAAGTGGTTATCGATATCCACAAAACAGAGGTTGGCCTGAAAAAAACAAAAACAGAATATATAACATCACTAATTCCTATACTGATACCCTATGGTAAAAATGAACAGAATGTTTGGACCTAACAGCCAAAGTGGTAACTCCTTCATTTGGCTTCTGAAATGCCCTCAGATACAATCAAACAAGTCACTACCTCAGCCTAAATTTACTTCAAGGGTTGTACTGAGGCATCATGTATTGTTTTGCTTGACACCAAAATATGAAAAACATGTCCCATTCTAACATGTACAAACCATTTGTGAACATTTTACAGTGCTGACATGAGAGCCACGAAACACAGCAGTAACAAACATTATATGTCTACTTTCATTTTTTAACACAAGCTGGACAGACAGGCATTTGAGAGTAATGCTACATCATCTAATGCTTTGGTGTCTGATCACTTTTCAACTTTCACTGTACAATTGTGGCATGCTAGCTGTGGGTGTTCTTATGTCATAATGTCTTACTGTGTTTTTAGATTTATTATTATATTCCATTATGATTTGTTTGCCAGACTGATTATCTAGTTATTGGAGATATGATAGTTAAATTCACAGCCATACTTCAGTTAACAGAGCCTCTCACGGTGAAGCTCCTTGTTAACAAAGGATTTTTCTGGCTCCCCAACCCTGTTGTTCCTCCTCATCTTCTGTCTAGTTAGAAGTTTATTTTTAGCAGTATCGGTATTGACAGGATAGTAAAGAAGGGCTGGAGAAGTTCAGACTTTATGTGTTAGGTTGCAACAGCAGGCTCACAGTAAGCAATGTAAATAAAGCTTGAGCTAGGAAATAACGGGATTATACTCTAGATGCTCCTACTATAGCTGCCTGCACCTAGCTACAATAGGCAAGGTAAACAGCAGCTACTTCCAGAATCCTTTACCAAGCCTACGTTAACAGCAAAAGAGAAGGGGAGAGCAAATAAGCCTGCTTTACCAGCTACTCACAGCATGTTTTTTAAAAGTGTAAACCTATAAGATTGGCCACTGGAATGGAAATCATAAGAAAGTAGAAGCTCGTGAAAGAAAAAGTCATCCCTGGATGCATTTGGAAGAAGCCTTCAAATCATAGAATCATAGAATCATAGAAATGTAGAGTTGGAAGAGACCACAAGGGCCATCCAGTCCAACCCCCTGCCATGCAGGAAAACCCTCAAAGCACTCCCGACAAGTGACCATCCAGCCTCCGCTCAAAAACCTCCAAATAAGGAGACTCCACCACACTCTGTGGCAGCACATTCCACTGCCGGACAGCCCTGACTGTCAGGAAATTCCTCCTGAGGTTCAGGCGGAATCTCCCCTCCTGCAGCTTGCATCCATTGCTCCTTGTCCTGGTCTCAAGAGCAGGAGAAAACAAGCCCACTCCCTCCTCGACATGACATCCCTTCAAATATTTAAACATGGCTATCACGTCCCCTCTCAACCTTCTCTTCTGCAGACTAAACATACCCAGCTCTCTAAGTCTGTCCTCATAGGGCATGGCTTCCAGGCCCCTCACCATTTTGGTTGCCCTCCTCTGGACCTGCTCCAGCTTATCCATATCCTTCTTGAATTGGGGTGCCCAGAACTGGACACAGTATTCAAGATGAGGTCTAACCAATGCAGAATAGAGTGGTACCAATACCTCCCTCGATCTAGACACCATACTCCTATTGATGCAACCAAGAATTGCGTTGGCCTTCTTGGCTGCCGCATCACACTGCTGACTCATGTTCAGCTTGTGGTCTATGAAGACTCCTAGATCCCTTTCACACGTACTGTTAGCCAGCCACACATTCCCCATCCTATATTTCTGCATACCATTTTTTCTGCCTAAGTGTAGGACCTTACATTTCTCTCTGTTGAAGTTCATTTTGTTAGCCTTGGCCCAGCTCTCCAATCTGTCCAGGTCCTTTTGAATTTTGATCCTGTCATCAGGCGTATTAGCAACCCCTTCCAATTTGGTGTCATCTGCAAATTTGATCAGCGTGCCCTCTATTCCTTCATCCAAGTCATTAATGAAGATATTGAACAGCACCGGGCCCAGGACAGAACCCTGTGGCACCCCGCTAGTCACTTCTCTCCAGGATGAGAATCTGCCATTGGTGACCACCCTTTGGGTACGGTCAGTCAACCAGTTACAAATCCACCTGACAGTAGCCCTGTCCAGCCCACATCTTACTAGCTTCTTTGCAAGAATGTCATGGGGAACTTTGTCAAAGGCCTTACTGAAATCAAGATATACTATGTCCACAGCATTCCCTTCATCTATCAAGCAAGTGACTCTATCATAAAAAGAGATAAGATTAGTCTGGCATGACCTATTTTTGAGAAATCCATGTTGACTTTTCGTAATTACGGCATTGTTTTCTAAGTAATTAGAAACTGACTGTTTGATGATCCGCTCCAGGATCTTTCCAGGTACTGATGTCAGGCTGACTGGGCGATAATTATTTGGGTCCTCTTTTTTCCCTTCTTGAAGATGGGGACAACATTTGCCCTCCTCCAGTCTGCCGGAACTTCTCCGGTCCGCCAAGAGTTTTCAAAGATTATAGCAAGAGGTTCCGCAATGACCTCTGCTAGTTCTTTTAAAATCCTAGGATGCAATTCATCTGGCCCTGGAGACTTGAATTCATCCAGTGTGGCCAGGTATTCCTGTACTACCTCTCTATCTATTCTGTGCTGCATTTCCCCCACTTCCTCACCTGCTCCCCAACTGCCAGGTTGCGTGTTTTTATCCTTTTGGGAAAAATCATCTCTAGAATGTTCAAAAATGTTTTTGTCTACTCATGCAAGGCTTACCTGATCTGACTATTTCATTTCATATGTCTATGGTTAATTTTGAATAAAATGTTTGCTGAAACAGTTTGAACTGCTCTTCTCATTGTTGTTGTGTAGGAACCCACCCCTATTCTTTCCATGTTATTTCTGCCTGTGGTATCAAATCTGCTGTTAAAGAATTAATAGATATGGAAGACACGGAGCAATAGCTTCGAACTTCAGAAAAAAAGATTCCATTTAAACATTAGGAAGATTTTCCTGACAGTAAGAGTACTACGACAGTGGAATGTGCTGCCTTGTAGTGTGGTGGAGACTCCTTCTTTGGAGGTTATTAAACAGAGGCTCGATGGCCATCTGTCAGGAATGTGTTGATGGTGTATTCCTCCATGGCAGGGTGGTGGACTTGCTGGCCCTTGTGGTCTCTTCCAACTCTATGATTCTGTGATTATATAATGCTCAGGAATATATCTATTCAATAACTGAGGTGTACTGGTAGTTACATTTTAGAAATTAAATACTGTGGTCTAAATTCAATTACTTGTCCCATATAGAGTAGATCCACTGAAACAATGAGATTTACCTGACATTCAGCAGGTCAACCCTGGATGTGATTAGCAATGGAATTTAGGTTGAAGTGGAAGTCAGATTGAGAGGAAGTTTCATCTTAAATATAAGGATGAAATTGCCAGAAGGCACAAAAGTTTGAATAGGAAGAGATATCTTCATTGTAAAATCCTTAGGGAAATATATAAAATTAAAAAATAAATAAAAAGGCTTTCAAATGACTGAAGCACGGCCAAGACAATGGACAGTGACAATGGCCCAAAATATTTTAGTGCCACAGGCAGTTTCACCCATTTACTTCTCTCACATCACAGTAGGAACATAATAAACCCAACAACAAACCATTTGCTTTTCCAATTTTTGTCACTTGAAGTACAGGTCTAACAATAAGGCCTGCTCTAGCTGTGATATTGTAAAATGTAAGCACAGATTTCTCTGCTGAAATTGAATCTTCTGTTTGAAAGCAGGAAATGAGAAGTAAAATCACTTTTTCTCTGAAATAAAGTGGTGGCTTGGAAAAAAACCCATATTTTCTTAATTCAACTTGTATCTGAAATTCAATGTGTGTGAATTTTGCTGCACTGAATGAACTGACTACTGAAACCTGCCTATTTCCCCTGAGGGAACAGAGGCCTCAGATGTACCAAGCATGACAAAGTAGCATAACAGGAGACCTAGATATTCACAAGGGCAATGGCAACGCGTTCTTGTTAAGCCTTTGAACTGCTGTTTAATTGGTACCAGTGCTCTGTCAATTTCTCCAGGGCATGTTGCAGAAGTCCACTTGCAGTGCATTTCTAGCAGGAAGAAAAGGGCTGTAATCCAAACTAAATTCCCAAATTACATCAATTATCTCACTTGTATGTTTAGAAATATTTTTTTTAAACAGGGCATTAAGTAGGGAAGGACTGCAAATATAGCATTCCAAGGTTATTTTTTGACATGCTGTATGTAGAATACAATTCCCGTGGCTTTCTGTACTGAAATATCAGCCTGCCCCAGGCAGGGGAAAGATTCTACAGAAGCAATCTGTTTGTCCATGCAACAGTGAAATAGTCTGCCGTACTGTAATTCTTTCTGTGTTTTTGGCTCAAAGAAACTATTCTTTTTATCTACCAATATTTCATTTCAAAGGTTTTTAAAATATCAGGTTCTCTGTAACCATTTTAAAAATGTGAAAAAGATTTGATCCCAGAAAGGCTTCAGGGATCGTCTCTTCCAAAAGCATCCAAAGATAATGCTAATTCTGATTAGCACCTTAAGAATCTGTGATGGCCAGTTGTTAGAATTTTATCTCGAGTGCACAAGTGGTTTATTTTTAGCTCCACACTTGCAACTAGGTCTGAACAATAAAAGGAACATAGCATTCACTAGCAAACGGTTTCATTGTCTCTAGAAAGCCCAGTTTCAGATATCAATTAGTAAAGTTTACTTTCCAACCTTTACCCTTTCTTCTGTTACTTGAACATTTTGTAGTAAATGTAACAAGCAGCATGAGCAATATTAACAAGCTCAAGTTTGTAAAGCTTCCATCTCCCAGAACAGAATGAAGTTGTACATATGTTTCCCCTGCTCACCCTGGGTTGCTAACAACTCCATTTAATTTAATCTGCTTAATCATGACCATGAATCCAGAAATCAAACAAAACTGTTCTTTAAGTTCATTTTCTGCAGTGTGAAAACAGAGGTGTGATGTATAGCAGACCAGAATGTAGGAAGTCAGGATTATAAATAACTCATTGAAAACCATGGTTGAATGCCAGCTGCACTGTCGAAATGTGACATTTAATTGCATTTTCAATGTTTCAGAGGAAAAATTCAATATTTTTATATATCTAAGTGAAAGAATCAAGGGCTGGATTTAATTATTTAAACTATGAATGTCATGGGGGAGAGATGAAGATTATGGTAACATTTGAAGAGAATGAAGGGAAGGCTTTAAAAGAACTACATAGGGATTTTACAGAAGCAAAACTGGTCTTAAATTTTCACAAATGATTGCAATTCCGACCCAATAATTTCTGTCTGCCTAGTGTAAACAAGACCACAGCTCTTTGCAGAATGTGAATATTTAACACGGAGTTGAGCATATCCTATATTGCTGAAAACTGATAGTGTTCAGATGGCTACTTCTGCAAACTCTTCACAGTTTGAGAACCCACAGGCATAACTGGAGCTTGAAAAGCAAAAGGATATTGTAGCTCTTTTGATACTGACAGAAAGAAGTTTGCTTTCATACACTGAGTCCACTTCATCAGATGCCTGGAGTGAAGTGCTTATGGACAGACATTCAGGCCCATGAATGAGCAGGTTGTGCACGTGAATAGTAACAGAAATGCAAAGTCTGTAGGTATGGGGATGGGGTGAGAAGTTCAGTTTTAACAAGCTTTGAAATTAACTTTTTTGGATAACACTTCCAGCATCCACCAGTCAACACAACCAATGTCTTTGAGTTCTAGGAGTAATCAAATATCACTAATCTAATATTTAAATCAAGAGGAGGCAGCTTAGGAGACTATGAGGAGAACCCCTTCACTCACCAAAACAATTTTTAAAAACTTTTTTGTGGAGGCACCAAAATGCTTCCCAAAAGCCTCTAGGGAGTCTGAGGGACAATTTTGTCATGTTTTACACTTCCAGTATATTTTTGGTCCAGGAGAGGTCTTTTTTAAAAACAGGAAGTGAGCATTTCTGGGTTACTTTTATATAAAAATCCCTTCCTGGGCCTAAAACACACTGGGCAGGAAACCTAGCAAAATCACCCGCCACACACCTCTAGGCATTTCCATTTCTCTGAGAAAATGAGGGGCCCTGAGGCCACAAACCAGCCTTGAGCTGCATGTGGCCCATAGGTAACAGTCTCCTCAACTCTAATTTAGATCCAGTTCTTCTAAAGCTGTCCAATATGAAAGAAAATGTGAACTAGTGTGGTATTAGTGTGAGCATTGGACTAGGAGCTTGGGAGAGCAGGGTTTTAATCCACATTCAGCCATGGAAACCCACTGGGGTTTCAGAGAAAGCTAAGGAAAACCCCCTTCTGAACAAGTTCTGCAAAGAAAATCCTGGTAGGATCATCTTAGGGTCACCATAAGTCAGAAATTACTTGTGAAGGCACACAACAACAGTGAAAGAAAACAATGGCCTTAATTCTACTAGTCTGCCCCACTTAGACTCATTAAATCAACATTTACCTATGTACTGCTCAATATTCCACAACTAATTCAATGAGTCTACTCTAATTGAAACAAACTAACAAAATTCAAGCCAATGGTAATATTTGTGATGTGGTGGGGGACAGAAAAGTTTATGTTTCTAGAAGAGTAAATCTAGGCATATAGCAGTTACTGAAACCTACTAAACCGTGGCTGTGTTTAAACAGCATACTAACATATGGTTTAGTGAAATGTGAATGAGAGTAACATCCACAAGGCTCATATATCTCCCATCCTTTTCCCTCTTCCCTTATAATCAGAAAAAGTTGTTTGGAGTGTGAAAGCTTCTTATTCTGATTAACCAGAACTTGTGGTGTCATCTGAATCTGCAACTGCAGCAAATCATAACTCTCACTAGTGTAATATTAGTATAATTTGATGCTGCCTTTTCTAAAATCATCAGTTCAGATTATCCACAGTTCTAGGTTCAAATGCCATGGTAAACTGCCGTTAACTGAAAAAACAGATGGTTCCAAATGTGTGAAATCCAAATGTAGAACCTGTCTGTCCTGCAACAAAAAGCACAGCAGACTTTTGAGTCATATGCTTTATCCTCAACCTGTTGCTGTCCAAATGTTCTATAGCAGTGGTTCTCAACCTGTGGGTCCCCAGATGTTCGTGGACTTCAGCTCCCAGAAGCCCTGAGCATTGACCATAGTGGCTGGGGCTTCTGGGAGCTGAAGTCCACGAACATCTGGGGACCCACAGGTTGAGAACCACTGTTCTATAGGATGATTATAACTGGACTCAAATCCCAACATTTCCAATCATTAGCCATGGTGACCAGGGCAGATGGGAACTGAAATATAAGACATCTGGAGGGCACTGGGCTAAGGAAGTTTGCTTCATGCAGTTTTTCCCTCTTGTCTCTGTCACCATGGCAGTCAGCTGTGAAAAAAGAAACTCCACAGACAAATTGAAGATCGCCCTATTTTTGGAAGTTCATTTCTACCCAGGGCAAACAGAGTAGAAGAGAAATGAGCAGACTCTACATGCAAAGTCTAGGCTTATTCAAAAATGTAATTCCAATCGTTACTCTCAAATAGAGTGGAGACACTCAATGAATCAACGCGAACTTGGCAAGTGGCCACTGATTAAACTTACATTGATTGAATGAGTCCACTCTGGTTGGATTAATGTTGAGTCTAGGCTTTGGTCTCCCTCTGATACAACTTTAGAGTGGAGATAGAAAATGGATACACTAAAAGAACAAGTCTTAAGTGTTACTATTTGCTCAAGCCTGTTGCCCTGAAATACTGTACTTCTGGTCTGGTCTATGATAAGGTGCCCTCAACATCAATGAAATGAAAATCTCAGTCTGGAGGTCCTGTCAAGAGCAGGGCTTGGAAACATTATTTGTTTAGACTACTACTTCCAGAATCCCCCAGTCAGCATGACTGAAAAGTTACATTTTTGGACTAGTACTCTAAAATGCTGATATGCTGAGAACACTAGCCCCAAAAGTAATAATGCTAGGCTCTACTGTAGGGAGAATTCATGTGTAAACAAACAACTCATGCATAGGTTAAATAAGGAACCCAATTGCTAAGGAGCATGACCCCTCGGTACACATGCATATGTACACACATGTCACCAGACACCGATAATTTTTAGATTATGGCAAGTTAAACAAACAAAAACACCCTTAACTTGGAGAGCCAAAATTCTGTGCTGCATACAGCATCATGGCTCACCTCTTGGGGAAGTTCCAGTTTGGAACGGTCTGTTCCCTCCTTGGACTGGAGACCCATCAAGTAAGGTACAGGAGCATCAAGGAAATGGAGAAGAGAGGCTGGCAAGATGGGGACGTATACGTGTTGCCACTGAAATGGGAAGAGCAGCGTGGTGATCCCCTCTGCAACTGTCATCAGACGCTGGTAGTCTAAGAGGAGAAGGCCAACACAAAATTACTTTTAAAACCCCCACTGCATTTGAAACCCTCTGAATATTTCAGCATCAAACAGATGGTAAAAGCAGGGCAATTCTTAAACCACACAGGACACGTTTGATATACCCATTCATTGGCTGGATTTTAATGTGTAGAGCAAGTTCATTGCTTGTTTGAAATGGATTAAAATATTAACTCTAGGACTACTGCGTTAAGAAAGCTATGAAATTTTAACTAGACACATACATCCAGCTATGATACAAAATTTAAAAAGGGAATTTAAGATAAATATCAGGAATACTCAGAGAATCTCAAAGCAGAATTATGTACATTGCTTTGTCAAATTGCCGGAGGAACAGCAATATGCAGATTGGATGAGAAAGGCACAGGCAGAGAGGAAGAACTGCTGTCATATCCTCTTTTGCTCATAATTGCTCATTAGGCTGAATTTTCAGCTCATATATTACCAAGTTCCAGGGCCTAAGCCAGACTGCAAATTTACTTTAAGATAAAATGAAAACTAGACACATCAACCTTCCTGAGCTAGTGCCCTCTAGATGTGTTGTCAGGTGCTTATTTTAAGTTTGCTTTTAAAATTGTATATTATAGCTGGATACATCTAGCAACCAGGATAGCTGGGGATGGTGGGAACTGTAGCCCAACATATCAAGGATGCCAAGTTGGGAAGGCTGATGTACACTGATGTAAGATATCTCCCAGGATTTATTTTCAGCATGATTTCACCAAAGTACTCACAGAAACCTCGTTATCATTTTGTTCCTGAATAATTTATTTTTATTAGGCATATGTTTGTGCAATAGTTGAGCTAAATATTTCACTCTTTTGCCACTCACAATGCAGTTGCAAAAATGCAAATTCTGTTGCTCATCAAACTGTCATTCCATATTAAGATATGCAAACCATTCCAAAATGCTTTTATTAATTGAAGATTTTTTTTAAAAAAAATTTAAATCCATGAGCCTGAAAATAATAACCTGGAGTTACAGACTGAAAACAGGCCATTCAGCAAAAAAAGTACAACAAGTCTGGTGCTGGATAATATAATACAAACATGTATATATTTACATACAGCTAGCATATTGTTGATTATTTATTCCTTTCTCCAGGAGCTGAAAATTGCCAAAAATTTGACAACCAAAGATCAGGTAGTGGACTTTTCTATCTGAACATGTACTATAGCTGCCTCAGTTCACTAGTATTAACAGTAAATAATTTCCTTGGAGTCCAGAAGTTGGATTTATTGGCTGAGGAACACCTGTACATTATATGCATCACCCCGCTTTAATCAAAACTAACAGACTCTCTCCTGCTGTGGAGGCGTGCTCATTGTAAAAATATAATCTACTGCCTCCCAAGTGTATTATCCATCTTTATGCCTTATCTACCTCAGAGCTTTCAGCATGGAAAAAAACCCCCGATTTTGTCCAGCTTTCATGTCACATTTAAACAACCACATGACAAGGGAGGGGAGGTGGACACCAGCAATCCAATTGCTTCCTTCCTGCTGGTACAATGAAGCTTTCTCAAGGAGGATATAAGCACGAGGAAGGCACACACTCTTAGCAAGAGTATAACCAAGAGGCAATTTGATGATTGCAACCATCTGAGGCACATGGGCATTAATAATGTAACTACAGTCTTAGTTTCTCCATTGTCAATCGAAAAGACTGCAATTCATTCTCTCACATGGATATCTAATTTCACTGTTCAAAAACAAATTTGGCTAGAAAAGGAGACTTGCTGCCCCAAAAAGGAAGGGCCAAGAAATTGGAAATGGATTTCCAGCCACTGCAGGTTTCCATTTGGAGCAGTCCCTAATCGATTCAGGAGTGGTGAATTTGACCCTAGGCCTTGTTCACTTGATTTAAACCCATCACTTGACATGCACCCCAGCAGATGACCACAGCCAAAAGCTCAAAAACGAGGAGAATTAGATGCCATTATTGCTTGCTGACACAGGAGAAGCAGCAGGAGGAAGATCAAGACACACCCCAGCACTTCCCCAACTGACCACGAACCCTGTGACAGGAGAGGGAATTCATCTGTTGGTTCGGCAAAGGTCTCCTCTCTGCAAGAAGGCTGGCTTCTGCAGATGGCAGGAATGTCACCTTTTTCTTGTCATACTCCAGAAATGGCCAGATTCCTCTGTGCAGCAAACAAATTGGGCTCCTATCCCATCTGCCTCTGTTCTCTAAAGATTAGAAGTTAATTAAATACTCTAGCCTCTGAGGTGTTCAAATTTTTGCAAATACCTTTTAATTCATAGTTATCTCTTCAAAGAGATTTATTTTTCCTGCAGATTTTTTATGAAAGTCAATGGCTAGCATTGTGCTGGTGACACAGACATAAGTTCCCTCATATATGTGGCTGCACTTTTTTGGGCTGTTGTGGAATGGACATACTCAATTCATCATTGTATAGGCAAAGGTCTACACATGCAACCATTTTACATTAGGCTAAATCAGGGCTTTCCAAATAGTGTGCCATGATACATTAGTGTGTTGCCTGAGGTGTATAGGTGTGTCACCCACAATCTTCGAAATGTATGTTATTATTTATAAAACAGATACTTTTAAAAAAATATATGAAGGGTTTTCACGAGATACGTTATGTCTCCACACATTTTGCTATTACAATTTATGTATTTTTCTGTATCTCTTACAAGGAGTTAGTTTAACCTCTGGGTTTGCTAGTAAAATTAAATTACTGTGTTGCAAAATGATGGGCATCTAAAAAAGTGTGTCACCAATATGAAAAGTTTGTAAAGCTCTGGGCTAAATCCTATTGTTAGTCTAGAGTAACAAGTAGTAGAGCCACTGAATCAGTTGTGTTCACCTATGTATTGACTCATCATTCAACAGTTGGTTCAGTGAGTCTCTTCTAGGTGAGACTAACCAACACAACCAACAGAATTCCAGCTATGTAGTTACAATCTGTCGGTATGTAACTATACCTTAGTGAGTGGCCAACATGATGCACATGTATGGCCTCACTCCTCCCACCCCCCATCCCATCCTCTTCCCTCCACCTGAGTGAGTGCAGGAGGGCATGTGGGCATCCTCCCTCCTCACACTCCCTCATTCCATCTCTTCTCCCTGCTGTATATGTGAGTAAATCCGCAAATAAATCCATGAAGGACAAGCTCACAAATGTGGAAGGACAATTCTGTGTGTGCGTCTTTTTTAACAGGTTTGTTCTATTTTTAGCATCTTGCTTTTGTAAGTTGCCCTGGAAGCTCTGCAGAAAAGTGTCACATAAATTTTTAAAATTAATAAATAGAATAAAAATGCCCACAAATTGGAAAGGGCTTTAAATTGCTAGGCAAGGAAAACCCAAAATCTTCTTTCAATTGCTTGCAGGCATACATCCAGAACACATTTCCTAACTTCTGCAGAGCTCACAATTTAATTCATGTCTCTCCAGCATCAATCTTGTGCGGGTAGCGTTTTGTTACTTATCTTCAGGAAACTGCCTTAACAACATCAGAAAAGGGTTATTTTGAAACTATTTAAATATACCCAAACTCTACATCCAAATTCATAGGACTCTTCCTGGAATAAGGAAAAAGTATTTAATTTAAAATAAAAACCTTCACAGGACAGCAGAGAAATATAAAATATTTCTATAAATATAGAAATAAAGAATACAGCTTAGATTCTGAGGTAATTGCTTTTAAAAACCAGTGCAGAACACCCTAGGAAGCCATTTAAAATGTGTTAAAAACAGTATGGGAGGGTAAATACTTGAGCTTAGCATTTTAAAAAAGTTATTACCCAAAGAACATATAAAACTTTTCCTCAGAAGCTGCTATATTCCTGAAAGCTATAACTTTCTGAGGCAGGACTGCTTTTTGCATCAATGCCCTATCTTTGTTTTCTAAACTAAAATTGTAACAGAACATGGAGCATTCTAACTGTTAAGAGAAATACAGTTTCTCTGAAAGTGTTTGTCTTGTAATTCTGCATCATGTTTTTTTAGGTTTTATCCCAATTATTGATAAAGAAGAGTAACTTCTGGCATACTATTAATATATATATTAAAAAATTGTGTTTTGGCCCCCACAAAATGATTTGTATCATTATCTGCCTCCTCATCTGCCATTACCTTCTCCAGTTCTTCCTCCTCAGTAGTGTACACTTTCAGAATGAAAATAAAGATCTTTAATTTATTAGGTTGTAGTATTAGGTCTTTATTTGTTTTATGGAAAGACAATGGTAAAAATGAAGACTGCCATATTGATCAGTAGGCCTTGTTAGCAATATATATGAATAACTGAAACGGTCTGTTTATTATTATTTACTGAATTTATATCCCGCCTTCCGCCCAAGATGAGATTCAAGGCACTTATATCTTCAGAAAAACCTCCTCTGTTTTTCTTGTCCTTTAATAAACATAATTCCAATACCAATTCCAATTTGTGGATCTCTCCCTATTTTTGGCTGGGCAGAGAACAATCAACAATCTGGTCAGCTTAGAAGTTGTCTGCTTACCTTGAGAATAAAGAAGGATCTGCATTTCTAGGAGAACACATGTAAAAACCTGAATGAGGTTCTCCAAGCCTAGCAGTTCGAAGGCCTCTCGGAGAGCGTAGTCAAACAGTGGGAGTTCATTAGGCCCAGGTCTCTGGCAAACGATAGGTTCGTACACCCCGTAGAATTTTAGCGACCGTCCTGGGGGTGGGAGGGGCACTTCATAGAGGATGTTATGGATGTAACTTTCCAGGGGTAAAGGTGGGGGTTGCTGAGAAGTGACTGCTTTGTAAAGCTGGATGAGGAATTTCTTGCATGCTTGCATAAAAGGCAAGGGAGCAATGAGGCAAATACATTTGGAGACATACAGTGTATCCCTGCTGATGTCATATGAGTTGTAACGCTGCATCTTGGCCAGTGATGTGGAGTCACCTTCATCAAGACTGCTGGCCAGGGAGTCCATGCTACATGATGACGAGGCACAGACGCTGTTGCATTGCTCGGCATTGTGCATTTGATAAAGAGTTTGCATGGCTGTGCAAATTTGTTTGCTTGTGACCTCCTCGTAAAAGGTAAGTACAAACCCGTAAGTGCGGGAACCATCTTCCCGGGTAATAATGAATGAGTGGAACTGGGGATCTCTATTATCAGTCTGAGTCCTGAAGGATAGCCCTTTGGGCATACACAGCTGCAGGAAGAGGAGGGGAGAAAGCAACACAAATGCATCAGTGGACATTCCAATTTCACCTGCTATAGCCCATTATAACATCTCTTTTCAAGCCCTAATGAAATGGCTAGGATACACAGCAAGTATATAATTCCCATATGATTTAACGGAATTTTCATAGGAGATGCCCCAGGCAGACTGTACTTACCGTGATTATTAAAAAGAAACAAAGAAAGGAGTGGGGAAACCATCTTTTAAAGCCATTTAATTAAAATCTGCACTCTTAAAAACTGGATCCCCAACCTCAAGCACAAAAGAACATTGCCTCAATTTATATTTTTACCAGGCCAACAGAATGACTTTGCATAATTATACAGCAATGGCTATTTGCCACTATTCATAAATTCAGGTATAACCTCATGAATTAGCTGTGACTATCTCAATAAATAAGGTAACAAAGATCTATTTCCTTAGCAAGTAAAGTGGATCACACAGTGTAAAAAAGGAAGCAGAATGTACTAATAAAGAGCTGTTGTTCATCAATCTAAATATTAATGCTGTGTGCTTCATACAATCAGTAAAGTCCTTGCTATGTTCTAGATATCCTTTAGCAGCAGCAACAATATACAAATTACAAATAAATGTATTTTCTTATTAAATTTTCTTATTAAATTAAAGTGAAAGCGCAACTGTTTTCTGCAGTCAGCCCTATATAACCCCCACTGATCTGTATACAGATTTCTTAGAAGTCATGTCCTGGAATGTTGATGAGATATTTTATGCATGTTCTATATAAATATGTCTAGGTATTAAATAAAAAAAGAGGAAAAGGCACAAAAATTATGCACAAGTTCAGATCTGTCACTTGTCATGTACTCATTACTCAGTATAAAGATTACACTGAAAATCCCTATGGAGAGATTTCTGTAAATCATTTACTATATTTTTAAATCCTTTCTTTCCTAAAGCCCAAGGTGCCTCTTCTCTCACCTTCACTGAAACTCATTAACATTAATAACATTAACAGTAAGCAAGGAATAAGAGTTTTCATTTCTGTCACTGCTCTAAAATAAAATTTAGATCATTTACAGAGCTGGGATTCCAGAAATCCTGTGCAACATCTTTGTTATAGACACTAACAATAATTTGAACTCTCTTTTCTTCTTTATGTTGGTGTTGTGCCTCCCTCTGAGATGGTGGTGGACACAGATGAGCTAAGAGTGAGAGTATTGGGGGAGGAACCCAGTGCAGGGGCAAGCTGAAGACATCTGTTGTTCGGTCAAAGCTGCTTCACCTTCCTTGGTCAGCACTAAGCCCCTGTAGAAAAGGTGGACCACAAGTGTAGTTCAGGAGTTGGTAATGACATCTGATATTTCTCCACAGTGGGGAAAAGGAAGCCACATTAGTACTCCCAGTATTGGAAAAGGCCTCCTTCGACCCCTGGTCACTTCAGAACCTCACATCCCTCATATAACTTTATTTTTCCAATAGTTCCTTTCTCAAATGGCAACAGAAGTGATGGAACATTACTTCTGATTACCACTGTGAAGGAGAAAGGGAGAGAAACAGAGATATTTTGCTGTGCTGAGGAAATGCAGCCTATAGAAAAAGCAGGGGTGGGAAATTGCCCCCGACCACCACATAGTTGCCTATCCCTGGTACTGTGGAAGATATCCTTGCCAGCTCCGAACCCTTGCTTTGATTAGTCTTGACACCTGGAAATATATTCTAACTATAGGCATACCTCAGTTAACAAAGCCTCTGACAAAGAAACTACTTTTTACAAAGTCTTTTTATGTCTACCCAGCCTTGTCCCTTTTCCTCTTCATTCTCTGACTAGCTGGATTTTTTTTAGCAGCATCAGTATTGGGAGGATGGTAAAGAAGGATTGAAGAAATAGAGACTTCTAGTGTTGGTTTGCAGCAGCAGCATGTTTGCAGTAAACAATGCAATAAAGCTTGAGTGGGGAGAAAATGTAATTCTAATCTAGCAATTCCACTCTAGACATGTGTACCTGCCTACCACAGGCAAAAGTAGATAACAGCTGCCCTGAGAACCCCTGACTAAGCATGCATGAGCAACAGAGTAAAAATGGGAAGGCAGATAAGCCTGTCTCAGCAGCTACCCGTAGCATGTTAAAAAGCATCATCCCTGCATATATTTTGGAAGAAACTTTCAAATGGTCTCCAGAAAGTTCACTGTGTTTTTGTTTAATTATGCAAGGCTTATGAGACCTACTTGTTTCATTTCACATGTGTATATTGTTAGTTTTGGATAAAAACTTTGCTGAAACACATTGAACTGCTGTTCTTATTTATATTATAGAAATCTATCCCTATTCTTTCCATGTTACTTCTGCCTCAAGTACCAAATTTTCTGTTAAATAGGAACCCATCTACTTTGTTACCTGGGTATACCTGTATTCATCTCAACATCCTAGCTTGTTTTCCAGGTTTCTGACTGACACTTTTGACTTCTTCACCTTAGACTAGTAATGACTAAGGCTACCTGTGGTTTATTGCTCCCCAAAGTAATTTATGATGGTAGCCAAACAGGATCACCCATATGTGTAGAAATGCCAACATTTGGAGAAATATGCAAAATATATTATAAGGAAATACAATCCCCTGAAAAATTGAACAGTGAGGAACAAGCATGTTCAATGAGCACAGAATACTGACAGCAGCGGGAGGAGAATGGGAAAAGAGATAAGGAATAAATGGGGTGCAGCACAGAGGGATAGCTGGAATCTTGAACAGGAGCAGTTTGTGTTGGCAACATTTTGTGGTAGCCCTATTTGGAGCACAGTTACTTTTTTCCAAAAGCAGATATAGGGCTGGTATTTATAACACCAGGATCTTGAAAATCTGAACTCTCCACTGTACTGGAAAACAAGTTTTAGAAGAAAGCAAACGAAATATACAATATGAAAAATTCCGTTCTGCTCAACAATAAGTACAAACAATACATTGGCAGTAGAACAGGGAATGAACCAAGAAAGGAGATTCATGACATTTTTCAAAAGATATATAGGACCTTTGCTGGTCACAATACTTCAAGCCCCCAATTAGAATGCGATACACTCTCCATTGAGCTGCCTTGCAGATGACTAAGAAGTCAAAATGCAATGGCTAGATGGGTGACTGGTTCAGCTCATAAAAACCATGTAATGTCTATTATAAAGGAACTGTGCTGACTGACGAAATGCTTTTGGTCTCAGTTTAAGGTGACAAGGCAATAATAATGACATTTAAAGTCCTAGCTGCTTAGTCCTTGATACCTGAAGGAGTGCCTGTCCCTAGGACTGAAAGCTGTTGGAAGGGCCCTCCCCTAAGTGCCAACAGTGGGGGCATACACTATGTGATAATGTGGGAGAGGCCCTTCTCTTTCATGCGCCTCGCTTGTGAAATGCCTTCCCCTCAGAGCCCCCCATTACCACCAAAGCTGATTTCATTCTGGCCCCAAATTAAAATTTGGGGTTTTATTAAAACCTTTGTGCCCCAATGATTTCACCCAAATTTGTAAAAATACAAGGCCTTGAATTGTTTCAACTTTTTAAACTGTTCAATTGCTTAACATGCTTTTAAAATATTTAAATTATTTTTATTTATTAAATTATTAAATTTAAATTATATTATTAATTCTTTATTGTTTTAAAATTTAAACGGTTTTAAACTAATTTTATGGTAAGGTGGCCACAGTGCTTATGAAATACGATGGGATATAAATATCTTATAAATAAATAAATAGCACAGTCTATGTGCACTGGTCTTAAAATCCACAAGAGTGTTCTGCCAGACATCTAGTAGAGGAAAAATGTAAACGGTCTTGATTTTACGGGCAAGAGAATAAAGTGTTGATACTGCTGCAGAGCAGGGGGATGGGAATATCTGTACTTCTCTGTGGAGATGCATAATATTCATACACATTCTAAAAGCAGGGAGAATGCCATCATTATCAGCAAGAAATGACAGTTTTAATATGTGTGGCATCCAGAATGGTTCAGTACGAAGAATACAGACTTTGTTGTTGTTCTTGTTCCTACCACCTAGTTGATTTTGGTTTATGGTGACTGTACAAATGAGGGACCCCTCCAAGATCCCTGATCGTCCACTGCTTTGTTCAGGTCTTCCAAACTCAGGGATGCTGGCCTCCTTGATTGAATCAATCCACCTGCAGTGTGGTCTCCCTATTTCCTATTGCCTTTCCTGTTAGCATTATCGTCTTTTCCAGTTTCATGATATGTCCAAAACACAACTGTCTCAGTTTAGTCATGTTCCCTTCTAATGATAGTCCATGCTGAATTTGCTCTAAGGCTCTTTCATTTGCCATTTTAGCTGTCCATTAAGGATGTACTTCAGAAAAAAATCTGAAGACTATACACTGATTTTATAAACAAACAGACAACCCTCCCCTGCAAGTAGCTAAATATAGTATGATAGATTTAGGCTATTTTCTTTCACTTATAAAACACGTCAGCTCTAATGAAGGGTTGACTTTGTTTTACACAGTCACAACTATCACTACTGGTAAATGCAATGATTCATCAACAGCAGTCAACAAATGACATCTGGAAAAAAAGTATTTTCAAAGGAATTTGTAAAGGAATACTTTGTAAGTGTGACTTTTAAAATGAAGCAGCAATCTGTGCAAGTAAAAGTAATATGAGAAAGGAGGGGAAGACTGAAGTAATGCAGAATCTCTTTTGAAAGGGAGTCATCTTTACATACCATATTGACTGCATCTTGATCAAAGGGGTTCCATTCAATGTTCTGGGGATAATGAGCCAAGACTTTTGACTTGAAAGTTCTTCTTAAGGGGCTCTGGTCAAAATTTTCTCCTGAAATAGAGGAAAAAGGATAAAAATGACAACTGATTGAAGGGACGAAAATGCTAGAGGAAGGGACTCTTGCATTTCTATTTAACCAGCTTCTTTTTAAAGAAAAGGAGAGAATTACCAGAGACCTAAGTGAGCATACAATATTGATCTAACTTGCGGTACAACGACAGGGAAAGCAACATGATGGTATTGCCCCCACCTAAACGAGAATTCTGCACCCCCAATGAAATTTTCCTTCAGTCCTCAAATTTCTAACCTTGCAGTAACATCAGGCTTCAGCTGAACATTTAATATATAGAAAGAAAAGGGTTAGCAAAACTGCCACAAGAATAAGAATATAGCAAATACAGGAGTTCAATGTGCAAACTGTTTTCCATGTCTCATTTTCTGAAATGCTAGAAATTTGGGCAGTGACATAAAATTTCATTTGGTAGAACATAATTCTTATTTGAGGGTAATTACCTCATTTTGCCTCTTCCCTCCATGGCTACACACCCCTGATTCAACTCCATAACATCCTTCACCAGGCTCAGACTCTTAAATTTGCTGCATTTTTAGCCACTAAAAATCACTGATAGAACTGATATGGTCTCTTCTGCAAGTGGAGATCCAGCATCACAAGTTATAGTTTTGCCCAGATTCAAAATTTCAAGAACCTACAGCTAAAGTAAATGGCATGATAAGCATTGTCTCATTTAATCTTAAGTCTAATGGCAAAAAGATTAAAAAGAAAAATTGCCATATTGACTAGTATTATGCCAATTATGTCTACAGAAAGAAGTGGTTGATAGATGTTCCCACCATCACATTTGTGTTCACATCTGTCTGCTCAAGAAAGAGTCTTGAAGGAAAGCTCCAGTTCATAGTTTATTACAGTCTCAAAGCTTGGGTAGGTTATTTTTGGAGACAACTATAGCATCTAGGTCATGGGAAATAATATTGCCACTCTACTCTGCTTTGGTCAGACCTCACCTAGAATACTGTGTCCAGTTCTGGGCACCTCAATTCAAGAAGGATATTGATGAGCTGGAATCTGTCCAGAGGAGGGTGACCAAAACGGTAAAAGGCTGGAAATCATGCCTGATGAGGAACAGCTTAGGGAGCTGGGCATATTTAGCCTGGAGAAGAGAAGATTAAGAGGTGACATGATAGTCATGTTTAAATATTTGAAAGGATGCCATATTTAAGACGGCATAAGCTTGTTTTCTGCTGCTTCAGAGATTAGCACATGGAGCAATGGATTCAAACTTCAGGAAAAGAGATTCCACTGAAACATTAGGGAAGAACTTTCTGGCAGTAAGAGCTGTTCAGCAGTGGAATACACTGCCTTGGAGTATGGTTGAGTCTCTTCCTTTACAGGTTTTTAAACAGAGGCTCAATGGCCATTTGTCAGGAGTGTTTTGATCATGTATTCCTGAATGGCAAGGAGTTGGACTGAATGGCCCTTGTGATCTCTTCCAGCTCTATGATTCTACCACTTTCAGAATAACCCTCAACCACTGGCAATAACCTTTTCCAATCTTGATCAAGTCATGTCTAAACGTTTTGGCTGGATCTGCCCATGAAGAATATTTGTTTCCTAGAGCAGAGTTAGGAATCACGTGGCCTTCCAGATGCTGAAGTGCAAACTTTCAGCATTCTTCATCATTAGCTAAGCTAGCTAGGGCTTCAGAGAGTTTTAGTTCAATAACATCTGGAGGGCTGCACAATTCCCAGCTCAGGTCCACAGACTGGTCTGAACCTCTACAAGAGTCAAAAGAGACCTAAAGTCAAATGTGTCCTTGCACTTATAAGGCAGGGTTTCTAAATACAAACAGCAGAGTATATGTGAAAATGATAAAGCTCACAGTAAGCATGGAAGATGAACAAAAAATGCATCTCTATTGCAGATAATGGACAGCCCCTCTTTTGAAGCTGGTAATTGCCCTGGTGCCAAGAAGACATTTCTTCCCAAACCACACAGAACATTCAAAGGAGGGCTTTTCCTTAAGAGGGAAAAAAGAGTTCAGTATCCTTCTCATGCTGGCTAGGACAGTAATAATTAACTCATCCCAACTTATGCTATTTGCATTTATTTATAAAACTGCATATCAAATGTTGCAACATCACATGCACTCTGGCGCTGAGTTCGGCAGCTTCAATAACTGGTGTTTTATTGCTCAGATGACTGCAATTAGTGGCAAACCTAGCATAAGGAAAAAAGAAGGGGTGGCTGGTGGATCTCTCCCAGGTCTTCCCGTATCTGTTATGAGATGAATGGAAGCTCTTCCAGTGCTGAAAAGGAAATCTACGCAGAAATCCAAGTCAACTCCAAGAACCTATTTGAAAAGCAACAGTAAAATCCCAAGTGGATTTGCAGTGATGGATCCATCAGACACCTCTGGGAAAAGGTGGAATGGCTAGCTGTATCAGGTAACAATGTTTAGGTACCATTAACTGTAAAAGATTTGAACACAATGGGTAGAAAGTCCTTCTACTGGGAGGCGATGGGCAAGGATGTTACCGATTATGTCCGATCCTGTGAAGTTTGCCAGAGAGTAGGGAAAGCCCAGGATCAAGCCAAAGCCCCTCGCCAACCACTTCCTATCACTGATGTCCCATTCCAGAGAGTGGCTGTGGACATCATGGGACCTTTCCCTAGGAAGACTGCTAGGGGAAAGCAGTATGTGCTTGCCTGTGTGGACTTCTGCACTCGTTGGCCAGAAGCTATTCCACTGGGTGGGATCTCAGCTAAAGCAGTAGCCCAAGCTTTGACAGACATATTTGCAAGATTAGGTTGGCCTGTAGAGATTTTAACGGATGCAGTTCCAATTTCAACTCCAAGGTCATGCAGCGCCTATCAGAGGCACATGGAGTGCACCATCTTACATCAGTACCTTACCATCACCAAACTAATGGGCTGGTGGAGCGTTTTAATGCAACTTTGGGGGCCATGATCCGTAAGTTTGTGAATGAACATTCCAATGACTGGGACTTGGCGCTACAGCAATTCTTGTTTGCTTACAGATCTGTTCCACACCCAAGCCTGGGTTACTCACCCTTTGAGCTGGTCTATGGCCATGATGTGAAGGGGCCATTACAGCTAGTTCAAAGTCAGTGGGAGGGTGTTATCCCTTCTTCAGAGATTAATGTGGTTGATTTTGTGACTAACTTGCAGAATACTCTCAGGGAAGCATGGGCAGATGCTCATGAGAATCTGCAACAGGCACAAGAGAAACAGAAGACCTGGTATGACCAGTATGCCAGAGAATGTTGCTTTGAGAAAGGAGACCAAGTGATGGTCTTGAAGGTTCTCCAGTCTAACAAGATGGAAACTTCCTGGGAAGGTCCTGCCACAGTGCAAGAACGCATTGGGACAGTGAACTATCTCATACAGTTTCCAGACTCTAGGGTTAAGCCAAAAGTGTATCATGTGAATTCACTGAAACCCTTCTATGAGAGGCCCAATCATCTTCTCACACTTTCAGTCCAGGAAGATGAGGAGGAAGGGTGGCCTGAAGATGCTTTCTATGATCGGGAGGGTGGTAGCTTGGAAGATGTTAAACCTTCCCCAAGACTCAATGCTATCCAACGCAAGTAGTTCTCTCAACTGACGGGCAAGTTCACTATCCCAGGTCACACCACAGATCTTCAACATGTGACTGGAAGTTCTAATGTGGTTGCAGACTCCTTGTCACACAGAGAACTGGAGGGAGGTTAAAAGGGATGAGCTTTACATGTCTGTTACTGATAATATGGTTAACCAGTACTGTTGTGTGTTTGCATGTATTCTCTGACTTTTCCTTTCTTAGGTCCCAGGATGAAATCCCAGCCGGTGTGGCTGCAGCCTTCAGCTGTTTCCAGACCGTCTGAGATTTGGGAGGCGTGTGATAATGGGGCTTCCCATTATCTAAGCTTAGCTAAAGGGGGATACTTCTCTCTTCAGGTAAACCAAGGGTTAATGAGGTGTTGGGATTAGATTACATTTTAGTGTGGGTCAACATCACAGGTCACAGGATGAGAATTGACCAATCAAAAAGGAAAGAGGTGAACATCTTCGGGATGCTTCGAGATGCTTCTTGGGAGAAGTTATAAAACTTCTGGGAGGCCATGTGGCCGAGAGAGAACAAAGAGAGTCGACAAAGGAATATCCTAGAGATGGGATCTGTGCCAGTAGTAGGCTGCAGGCTCCATGCCTGCCCTCCTGGTCACAGTCCTGTCTTAGACCATCTAAGCCTGTGAATGTCTGTGAGTAACTAGAATAAGATAGTTAGTCGCGTTAGGGCTGTTTATTATTTTGGGAGTTGGCTGATCTAAAGAATGTATCTGTGCTTTTATATCTGTTTTTGTAACTACTTGTAACTTAAGCGTTCCTGGGAGGGGGGAGCCTCTCATGTGTATTATTGTCTTGTTTATTTGCATGCCTTGAATAAATGCTTTTCTGTAAAACCTCTGTTTCTCTCCATTCCCACGCCAGTCTTTGGCACACGTTAGGTAGGACTTCTCTCACTCAGAAGGGGGAGGTGAGAGGGAAGGAAAGGTCCTTAAACACAGGGATTGGCAATTCACTGAACAGTGTCCCACTGTACTGTTCAGTTAATTCAGAATTCAGTGGGTGGTGGCAGCAAGAATTAATAATGCTGGAGGAATTACCAGCCTTTTTCAAGGATGAGAGTCAGCCTTGGGAGGCTGGCATGAACTCCAGTATGACAATCTCCACCTTCTCAGAGAACGCAGCAAACGTTTTTCCATTTTCCATGGGTCTCTATCTCTGACTTCTGTAACACAACCTTCTACACTTTCGTCCCCCACTGGCTAGCCTCCCAGTTTATCTCCCTCTACTGCTTTCCCTAAACCGCATTCTTTCAGATATAGGGCAAAGGCATGGATTTATCATCCAATAACTGTGTCACTGGTGGTAGCATATACACCCAAATCTGGAGCACAGAGATACGCTCTCGAGACTACTCTTTATAAAAATATAAACAAATCCTTATTTAACACATTGTCAAGGGAAAAGGTCATTGGTAATTTAAGGATTAGCAACCAGCACAACACTTGTATATGAAAACCAACAAACACTTTCTTTTCTCTCACACACACACTCTCTCAGATGGATCTTCCACTCTCTCTCAACTCCAAGCTCTCTCTGTTCTGAACCTCAACTCTCAACTCTGGTTTTCAGTTAGATTTCAGTTACTCACTCCTCTCATCTAGCCCCTCCCTCTGGCTAGCTTGGGTTCCATTTTCACCAGCCAATCAATTTAAATCCCAGGAGTTATTAGGGTATTCCATTGCTAAGCCCTCCCCTCAGGGTTTGTCACAAATATTTTCCCCAGAAAATTTCCCCCAGAGTCTACACTGTTGTAATTTTTGGACCAGACAAAAATCCATTTAACACCAGAACTTTTAAAGCATCAGTTAGTCACCCATTTTGAACAAGAAACTCTAGTTTTCAAGCAAGCCAAAGCCACACACATCAGGATGAATATACTTGGACCTAATGCTGGTTCCCCTAGATTCATAAACCATGGATGAAGCTTGGAGTTATTGTCCAAATAAAGGCAAATCTTAAATGGTTACTCTATTGTTTTATCCTGCTCTTGAGCGTTTCTCATTACACAGTTCTTATTGTACAGTGTGTGTGTGTGTGTGTGTGTGTATGCACACATGTATGTTTGTATGTATTTACTTACTTATTCTAAAGTTTTTAGCTGCTCTGAGAACATACTATATCACGCTAATAATTTGAACATTCTTCTAGGAATACTTGTATGTCACTGCCAGTGATAGTCAGAAATCATGGAAAAGGTAGTTCTCCAGGGAATCAGAGTTAGATGACAAAGCCTGAAGCTTAAACTCTTTAAAAAAAAGTATTTGAAAACAGTATCTAAAGTGAGCTACAATTGGGTGGACAGCCAACAAGTGGCACAACCAGGCACACTGGGGAACAGCAGTGTAGAAATGACTATAGCAGGTATCTTCACTATCCCCAAACATATAATGATTTTAGAAAGTCAAGAAGGAAAATTATTAGCCTGGTAGCACATGAATGAAGAATATGCAGCTGTACAGTTCCCATTACCCATGGCTATGCTGAACAGGGTTAATGGGTTTTCAAGTCCAAGAACACTGGGAGGACCATGTTCCCCATCCCTGTGATGGGCATTCAAACTTAGTTGACTACCTGTACTTGCTGGGTTATTTCATGTCAAGCTGCAGCAGTACCACTCCTGTTAGCTACAAATCCTCAGTTACATTCTACATTTTTTTTCTAAATGAATGAAGTTCCAAGGGAAGCTTATTATGTATCCTTGTTTTGCTGGGAAGGTGTTTAAATCCTTCACGTATTACATGGGAACAGATTAATACTTGTTACTGCCCCCCAAATAAGTCACTATGATTGTTAAGCAGTTCCAAATTCAGCAGCAGCAATGGTGTCCACCTTCAGATCTTTCAGCATTGTGAAAAAGAGGATGAGAAGCTAATCTCAGACATAGGAGATAGCTCAGGTCTTAGAAAATGGCTTGTGGGCCATTTTTTAAACTTTTGATCCAGCTAAGCAAAGTACAGTGTTATTAAATGACCATTTCAAATTTTACAAACAAGCAAATCAATGGTTTGCCCAGTAGCATATTTATCTTGGAGATAGCTGCAGCTTCCTGTTACGTGAAGAAGTAAATGAATAATTTACAAACATATATTTATCGAATTTAGTTTCAGTTACATACCCATTTTCAGACGTATACATAAAAGCAGAATGAGTTTAGTGCCCTAAATGTAATTTAGTATCGGAATGCCTAGCCATTTTCCTAGCGAGACTGCCAACGCATCATACTTAGATTCACACTCCTAGCGAGACTGCCAATGCATCATACTTAGGAGATTCACACTCCCTCAATCTACTTGGCTTGAGTTTTCTACTCAATCTCATCTGCCTAAAATTTCCTCACTGAGAGATAACAATGCATAGTGAAATCTATATCAGAAGCGCAGCTGTGAAGAAAGACTAAATATAACATTCCACAAAACAATAAATTGTATGTAGACTGCAAAGCAAAAGACTAAAATCTGTGCAATACTGGTGCCGGTTATCCCATGTTGGCTGGTTGTCCTGCTGTTTTCGGACCTCATGAAGCCACCCACCATCACACATCAACAATGCAGTCATTTTTTTAAAATTCATTTTCACACCAAAATTAGGTGAACAGTATATGCACACATCCTGTTTTAGCACAAAAATTCAATCCTGAAGAACTAGAGGTATTTTTTTCCACATGAAGTTGCTGCTGCATTATCAAATGTTTACAATGTAGAACAGAGTTGTATAGGTATGCACAAAAGAGACAAGCCTGCCTGTTATTTTGAGTTGCACTAGGCTTAGTAAAAGCATGTTTTTCTGTCCAGCAGCATGCATTCTTGGAGTCCAAAAATGTGAAATCAATCCACTCGTTCTCAACAGAGTTTCTTGCCAAATAAGTGTCTGTGAGACTGCAGCCTTGGCAAGTTGCTTCCAATACTGGTTGCAATCCAGTGCTGGCTCTGTTCTGCAGGAAACCAACTTCTGATTCTATAAGGAAAAGTAGCCAATTTTTACCAAGCCCACCTACTCACTGTAGCCCCTGTGCTACCATGGGATATGACCTATCCTGATTATGAAGCTTCATCACTGCTTGTGCTGGCTAGAATTAATGTGAATTGCAGCTCAACAGCTGGAAAACAAAAGTTGCATATACCTGCTATATATGATACTAGCGTAGATACCCGGCATTTCCCGGGATTTTATTTTCTCATAGGTAATACTTGTTTAGAAAGATTTGAGATTTTGTCTCTCTAATTCCCCAAACTGTCTTGTCTAGTTCCTGTAACTTTTCCACATATTCCCCAATCCAATTCATATTCAGAGTTATTAACATACAGAGATTGGGTTCCTGAGGGAATACACTGCCCTCCTTCTCCTTGCTGCTAGGCCTCATCTCCACAGCGACCAGCCTGAGGCCCAAAAGCTATCTGGCTGAGAATTCAAAAGGCCCCTCCCTAAACAGCCAACCCCAGGATTCAATAGAATCTTCTTAGGCAGCCAATCATATGAGGTCTTCGCCTGACACACAGACAAACAGACAAACTTTGACTTTTATATATTAGATAATGAAAAGGTTTTACAAATATTGTAATTAGAAAGCCTAATGTGGAAGGACAAGGGATGAGAGAAATCTAATGGAATGTGGGAATGATCTTGATATGGACTTTTTAAAAAAACCAATAGAAATCTCTTTGGAATGAACAGCAGTAAACTTTTAATCTGACAGAGTCTTTATATTGTGTGCCTTCAAATTGTTTCCAATTTAAGGTGACCTCAAAGCAAACCTTAGAGGTTTTCTTGTGAAGATTTGTTCAAATGGAGGCTGCCGTTGCCATTGCCTTTCTGTGAGGCTTAAAGAATATGACTTGTCCATGGGCATCCTGTACATTTCTATGGCTGAGCAGGGATTTAAATTCTGGTCTTCAGAGCTGTAGTCCAATGCTCAAATCACTGCACCACAATGGCTCTAATCTGACCTATCCTTACTGGACAAATACACGAATTGGAATTTCTGAACAAGTGATTAAAAAGGGAGATTTCATCCACATGTTTCATACTTCATTATAGCTAGAAAATACTGACAAATAAACTTCTCTGTGAGTAGTAGATGCTAAGAAGTCAACTGTTTGCAAATAGGTGAGCACTGCAGACTCATTATAAGAGAAATAATAACTGGTGTAATGTCTGAACGATAAACTTTATACGTCTGTTGTGCCACTTTACTTATATTATGAATACAATCCCACCTCTACATTTGCAGGTTTGACCTTCATGAATTTGATTATTCACAAGGCACATGCTTGCCTCTCCCTCCACCCTCCTATTCGCTTGCATTCCTCACCCCAGGCTTGCCAAGCTTGTGCTTAAAATGGGTGCTTTCTTCTTTTAGGGTGAGCAAAGCCCCCCTCGCACTGCTAGAGGCATGTCCTCTCTCCCATTGTGTAATGGCTGCTGACTGGTCAGGTGCTCTCTTTGTTCCTATCCCTCCCCTTTCAAGATGGCCAGTAGAAGTAACTAGAAGGGAGGAACTGTGCTCTTTTACCTTTGAGGTTAAAGTACAGGTAAGCCCTTTACTGTCCCTTTTTTCTCCCTCGCCTCCCAACGCTGGGGCCAGAGGCAAAGGAAGTGGAGCGGGGAGCTCTGGAGGAGAATCATGTGGGGTGGGGAGTTATTCACAATTTTTCCACTTTGCCAGAGTTCTGTGCCCCTAAACCTCACAAATGTGGAGGGGCTACTGTATACAAAAATACAGCTCGAGGGGAAAATTAAAACTAAGCAGGAGACACCAGAAAATAAAATTGAAAATGTATGCATTACTTACGTTCCACGAAGTATACAATGGCTATGCTTATTAGAGTTTATTAGTCATATATACAAGCAACAGCATTTTCTCTATCAAAAGTCAGGATATCTTAAGCAAGGCTCCTACCACCATTGTCCCAGGTATTACTAATTCCTGTAAAGAAACTTTGAATGAATTACACTGCTATGGGAAAACATTCAAGACTAGAGATATATCCACAGTCCCCCGCTCCCCATTACTGATCACAGCAATGTAATTCTCTATGCACTTCTGAATCTGATAGCCATATAAAGGGTAAGAGTGAAGATAAGAAAAGGAGAATACTTTTTCCAAATTGTAATTAAGGTAGAAGAAAGGGGAAGAGCCACTTGGAGAACAGGAGAAGTCCCAGCAGACTGGAAGAGGGCAAATGCCATCCCCATCTTCAAGAAGGAAAAAAAAGAGGACCCAAATAATTATTGCCCGGTCAGCCTGACATCAATAGCAAGAAAGATCCTAGAGCAGATCATTAAACAGTCAGTTTGTAATTACTTAGAAAGCAATGCCGAAATCACTAAAAGTCAACATGGATTTCTCAGAAATAAGTTATGCCAGACTAACCTTATCTCTTTTTTATGATAGGGTTACAAGCTTGATAGATGAAGGGAATGCTGTAGATGTAGCACATCTTGATTTCAGTAAGGCAGAGGTTCTCAACCTGTGGGTCGTGACACCTTTGGGGGTCAAACGACCCTTTCACGTATTTCCAATGGTCTTAGGCTCCATTCCCTCCTCGGTGGTGGTGCACAAGCGCGAGCCATGCGCTCGCGTCCTCCTGCCCCCTTTGGCTTTCCGTGGGGGCTTTCCAGTGGTTGTGGTGAGGAGCACAGTCATCTCCCTCCAGAATTGGAGGAGAGTTGGTCTCCTAAAAGGTCGGGAACCCACTGTTTAAGAAAGAAACAGTGGGAGGAACACTCCCTTGGAAAAGCGGGTTCAGAGGCGCCCGCAAAAGGCTCGAAACCCCATGTTTAGGCTTGAACAAAAAACAACAAACTTCAAGACTGAGAAAACGCAGGGTGGGTCTATCGAGCGGCCATTACCTTGAAAGGGCTCCGGAGGAGAAGAATCCTCACCACCACTTTTTAATTTAAGTTTGGAGGAAGAAAGAAGAAGGACGAATTTGGCTTCTTTTTTATTATTTGGCTTGTTTACTTTCCTGTATAAGCTGGTGAAGTAAAACCAACACAAGTTTGGCTCTACAAAACAGAAACTGAGGGGGCGAGGTCCCTTTAAGGGGGAGGAAAAATCCCTGGAAAAGGAGCACACGTGAACAGAGCTCTCATGGTCTTTATGTTAGTTAACTGGATTGCTGAAAGGAGGAGCAACAAGTAGCTACAAAAAACATATGTATAAACATTGAATAAATACTTACTGCATGCCTCTTAAGAATCTAAGCTGAATGTAAGCTAAAATCCAACGTTGAGTGAGGGGTTGAAAACATTAAGAGATATCAAGACGAAGTAAGATGAAAAGAGCAAACGGAAAAGCAGTAAGTGAAGCAGTAAGTGCAGAAATATTAGGGAACACATTTAAGAAAATATATTTAAGAAAACGTGTTAATTAAGAAATAAGAGGGAAAAGGAAGAAAGAAGAAGAAGGTAGCACTTCCACATAAAGTCAAAGAGGAAGCAAAAGAATAAGAGTAAAGTAAGAGTAAAAGAATAAAAATAACAGGAACAATGCAAGAAAGCTTACATTTCTAATCAATTGGTTCCCTTCTGCTGTTTCTCTGCAAAATCCAAGGTAATTCAGCTTTACATAGGCATAACAGAGAGATGGATGATGCCATTTAACTAACATGTCTCCAGTTTATTTTGGGTGTTATGTGATCTCCATTAAGCCACTAGAAAAAAGACCAAGCCTGTTATCTACACTATATACAGTAGAGTCTCGATTATCCGACATAAACGGGCAGGCTGATAGTCGGATAGCCGAAAATGTCAGATAATCTGGAGGGCTATCCTTGCCCGTCGCGGCTGCCATGTTTGGGGGCGTGTCTGGAGGGCACGGAAATGCCTAAAGCCACGCCCCCAAGCAGCCGTGACGTCGGATAATCTGGAATGTCGGATGACCAAAGGATGGATAATGATTAGCAAAGATAATTCTGGAAACCTGCAGGCTGCCAGTATTTTAAATGTGTAATTACCAAACCAATAGGATACTAATTAAAAATAGCAAATTCTTTTAAGTTCACTTATCTTCAACCTTCAACATTTAAGGCTTCTAGTTCGCTACAAATTCCGTTGAAGTACATCCTGCCACATACTGAACATTAAAATATCTCTGACTGCCTTGGGGAAAATCTATGACATTTGCCTGTCATGGCAATCATCTTTGTCAGCTGTCAATTCTAATTAAACTGGTCTAGCATTTCTTAGCAAACCTGCTCTTTCTCGGTGGAGTTGCCCTTTCATTTCCCATATTTTGAAGTTACATTTTAAAAATTATAGAACAGGGTATTAGGCCTGGTGCAGAATAACAGGTTGTTATTTGCTGTTAAAGAAAAAGTTTCAGATTCGTGTATTTCTTTCTCTCTTTCTCCATACACAACAGGAATTAAGAAATTCCCGCTATGGCAAAACCATGTGTCCAATCGCGGCAAGCTGTGGCTTGTGCAAATCATAGTTTGTTCTGAGACCAGGATCAAACTGTAACTTTTGGGTGTTATCTAGAGAACTGTGGTTTGTGCAGAACACAATCTGTTCTACTGAGATAAACTGGCAAACTGGCTTGTTGAGAACTATAAACTGAGTCGTTTAATCTCCTCCTCTCATGTATAAAGGGGAAGGCACTGAAGAGGAAGTAGTGCATGAGTATGCAGCAGTTACTGTGTTGGAATTTGGCCCTTATAATTAGACTAAACAACCTAGATCAATACTAGCTTCTCAAGGTATTTTCACCCATTGCAAGCTGACTTTTCTTCATCACATGTACCTCCAATGGTGGGGAACCCACAGTCCTCCAGATGTTATTAGAAAACAAACACATCACAGTCAGATGACTGTGGCTGATGGGATGCAGAATCCAACACATGGAGAGCCAGAGGTTCTCTCCTATTGTCTTAGCCAGCAGCCAACAGAAACAACATTAATCCATTAGACAAAAGTGGGCATGCCCACTCAGCAGCTTCTCAAACAGCTGTTAAGAGATGTTCCCAGCAATTCTATGGAACAAAATGCTATGGAATTCAGTGGAGCAAAATCCAGTGAATAATTAAGAAAAGGCAAGAGAGCAGAGGTGTGCAGCAGGGCTTGTCAGGAAAAAGATTCACCGTCTTGCTAAGGCCACTGAAAAACACAGGCTTTTCAGATATCAAGCTTTATCCTTTGACTTGCTGATTACTATCAGTATTCAGGAAGCTTGGTGTTCCTCTAAGCAAAGCATCATATACTACTCTCTGCTGCCTCAATTTTGCTAGCAGCACACAGAATAAATTCATGCTTCATATGTTCCTGGAAGAATCCTCATCGAGAATCCTCTAGGCTAGGGATCCATTGTGCATTTAAAACTAAGCAACAACTGAAATCATCTTCTATTTCATGCATCATTCTTTTGTTTTTAGAAGTGTCTTAGATAGTCCTTAGCCAGAGGGCTTTTTGTGTTACCCTGATCAGCTTCTTCTCTGGTTTCTGCTATTAATTAGTATTTGTGGGTAAAAGTAAAAGTAGGCATTCTTCAAACAGTAGATGACTCAGACGGGGGGGCGTTCATTATCATTAATTCTGCCTTGGAAACTCTTCGCCAAAAAGCTAGTTATACATGTTTTAACAAATAAAACAGACTTTTTTTTCACTCTGGAGACATTCTGATTTTTGCTTCCCTGATTGCTAGGGAAGAGATAGGAATCATTCAGCCCTCTCCCAGTGTTGTTGCACTATAACTCCCAGTACTCCTCAGTCTTACCTACGCTGGCTAGGACTGCTGGGAGTGGCAGCCCAATGACAGCTGGAGAGTTGTATGATTCCCATCCTTGTACTAGAACATGAATGCAAAATTAGATTTCACCAAGCTGCCACGAGGACTGCGGGAGTAACATGCACTGAGAAAAATCAGTCCATTTGTCCAGGTTAAAAAGCTCCACAACTCAGGCAGCCATATGGCAGAGCATAATACAGCATCTGTGAGGGAGTATGAACTGATTTGATTGTTGGACTACAGTCTGAGGAGAACAGCATTTGAACCCCCCTGTTCAGCCACAGAAATCCATTGGTGACCTTCGGCAAATTACACTCTCTTGCTTTAGAAAAAGGCAGTGCCAAACCTCCTCTGAATAAATCTTGACAAGAAAAGCTTTCAACAGGGTTACCATAGGTTGGACTTGACTTGAAGTCATGTAACAACAATACAGAATCCATTTGATAGCAACAGAACAGCTCAAAAAGCATTTGTTGGTTTTAACAGGCACACACAGCTGTTGGATCATCAACTAGAACTTGGTGAATGCATCACATCACCGACAGAGATACCAGTTCCCAGTCCATTTGTGGGCACAAGGGCAAGTATTGACCTATAAAGCTTACAGCCCAGTTACCTCAATCTCAACGGCCTTAAGAAGAGCCATGTTGTATCAAATCAAAAGACATAGTACTCTGATTCCTACAGCAGCCACTCAGATGTGGAGGGATGGTGGATGATGGGAGCTATGCAAAAACCGCGATAACACTTTCTTCCTGCACTGAACCCTGGCAAAAACAGCTTACCAGAGTCAAGTGTTTCAAAAACCACCAAACAGCTGAGACTGTACACACAGCTTAGAAGCGTGCCCAGCAGAGTTTTAAACACTAGCAACAAATGCTCTGAAGCCACAAAAATACACCCACACCTTATCTTCCAACAGGAGGCTTTTACTCTCCAGTTACAATACATACATATATACAGTACTCCAACGGAGTTTCAGCATTCCACAGCATGAGAAGATATGCATCCAACATAGCCTCCGGCCGCTCCATCAGACAATCGAGAGGGCACAGTTGGCTAGAACACACCCCCTTACATACATACATACATTTCTGATGCAACTCTAGCCAAGTTGCATGTTCCCATGTATGATGCAACCCTCTGCCCTGGTTACATATAACAATGTCTCAGCAAGAGTTACATGGGATTACATCATTCACTGTCATTCCCAGGTGCAAACTTCAATGTACATCATATATATTTTGTTTGGACTACAGGTTATGTCCAACCTTTCCTCACATCAGATGCCAATGCAAAGCCCACAGGTAGGGTATAGGGACAATGATGTTTTCTCACTGCTCCTCAACAACAAATATTTAAAGGTACAGTGTCCTGGAAGCAGCATATAGCCATTATGGCTGGTAGTCTTTAACAATCTTTTCTATGCCTACTCAAGTGTGAACCAGTCAGTGTGTTAAAAATTTCACTTCAGAGGTCCTTCTTCCATATCTTACTGCTGCCAAAGGTGAGGCAAGTGATGGCTGGATACAGGGTTTTTTTGTGTGGTGGCATTATACATTTGGAACTCTCTCCTACATTAGCAGGAGTGGTTACCTGGCTCAATGTTTGGCCATCTTTCTGATGCCAAACAAAACTTTTTTTATGTTCCTGGACCTTCTGGATTTTTGTTTTTAATCCTAATTTCACCAGTTCAGGATGTTGTGGATTTTCAGCTATTGTTTTGACTTTTAAGTTTAACTGATTTAATTTCCCACTTTCAAATAAAAAAAACTGCACGAGAACTTATTTTGAAGAATGAGACAATCTATGTCTGTGTAAGTACACAGAAATGAAACCAATATTTTAATGACCTCTTATTAATTTTGCATAGCAAAGGGACCCTAAAATGTTCTCATGATCATGACAGGTTGGAGAAAAAGCCTGTTCTCTTCTGGCAGTTATTCAAATCTTTCATTGGAAAACTAGCGGGAGAAGAAGAAAGAAATATAATCACTACCAATCAGAATATAAAGTCCCCAATCAAAGGAAGGGTGTTTAATTGAATTGAAGGAAAGATAAAAGACAGAAATGGATACAGAAAGCCTGGAGTTCAAATGAGCAAGCCTTTTTTATTTTTTTTTTACCTGTTGTTTTGTTTGCAGTATCTGAGCTCTTGCCATGGCGATCAGCTTCTAACCACTGGTATAAGACTACATGACATAACAGAAACAAAAAGCACATGTGAACAAAATGAATGGAAAATGCAGACACAAAAGCAAAGTTGAAAAAAGGAGAGATACAAGAGACATGCACCATGAAGTTAGTGACTGTTTCCTTCCAACAGTACTGATGGAAGGCAAAGGCAGGACAATGAATGTGAGAAACACATAAATGCATATGCACACAAAACTCGGTGGACTGGCAAGTGAAATGAGTAGGGTTCCCCTCATACCAAAACTACCATAACCATGTCCCTCTGATTTCAAGTATGTTTAGGCTCACATATCAAATGGGTTGTTAAAAGTAGTAGAACACACAGAAGGCCAGTGCAGATGTCACTCTTTCTGTAACTAGCAACAGTGAAGGGGCAATATATGGCAGTGTTCCACACAGAACATGACATAAAGAGGCAATGCCCAACTATGTTCTATGCTGAGCTTGGAGAAAGGGACTTTTTGGTCTACAGCTCCAACAGCTCCTCAGCAATGGGTGAGGGATTCTAGGAGTTACAGCCTCTGAAGATGCAACTTTTCCATATTCTGGTTCCAAAGCACGTTGGCATGTCATGAAAAAAAGACTGCGGTATTCCTTGAAAAACTAAAACACCAATCAGGCACACATAGGAGGTCTCACACAGCACTGATTTTCCGTCTCTATTAATATGGAGAATAATGACATAATCTGTACAAAGCAGGCAGTGCATGGATTCCACAATATATTCCAACAAATGCAGGGGAAATTTCTGAAGTCTCACTATAGCTTGGAAAAACAGTGTTGTATTTTTTCATCCTGAGAGAGCAAGGAAGAGAGTAAATGCCAGGAGGTCACCTGCATATTATTGTGAGAGTTGACTGAGAATCTAACTTTTAAAGTGCACCTCCAGCTTTAATCTAGAAATAAAAATTGCGACTCACAATAGCATCAAGCATCTGTCAGGGTAAAGGCCCTAGGACTAGCATATAGTTAAAATTGAAGAGCAACTCAGAATTAGTGGACACATCCAAGAAGGGCAAAAATCAAGTAAGAAGGATAAAGACCAAAGAATAATCAAGCACAAAGAAAACACCAGAGCTCGGGAGAGGTCTCTGTGTTGCTTGAGCAAGGCTCAATTGGAACAGGAAACCCTCTTCCAATACTTCCTGTCCAGGAAAGAGTTGATGGCCAGCTGGGTGGGTGAAGTCAGTTCAGGACTGGAACTGAACTTCACTGAGAAGTTACCATTCTTATGATTAATTATGTGAGAAGGCTGCATACAGATTCCGCTGCTCCTGGCAGAGTCTGGGAAAACATTAGTACAAATGCTATCTACCCCGAGCACTGCCCTATCATGTCACTGACTCTCTGCAAACCTCTGCTGACATATTCCCTAGCAGCTACACAGCACTGACATTCATAGATTATATATGACTATGTGATGCTGGAGGGGGGAGGTAAGAAGCATTAAAAACACAACTTTCACGTGCCAAAAAAAACCAAACAAACAAAAAACAGAAAATAAATCAAGAACTTCAGGGAGCGATAACACTTGGCACGTCTTCAAACAGAATCAGGTGAGATGTTAAGAAAAGCAACCAGAAAAGAAAAACTATTTTTAATAAACAAACAAACAAACAAGAACAGCATATAAGACAATTCTTTTATAAAAAGACAGCCTAAACCAAGAAACCCAGACTAATCAGTGTGCAACTAGATAATTTTCCAAAGTTTTTTTTTCTTTTAAAATGTTATGTTAGTGATTTGACAACTTCAGACTCAATAGTGTCCAGTTACTTTTATTAAGAAAAATTGCTGATGAACATGGATTATGAAGTTAACTTGAATTTAGTATGTGAACAATACTGAGTAAGAGTGACACGCAGTAGTAGCATGCTGGATGCCTCTGCAGCATTCTTAGGCTACAAGGACAGTTGCCCTGGCTGGACCAGTCATTGTCTGCTCACTGCTTGGCCTGCACAGGACAAACTTAGATTGAATCAATTTAGTCTCTCATACATTCTTCCTTGAAATCCCTTTATTTCATTTATTCATTTATTTAATTTATATACCATCTTTCCCTCTATACAGGATAAAAAGTGGTGAGCAGATTAAATATTATATCATGTAGGACTAGCATCTCCATGGTTCATAGGGAAGGCTCAATCTGCCTTTCAGGATGACCACTACCACCCCTCTCAGGACACATGTTGCACTGGCAAAGAAGTATTTATACATTTTGCAGCTGTGCTATGAAACCACTAAAAGTAGAATAGAGTTCAAGAATATAGTTGGCCCTCCGCATTTGTGGATTTTAATTTCATGGCATAATTTAATTTAATTTTGGTTATTTGTGAGTTTCTTCAACCCATTTCTCCCACCTTGGGTGATTCTTTTCCAGTGAAAATTTTCTTCTTGGTGGCTACAATCAGGCTCCACAGTCGTTTAAAAATCAACCTGTGGTCTTCCTCTTCTTCCTCCACCAGCTACTTCCTAGGCAGCTGAGGATGGCCCACAGCCCAATTTCTCAGCACCACAAACCGTCTCCTGAAAGACGATGGGTGTGAGAGAGGAAGTATAAGGCCACCATGCTGTGCCGTCCCTTTCCCTCTCCTTTCCTAGCCCTGGTTTGGACTCTGGGTGCCCGTTCTCCCCACCATGTCTTGGCCTCCTTCTCACAGATGCGTGTGCACACACATACACACACACGCATTTCGATATTTGTGGTCTTTCCACTTTTGCAAGGGTCCTATGCCCCTAACCTTAGCAAATGTGCAGGGCCAACTGTACTAATGCTCAGGGTCAGAGCACATTGTTTGATTATAAGCAGAAAGTCCAGCATTCATTCCCTGGCATCTCCTGCTTTGTTTCTGAAGAAGTTCAAGTAGCAGAACTAAAAAAAAAAGAACATAGAAAATCTCCACTACATAGCAGAGGTGAGTAACTGTGGCCTTCTAGGTGATGTTGAGCTCAACAACCCCAGTCAGCATGGCCAACTGTCAGTGATGGATACTGTAGTCAAACTTAATCTGTGAGACCACAGGGTGCCCATCCCTTAGGCTAAACATCTACTTCTCATTATGTGGGACTTAAGTAGATAACTTCACATATAGCACCTTTATATGCCATATCATATGACAACTTCCACACACAAAAAAATCATTTTCATTTTTTAAAAAGTTTCTAGTTCTCAATTCATGCAAGAAATCTATTTTCATTTTTTAAAGTTTCTAGATCTCAAGATCTAGAAAAATGGGCACAAAGATTTGTGAGTAATCCCTGCTAAACACTGAGACTGCACATAGATCCAAGTACTGCATTTTCAGTTGTCAGGGATCTCATACAGCAAAGATGTGCAATCTTTTAGATCTCAAACGCCCAATCTGATATCAGCTAGGGAGCCAAGGGCGACACAAATGTGCATACACACACACTTCTGATATTACTGGTGGGAAAATAGTACTCTAGGAAGCCTTGGAATAGCCTTGTAATCCAGCAGCTCAACTAAACAGTTTGGTTGGATCAGGTCCCACCAGCTGCAGGGGCCCTCAGGGAATGACCAAAGACCAGTTGCAGCCCCAGGGCTGTAGGCTGTCCATCCCTGTTGTACAGCATTATATAGCATCTTGTGTGACATTTAGGTTCTTCCTGCAACTTTCAGAAACAGAAAACTTAATCACTCTAACCGTTTATAAATATGTATAACCTCAGACACATTGGAGAATTCAGTAAAAAGTCTTGAAGCATCTTAAAGACTAACAAACACATTTTTATTCAGCACAAGTTTTTTGTAGCCTGCCACAATCCATTCAAGCTTACACCAAGTAGTACTTTCAGTCTTTCACGTTGTTTCTATTGCATCAGACTCACAAAGCTGTGTTCAGTCTGCTACAGCAAACACACATACAATACATCCTCTTGGAAACTGTAGAGCTCGCCTCACTTTGGTGCAGAATTTAGATCACTATGGTAACAAATTCTGATAAGGCTTTATGCACACCTTTGCAACACTTTCAAAATGGGGAAAAAAGCAGATACTAGCAACAGAAAAACACACCCTGAGAAGGTGTTATGGAAGTGATAATGGAATACATGGCAAATGGTGTCCTATTAAAAATTCCCTAAAACTAAGAATGTTCTCAGTCTACAACTAAAACTTGAAAAGCAGCAAGAAAAGCTCCACATCTCCCACAAAAAAACTTTATTTACGTGCTACATTTCTACTTTTCTGCCAAATGATTCCAAGGCAGTTTGTAAGATAACACTAAACATCTCTAAATTAAAGGAATCGGAGCATGAAAGATAACACTGCAAGTTAAAAAAACAGTTATGAATCCTGTCTTATAAGGCTTTATCCTCACTTTATACTAAAAGTGCAGTAATTAAATTCTAGCCTGTCTTTAATTGCAAAAAAACAACAACATTCAAGCAAGCATGGTAACTGAATGCACAGTTTTATCCAGACAATAACATCTTTGAGACAGTGTTAAACATCACTCGGAGTAATTTTGGTTCTCCTGTATTTAGCATTAAACACCCTACGAACCAGATTCCCAAACTGCGTGGAAGTAAATATCTACTATCTCAAAACAAGAGGATCCTCCTCTCTCACACTAACAAGGAGCTGATGCTATGGTTGCTCCATTTAGCTACACAGTATGCAAGGTATGCTGTATCTACACCAAAGGCGGTAACATGTAATGCCGGCTGCCATTGCTATCATCTTTTAACACTGGCTAAGCTCACTAGTCCTGATAAAGAGTTGTGGTCCACCAACATCCAGAGGATCATAGGTTCCCTGCCCCTGATTTACACCCTGCATAAATGCACTTGGGAATCACAACAACAAAAACCATATCATCTTCCTGTTACTAGCAGCCAAACTGAACATGGCAAAAACAAAAAACTGGAAATTAACCACCTTATTGTCTTTAAATGGTCGGTATTGCTATGTTTGGGATCTAGAATTTTCGAAGAAACTAACACATAAGATCTGGCAACAGCTGGCATACAAATATTCAGATACATTTGAAACAACTAGCTTTTATTTTCATTTGTTATATAAACCATGGATCAGATGATCTCTCTTGGCTTCCCAAAATACATGGATACATCTGCAGAAATGCACCTGGATAATGATGAACTCAAGCTCACACTTACAGACAGAATTACTATCTCATGTAACAATGTTCTATCCCCGTTTATACTGTTAAATTGCTTTTATGATGTGTTCACAACTTCAAAGAAATGTTTAAAAGGTATCTTCACTGGGGCTTTGTCCAATGAAAACCTTCAATTCAGCATTCGTCTTAGCTGATAGCTTCAGTTCCTCATTGCATATTTCAGTTTTTCGGCCTAATCTTCCATTCTTTTCTACCTAAGGGAGAAGTAGGTAAAGAGCAATCCTGGGCTGCTTGCACACTTTTGCCCACCTCAGTTCTTTTTGCAACCCTCCAAACTGCCCTCCTTCTTAAAGAATTGTGAATTGGTTCTCCTGGAAACCTCTAGGAACAAGAACTTACATTTTAAATAGGTTGCAGGACTCTCCATACTGTTCAGTATGTATGTATGTATGTTTGTATGTATGTATTTATTTACATATTAATTCATTTAATCATTCCATTCATACCCCATTTTTCTCCTGGCATGGGACCCAAAGCAGCTTACAATAATTTAAAATGAAACAAATGAATAAAATGAAAGTTTAGCTAAATTCTTATTGCATAAAAGTTAAACAACAATTATGTTAAAAAGCACTATATCAACAGTTTAAAAATACATTTAAAACAGAATTGAAAAGATATAAGACAAAAACACAGTACACCACTTTTCAAAATGCCTTCTGCCACGTGATTAAAAATCAAAAGTGTACCTAAGTGGAAAACTTGTTGCCTGCTGGTGGAAAAGAGAGCAGACCAGGCCTCCTATGGAAGGGAGTTCCACAGTCAGGGAGCAGTCACTGAGAAGTCTCTCACCCACGTCCTCCCCAGATGTGCCTCTGAAGGTGATGGGAGTGAGAGAAGACCTCCCCAGAGACCTTAAAAACCTCAGTCTGTTTCACATAGGAAATATCAAAAAGTAGTTTTTCAAAGGCAGAAGAACCTTGTTGGTGTTGTTGCTTTTGGTGGTCTGTGGGGCTCTTCAAGGGCCCTAGGGCAGAAAATTGGCCTCTGGACCTGCCACAATTAACCAGGTCTGGCCTTTTAAAAAGAAGTAAACAAGAAATGGAAACTGACAGCACATGTTAAGCATTCAAAAACATAAACCTGTCCTGCTGACAGAAATGAATACACCAGCAGTATACTGATGCCGCTACAAGAAGATAAAAATGGTTGTGTTTATGGGGCCTCTGAGATCTCATTATCACAAGCCATTCCGTTTTGATTAGTTTCAACACAGGACTGAGAAACCCACAGGCGAGACCTACAAATGCGCTTAAGAGCAAGGCACCCAAATATTTTCAAGTAAAGTTCCCTCATTAAGTCTTTATGGGCTCTATTAGACTGAATGCTGATCTATCAGCTTATGCTTGGCAGTATACATCCCCTTTTTCCTTCTCATGCACAGACTGACTGCTTTTGAAAACACTAGATTTAAAGACACAATCTAGCAAAGGTATTTTCCCTCCTGGCCTCACTATCCTCTACCTTCTGACCTCATCTGAAGTATCTTCCACTGTATGTCAAGCGTAATATTACAGAAACCAACAGCTTAGGTTTCTTAATATAGCTCTCAAATGCTAGTAGGACAGAGACTCACACCAAAAGAAGCAACTTTCTGAAAAAGAAGATAGAAGCCAGGATTTCTACTGTACTGCATTCAAAGTAACAGCCAGGTAAGTACAACGTCTGTTGTATAGATACAAGAAACACAGCGTATATAAATTACACTTTGCCTCTAGCGAGTAAAGGCTCAATTACAGTTTCAATCATATGCATATTCTCCCCCCGCCCCGATCTGATCACTTCCACTTCATTTATATATTGACTTAAACAATGCTCTCCCCTCTGCATTTTGATTGCTAGCAGCGAGTTATTTTATTATACTCTTGGGTATATAATACTTCGTCCAGCAGCACCCATCGAGAGATGCAAAATTGGCATTTTCAGAATGCTAGGCATGGAGAACACAATTTCCTTCTAGCCTCAAGCCTCTTTTTTCATTATGCCAAACATGCATGGAATTGAGGCATTTCCTTTCGGCTACCAAGGCTGCATCTTTGTCCCAGCAGGCTCCATTCTAAGTACAGGCTGCTAGCATTTTCCTCAAGGCAAACCCACCCGTCTATACACCAACTTTGAAAATGAATAATACCCTTTTTTTTAAAAGAAGGAATCACACCATCACCTTCTAAAAAGGTAAATTTGACAGAAATGATCAGCAGAAACATCTTAAAACTAATGTTAATACAGCTGGCCCTCAGTATCTGCTGGGTTTGATTCCAGGACCACCGTGGATACCAAAATTTGTGGACGCTCAAGTGCCTTTATATACAATGGTGTAGCAATATGGTATCCCTTATATAAAATGGCAAAATCCAAGTTTGCTTTTTGGATTTTGATTGGTTAATCCATGGATACAGAATCTGCAGATATGGATAGCTGACTGCAGAGAGCCAACGTGGTGTAGTGGTTTGAGGACTGAATTGTACAACCCTGGAGAAAAGGATTCATATCCTTGCTTGGCCATGGAAACCCACTGGGTGACCCTGAGCAAGTCACATTTTCTCAGCCTCAAAGGAAGGCAAAGGCAAATCCCATTTGAATAAATCTTGCCAAGAAAACACTGTGATAGGTTCCCCTTAGGGTTGCTGTAAGTCAGAAAATGATTTGAAGGCACACCAGAACTACAAACTTGCATCATGAGATGACAGAGGGCCCTTCTGCACTACACTGTTATAGTGCTATTATTCCACTTTCAATATCCTGTGGAATTCTGGAATTTGTTGTTTACTGAGGCCAAAGAGGTCTCTGGCTGAGAATTCTTAAATGCCTCTCCCTAAACTGCAAACCCCAGGATTCCATAGTACAGTGGTTCTCAACCTGTGGGTCCCCAGATGTTTTTGGACTTCAGCTCCCAGAAGCCCCAGCCACTATGGGCAATGCTCAGGGCTTCTGGGAGCTGAAGTCCAAAAACATCTGGGGACCCACAGGTTGAGAACCAATGCCATAGTATGTTGAAAGTGGAATAACTGCACTATAACAGTGTAGCACAGAAAGGCCCAGAGATTAGGGAAGGTAGTTATTAGGAGTATAATTCTCAGTATTCCCTAGCCAGCATGCTGACTGGGGCTTCTAGGAGTTGTGGTCCCAGAAAGTTACTTTCCAAAGTTCTGGACTGAATGTGGGGAACAGACTATTGCTCTAGCTAGCCCAGTATTGTCTACATTCAGGGTGAGAATTATGCAGCCCTCCTGATGTAGTTGGACTCTAAATCCCAGCAATTATCTCCATTGGCTGTGCTATGTAGGAGAGGAGAGCCACATGGTTTCCATCCCTATATACACCAAGAGCACCTACAGATTGTCTATATACACCAAGAGTGAGTAACTACCTTGACCTCCCATAGAACTTTCAATGACTGTACCAATCACTCCTAGTTTTTGGAGGAAAAAAATTGCTAGGGCTCAAAATGGCCTTGGGGTCACATGTGGCCAACGGAGTACACTTTCCTCAATTCTGACATATAATGACCATCAGTCGTTATCCAGCGTTTCCAAGGGGAGAGGATCTTCATAGACCTCCTTGCACATGCCAGGGATTGAAGTGACAATATTTTTGATCCAGAGCCTATCTTCTACCATTGATCTATGCTTCCATTCCCAAAGGGAGTGGCCTTGTTCTTCCTACAAGAAAGTTAAAGTGGTTAACCCTTTTCTTCCACACACATTGCTATGAAGTAGGTTAGGCTGAATGCATGTGACAGAGTGGAGGGTTTGTGCAAGGCTACTCAATCAGTTGAGAACTCAAGTCTCCCTAGTCAAGGGTCAGAACTATTCTCCAAGCTCCCATGGAACAAACTGGAACAAATGTTAAGAGTGCTCTTGTTTCAAGGTTGGGGAACCTGAAGCTCTCTAGATATTACTGAACCCCAGTTTCCCACAGCCCTAGCTACCCTGGCCAGTGGTAAAGTATGATGGAATTTGTTCATCAGCATCTGGAAGACAAAGCATCCCATCCCTAGCTGAACATTCTGCTTCTGATAATAGTTCCATTCCAGGACACCCTACAAATGGTGAAAAATGTGAATGCTCACATCCTATATTATTAAATGGTGGTAACATGCATGTTCACACCATTGCCATTTCAGGTGTAGGACGCAAAGCTCTATGATGGCTGGAATTTGCAGCTCCAGAGGTTGTGTATATGAAAGGTCCACTGTACTCCAGCCTAGAAATATCCTCTCCAAGTTCTAAGCCTAGATCTGAGAAGACAGTGTGTAATTACTTAGGCCCTAGGGAGATATAATTTTGTCATACCTAACATTGAACATTCACTGGGCTAGCAAATTCCTTCTTCGCACTCTCTCATGTACATGTTCCCCCTTCCACCTTTTTACTTTCTGATCTAAGAGCGGCTAGGAATATTAGGGCAAACTGGAGCCAATACGGTATATTTTTAAGTATCAGACTAAGACTGTGAGAGACTGGCATTTGAATCCCCGTTCAGTAATGGAAACTATTGGATGACCTTAGGCAAGTCACTTTCTCTCAGCCTCAGAGAAAGGCTTTCTCTGAACAAATCTTGCCAAGAAAACCCTGTTGCAGGGTCACCTTACAGTCAACATTAGTAGGAAACAACTTGGAGGCACACAACAATAAATATCAGAATTCCATTGATAATTTTAGTAACCAGGTTATATACAAAGCATACACCATAATCAGGGCAATTTTATCTCAATATACAGTCAGCCTCCTATATCCATAGATTCTGTATCCATGGATTCAATGAACCATGGCTTGAAAATATTCATCCACCCACCCAAAAATTCCAAAAAGCTTTGTTTTTAGCATCTTATATAAGGGACAGCATTTTACTACACCCTTGTATATAATGGGACTTGAATATCCATGAATTTTGGTATCCAAGGAGTGGTTATGGTGCTAGAAATCAAACCCTAATGGATACCTAGGGCCCACTGCAGAGTTGTAATAAGCTGCTCCAAACTAAAACCATTTTGTAAGAATATCTGCGAGTGAACATAATATTCAATATATTTAAAAAATGATTATGGTTTCATAAACTTCTAAAAACTCATTTGTTCTCTTTGTCTCTTGACTGAATCTTTAATGGTATTCCCTGCTGATGGAGACTTGGAAATTATATTTTCCAGAAAATGATTTCACGTGAAATTTGTCTACATTTAATACGAGTTTATTAATATATTCATTGTATTGTTTTATGCTGTAAGGCATAAGACTGTGATCTTGGAAGGTGAGTAAGAAATAAAGGGGGGAGAAAATAAACTTGTTTGGGGTGTCCAGGTAGGGAGCTGGGTACTAGAAAATATGAAAATAACACACTAATAATTCCAGCACTATCTAACACAGTTCAGTCTCTACATGGACTAAGCAAACCAGGTCACAAAGGACTTATAGGCAAGAGATGATTTTCCTCATGCCTCGTTTCTTAATCCACATCTGTGACCTCCTTCCCAAACACTGTCAAAGCTTGTTCCAGCAATCAGCTTCTCTGTGCATCTTAACCTCCCTCAGCATGTCTGCTAAAATCCAGAGTGTGAGCTCAGATGTGGCTGTCGAGTCGTTTCATCCTTATAACTCATCAAGTGAATGTTTCTCTTTAAAACAAAAATTCACAGACCTAGCAGATACCAATGCGGTAAAGTACGAAAAAAGAAGAATTAAACGGGGGGGGGGAGGAAAAAGGGAAAAACAGAAGTGGGTAGCTTTGAAAAAATAGTGAATATTGTTACTCATTGTACCTTATACAAAGATACTTAGTATTGTTCCTTGCTGCAAGTTCTGACACTCCTCATTATTTTTTGGCTATCTTTTCAAACAAAAACAATCCACAACTAATAAAAGAGTAGCATAAACCCTGAAAAATTCCACTCAGAATCCCTCCCAAAATGCCTAATCAGGCCCTTCAAAACTAACTAGCAAAGTAAATAAAAGCAAAGCTAAAACCTAAAGAGGAAAAATATAAGCCATCTTCCCTACTTATTGTGTGCCTTTTAAAATATAACTTTGCTAACAACACCCTTGCTACAAGAACTAAATAAATTTGCAGTTCATCTCAGGTAGAAATATTACTTGTAGCTTGCTAATGAGGTATTCAATACATGTGTTCCAGTAAAAGGATTTAAACCAACAGACTCTAATTTCCATCTTTCACCTGTGTATCAGGCTACCAGGTGAAATGAGGGCCAAGGTTTCAATCCTTTTAATAGCTGTATTGTTGTTTCTGTGTGCCTTCGGATCATTTCTAACTTCTGAAAAAAACTATCATGGGTTTTTCTTGCCAAGAGTGGTTCAGTGGGGTCTGCCTTTGTCTCCCTCTGAGAGTGTGTGACTTGCCCAAGGTCACCTGGAGGCTACAGCCAATGCTCAAACCACTACAGCATGCTGGCTGTCTTAACACCTGTGTAGAAGAAGGAATTTCAGCAGTCTGCTTACATGGCAAAGAAACTCCCCCTTCCACATAACCATTAAATGGACAAGAGCCCTGTCTCTTTTCTCACCTGGCAAGCATACCTATATGTGGTTGGTTGTGGGAGATATTATTCTAACAAGACATAATCATAGAAATGCAGAGTTGGAAGAGACCACACGGGCCATCCAGTCCAACCCCCTGCCAGGTAGGAACACCCTCAAAGCACTCCTGACAGATGGCCATCCAGCCTCTGCTTAAACACCTCCAAAGAAGGAGACTCCACTGCACTCCGAGGCAGCATATTCCACTGCCGGACAGCCCTGACTGTCAGGAAGTTCTTCCTGAGGTTCAGGTGGAATCTCCCCTCCTGCAGCTTGAATCCATTGCTCCATATCCTGGTCTCTGGAGCAGCAGAAAACAAGCCCTCTCCTTCCTCTACATGGCATCCCTTCAAATATTTAAACATGGCTATCATGTCCTCTCTTAATCTTCTCTTCTGCAGACTAAACATACCCAGCTCTCTAAGTCTATCCTCATAGGGCATGGCTTCCAGGCCCCTCACCATTTTGGTCGCCCTCCTCTGGACTTGCTCCAGCTTGACCATGTCCTTCTTGAATTGGGGTGCCCAGAACTGGACACAGTATTCAAGATGAGGTCTGACCAAAGCAGAGTAGAGTGGTACCAGTACCTCCCTCGATCTAGACACCATACTCCTGTTGATGCAGCCGAGAATTGCATTGGCTTTCTTGGCTGCCGCATCACACTGCTAACTCATGTTCAGCTTGTGGCCTATTAAGACTCCTAGATCCCTTTCACATGTACTGCTATCCAGCCACGTGTCCCCCATCCTATATTTCTGTATTCCATTTTTTCTACCTAAGTGTAGGACCTTACACTTCTCTCTGTTGAATTTCATTTTGTTAGCCTTGGCCCAGCTCTCCAATCTATCCAGGTCATTTTGAATTTTGAATACAGAATAACTAAAATGTCAACAGCCATGGGTACAATGAAATAGCGGGCAAAGCAATTAAGGCAAGCTGCAGTTAATACAGATAAAGGGATCTGAATTTAGGTACATGGGACCCAGCTGTGGTTTATTGATTTGAATGTTAGAGCAGAACCTGGGGAAAGCAGTATGTGAATCCCTGCTCAGCCATGGAAACCCAGAGGACCTTGGGCAAGTTGTACTCTCAGCCTCAGAAGAGGTCAATGGAAAACTTCCTCAGAATAAATCTTCCCGGGAAACCTGTAAGAATAATCTCCATATGTGAGAGTTGACTTGAAGGCACATAACAACAATGCTGGGAGAAAGGAAGAAAAAAAATAGCAACCCTACAGATTTGTTGAAATATGCATGTCTGTTGCTTGATGACTCAGCAGTGGAGTCAGTTCACACCATCAGCTGTGAGTCAGCTAAAAATCACTTTGTGTGAGACAGTAAGAAGCCTCCATCTGTGTGTTTGATCAATGTTCAGGATTCACTGAGAGTCTGCCTTTTCTCTTGCTAGGAAAATGTAAACTATAGCAAGTAAAATGAATCTGATGATAGGGGAGGAATTATTTAGTTAGTTTCTGTGGAATATGAAAGCTCTACTTCTTACCAAAAAAAAAAAAGGAGAGTAAATCATCTTCTGAGATCTTCTAGAACTACAGCATCCAGCAGGAAGATCATCTTTATGGATAGTGAAATCCATGTTAACTTATTATTTATGACCTATAGATTTCAACTGACTTTATCATCAAGTAAACGTATACTGAAGTGCAGTCCATGAGTCCTGACAGTAACTAAGCAAAGAAAAGAAGCAACCACCTCAAATTAGAAATGAGTAACACTGGCTTTAAAAAGAAGCAGATATGAGGATGAAGTGATGTCTGTTATTGAAAAAAAAAAGAACTTTTGTAGATATCTTCCATATTCATTTCTGTGTAAGCCCTGTTGAAGACACTATATTGCCTCGGCCACATTTGTTCTCCTACACAGCTGGTAGCCAACCATCACATCTCAAGGAGATTAATCTGAAGCATGAAGTGTTCAGCTGTTCATATTTGTTAGGATGGGTTTGACAAACAACGAGTGAGAAGAAGGGAACTGATTTGGCTCTGGATGGGTGGCATGATTTCCACCAAATGTTGCTGAACTGGGACTCTAAGCATTTCTCACCGTTTGACTCAAGTAGCCAGAACTGCACTCCAGCAATATTTGGAAAAGAATACAATTCTCACCCCGGGCTCCTTCCACTGGATTCTGCTGGAGGTATGAGCAGCAAGGACTTTACTCTGGTTTGCAACATTTAAAGAACCTGTCCCTGCCCCAGAGCCTCCCTAAAAAAGGAACAACTTCCCCCCCCCAAACAATCAGGTTTCACAATATGTGACACATCAGTCGTTTAAAGAACTATTTATACAATGCTTTTTTGTCATTGGAAAGCAGCTAAAAATCTCTCAATAAAATAGATCAAAACATGCAGTAAGAAACACCAGCAATGGAATCATACAAGACACAACATGCTGTCATTGTACAGGTCCTCCACCAAACACTCTGCATAAGAGCCATGCCCTTCTAAGCACAGGAAAGGACCACCACTGACTAGGTCAATGATTCCCAAACTCTGGTCCTCCAGATGTTTTGGACTTTAGATCCCAGAATTCCTTACTGTTGGCCAAGCTGGCTGAGGCTTCTGGGAACTGAAGTCCAAAATACCTGGGACCTGGGAAACCAAAGTTTGGGACTGACTGGACTAGATTTTGTGAACCTCTTTTGGCAGTATATTCCATAACTGAGAACCATGACCAAGCACATCCTGACTTGAATAGTGTCCTGGTGTACTGCAGATAGCAGAGAAAGGTCTGAAGATGTAGTAGGCACATATGGGAGGCAACAGAGCCTTAGGAAAGTTTGGACTAAACCTCTCAGAATCCCCTAATGGCCAATGGTCCAAAAAGGCAACATTTCCAAGTTCTAAGTAAAGACAGATCTTGAAAATAATCCTGAGGCCCTTTCACATTACACAAATACAGCACCATGATTTCATTTTAACTTCTATGCTACGGAATCCTGGGGTTTGCAGTTTAAGAAGGGGTGTTTTGAATTTTTAGTCAGAGAAAATGTTTAGCAGAGAACTCTACTGCTTCTCTAGACTATAAAACCCAGGTTTCCACAGGATGCAGGCATGATAGTAAAAGTGGAATCATCGCGCTGTTATTGTACAGTGGGAAAAGGCCCCTGGTCTCAGATTGTTTAGAATGATCTGTTTATACAAGACACAGAAGGGCAAGGAAAGTACTTTTCCATGCAGTGGCTCTACATATATTCTTTAACAGGCTCCTCTCTTGTGTACTGGACTCTTTGCACACAGCATCCACACAAAGACTTATGTTCTTTCTGGACCATCTTTCCCCAGTCTGCTACCCTTTGGATGTGTTGACCTAAAACTCCAAGAATCCTCATCCATCTTGAGAAAGCACCAGTTTGAGAAAGGCTGCTCTGAACCAAAGATGGCTGACAGGCAATAATTCTTTGAACTGCAAAGCCAGTTAAAAATACCTGCTGATATAGGCTGGTGGCTTAGTTTATATTGTCAGTACATACACACTATACATACATACAACTGCACATGCATGCCCTTGTTACCCAATAGGAAACTGTATAGGGAGGAATGACTGGTGGAATTATTTCTGAAAAATGATATTCCTGAGCTTAACGTATCAATGTAGGGATTTGCCTATTTGTTCCTGGAATATATTTATGTACTCAGAAAAGCACACAAGGGGGAAGCCTTCACAGCACTGTAAATATTTATCAACCCAAACAAGCGCCCCAGAGCTTGCAGCTGTGAGATGATTTTTTTTTATTCTTTTTAACCCAATCTGAAACTGATCCGGCATTTTTTAACACAAAATGAGCCATCAAGCCTGGCAGACGGCCAAAGGACTTAAATACAGACATGCATACACACTGAACCATCTGCCTGTCCCTTGGATGCCTCCTGGTAATTAAAGCCAACACAGCAGGGACTGCATGATAATGACATCCTTCCTTTTAAGACAGTGGCAAGGAGAGATGTCAGGTCTTCCACAGTGGCAGTGGAAAAGTAAATGACTAGGGCCACCTTTTTACAACTGACTGATGCTAGCGCAGCTGACCAGCAGACTTAACGAGGCAGTTGGATGCCTGGCCTACAGTAATGAATGTTTGTTAAGCATTTTGGATGCTACAAAGCACTTTACATGAATAGCAGTAGCTGACACAGCTTAAGCAAATCTTATTGTGCCCCTACCAAAATAAACTTACCACTTCAGATATATGATAAAACCAAAACCCTTAGTAATTAAGAGCAGGAAGAAGAGAAAATTGCATTACCACCATAATTGTCACAACAGAGCTTGAAAAGTCTCTTCTTTCTTTCTTTCTTTCTTTCTTTCTTTCTTTCTCTTCTCTCTCTCTCTCTCTCTCTGTTTCCTTCCTTCTTGGACTATGACTGGCTGGGGGATTCTGGGAGTCATAGCACAAAAACGTAACATTTCCAAGCTTTGGCAGGCATATGTTTGTAATCAGGTACCCCAGGGTGTGTGAGCTGGGTGTGTGAGCTGCGTCTGCAAACAGGGCAGTCTTTCATTCCAAGTTCGAATCTCCATTTGGCCACAAACTGGAGATTCCCTGACTCACAGTTCACATTCTCAGCCACTGTGGTGCACCAGCTTTCTATTATTGTCATGACCATGTATTTCAAGGTAATCACTATAATCAGCATACTTATAAATACTGGTTATAGCTACAGTACCACTTATGGCCAGCTGATTGGTACACAACCTGCTATCAGGTGTACCATAGAGAAAGTGGTGGTTTGCTACACCAGAAACAAAAACATATCTGGATTCTGCCCCAAATAATCAGACTGAACGTTACTCTGCAATTTTTCATTCTGCCTAGTTCAGATCTGGAACTTTTAGGATACCTCTTTCTTAAACAAAAATTAAGAAAATACATGACCTAGGCCTTCCCACTCTTCTGCATTCCAAATGTTCACAACTACAGCAGTTACCATCCCCAGCTGGGTAGTGCTAATCACTGCAGTCTAATACACCTGGAGAATGCTAGATTGGAGAAGGCTACACTGGCTCAAAAGTGCTGCAGGCATAGTATTCCTCAAGATGAGGTTTTAAAAAAAACTACAAAAAAGCAACAGAAGGAGCTATTTGACAGCCATTTAGTGTCACAAGCATCTTTAAGTTTGCCTTGTTTTTAAAGTTCATTGTTTAAAGTACTGCTGTTTAATAGGATCCGTTAGGCAACAGATCCTATTTGATTTTGGAAACTAAGGAGGGTGAATCCCAGTTAGTACTTGGATGGGAGACCACCAATGAACAGCAGGTGCTGTGGGCAGAAGGTTGTTGTGATTATACAAAAGGGAAAGAGGACTAAGTATTCTATCATGGAGGAAAGGTGGAATATAAATGTAACAACATTACTGCATTTGCACCACACTCCAATCAAATATTTCATTTCGACAACTTCTGGCTATTAGAAGAGCTTTCCAAAAGATCTTTCACACTACACGATTATAGCACTTTGATTTCACTTTAACTGCCATGGCTGAATCCTAGGGAATCATTAGGTTTATAGTTTGAGAAACATTATCTGGCTGAGAATTCTAAATGCCTCTCCTTGAACTGCACATCCCAGAATTTCATAGGGCACAGCCATGATAGTTAAAAATGGAATCACAGCTCTATTGCTGTGCAGTTTGAAAGGGCCCCGGAACTTGACATAGCATTCAAAATTAACATGGCATCCTCTTAGTTTGCTAAATGCCATTCATACAGAATCTTCTTTGATTAAAGGCAGGGATTGTAGGCTACATTTCAGGCTGAGTACTCATTGCCTAAGAAAACCCTATGAAATTCAGGCGGTCAACAGCAAACTTGAAGGCACATCACACACCCACATGGAGGTTAGGAGAGCCTATGTAGCATAGCGGTTTGAGCACCAGACAACTCTGGAGACCAGAGTTCAAATTCCTGCTCAGCCATTGAAACCCACTAGGATACCTTGGCCAAGCCACACTCTCACAGCCTCAGAAGGAGGCAAAAACAAGCCCCCTCTGAATAAATCCTGCCTAGAAAACCCTGTGATAGGATTACCGTAAATTGGAAACAACATGAAGGCACATGACAACAAGCAGATTAGACACAAGTCACAAATGGAAGCCAATTTTTCTTGTATATCAATAAAAAGTATCATTAGATTTTTCATCCTTCCAGTTTCAATTCTATGCAGACATGGTTTTAGGGAAAAAAAGAAAAGAAAAAAATGCTTTAAAATAAGTGGCCCTCTATTAATACCAATCTTGCTGCATTCCTTCTATGTCCAGCAGATCTTGGGTTCAACTGGTGCTACAAACTTAAATTGGTACACTCAGAGAAAGTTGTTGTTATGTGACTTCAAGTAACCTCAGACTTACAGTGACCCCTTGATATGGTTTTCTTGGCAAAGTTTATTCAGAGGGAGCTGGCCAACTGTTTCCTCTGAGACTGTGAGAATGTGACTTATCCAAAGTAACCCAGTGGGAAACCATGACTGAGCAGGGATTTAACCCTGGTCTCCCTGCGTCCATGTCCAATACTCAAACCACTATGCCACACTGGCTTTTGTAGGAAAGGCAAGACTGGAATTTATATTCCAAAGATTCCACCCTTTGGCATACACCAAAAACAAGGGACAAGCTAAAGAATTGGAGGCAGACACTCTCAAAATATAACACTTGCTTTTTGTGGTCTGCTCATCATTTGTCTCCTCCCCCCATCCCCCCTCTATAGATCTATAGATGAGCTGTATTTGTTTAGCAACCTGTTCCCCCTCCACAGATGAGCTATATTTGTTTAGCAACCTGCCACTGGGCAGCAAGGGAGACCTGGCAAGCCAAGACTGCAAACAGAGTAGGAAAAATGCTTCTCACAGTGCCTTGCCCTGTCTCTCCATCTCCACTCAGAGCACAGCAGCATTTTGATTCACACTTCCACCACCTCCCACAAGGCCTCTGGTGCTCCTGCTGCTGTCTCAATTGCAACGGAGGCTCCTGCAGCCTTCTCAACATTGGCTTAACGCCGATTAGCCCTGACACCATTCTGGCGTAGGCTGCGGGTGTGAGTGGGGAGGGAGAAAAGGAATGAACAGAATTGGTTTGTATGTGGGCCAAGCCAGCAGCTGTCCTCAATCCTCCTCAACGCAGGGGAGCCCTGTTTCTTGTTTGCAGAAGCCAAGGCTCAAATGAGAGACATAAGGAGGCAACCAATGTGGGAAACGCTAGACCAGTTAAGTGCTGAAAGGTATGAGAGAAAAGGAGGTGGCTCTCCCAGGCAAGACAATGGGCAGATGTTAAAAGCAGGCCTCTAAGTGAGTAGCAAAGAAGGCACTGAACCATGTATTTTACAAATGCTCTTTCAAAAGAGCAAACTTTCAACATTTTGTATTGTTTCAAGAGACCTGCAAGGAGGAAATCTTATCAACAGAACGATAGGCTCTGTGCCATCATCTGTCTACGCAAAACACGAAAACAAAATCCTGCCTGCAGCATGTAATTTGTGTCAAGGATAAGCCACCCCTATCTGGAGCCAGCTGTTTATTGCCACAGAACTCTCCCCCCAGCACCACGCTGGTTCCCATAGCACCGCAGGCCTGCACTGAACACATGCTGTTTAATGTTGCTTTAAAAAAAAAATTAAAAGAGAAATGAGTGCAATCAACGCAGAGAGTCCAACTCCGTCACTGAAACAGTCTCCACTGGTTGCAATCCAGTGAGATAACTGTTAGAATTCATGGAATTCAGCAATGGTGCTCTGGAGGCTGTAAACACAGTTACAATATTCTCTGATGTTTCAGGTCTCTGTAAGCATCAAGGCTGCACTCACAAGGGGAGGGAAGGGAGGACTCGTGAGCTTTTCTTCAGAAGGAGATCACACAGTTTGTTTCTTAATTTTAAACTTCTGTTCTGGCCAACCCATGCAAAAGATAGAAGATAAGCACTAGCTGCTTGAATTTACAATTGTGGCTAGTTTTGAACAGACTGTAGTCTCTGCCAAGGCCTAAAAATTATTGGATGACCTTGGAGCAGTAACTCTCAATTTCTCAGCTTGATCTACTTTACAAAGCTGTTGTGAAGAAGAATAAGAGAACCAGGTATGCTGCTTTTTTAGTTCACTGAAAGAAAGGCAGAAATTAAATGTAACTAATAATAACTACAATAGACAAAGATCTGTTTTACTTTAGGCTATTCTGTATTGAATCCTCTAATTTGCAGTAAATACATTAGGACTGCTCACTTCAAAATGTCTTGTTAGCCGTAGGCCTGGATGGATTGCTGATCATCAGATTCAAGCAGGAGGATTTTAAAACTGACACTGTTCCTTTTCAAGCAAGTTCAGAGCTTGTAGTTTTTTTACGCTGAGATGCAGTATCTTTGATGCCTAGCCAAGAGCTGAGAATAGTGTTTTCCAAACAAGAAGATCATTTGCCCAAATTATTGACTTAAGAGAGAACTTCCACCCAAATACTGCAAGCGTGGAGGCTGTTTTTATCTGAGAAAAATCCCAGCACTTGCTCAGATGTTCTGTCTTATTCCCTAGCCATCGAAGCTACTCCGATTTTCCCCACCAATATTCTTTTTCACTTCATCCTGATCAGGGTATATACTTGCAAGACATCAACTAGCTCATATAGATGACAGAAGCTTTGGTAACTAAGGGTGGTCAGTGGCATCTGGCAACCGTGATCCATTATACAATCCAACTGAACACTAGACTAAGGGAGCACAAGTTATAATTTGGCAAGTTATACAGTTCTAGTTTGGCAGTTCAGGAATACAACTAGAATCTAGTGCAGAGGCGTGGGCCCAAGTTGTCGTCATTATCATCACCATCACCAAAGAACAACAACATCCTTTTTCCAGTCTGGGACCAAGGCAGCTTACAAAGTTAAAACAGATAAAGCTAAAAGTTTTTATCATGTGAAATGTAAAACATAATTAAACTATCAATAGAATTAAAAGCAGTGCAAAGCATGACCAGAGAATTAAAAGCAGTTCAAAGCATAACCACTAAAAAGAAAAACAACATATGGACAATATACCACATTATGGAAGGTCCTTTTCTCCCTGAATAACCAGCTCTCAAAGTTCTGCTAAAACAAAACAATTTTCATCTGCTTATGGAAGGACAACAAAGTGGATATCAATCTATCCTTTTTAGGAGGGGAACTCCAGAGCCTGGGAGTAGCTACTAAGAAGGCCTTCTTGCAGGTTCTCGCATGTGTGAAGACTGTGGGATAGAAAGAAGGGCCTCCTCAAAATTTCTCAAAACACATACAGGGTCATGTGGGAGAATACAATCCTTCAGATAAACCGGACCTGCCTGGAGACCTGGGAAGACAAAGAAGTTCCCTGAGATTTCAAGCTGGCCTATTGAGTTAGGTGCTGAGGTGAAACAGGCTTCACCTTGACTCCAAAATAAAGGCAATGTTGGTTATCTGTTGGGCCTCTAAGGTGTGGCATTCTGCAAATATGGTGCTACAGCCGAGAGAGATCTCTCCCAGGTCTCTCATAAGATGTGTTTTTTCTTAGAGTAGGAGACAGGGGAGACTCCATTCCAGCAGATCTTAATGATCATATCAGGAGATATATACTAGGAGAGGTGCCTCCTCAGCCTGGCTTTGGGCTGCTTTCTGCATCCTTCCGAGAGTATTCCCTCCCTTCTTGTAGCCCTGAAATCAAATCATGCTTCAACAAACCTCCAAATCAGATTGTAGAAACAGATTCTGTTGCTATCTTATCAAGGAAATCTCTTTTTAAAAAGAAGCTTCTTTCATCTCAAAGTACAGTTTAAAAGAGAAGAATAAAGACTACTCAACCATCTTCACTTAACTAAAATCAGAAATAAGTAGTAGATAAATAAAAGTACTATTTCTTCCATTATGAATTGTAAGGATTATACAACTGGATAAAGCTTCTGAATCATCAGACCTTTCAATATCTTAAATTACTATCTTGTTAAACAAACAGGCAAACTGCTTCAAGGACTTCAAATAGTGTGTATGCACAAAAACCTCAGCAAAATTCTATGTACATATAAAAGAAAAGTCTATGCACTTACAAAGTGATCTGAAAATCAGCTTGCAGGGATTTTTAGCAAAGTGTGTCTGCATATTTATTATTATAGACAAAACAGGAGGAGGAGAAAGTAGTTCACATCCAATCCTTGTGACCCTTCAGGTTATAATTATTAATGTTAAAGTCATACAAATATGAAAACGCTGGAAGACAAGATGGCCAAAACACTCTGGGTGAATTCTTGACATAAATCCTGAGACTCCATCTCTTGTTGTTGTTAATTGCTGCCAAATTGGCTTTGACTTATTATGCCTCTTGAAATGAAAAACCTCTCAGAGAGCCTGTCATCAGCTGAGATCCTGCAGACTCAGGGATGTGGCTTCTTTGACTGAATCAATCCACCTGTAATGCAGTTTCCCTCTACTTTACTGTCCTCTACTTTACCAAGCATCACCACCCTTTTCTAACGAAACATATCATCAAGATATGGTCAAAGTATAATAGCCTCAGTTTGATCATTTTGGCTTCTATGGAGAATTCAGATTTGCTCTAGGATTCATTTATTGGTTATTTTGGCAACCCATGGAATGTTCTGCTGACAGCACATTTCAAATGAGTTGATTCTCTTCCTGTTAGCTTTTTTGCACTGCCTACTTTCAAAATCAGACACAGGAATCAGAAATATAATGGCATGGATGATCTTGGCTCCCTCTGACCTTCTCATCAAATTAAGAGGAAGACAGACAGCCCATTGTTTTAGAAAATGTTAAGAAAGCACAGAACTGATCCTCTTCACCTAGAGAGGAAGCGAAGATACTCAGATTTTGCAGGCCAGAAGCACCAAAAAAAAAAAAAGCTGTACAAAAAGACAGAAATCACTAGAAAACAGCAATCAGCTAGTTTTTTGAAAACTGATAACCAAACTCATTTCCTACAATATCCTGTAATAGGTGGATAATTTCTGACTATACAAGAGGTTAATTGCTTGTGAACTCAACCACAAATATGATGGGAAGCACTCTCAGAAAGAGAATACATAAACACACATTTGACTGTGATTATGTAAATACTGTCCTATAAAGTGTCAACCGTTACAGCGCTTCCAAACATGAGATGGCAAAAACACCCTGAATTTAGTATCACTGTTAAAGCTTTGCAGGCAAACACTCGCTTTGAATTATGCTGCCAAGATCAAAATCCACAGAACTGAAGGTAGAGACTCCGTTTCACTTTAACTTGCTTAATTAATCCATCACGGGCACTAAAAAAACTTGATGAGTTAGAGCTTGGAAAAGTTAATTTATTGAGACTATCTGCTGGCTGGGGATACTGGGAGTTGCAGTATTTAGAGGCTTTATATTTTCACAACCTGTTTTGCTAAAATTTGAGCACTTCAAATCAAAACTTGTTTGCCTCACTAATCAGACCACATACTTCAAAATGAAGACAACTAAACTTGGGTGCTAGCCAACTTCTTTCAAATTAAAGGAATACTCAGAGGTGGATTGACCAGTTCCTTTCTCTGAAATATTCCCTAACCAATTTGTGACTGACATCTTGCTAAGAAGGAATATATGCTGCAGATGTGAAAGACCACCAAAATACCTCCCACGCACATGTGGTTGTGGGATTCACCTAAATGTAATGTGCATGATTCCTCTGAATTTATATTTGATATCTAGAAAGCTGTTTTAAATACACTGTGGTAAAAACCTTGTAATCAGTTAGTTCATATCAAGCTCATTTGCCTTCCATGAGCTGGATTTGGAAAAGCTCCCAATCCTACAGAGTTCACATATGTCCATTTCTGAAACGTCTACTGAAAATGTTTCCATTTCTCCTGGGAAGTCTGTGCCAGCAGTATTACAGGAGGAACTAATATGTTTTCATCAAAACAGGAGTTCATGACTACACAGTTGACATTTCATTACCATTTCCAGTAGTGAGCATGGATAATGAAAGTGTGAGGCATGGACAGAAGATATAGCCCACTGTGCAAGAGTACAACATGCCCACAGTGTAAATCTGAGCTAGTGACTGGAAAACTAAATGGAACACCAGTTAATGCTGCAGAAAAGAGGTATCTGTGGTGAAACTATGAAACTACCAGCATCTTAAGGGCTTGAGGGAGAACTTTTTCAGTCCTATCACCATATCCAGCCCATCTGGTGAGGCTATGGGAAGGAGTCTTTTCAGTGGCTGCTCCCAGGCCACACAATTTCCTTTCATGAGAGGCTAGGCTGGCCCTCTTTCTACAGTACTTTTATTTCAGCAGCAAGCAAAGACATTTTTATTCAAACAGTCCCTTCATGATTACTTGGTTGCAGAGAATCTTTTTTATGGTGGTATACTGCATTTTTAAACTTTATTGTTAAGTTTTTAAACAATTTTATGCTTTTTTAAAACTTCAAAGCATTTTAACATGACAACTTGTTTGATTGTGTATTTTTTTTAAAAAAAATCTGGATTCTGGGTTTTTGTTTTGTTTTGTTTTTTTTAGCATTTTTGTGAGCCACCTTGGCTTCCACACTGGGAGAAAGGCAACTATACCCTATATTTAGTTAGATATATCTCAGATTCATATGGGAACACATACAGACAGCTCACATCACTGGTGGGCAATCTATGAGCTGTCTGTATGTGTTCCCCTATTTCATGAGGTCTTCATACTCTTCCTGCTGTGTCTGAGATGTTCCCATTTTTCATGAGGTCCTCATACTCTCACTAATTTCAAAAGCCCTCTATAAACAATCAGTCCAGGCCTTTGCAAACAGGAAAGAAGAAGAAAGATGAAGAGAAGGAACAAAGCAGAGTGTGTGGTATAGCAGGAATGAAGAAAAAAGGGATTGGCTGGCCCACTGTATCATTCCTCACTAGTATGGCAGCCTTCTATAGATTACAGCACCCAAAAGTATGATGGAGGAGGGCTTCCGTAGCACAAGCAAGGAAATCCCAGTAACAAGGACTGTTAAAGAACCACGATACATCTTAGCTGTGCTACACCATTTGAAAGGGTAGTGGTGGATATCACATTGTCGAATGTGCCACCATTTTAGTGAGAACTCCAAACTTCTAAAACATAATGCCAGTAGGAAGGGTGCATTCTCCCCAAGAGGTTAGCTTTTTTATTTGCAGGCATTTATGTTTGGATGGTCCTTCTTTTTGTGTAAGAATAGGAAACAATGGGGAGGGTCCAATGGGAGAGATAACCTCTTAAGATGTTCAAAAGATAGTATGTGAGATACCTTCTTTTGAGCATCTTGAGGTATGTCTTTTGTTTCTTCTGTGGACCTTTTACTTTAGTGTGACATATAGTCATGGGAGCAAAATAACATAATGTGGCTGCTCACTGGCCAAACAAAATTCATGGACAATGCTATGTACTTAGAAAAGCATTTCTACACAGGATCAATCTCATGGCTTATATTTACTGTTTGTGTGTTGGGAAGGCAGCTCACACATCTACTGTTTTTCTTCACTCTGAAATCTTGCTCCAAAAGTTGAAGGAAAGGAGCTTTTGGGCTATATCATCTCCCAGAATCTCCAAGTTAACATGGCTACTGGCCTTGCTAGCTGAAGGATTCTGAGAGTTTCAGCCCCCAAAAATAAATTCTTCTAAACTTGAGGGTAGAAAGCATCTCTCAAATTGTTGTGTTGTTCGGAAGTGCATCGGAAAAGGAAATCACCTAAAATGCAACAGAAGAGTTTTCAGAATATACATATACATAAAAAGACAATGATCATCATGCTACTCCATAGGTTTACCAGGACACCACATCAGCTAGTCACTGCACAACTGCTTAGTTTTACTTCAACATATAAGGTGTGCTATAATGAGGTTTCTGTAGTAAAAGCACCCTGTTTATTGCCAGAAGTTTTTTTTTCTCTTAGGGCATTTCAGATAAAACTCAGATAAAAAGAATAAATGAATATCAAGTCACAATACAGATGCAATTTTAGTGCAAGCCCTGATGTATTTTGCAACTTGTGAAAGTTGCCATAGAAACAGCAAAAGAAGCCAGATTACAATCCTTTTGCTCCTATGTGTCTGACATATGCATTTAGTTGAGAAGGTCTAAACAAGGTTAAAACCTAAAAAGGTCAGGATTAGCAAAAGAACGAACCTGCCAAACTTTGACAGAATCAGGGATTCCAAAAACTCAAAGATAGGCACAGCAATGGATTATTGTCTATATACTTACATCAAATTTGTTATGCCAATGAAAGTGAAGTTTCCATCAATATATGAATAAAGATGTCTTATATTCTTCAAACTACAGCACTGAATCTTTATAGGGAAACACACAGGTTTCAGGAAGGTATGTGAGATATTTTTCAGTGCTCCAGTAAGCAGGACTGACACCCACCTAATTCTCCCAAAAAAAGAAAGGATATTTTTGTTTTTCCATAACGCATACATTTTCCCTGTCATTTAAAAGTGGGTTTCTCTATTCTTGCACAAAAGAGAATGCTTATTTTTAAAAAGGGAACCTGCTGCCCGCAATTTTTAAGCTGTATCTGTATTAAATTGTTTTTTTTAAAGAACAGGCAACTTTTCAGTCAATCATAATATTTTATTTGATCACTGTAACAAAATCAAGTCTTCGTTGCAGTATTAGTTTTTAGAAGGATGCCAGCTATCCTACTACCAACTATGTCCATCAAGTTACTGGGTCATGTATTCACAGATTCATCAATTTTTTGCTCAAAATTCATCTTTTAGGCCAGTGGTTCTCAACCTGTGGGTCCCCAGATGTTTGTGCACTTCAGCTCCCAGAACTCCCAGCCACTACGGTCAATGCTCAGGGCTTCTGGGAGCTGAAGTCCAAAAACATCTGGGGACCCACAGGTTGAGAACCACTGTTTTAGGCAGAGACAGTGAAAGAAACACTAGGGCCTATATGCACACTGGTACCTTATTGGTGACATATGCAGCCAAATCCAACTTACGTCTCTATATTTCTTGTTATTGTTGATAAAGAGGGATGTATTCACTGCTTCTGTCATGCAATGGCCCCTTGATCACTGAACTCACCTTTCTCCTGTGAGAACCCCTGCACACATTGAGTGGCCACGGATGGCAGAGAAAAATCTCACAGTGTCTGGTTATACCTTGATGCACAATTATGATGTCATCATCCAGGACCTCCTGGCAGTGCTCCAAAGGCCTTGGAAGATAGTTGTGTCCATCCAACTATAGTAAGGGTACACAAATGTCAGAGACTAGGGGCCACATTAGGAGACCTAAGAGAGCTGTACTTAGCTGCAACAGAATCTCAGGTCTGGTTTCCAAACACTCTGTAGGGGGTATGGGGACTTTTTCACCATGTTTGGGGGACACTTTGGGCATCATGTGGCCCACGTACTGCACTTTTCTCATCCTTAAGCTGTAGGAATGTGAGTGGCTGTTCCACACCTTCTCCCAAGTGGCTGTGTGGTGATGGGGGCAGAGGAGAATGGTGAGTGAGCCATGTGAAGAGAAGGGTACAGGTTGGCATTCCACTTGATAGAACTTTATGTTCCAGGTGATGCAAGATACCGGCCAAAACTGTTAAGTCTCAACTAAAGGAGACTCACTGAATCAACAGAATTCACGTAAGCATTGACTTACCTGGATTTAAGCCTTGGAAGCAATGCCATGCTCACTTATCTGGATTAAGAGGACTTACTTCTGCACAGACATATACAGTATTGTGCTGTGGCCTTTCAATTCTGATCCACCCAACTACAGGGCTGCCAAAAGTAAATTTAGGCCTTAGTGAATTTTTTTGTTCACGCAGTTCCTACAGCTGATCTCCAACATCAGATCTGGATAATGGGAAGGTGCTGCTGGTAGTGACCACTCGCTGGCTGGCCAGGTAACCATGTCTGGGCCAGGATGGTGGCTTGGCTCATGTGGGAAAGGGGCCCCTGGGTCTTCATGAGGTAGAGTGAACAGAATAAGAGGTTCTTTTCCTACTCCCCTCCTTCCCTCCCCTCCACAGGCCAGGAACAGACTGTGGAGACCTGCTGTCTGGAAGGCTTCATAACAGGGATGCTTGCAAGAAGGGTGAAGAAGGAGAAACTGGCAGCCATCTGGTGCAGCAGGCAGGAGAATGGAGGAGGGTCTCCAGGGCCTGTAGCCTAGCTCTGCTGGGTATAGCAAGACCTTCCTCCTTTCCTCAAATGGTCAGGCCACTTCACTCACCAGCTGTAGGAGTAACTCCTGAGGAGTCCAACCTCCTTTCCTGGCTCACCCAGTAGCACTTCTGAGCCATTGTGGGACTGGCTAAAAATGTTAACATGCAATTTCAAATTCTGTTATATCACTTATTTCTTTTAAGTGGGTGGGAATGTACAATGCCTTATTTAGGGCAGTCTTTTGGATCTATTGAACTACCATACTTACCATCACAAGACAGCATGGCATACAGTCAGGCTTATTCACAAATACCAGGTTTAACATTGTGGCAGGGGGAGGTTATCGAAAATTACAATAGTGATTGCAATGGAAGAGTCTTCTAGAGGCAAACAAATTGAGAAAAACTTGTCTTCTCAACCAAATCTGACGCAAACACAGACTTTTTTATTTAATGTAAAAATTATTACAACCAACAAGAATAAAACTGTTAGGATCCAACAGAATGTTAAAACCTATAAAGGTACTTAATCCCATTTTATATATTTAATGTTAATTGGAACGTTTACAAAAACACTTTAGAAACAGAACCTCCCAAAAATAAAGACAGTTCTTTACAATTAAAAATGAAAGGAATCTGCAGATGAGAATCACACAGAAGGTACATTTAAGAACTAGCAAATAATGCTTGAAAACTCAATGCCATATTCATGTTAATTCCAAAACATAAAATAAAATAAGAACATTACATCTGTACTGTTAATTGCTTTCATGTTTTGCTAGTTGCCTTATATTAAGTGACAAGATGAAGTCTCTGTTTATAGAAGGGGAGAGGGAAAAGGAGAAACTGCCACTGGTGTTTATTTATACAGCTAGAAAGAGTGAAAATTAGCTGTGAACTACGAATTTCCAATGAATTCCAAAACATAACAGCTTTTCCTAAGTATATCGAGCGAAACAATCTTTTTCCTTAAAGGAAAAATGACATATGTGACACTAATTACTGTTTAAAATCTTTTACCAAGTGAGACATTACCATCATAACATTGCCAATGTGCAGGCATAGCACTCCCAGTCTACTAATCTTGATTAAAGCAATTGTGGTCATCTAGAGGACTTCTACAGTACCAAGGACAGTTCCAGTACTCAATAGATCTCTTCCTTCACTTACCTTCTGGACTAATGCCACCCCTATAATCCTACAGAATGAAAAGAATGTGTGAGTATATGCACATGCACATCTCCAAGTTGCCTCTCAACATATGGAGACCTCATGAATTCCCATGGGTTTTTTTAAGCAGGGAATATTCAGAAGTGTTTTGACAACTCCTTCCTCTGAAATACAGTTGACAGCAGCTAGTATTCATTGGTAGTCTCCCATCCAAATACTAAGCAGGTTTGACCCTGCTTAGCTTCCAAGATCAAACAGGATCTTGTGCCTTTGGGGTATTTAGGCCACTAATGTAAAGAACAGCCCTACTTATATCCACCAATGATAAGGAAGGAAGAAGTAGTAAAAAGCCAATGTGGCATAGTGGTTAGATAGTTAGGCTGGGATTTGAGAGATCCATGTTAAAATCCCACTCAGCCATGAAAATCCTTGGGTGCTCTTGGGCCTGTCAGTCTTTCTCAACTGACCTACTTCACAGGATTGTTGTGACAACAAAGTGGGAAGGGAGAACCATGTATGCCACATTAAGCTTACTGAAGTAAAAGATATAGAATTAAAACTGTAAAGATAATTTTCTGACACTGTGTGTGATGATGATGATGACGACGACGATGATGATGACGACGACAGTGATGATAGAGGTGAGCATGATTTTTCATTACAAAAACCAAGACATTTAACACTCACTGCTTATCCCACACCAGTGCCCTGAAGCTCTATTGGGCTTATGCATGACTTTTCACTGTGGAACTCATATTAACAAAGACTAAACTGCACTCGGGCACAATTTCCTTTTGCCACCTGAGTCATGCCAATGTTCACATGGCACATAAGTGTTAAGGTAAAAGAAGCCTCTATGAACAGAAAGTAAAAGCCTAAGACAATTCTATGCAGCTAAGAACCCTGAGGTTACCCAGCTGTCATGCTTTTAAATATTAAGCGACATTCCAATATACACAAATTGCAAGCAAAACTTTGCCAACAGCCAGCATGGCATAGTGCTGAGAGATTGGACTTGGACTAGGAGACCTGGGTTCAAATAGCAAGTTGGACTTAACATTCATTGCATAACCTCGGGTCAAATACTATCTCTCAACATAACCTACTTCACAAGGCTGTTGTGATGATACAAAAGGGGAGGAGGACTAAGTATTCTACCATGGAGGAAAGGTGGAGTATAAATGTAACAACATTACTGTATTTCCATCACCCCTCAATCAAATATTTCAGTTCGATGACTTCTGGATATTAGAAGAGCTTTCCAAAGGACCTTTCACACTACACAATTATATCACTTTGGTTCCATTTTAACTGTCATGGCTGAATCCTCGGGAAAAAAATTTCAGAAATCCTATACCACTAGACAGACATAGAGCAGCTGTAGGCAAAGGGTAGCCCATAGGCTGCACCTGGTCCCTACATCCTGCTTTTGTGACCCCAAAGCCTCCCACCTGAGCCCCCAATCTTTCTAAAAAGATGTAATTTGGGAGCAATCGTTGACTCAAAACCACACGACCCGCCCCCCGAATGCATGAAAAAACACAAAATATTCCTCACCTTCACAAACAATCCAGAACCCTGTATTATTTCCAAATATCTCAATATTCCTCTGCAGTCCCTCTCAAACTGGTGACAGGAAGTGACACTTCTTGACACTTTCTTGCCATTTTGGCAGAGATTGCAGAGGAAAGTGGAGGTACCTGGGCTTGCTGTGGAGGCGGGGAGTCTGAGAGGACATATTCCTGGGTCCCTGCATTTGCAATAGAAACTGTTGCCCACTTTATCATCACCGCAAGTTGCAAAATACAACGAATGGCCAGCAAGCTTTGCAGCAGTTGAGATTTGAACCCAGGTCTTTCTATTCCACATCCTGATGACTCTTGACAATATACCACATTTGCTTTAACTGCAGCTGCCTACTTTAGAACACAAGTCAGAGAAACTTAACCACCTTAAAATTATAGCCATCAAAGAGAAAAGATAAAACCTATTATTACAGAGGCTTCAACCCTCCCCTTATCTCAAAACGTCACCATCTACTTTCTGTGAGAAATTTCCACTCTGTTACATTTGTTTTCCAATAGATATAGGAGATCTGCAGATGGAGAAGAAGGTTAAGTGAAGGATCAATAACACACTTCACAGGGTAGATTTATGGAACAAAGAAATCCATTCTCTCCTTTCTGAACTCCTGCCCTCCAAGGCCTGTGAACACCACATGATGCTCCCCCATGGGTAACATTTTTGTAATTGCGCTTGTGATTTAGCTAAGTGATGTGGACCTTCCATGTCGCCAGCCTTCCTGTCCCTTATTGACTGTTCGTGAAAAAGATGTACAATCCATCATTCTTTCCACTCTTACCCTCAGCAGTAAATTTATAACCTGATATTCACTATGCCAGTTTAAGACGTCTTGTAATGGCAACATTTGCCTTCCTAAAGGTTCTCAGCAAATACAGAAGTTAACATAGCACATCCATTAATTTTTTTCTCTATAGCTGCAAGTAATATGTTGACAGTTATTTTATAGCCTGCAAGTTCTATATGTGTATGTTTCCCTGAGAGAAAAGCTAATGGGATCTAATCACAAGAAAAATGTGCATAAAACTACAGCTTTACTTTGTCTAGAAGAGAGTCAATTCTGCCCTGGAAAGTATGGTCCTGGGCCATCAGTCAGCTACCTAATGGGATGGTGACTTAGGCGCCCCTCCTAAGAAAGGTGACATAAGAATGCACTTGAGGTAACTACTGCCAGATTTTCAGATTTCTGCACAGAAGCAGCTGTGGAAGCACAGAACTGGGATCAAAATAGATCTCATCATCTCACCTCCATCATTCAATGACATAAAATATCCTACAGATGAGCCTGGAAAAGTTGCTTTTAGGGACTGCAACTCCCAAAATCCCCCAGGAATGATGAACCTATAGGTTCAACACCTTGAACAGCTCCTTTATAGTTCAGAACAAAATCCCAATTGGATCCATCACCACAGTGACCCAAACAGTGGAGGTTGGTACCTCCTAAGCTATAAGGCTGGTATCTAAGATTCTTTTTCCTGGCATCCAATATCTGAACGAATGGCACCCTGTAAATATTGTGGAACTGTAACTTCATTGATTACTTCTTTAAAAAAAAAAATTCTTGACAGAGTAGTTTCCCAAACCTATGTTTTAAAAATAAACAAACACACTTGTATCAGAAGAATTCCCACTGGCACAGGAAAACGAATTCATTTTCTTCACTCCCCACTTGAGAAAAGCATCAGTCTTCATGAAGATTTAGCACCTGACTATCTAAGTGCAGAAGCATTAATACGTGGGCTAATCTCTCCACAGCACCTATCTAGACAAATCCGCTTAGACATTTAGCTAGAGCTACATTATCCTGGTGTTTTTCTACTTTCAGACCCATATAACTGCAAGGACATTTCAACTGAAAGGATCAAATGTTTCAAAGAAATAATTTATGGATTTGACTATGGAGCCACAACTACAGGAAGATGGTTCCTTCATTTACAGAGAATGTGAGATGCTAAGTTTAAAAACAAAACAAAACCTGAGAGCACAATAATTGAGAGAGGGAGTTCAATAAGCCTTTGAGATGGTTTTGATGACCTAGGTCTCCTTTGCTCTTCATGGAATGTGGAGGCAAACTGAAGCAGATGCCTCAGGCAACAGAAATAGCGGCAAATTGCTAGATATTTACTAAGTAATCGCTGTGTTCATACTGTCAGGGCAAGGGGAAAGGTACTTATGGGATATAGATAGAAAATAGCTTCCCCACTCCCACATATGTTAGAATAACTTGCTGTGCTTTGAATGTTATTCACTTTGATGGGAGCAGGATTTGCTGTTCCCTTTCGGACAGTGAAACGTCTTGAGTTGGTTGTGGCTAAAGTGTTTCACTGTTGTCTCTCTCTCTTCATGCCTAAATACTCTGAAGTCATCATATCCTACTTATTTCAAGAAGTTAAGCAGGGTCAGTCCTGGTTAGTACTTGGAATGGAGACCACAAGGGAATACCAGGTGCTCCAGGTTACAATCAGTGGAAGACAGTGGCAAACCACTCCTGCATATTCCTTGCCTAAGGAAACTATACAATTCAAACAGTTGTCAGAAACTGACAGGCAAATGAAGGCACATACTACTACAACTGTCTCCACTCCCATCTGCCCTAGAAAGTAGTCACCTGTGGCCACTTATATAGGTACTCCACGCCAAATAATTTGCCTTGCCTACCTGTGTCTTGTCCCCTTCTAAAATCATCTAAGCAAGAAGCCATAAATTAACTATACCTTATGTAAACCAGTGTTTCTTTTTCCCCCCTCAATCTACCACCCACAAATCTCATTGGGTAACCCTTGCGTGTGTACACGTGCCACATATTGATTTATGGTGATCCCAAGAATTTCACAGGATTTTCTTAGGCAAGGAATATTCAGAGGTGGTTTGCCACTGCCTTCCTCTGAAATATAGCCCACAGTAACTGTGTGGTGTTGAGCACTGAACTACAACCCTGGAAAACTTGGAAACCCACTAAGTGATCTTGGGCACATCATATACTCTCCGCCCCCAGAAAACCCCATCTTAGGGTCACTGTAAGTTGGAAACAACTTGAGCAAATAAACAACAAATCTGGTATTCCTTGTTAGTCCCCTGTCGAAGTTTAACCAGGCCTGATTTTGTCTGGCTTCCACGTCAAAAGGAATCTGGTCCTTTAGGGCATTTAAGTCCCCACTGAGTGACCCTTAGTTTACTGTTAAGGGAGGGAGAAAAACTGGCTTGGTGGTTTGCACAGACTAGCCAAAAAAGAGGGGTGGGGGTCTTTGTCCTCAAGGAGTTTACCAGCTACGTGTAGAGTAGGAGGAAGAGAACAAACAATGGACATGAGTGGGCAAGCTTCCTTGTTAACTGATTATCAAACTCCATCTGTGGACCTGTACTTTGCAATCAGGAGGGAAAGATCCCTGTAAAGGAGGCAGATGCTGTGCTTAAAAATGGCCAGAAGAACTTATTTTCTCCTCCGCCTGAACCCCCATGGAGTTGCCTTTGTATACCAGAAGGAGCAGAGCAAACAGACAGCTGCAGACACACACATACACACCAAACTACAGACTGCTTCCACATACAACTGCAGCTTGACTTTAAACAACACAGTTTTCCATATGTTCTGAACTTAATTTATTTACAGACACAAATAAATATTGTTTATTACCCAAAGAGAAGCTACATTAACTAATGTAGCTGCCAGTGATTCTATTTTGGTGATGTTACACTTGACATGTTTATTGTTTCCACAATCCAAAGGTTATTTAGGAAGACACCTTGAGCATGGTCTCCCCTTGGGGTCTTAAAAAGGATTTTTCCCCCAATTATACTATCCCCAAATCTTTGAGGTGACCATTTCATAACATATTATAAGGGGACAATATTAAAGAAGATGCAAGAGTACATCCAGCACTAACTGTGACTGAATTACAAATAGATCTGGTATATACATATATTTAAAAGATTTTTCTTCCATTTTGTTTTCGTTAAGCATTCCACTCTTTTGCATTCCCTTAAATTAAGACTTACTTTCTTAATAAATATAAAGGCTTGGAATAATTCTCACCACATTCAATCGACAACAAAAAATGGTTTTGCATGCAAATTGCATTATTGCTGCTCGCTAACAAAGGTTTTCACAAGCAGATGGCAGCCTGGAAGTCCTGCAGATGCGTTGTTTGTAGAGTGCAAACTAGGCCCCAATGCCCATCAAAGTCAAGCTTCACATTGTGAAGCACTGACCCTAACAAATCCATTTTGTTTCTCTGTCACTGTGTAGCACTCGACAAATGAATCTGGCATAACAAGAGCGGGTGGTGGAAGAAACAGGAGGAAACCTTAAATACAAGCTCTTAAATATAAAAACCTCTAGCATTTCTCGCTCTGTGTACACTAGAAGGAACTGGGAGATCCATTTTATTTATCTGAAAACATTTAGGGTTGGAGTCATGTTTACTGACACTTATTTCACAAATTCAAAAAAATGAATTGGACTTAAGGCAGCCATGATTGACTAAAGTCCCACTGACTTCAATGGTTCTACTCTAAGTATGTCTAAGTGTGGATCTATGTGGCACAAGGGTTTGAACTCACCCAGAGTCAACATGTTCATGATTGCAAGAAGATGTTATCTGAAATTACAAAATAGGAGGCCAGATTGTTTTTCTAGGAGTATTTGGGTCTTACAAATTGAGACTGTGCATGAACTGTGACAGCCTCTTGATACATAGGCAGCCTTCTTAGAAATGCAAAGCAAGCTACCACCAGACACAGATCCCATTTATAACTGTTCAGAAGTTCATATCATCATTTCAAGGCTTGCTTTTTAATTCTATGTGCCTCATCTCACCACAGTTTCAATTGGAACATGCTTCCATGGCAGGGATGGGCAACTTCAGCAAGTCTGGGATCATCCTCTCTGCCAAACAGATTTGCTGTAGGTTGGACACACAAACAATACTGTGACAAGAAAGTGATCACCTCCAGTTTTTAAAATATCCTAATTTTTTTGCTTAAAGCCAAGCTCATGGAAAGCTAGAAACATGTTTTGTTTAAGGAAAAACTACACTTTGTATCCATCTCTCCAACTATGTTTCTGCTTTTCTGTAAACATGAAAGATACCTTACAACATACATTTTTTTAATAATTTTTATTGAATTTTATTATTAAAAATATACAAATATTAACGAAACAAAATCAAAGAAAAAAAAGAAAAGAAAACAGAAAGAAAAAAAACCAACTACAATTATTACAATATTACAATATACCACATGCAAACACAACTACAATTATATTACAATATTACAATATACCACATACAACACACAACATACATACTATATGATTTAGTTTTCCACACTCAGTTATATCCTTTATTTCTATCTTTGTCCTTTGAGTCAGTTAACCAACCCTGTAACTCTCTTTGGCCTCTCTGATTTCTAGCCCCATTTAAAAATCCCTAACAAGATTTCCCACAATTACGTTAACCCTTCCTTTTCACAACATGAATTTTTGATTTGTTGAATTACTTTTTCCCATTGTCCTGAAACCTTATTCTCACTTTCTCCTCTTATTATACCAGTTAATTTATCCATTTGAATAACCTCTAACAATTTCAATTCCCACTCTTCAATCAATGGTGCAAGCCTGACTTTCCATTTCCGCGCTAAGACTAATCTTGCCGCTGCTGTCATATAAAATAATTGTTTTCCCATAGTCCTGTCAAGATCTTTCTTCCACATCGATAACAGATATACCTCAGCTGTCATTTCAAATTGAATATTTAGTATCGATTCTATCCGCCTATGCATCTCTTTCCAGTATCTTTTCACAATCTTGCACGTCCACCATGCGTGAAAAAATGATCCTATATCTTCATCACATTTCCAACATTTGTTGGAATATTTACTTGTCATTACTGCCAATCTCTGAGGAGTTAAATACCAACGAAGATACATCTTAAAAATATTCTCTTTGATATCTTGACATAATGTATATTTCATTGTTTTAGTCCACAATCTTTCCCATTGTTCCATCATGATCGGATGATTGAAATTTTGGGCCCATTTAATCATAGATGGTTTTACTACTTCATCCTCAGTATACCATTTTAATAATATCTTATAGATACTAGAGATTATTTTCTGTTCCTTCACATATAACACTCCATTTAATTCCTCTTCTACTAATTGATAATCACTATTTTTAATATCAATTTTTAATTTTTCATACATCTGCCTATATAATAACCAATGACATTTGATTCCTGAGTCATTCATTTCTTGTTGAGATTTAATTCTAATTTGTTTTTGTTGTATTGCTAACATATCTTCATATTTTATCCACTTATCTGATAATATATTTTCTTTCTTATAAAACACTTCATGTGACGAAACCCATTTTGGAGTATTCCTACAAGCTTGAACTACATATCTTTTCCAAACTTTAAAAAGGGCTTTCCTAAGATAGTGTCTATCAAATTCCTTACTATTTCTCCCTCTATTAAACCATATAATAATGCCAACCCTGTCCTAATCCATCACCCTCTATCTTTAATAGTTTACTGTTTTCTAACTTAATCCAATCTCAAACCCAACTTAAAGCACAGGCATGATAATAGAGAATCAAATTTGGTAAAGCCAAACCCCCTCTATTTTTTTCATCTTGTAATATCTTCATTTTAACCCTGGGCTTTTTCCCACCCCATATAAATTTACTAATTTCTTTTTGCCAATTTTTAATAATCTTGTCATTTTGTATAATTGGAATATTTTGAAACAAAAACAGTAACCTCGGTAAAATTGCCATCTTAATCGTAGCTATCTTACCCAACCATGATACTTTTAAATTACTCCAATTTTTTAAATCTTTTAAATCTTTTAAATTAAATTAAACATGAAAGATACCTTACAACATACATTAAAACAAACTACTACAAAAAAAAGGCGGGAGTTTGAAACATTTGCATGCCTATACTCACCAGAAGACGATTATTATTTTATGTATGAATTTCATGTCTCTTTTTCCATATTTAAAGCACTGACCTTGAAGAGTTTCTCATACACAAATTTAATTTTATTCATATTTATGGATAGTTTAGTTTTATAAAGTTATAGTCCTTTTTCTTCTATAATATTTATGTCTCATATTAGCAAAAGAATTATTTCTAAACGAAACAGGAGGGGGAAAACGTGATATTTTTGACCACCAGAAGTAAACATTATATTTTTGACTACCAGAAGTTCACTCATGGCCTGAGTGAAGACACGTGTGAGTGCTTCCCCACATTTCTCACCCAGAGGTGTCCTCCTGCTTTGTCCACAGCTGGCCACTGACTGCCATTTTGGTAACACTGGATAAAAATTTTTGTCCAAGAACTTGCTGAAAGAAAGAAGTGATTGCATTCACCTCTGGATCAGCCAGAATTGTCTGGAAACATTTACTTCCCATTTCCAAATGGCCTTTATTCAGTCATTTATTCATTTCTGGCACTCATATACTACTTTTCATTTTAAAAATCCCTAAGCAGTTCACAAGAAAAAGATAAAACAGTATCTAAAAGGATAAAATGATAAAATGGTAAGAGCAGTGAAATCTACCAGTCCATTCATGAAAAGCCAGCACGACTGGAAGAGTTAACAATTCAGAAAAAATGAAAAGGAAAACGCCTGGATAAGAGAGAAGTCTTGAGCTGAAAGTAGAAACATTCAGTACTGGAAGTTCACTTCATTTCAATGGAGAGGCCACACGGTACATGGTAGGAGCCACAACAGTGAAGCCTGTCTTTCACACCACAGCCAAACAAGCCTCACTAGGCCACACTACAATAAGCAGAACCCACTGTAGGAAATAAAGGCTCAGCTAGGGGAATGAGGAGAGCAACACTTTAGGAGATTGTTTTAGGATACTAACAACTAAACATTCCTCCAGACAAGGCTAGTGCGTCAGGAGGTTGGCAGTATCTGTTGCTGTAGTTCTATATTTTTCAAACATTTCTGTTGTTCTGGATTATTTTCTGGTAGTTCCTGGCACCAGCCGGAACATTTTATTCTCACCCTTAAACTGATTCCTTTTGAATTCCAAAACATATAAAACAATATGTTCCCTTCTTTACTCCTTTGTTTTTTAAAGTTATAGTGTTATAGTGCATTAGTGAAATAATACCTTTTCACTATAACTCTATATCTTAAAAAAAAATCAAAGTATTCAGAGAAGGGAATTTTTTCTTTCAAAACACAGGACAATATCTGTACACTTACTGGCCAGACCATGTATGATTGCTGGAGCCAATCAGAAACAGTGCTTGGGGTTTTTTAAAAAAAATGTTTCAGGTATACCACTCCCAAATGTCCCCCAGATCGGCAGAGGGATTCCAGGAAGTGCAATCAAAAAAGTAGGTTGTCATAGTTCTGATCAGATCTTTTGTTAGAAAAGAACAACGAATGTTCTAAACAGGAAGTTGTTTGCTCAGGCCATTTATTCCAAGAATAAAAATGTGCTTCTGTAGTTACACACAAGTGTGCAGTCTGAATGACAGGGAGATTGGTGCGTCTCAAAGTTCTCTCAAGAACTTAAGTTCCAGAGTTCTCAGGCATAAGCAGGATGGACAGAAAACGCAGCAGAAGCATAATTAGACAATGTGATCCCAGGGAAGTGGGTACAAGTATTGCAGCCAATCAAAAAGTTACAGAATAATCATTAACTGTTGCGGGACTCTCCTTCAGAATGGGTGTTATATTAAACAATAACAGCAAAGATAGAAGATCAGTTGCTTTGACATGGGAGAAAAGCTCCAGTGTTGACCACTGTGTCCTGTAGAAATTATTTCTTTCATGATTGTATTTATGAAATAGGAACTGTGGGAGAGGGCATCCCCAAAGTAGTGCTTGAGGTCTGTTTAGGAGGGAGGGAAGCAAAGAATTCCTACAGGGACAGAAGTTGAACAAATACTTCATAGTACAACATGCAAGCGTAGACTTAGCTAAAGTAAGAGGCACAGCTCATAGCCTCTGGCCTAACCCGGGGCCCTTTCACACTACACAGTTATAGCACTATGATTCCACTTTAACTGCTGTGATTACATCCTATGAATTCCTGAGGTTTGCAATGTGGTGAGGCACCAGAGTAGCTCACTGGCTAAGAATTCAAACACTCCTCCCAAAACTGCAAATTCCCCCAGGATTCTATGGGACGTAGCCATAGCAGTTAAAGTACAAACACAGAGCTCTTATTTCATACTGTCGAAGGGTCCCTGGAGCTGTCTGAATTAAGAGCAAAACCAGAACATCCTTGCCTGTTACAAATATCGCTACAACTCATCTTCCTGTAGGGCCTAGACAAGTCCAAAAAACCCTCCTAGTATTTCCAAGCTCTGGCTAGTACATCTTGCACAATCATTCCTGCTTAATTGCCCATCAAACCCAAGAGTTTCAGAATGGACAACTCAGGTGGGCCTGGGGCCAATTTTCTGCCACTTGGACCCTTTGGGGGTCATGCAGACAACCAAAAAAAATGCCTTGAACTGAAGCAAAATAAAAACAAAACCTAAAAAGTGGAAAAAGCTAGAATTAGTTTTGAAAAATGAGTATCTTTTGCTACATGGCAGGATTTCAACTTAGTTAAAAGATAAACTGCTGCTACTGGAGGTATTCAAGGGAAACAACTGTTGTGAGCCTTCAAGTTATTTCTGACTTATAGCCAGCCTAAAACAAACCTATAACAGGGTTTTCTGAGTTCAGAGCGTGTGATGGGGAAACCATGGCTGAGTGAGGAATCAAATCTTGGTCTCCAGGGTCAGAGTCTAAATCCTCAAACCACTACACCATGCTGGCCCCTAAGAGAAAGTCTGCATGCCTCTTTTGTGCCAGAAAAAGAGTGTTTCTGGAAGACTCCTGAAAGTATCAAGGGCTGCCAAACCAGTAATGGCAAAAGTACATTGATAACTTCTGTTGTAAATAATAAGGCATCACTTGTGTAGTGGTTTGAGTGTTGGACTATGAACGTGGAGATCAGGGTTTGATTCCCCATTCAACCATGGAAACCCACTTGGTAGCCCCAGATAACCCAGCTACAAGATCACCTTAGGGTCAACATAAGTCAGAAACCATTTGAAGGCACACATTAACAAAAACAAAGCTTGCTCTTGAATCCAGATCAGTAACTGTCACCAGTGGAGTACAGTTGCACTTCATCTACCAAAGTTTCCAAATTCAAGACTCAGCAAACATGTTTTTGTCTCCAAGACGGTATACAGTTGCAAATCACAGCACCTCCACACCACTGCCAAACTACTTTTCCCTACTCTCAGAACAATCCAATAAATTGAATTTAACAGTTAACTGTGGAGCTTATTTTAGAAGTATGTAAATCAGACTGGATCCAACACCTATCTAACACTGTTAATTCATTACATAGCTCATCTGACAGCCTGAAAGTATTATTACACCAATAAAGACTCCAGAACCGAATCACATCAATAACCTCTATTGTGTGAGTCCCCAAGGAAGCTGCTTGAATTTAACACAGTGCAATACATCTTTATTCAGGACTAAGTTAGGTTTAATTGCATTGCTTCCTCCCTGTTACTCCAAGTCTTCACATTTATTTGGTCTGAGAGTTTCAAAAAACCTCAGCTACAAAACATATTTAAGTATGGCTTAGGTAACGCAGTGAAGTAAGACATACTTTCCCAGTGCAGAATTAACAACTTTCAAAAAAAATCCTTGTTTATTGCTCTGCATTCATTTACTGTGTGTTTCAGTTCTCCCTCTTCAAACAACTTTCCTTAATGCAGTAAATTGACAAGTAAGTAAGGCAAATAAGAGGAATTTTCTCAGCAGAATGTAGAAGAGGACAGACAGAAGACACACTGGGTTATACAGGCAGTTTGCTGGATGACTGGCTTTTTAATAGTAGAAACAACAAAATGGCTCCCTGCCTGTCCTAAATTATGCAATGTAAACAAATACTTCTTGGGTTAAAAAACTGTGTTGAATAACTGTGAGCTCCATGGAGTTTTTCTGCTATTTTAAAAAAAAGGAACTCAGAATTCTACATTATAAGTATAGTTCTTCTGCAGCTAACTTCAGTTGGTCAGATCCAGTAAAATATAAATTGGACTCCTGAAGTCCTGACATAGGCCATATTGTACTGTGAAGCTGTGGCTCTCCAGATGTTATTGAATACAACTTCCATCAGTCCAAATCACTATGGCTAGTGATAAAAGATTACAGCTGTGGTATCTAAACTACCCTAAAGGCACTAGATCCTGTCCGATCTTGGAAGCTAAGCAGTATCAGCCTCAGTTAGTATCTGGATGGGAGACCAGCAATGAATACCAGGTGCTGTAGGCTGTATTTTAGAAGGAACTGGCAGGCCCTCTCTGAGTATTCCTTGCCTGAAAAAACCCAATAAACCCAATAAAAAAAAATCATGTGTTCACCATAAGCCAACAGGTATATTGAAGGAACATACTGTTTCCATGCAGAGTCTTGCTGTGTAGCTATTACTCTATCCCATTGTTAAATGGGTATCAGCATTCTTTTCTTTTAACAACCTTCAAGGTTGTGTGATATTTGTGATTGCTTAAAAACTGTCATTGCAGTATGTATGAATGTATAACTTGCTCTTTTATAACAGTTACTGCAGTTTAGTGGTAGCTGACATTACATTAATGTTAAAATAAATGCCCTGGTGGCGCAGTGGTTAAATGCTGGTACTGCAGCCACAAGGTTGTGAGTTCGATCCTGCTGGGCTCCAGGTTGACTCAGCTTTCTATCTTTCCGCAGGTCGGAAAATGAGTACCCAGCTTGTTGGGGGGCAATTAGCTAACACGTTGTAAATTGCTTAGAGAGCACTTAGCTGATAAGCGGTATAGAAATACACATGCTATTGCTAAAATATCTTTTAAAGCCATTGGTGAGAGCTGAGGAAGGGTGGGAGAGGGGATTGTTATACTTGTTATAATTACAGAAAAATATTGCTATATGTTATTATACTGTAAGTTCTATGGCGGTATTTAATTTATAATCAATAAAAAAGTTCTAAAAAGAGAGAACTTTTCAGAAACTGAAAACAATTAACTGTTCCAAGTGGTTTCATATGGTCCAGCATTCTGCTGCCATCACTAGCTAGACGGGTGATTCATGAGAAACCCATTTATAGGATGTGAGAGGAGCCCCTTCCCTCTTTAGCAACTGATATTGGGAAGTACAGTGCCTCAGAACATGGAAATTTTCTTTAGCTCTTCTAATCAGTAGTTGTTAGTTGTTTGTGGCCCTATCCATATGTCTGTTCAGACAAAACATAAGAATTTGTATAATACAATTTTAGAAACTATCAGACTAAGATGAGAAAGTCATATTGATGGCAGCTTAAATGACATATTAAAATGGATTGAATATTTCCCTTCTGGGACTTATGAAGATAAATATTTAACAACATAACTTGAAATCAATTTAAATGATGCATCTGGCAGCCTATGATTTTTGGAAATTATTTATCCAAGATGCTTATATTCTCATTTTTGTTTTAATGCAAAACCTTTTCTGTGTATGCATTTGATATTTCCACAAAGGTACTAGAATAACAGTAGACGCTGATTCCTTTTTGTATTGATGGAATCTATGTCGCATACATTCCCAGTGGACTGTACTAAAAATATCTTCCAACACCACTTGTATTTCCATATAGATTCCCTTTCACTTTTTGCCAACTTCCACAGAGAGCAATTGCTATGCAATGTTTCTTCCAAGCAGGAAAATCTCAGACTTGGATTACACTGAGGAATGGTTTTAGTATAATGGTATTCTGCAGTTTTATATGTTTATTTCTGCTAATAGCTTTTCTGTTTCGAAATGGACTTTTTGCCAAACCAAAATATATAAATTTTACATCAAAGTACAGTAAGAACTAATTGACTTCTGGTAACCCACATGGCTTATTTTAAGGTATTATGGCATTAAACCAGTTGTTTAGTCATTTGTGTAAGTTCTATTGATACAGAGGGTGTATTCTAGCTGAGGGTTGATACTTAGTTTTAGATTTATTGAAGCAATAGTCCAACATCAAAGACATAAAATTTCTCTTGCCATCCTCCTGTGGGTGGGGGAGATGGGATATAAGACATGTCAGATCTTTGCAGATAAACTAACATGCTCATTTTCGTAGATCTATAATTAAATTTTAGTGTAGTTCTAACCTCAGTTTCAGGGAATATTGAGCTTACAGCAAAAAGATGTCTGTCAAAAAACTTGTGCAGTGCTAATGCAGAGGATGAAACGGAATGGGGTGCCATTCCATGAGGCCCTGTCAAACTACACAATTATAGCACTTATGGTCCCATTTTAACTGCCATGACTCTGCATTATGGACTCTGATTTAGAATTTAGAGAAGGAGGTTCAGAATTCTCTGCCAGACAGCCTCACCAAATTACAAATGCTAAGATTTCCTAGGACTGCAGCCATGGCAGTTAAAGCAGACTCAAAATGCCTTATTTGCTTAGTGTGACGGGACCTCTAGACTCACAGGGGATGAGTTATAAAATGGTAAATCAGTGCTAGCATGTATAATATATAAAATCTGATCATGCTGTCCATCCATGATTATTATTTAGCCACTTTAGCACTCTAGATTTATGAAAGGGCACCAAATTTTACAAAGTTTTATGTGCCCATATAAATGGATGCTTCTATTGAGTATTTAAACATGAGCTGTAACAATATTACTATTTATTTAAATATTAACTAGTAACAAAGCAAGTGGATCGCCATTAGGGCAATGATGAGACATGACAAATTGTGCCCTTTTCTGGAAAGGCTCCAAATTTACGTAATTTTTGAACTAATGAAGGGTCACCATTTTCAAATTTTGTGGTATGTGCTGTGGCAAATATGTATGCATGTATAGCTAATCAAAGTGATGTTTCTGTTGAGCATGCTGTATCAGGTAGGGTCTTACATACAAAATAAGACACTGTAATCACAGTTTATGAGATTTTTAAGAATAAGGGATAGCTAACTAACAGCTGTTAGTTATGAGAAATATTTTATCTACTCCACATGTACCCAAACATTTGAAATAATACTTCTTGAAAAATATTTTATTTCTTCAATGAATAAAAAATTCTTTTTCCCTGAATGAGCAGGAATTCTTCTTAGTATGATCTTCCCAAACAAATGTCTTGCATGTCCCCTACTTTGCCTTTAACAGTTGGTTGCAGTGCTTTTTGAGAGAAACTGTCCTCACTGTGACCGTAGAAAGTTCAGTGCCCTGATTAATTACACTATTATGCCCTCCAGGAGGAACAAGTGTCTTTGCCACATTTCATGCATTCTGGGTAGACTGGGCCTCCATCAGACATAATGCAACAAGGAGCTGGTAACAAGCCTTTGAAGAAGAGTGGGAAAAGAAAAAAAACAACATTTTGTTCTTTATCATTTTTCTTCCTGGAGGTAATACCTCTATGGAGATTGTCAGATCTTTTCTCTTGTGGCTACATTATGAATATTCATAATAGTGCTTCACTGCCTCAGAGACAGTGCCACGCTGCTGAAGCAGTTCACAAGAAGTGGCAGTCAATTTTTCCATCTGCTTCAAGTATTAACCATTTATTTTAATCCTATATATTTAAGGGATGTGTTCACATGACTGGCTTGTTCTCTTAATCTGTGCAGAGGCATGGCCAAAAATGTTTACCACATAGTCTGAGATATTTTTTAATCAGAAGTAAATCCCATTATGTCTATGCTTTTGCTCTTGCAAGTATGTTTAGTAAATTGTAGGTCAGCTGTGTACTACTTAATGGAAGTGTAATCCTGCTTATGATTTTCCTGTTTGACTATGATTTTTCAGTCTGTGACTTAGTCCAGAGTAGTGCTTCTTAAGCTGTAGGGGACTGGTACCATATTTGCACCTATCAACTACAACTGTTTCCTTCTTTCCTAAAGATTTGCCATAGACCAGTTTACCAATAGCTCGTGGACTGGCACCAGTCCACAGATCACCATTTAGAGTAGCACTGGTCTAGACTCTAGAGCAGTGGTTCTCAACCTGTGGGTCCCCAGATGTGTTTGGACTTCAACTCCCAGAAGCCCTGAGCATTGACCATAGTGGCTGGGGCTTCTGGGAGCTGAAGTCCACAAACATCTGGGGACCCACAGGTTGAGAACCACTGCTCTAGAGGATCGTATTTTGACCACGGAGGAGTCTTAGGCCTACCTTGCGCTTTACAGTGAAACTGGACAAGATACAGCACAGTAATGCAAGCAAATTGATGTTTTCCCCCCCCAGGGATGTTAAAAAATCTACTGTTGTTCAAGTATATATTCTTAAAATGTTGAGTAATTTTAAAGGAATTATTTGTCTTTAAAAAAAAAAAAGCTCCCTTCCACCCAGCAAGGGTACTTTCTAGTGCAGTGGTTCCCAATCTGTGGGTCCCCAGATGTTTGTGGACTTCAGCTCCCAGAAGCCCTGAGCATTGACCATAGTGGCTGGGGCTTCTGGGAGCTGAAGTCCACAAACATCTGGGGACCCACAGGTTGAGAACCACTGTTCTAGTGGAAGATATCCTTTTGAACTCTTTTCTTTTTGTTGCTAGCAAATATTTTTTCAACCCATGCTTCCGTGCGTATGTAACACTTGATCATGGTTGATTCTAAGTGTGGCTTGCTGCAGTAACCTTGATTATATTCCCAGACATTCAACTAATGAATGGTTTAGTGGGATGGGCCAACTTAGTAACCTCCGAAGTAAAGCAATAAGGCAACAAGTGAACCAAGGAGTGTTTAACTTCAACTCTTGACTCTGCATTCTGATCTGTCTCCTTCGCCATAATATATTTAAATGGAATGCTTATTGTGGTGAAGCTTTGAGAGACTATACCTACACCGAATCTATTTGTTTTAGGATAAACTGTCCATAGCAGACTGAGTAGGAATCAAACCCATCATCTTTCAGGAGACATTCTAACTGTTTGACTGTAACACCTCATGAACTGTGTTCAGCTTCCTACCCATGACATCACAAGTTCAGCCATTCTATTCAGGATGGAAACTCCATCTGTCAGTGTCTGCAGCTGCTGTTCAAAATAGAATGTCAGTGTCATGTAATAAGCAACATGGCTGTCAAAACGTGTCAAAAGAAACAGGTGAAACAAACAGTCCTTGTACATAAAATATTTATGAAGGGAAATGCAAACTGGAGAACAATCTTGCAGGCTGCTGGTTTTATGCCATTTAAAGCATTTCAGTGAGACTAAAGATAAGAACATAATATGCAATTGTTCACTTCTGCTTGAGATCCTGGGGAAGTAAAAAGAACATTATGTTTATATTAATTTTTGCAGTTCATTGCTATACTTAAGACGCATTCTGTTTCAGCTCATCCCCACTGCTTTCTGCCACCGTTTTCACAATAGAAACTTCTGTTTTATAGAAAGGCTATTCTGTTATCTTTTGTTGCATCTCGGGCATGTTAGGTAGAGTCACAGGTAAGGTGGCTGGGCTTGCCAGGAATGGAGATTTCTCCATGCTCAATACTATTTTTATACCATTTTCACACTTTCTTCCAATGTTAATTGTTGGTTTAGTGGCAACAGCTGTGTGGAGAAAAAACCCTAAGAAGAAACTTTCCCTGAGTGACAATTTTGAAAGATTGGTTTTGAAATCTTACTAGAAGTATGCAAAGGTTGATCAAATCAGTGCTTTTGTGGTCCCAGAAGGTCCACTGTATGCATAGTGATGTGGATTTAGTTATCAGTTAAAAATTCAACTAATACTATTACTGTCTAGCCCATATCTTACCAGCTTGTCCTTAAGAATCTCAGAGGAAATCTTGTCAAAAGACACAATTTGTGTCTTCACTGTATTGCCCCCTACCACTCCGGAAGATTCCCATATAGCTGGGGTAGGAATTTTGTGGCTATCCAAATGTTGTTGAACTTCACCTGTAAGCATCTGTAGTCAACACAGCCAACAATGAGGAATGCTGGCAGTTAGAATTCAGCGACCACTGGAGGACAGCTTATTTCTCTGCTATACAGAATAAAAGGTGATACTGGGCTAGACTAGACTGAACTCTTTACAAGTTGACAGATTTGATATAGATGAGCTTTCAGGGCCATGAGCTTGCAACTGCAATATGAGATTACGTAGTTCAAATGCAAGTTGCCTGTCTGAGAAACAGGCCTTTGAATCAGTTTTGAGTGCTGACATTGTGCATATAGAGGACCTAGTTTCTTCAGATGTTGGACTGTGTATGTATATGCCTTCAATTCACCTGTTAACTTAAGGTGATCCTATGAATTTCATAGGGTTTTCTTAGGCAAGGAATACTCAGAGGTGGTTTTGCCAGTGCCTTCTTCTGAAATACAGCACCTGTATTCATTGCTGGCCTCCCATCCAAACACTAACCAAGGGCGATCCTGCTTAGCTTCCAAGATCAGACAGGATCTGGTGTCTTTAGGGTAGTTTAGATACCACACCATAATCCTTGACCACTAGCCATAGTGGTTTGGACTGATGGAAGTTGTATTCAACAACATTTGGAGAGCCACAGCTTCATAGTAAAATATGGCCTGCATCAGGACTTCAGGAGTCCAGTTTATATTTTACTGGATCTGAGCAACTGAAGTCAGCTGCGGAAGAACTATACTTATAATGTAGAATTCTGAGTTCCATTTTTTTGTTTTAAATAACAGGAAAACTGCATGGAGCTTGCAGTTATTCCACACAGGTTTTTAACCCAAGAAGTATTTATTTACATTGCATAATTTAGGACAGGCACAGAGCGATTTTGTTGCTGCTACTATTAAATAGTTGAGTGATCTCCTGCCAGTCACCTAGAGATCTACTTGTACAACCCAATGTGCTTTCTGTGTTCTTGCCAGTCACCTAGTGATCTACCTGTACAACCTAATGTGCCTTTTGTTTGTCCTCTTCTACATTCTACTGAGAAAATTCCTCTTATTTGCTTGTCAATTTACTGCACTCAAGAAAGTTGTTTAAAGAGGGAGAACTGAAACACACAGTAAATGAATGCATAGCAATAAACAAGGATTTTTTTAAAGCTGGTCTCCCACCTATATACTAATCAGGGCTGACCCTCCTTAGCTTCCAAGATCAGATAGGACTGAGTGCTTTTAGGGTATTTAGGTGTACTTTCAAGGAATTGTAAAAGCTTTTTCAGATGATATGGCGGTTTCTTCCTTCTCTTTCTTTACAATGAACCATGGTAGCAATCAAAGTTGTGAGATTCACAAATAGCTCCTAATTTATTATATTACTTCTTCCTCTAAAGAAAGGCTATCTTTCCAGAGGCTTTCTATGAGTTAAGTTACTGGACCATTTATTCTTCCCTTACAGAGAGATATATAATTTCCAGATTTTTGAAACAAGGAGAGTATATTTCCCTGCAGGGAAAAATGAAAACACATGCAATACATTATAAAGCTCCCTTTACAGATCTAACATCACTCTTAATTTAGGAACATGAGATGTATTATGTATGACTTGGTTTCTTCATACAATTACCAGATTTGAATATATATTATGAGTATAGTTCTTTAGCCAATCCTGAGAAATATAGTAACTGAATCCACTTCTAATGTTTTTCACTGTTGTACAAAGAACGTTACAAAGATGCTGAACTCCAAGAAACATACAGAGTCTTGCTGCACCTTAAAGACTAATAAGATTTATTGGGCATGAGTTTGTGGACTACAATCCAAACTGCTATGCAGTTTTTATCAACTGTACTTTTTTCATTTCTATTTGCTCTGGCTCCAAGTACTATTCACCACCCACAAGAATTCAGCTAGAGCAAGGATGATAAAATATGGACCACAGGGCACATGAAACCCAAATCTCTTCTTTTTTTAACTTCCCCCAAGTCTTGTCACATCTTAGATAACTTGTTTTCAAAAACTTCGCTCAGTTTCAAACAGAAGCATTTATTTAAAGTAAAGCAAGCAACACAGCAACTTTCCCAAAAGTTTCTGAGACTATTGCATCTAGGATAGTTACAGGTTATATCCTTAGTTATACAAATTTAGGTGCACACATCAAAGACTAGTTAAAAGTCATAAATGTCAAGTCACTCCACCATCACAAGAATCTTTCCAAGCTTTCTGTTATTTACATATTTTTCATCCTGGGAGACAGATCAAGTTCCTTTCACCTTATCTTTGCACAGCTCATTCCCATAACTCCATCCCACTGCTTCGCATTTCCCCCTTTCGATCTTCTTCCCTCTTGCCCGGACACAATGTAATATTGAATAATTCAGCAATTAACCATTTGGAGCCTTGGGATACTTCAGGAGTTTCAACCAGATGCATAGTTGCAGGTAGCATTAGACAATGAATATACTGGTGGTACAGTGGTTAAATGCTGGTACTCCAGCCACAATGTTGTGAGTTCAATTCTGCCGGGCTCCAGTTAACTCAGCCTTCCGTCTTTCTGTAGGTCAGTAAAATGAGTACCCAGTTTGTGGGGGTAGTTAGCTTACAACATTGTCAACCGCTTAGGGAGTGCTTAGCACTGATAAATGGTATAGAAATGTAACTGCAACTGCTATTGCTATTTTAGCACTTCAGCAAACCATATCCCTATTTGATCTATCAAAGCTAAATGATTATCTATACTATTGTATACATATGACAGGAGCCATACATCCTAACAAGTCTCCTGACACCTCAACATTCTTTTCCCCCCCCAGGCAAAACATTATCCCAAAATTTGGAGCACTGGTTTTACTCAACTGCCACCAAGCCCCAATCCAAACTTCAGCAGCTGGGCAAAAATCAGCCAGAAAACCAGAAACTGAAAAATGGAAGTAGATGGGGCTAATTTTCAGCCAAAATTCCAGAGGTATCATTTGCTGTAGAAGCAAAAATTTGTGTAATTCTGTCTCTTGTAACCTGGAAAGGACATAGGCTTTCCATCACAATACACATACTAAACTGCTTACTGATGCTATTACTCAAATACTATTTATTAACCAACATGATTACAACAATTATCAATACTTACGTCTTTTGAGTATAGTTCTTCCACAGCCTCCATCTACCTAAACACATACATGAAACATTCGTCACCAGATTGTTGTTTTTCACTGGAATGGACTAACATAGATACTGCACTGGAAGTCTAAGAAATCCAGCATTTCTTTGTTTTGGCAGTTATATGAGAAGCTGGCAAAAGGATAAAGATGACAACAACTCTCCATCAGCCTTATAATAAGACAAAGGATGCTATTGTGTATTCTGAGCTCAATCTGCTCTACAGTGTCAAGTAGATAGCAAAAGCACTCATTTTCAGAAAAAGAGCTTAAGAAAGGGTAGGGAATTCCGAGAATCAATGAATACTAATTTTGCTAGATAACATAACCTCTAATCAGTCTCATTTTCTGAACTACCACTATCAGCAGCTTCTGTTTATTCTGATGTTTTAATGTTATTATATTCAATAATGTCTAAAAACTGAGGATTCGCCTGGTCAAAACAGACCTTCCACATCATTTTAATGTTCAGAGTGGTATGAGTATTTCCAAACACAGACCAGTTTTCTTTCACACACTGCAGAAGACGAAGAAATCAGTAGCAGATGAGAAGCAAGTGGCGTCAAAGGCTGTGTCACACAATGGGTTTGCTGTCACGTTACAGGAGACACATGATTAGCAGATTCCAAGTATACATTCCCAGACCAAACACTTTAATATGTTCTGTATTTTTACAATATAGTCCCCCCTCCACAGGTTTGACATTTGCAAATCTGATTATTCACAATGCGCAGCATGCCTCCACACACCCCCATGGTCCTTCTCCCATTCCTCTGTGTTTTGCTGGGCATGGAGAAGGAAGGCACGCACCCAGACAAAAAGAAACAGAATGGAGGAGGAAGCTTGCATGAGCCTTCCTTCTCCCCTCACCTCCCCTTGCCTCTGGACCCAGCACTGAGAATGCATCAAAGCAAAAAGCAAGGAAATGTGGGGGGAGGCAAGCACAAGTGTCTTCCTTCTCCCTTCCAGATCTCCCCCATTCCCTTGCATTTGGCCCCAGCACACAGAAGGCAAGGGAATGGGAGGGGAATCACAGGGGGAAGTTATTTGTGGTTTTTCCACTTTCGCAAGGGTTCTGAGCGCCAAACCCTCACAAAAGTGGAGGGGCCACTGTATTTGAATTGTTATTTTCCAAGACTGGATCCTAAGCACTTAGAAATCACTTTGTGAGAGTAAAGTCCAGACTGTACTCCAAGGGCAGCGATCATGATACTCTGCGGATGTTGTTGGACTACAACTCCTAGCATTCCTACCCAGTAAGCTACTGGTGGGGAATGATGGGATTTGCATTTCAAAAAAATATGTAGAATTGCATGATTCCCAGCCCTGATACAGTTCAATATTATGTGGAAGGCTCTGGATTGCAAAAGGTTCATTTAAAGGCATTACTAGATCTTATATGATTCCTGTATACTTGCCAGTAACTCATCAAGCCTACACTCTACATCCTGGGTCTCAGTTTGATCACAGACCTGAACAATTTAAAACAACCAGCCAATTTTTTTTGGACCTCCACTCTCCTCTCCTCCACAGCTACCCAATTTTTCACACCTAGCCTGATGAAGAGTTCTGGAGACTCTGCACATTACTGCGGAATATATATGTGGTCCTAATAAAGTAATTGCTCACCTCTCTGGATTTTGTTTTTACCTAGAATTAAGTCACACTGAACTTACTGGGGCTTACTTCTGACTAGACACGTAAAGGATTGCACAATAATACACATATCATAATTGGCGACTTCTGCTTCAGGCTATGATGACCTGGGGAGGTCCTTTCTCTTCTTGATGTAGCATTAAAACCTACCCTTCATTGAAAAATTATTAAACTATCCTAGAAAGTACAGAAAGTTATCTCCCTGGTTCAAGAAATGCTAAAGCCCCAAGATTCTTATTTTTGTGTGTGTCTGAGGATATTAAGAGGATCATGAGACTCAGATAATAAAAGAAAGGACTTGTAGGAAAAAGACCAAATGGGCCACTGAAAAAACCACACAAAAAACTCATCCATAACTAAAAGAAAGAAACTAACTTCTTTTTAAAATAAACATTTAATATCTACCAATATGTTCCAAATGCCCACTATTTTTCTGAATCAGCTTTATTGTTGCTTTCAGTGGCCACTGCCCTGTTCTCTGATTCTACCAGCATCCACTTGCCATTTTGTAACTGATTCTGACTGAGTCCACCACCATTTTGTAGATGGCATATCTCAGCACTTTTTTTTAAGCCTTTGAGCCCTGCAGGGTGGAACGCTTGAGGACCTCTTTTCTAGTCTTTGCTTTTTCCCCATCTTCCAGCTCAACTCCTCTCAAGTCTTTCTCTTTCTCCTCTCAAGTTCCGCAAAAGTGGCAGTTGGAGGCAGAAGAGAGATTGTAGCTTTCCCTCAAAGTACAACATCCAACAAAGGTCATGACCACACAATTCATGGCAACCTGAGAGAAGGGGCTTCTCTTGCCTTACAACTAAACCATATACAGAAAACCATTTCACATATTTCAAAGCCTTTACAGGAATCCTCCCAACCCATTTATATTTGAAACTAGGTTTCTACATTCCAAAGGATTGTCTTTCCTCCCAGCAATATTTCTTTACAACATCAACACTGTGAAGTTCAACAGCCAGAGAGACTCCTTCCTCTCAGAAATTCCTAAGAACAAGTATTCTGCCTCAATAACAAATTAACTTCAAACCTCTTCAAAGCTGGGGCATTTATGCTTATGTTACCCTTTCTGCCTATTTTATGTAGCTGGCGTATTAGCAAGAGAATACCTTTCAAATTCACTCTTCAGATATGTCATTGCATAACAGGTTCCAGGCATTATTAATCAGGGAATTAGTTTGAAGGGCGACAGAAGTGATGTCTTTTAAGGTGCACAGTAAAAGCAGAAATCTGTTTCAAACTAATCACTCCATATTTGGTATGCAGAGTGAACACCGCTGTCAACAGCACAGCTGAACTATGAAAAATCTTGATGAAACATGCATTTCTTTTTTCCCCAGTCGCTTTGCTTACAGTGTCAAGGAGAACTTGAACTTGGAACAGTGTTAGCAATGTCACTGTGCCCTAGTAAACAAGTTTTCAATCATCAGAAGCTGAACACTTCTTAAGACACTTTTCATGTGTGTTTTCTGTCCCCTTACCCACCAAAACAAACTGGTAAATCATCACTTTCAGATTACCACAGAAGAAACACCTCAGTATCTCTCTGAGATCACTTTGGATAGTGTGATGCCCTTAGCACACTCATAAACCAAGTGTAAATGCAAACAAAAGTGGGAGAAAGATTATTAAAAGTCTGCTTAAAAAGAGATTATCTTTCTATTCATACTTAAGGATCAAGAGGCTGAATGGATATCTAGCACTGACATTTTTCCAGATTAAAGCCAGAGCTAGCTGTGCCATTGAGCAGAATGAGGTTTCTATTTCAGGCAGTCATTTTGAGCTGTTGTGATTTGCACTAAATTGTTGTTTTTTTTTAAAAAAAATTGTTATTACCAGATTTTTGCTGCCACAAATGGGGAGAGATTTTTGTGAGATTTTCTGCTTCAGGTTCCAAAACAACTCGACTGCCCTAGGGTACTATGGTCTCTCCCTACTTTGATACTTTCTGTTGTGCCTCAGGTTGCAAAACAGGTTAGGTCAGCCCTTATTAATGCTATCCTATTATACCTTTTATATTTAAGAGCAATCCCCTGTGAATTCATCATCTTGGACCATTTTCTGGACAATTATTCACAGGGCTGGGTTAAGTAGTATATTCTAATGCAGCCTTTCCCAACCCAGTATCATCCAGGTGTGCTAGACTGTAATTCTTATAATCTCCAGCCAGCATGGCCAATGGCTACGAGTAGTGAAGCCATATTCCAAGAAAACAGCCACTCTTGTTATTACTTTTCAACCACTTCCAACATAACTGAAATAGCAGCATGTGTCTGTTTATCAGTAGTTCATAGCAACACTGATAAATCCAATGTAGGCTTGAAGCTGTATTGGGCTACAGTCCTGCCATTCCTAGCCACAAAGATTTTCCTTCTACTTAACTTTGAATCAAGGTCACACAACTAATACTGTTGCATATAATCTCACTATAGCATTTCTGACGTTCAAATTACATTCACAAAAAATATATGCAAACCATTTGACTGGGTCTCCTACACTTTTATAAAAACTGGGCACCATAGTTCCCATCTAGGAGAGTCTGGCCTAAAGCACTCTTAGTACCAACTAGTGTTAGACTCACTGAACTAATGGGAACTTGGTAAGCCAACATTTACATACATTTAAATGAAACAATCGAGTCTACTCCAACTGGAACTAATAATTGGATTAAGGCCCCCTGGTTATTTAAAAATACTCCAGTTACAAGCATCAACTAGTTGTAGGTCACTCAGCTTTAAACACCAATAAAAGACAAATGAGGTACAATACTGTTGTAGCATAATGCATACCACTAGCAAGCTGTATCTGAAGAGTGAAAGAGAATCAACAAAAAACACAAATTCAAGGATATCATTCCCCCATGAAAAGATATTGTGGAACTGATCTACAACAACAGCATACGTCAGAAGTCTTTCTATTTTTTTAAAGCCTAAATTTTTTGCCTGAAAGGTATGTTTTCACGTTTTTAACAAGTCCCAAAAGAGTTCCTTGCAAAAGGCTGTTGAAACCCCAGAGCAGGGAATCTTTTAGTAGATTGGTAGAAGGTAATGAGCTCTTTTGATGCAACCCACCTAACAGGGAGTGAACCAGCGAATAACGCCAGTATCTGTTGACCTTGTCCAGTGCAAAATATGAGCCCAGCCATAACAAATTATAATTGGCAATAAGAGTGAAATTTAAGGATGATATAGAGCAGTGGTTCTCAATCTTCCTAATGCTGCGACCTTTCAATACAGTTCCTCATGTTGTGGTGATCTCCAACCATAAAATTATTTATTCATTATTTACAATGCCTCCCCCCCCCGGCAAAGGCCGCCTCGCCAGCCAGGAACGGGGAGGCGGGCAGGGAGGGAAAGAGGAGCCGCACGTCTCCCCCTTCTGCTTCGCTCTCGTTTCCGCTGGGGGGGGCAGTGTGGGAAAAGTTTCCAGATTGTCGATCCTGGCCGGGAGGAGGGAAGAATCCCAGTGCCTTTGTCTTTTGTGCCAGGCACAGCTTGACCCCCCGGAAAAATGCTGCCTTGCGACCCCCCAGCCCTTCCGCAGTGTCCCCCTCTGTGGTGAGTGGGGCAGGGGCCGTGGCGAGGAGGGGGCCTGCTTCCCATGCTGCCGCCGCCCCCCTCAAGCTGGCCCGTCAGACGGGAGGTTCTCCCAGTAGCGGAGAAGGGGAGCGACTTCAGTCCTTCTGAACAGGGGGCAGGAGGACACAAGCACGTGGCTCGCACTTGCGCACCACCACTCCTGGGCCTTTTCCTCACGTTACCTTATCGCGGAGGTGGGGGGGTGCCGTTCGCGCAAGCAGGTTCTTGTGCAAGGCGCTCTCTTCGCTGCTCCTTCGTCCCACAGCTGGCTTCCTGGTCGTGCAACCATCCCGCCCCTTCCTCCCCCAGCGCAGCCTACAGTTCCCAGGCTGCACTACAGAAAGAAGGGGCGGGGCAGTCGCGCGACCAGGAAGCCAGCTGCGGGACGAAGGAGCAGCGAAGAGAGGGCATCCCCCCACCTCCACGATTAGGCAACGTGCGGAAAAGGCCCAGGAGTGGTGGTGCGCAAGTGTGAGCCACACACTTGCATCCTCCTGTCCCCTTTGGCAGGAGCGCGTGCGGCTGCACACGCTCCTGCCAAAGGGGGCAGGAAGACGTGAGCGCATGGCTCACGCTTGCGCACCACCACTGAGGAGGGAATGGAGCCTAAGACCATCGGAAATACATATTTTCCGATGGTCTTAGGCGACCCCTGTGAAAGGGTTATTTGACCTCCAAAGGGGTCGCAACCCACAGGTTGAGAACCGCTGATATAGAGGAAGCAGACAAAGTAAACACTGCCATTTCAGGATATTAAAGAGTTGTGTAACTACATGAGCCTGCAGTTCATTCTGAACAGATACAGCTTAGTTGAAGAATGTCTGAAAGACCCTATTTCCCCATGTAAGCTTGCCCAAGTTTTAAGACCTTAAAGGATATCTCTCGGTTCTCCCACCTTCAGAGGCATGTTTGATGAAGACACGGGAGCCTTCTCAGTGGTTGCTCCCAGGCTATGGAACCTTCTGCCAAAAGAGACTAGACTGGTAAATAGCTACGTGGAAAGGTCTTTAATGTTGTGCATGCACTGCATCTTTTATTATTCTTGTCCAGCTTTCAAATCATTTTACGTTGTTTTAAAGTATTGATATCTTAATATGGTTAATTTTTGTTTTTAACTTTTTATTACCAATTTTAGCTTACCTTGTTTTGATTCATGTGTGAGCCACCCTGAATCCCGTTCAGGAGAAAATAGGGATATAAGTAAAATAAAATAAATCAACAGATAGTATTATGTCAGTCTAGTGTTGTGTGTTTCCCAGAAAATTCTGAGTTGGAAATATTTCTAGTGCATTGAACTGAATTACTTTACATCTAACAATTTCCTTTCTTCCTTCAATTGCTTCACTATAATGATGTCAAACACTAGGGGAAGTCTTTTCCCCCATGATTAAACATTACAAAGATGCCTTCAAAGGAAAAAAAAAAATCAACAGATGTTACACAAATATACTTCCAACCTCCAATTCAAGAAACAAATTGAGACTTTTCTGTTTCTTAAAAGTACAATCGATCAATCAACAAGAGTTGTGGTTTGGATTTGGCCTGCACAGCCAAAAGATGAATACATAACTTGCTTCTGCATTATTATACATATTTGTGGTTTTACTTTATTGTCTTGTTTACAAACCAGTGAAACATTTATGTACTCTCACACATGTCCTAAGATCGTTGCTTGAAAAGTATTACAACTTTGAAATGCCATGTTTGCCTAATATTGTACTAGCATCCGTTCACTGTTACTAACGAATTTAATGAGACAACTGTTTTTTTTTCCTTTTTTTAACAGAACCTATTCATTCTATACCTCATTTCTATATCTTTCCAGCTTCATTACAATCTTTTGTTGTTGGATATTATCATGCTGTAGTACTCCACATCTCTTATCTTTTTTGATAGCAACAGAAAACTTTCCACAAAATTAAGTACTGAATCCTGTAGTAAATTCTGTAAGACTTAAATATACCTAGCTGGCCTTTTAAAAGATGAGACCCACACACCTCCAAATATACTTCCAAGTATACAAAACTGAGATGAACAAATGCATAGTTAGACAATATGTCTATTATCAAAATGCCACAAAATTGTGTTGGCTTTTGAGTTCTCCAGAACAACACTTCAGGGTAGGTGGTACCAAAAGAGGGAAGGGTGGAGGACATAAAAATGGAAATGAAGAGTTCCAGAATACACAAAAGCTTGCATGCTTCTGTGGGTGGTCCTAATAAAGATAATGTCTATTTATGAGTTTTGGGTTTACTGATGGACTATCGCAGCTACCTTTTTGTTTTATAATTTGCTGGGGACAAAGGAGAGAAATGGTGGGAAACAAAAGTGTGGACTATGTGGCCCTTTGTTCCGATGTGAAGTAATTTGTTTTATATATATCTATATAAAGATCAATAAACGGTGTGTTATTCTAAGTATGGATATTTCAGGACAAGGAAAGGCTGTTTAACAAGTTCACAGTTTAAATAAAGCAGTGGTTCTCTCCTACCATCCAAAAATAATTGTCTGTCAGTTAGTCAGAGCCTCAAACATTATTATTACAGCCTGAAACAACATCAGTGTCATTGTCTTCTTCTACCTACAGCAACACATTAGGTGTTCGCTGTTATCTGTGGGAAAAAGGAAAATGTTACTTTTGGCTTAAGTGGGTTGGCTTCAGTAGACTTTAAAAACAGAGAAGTATATTTTAGCTTTAGGAAACCTTCCCTAATCGCTCCCATAAAACCATCTTCCCAGAGCCAACATTTTAAAAGTAAGGAGAAAACACTATATATCATGTGCTTAAAAAAAAAAGTAATGATATTACTGGTCACCATATCGCATTGGAAAAATAATTTTATTATGCCCTCATTACTCCTCAAATTAACATATTGTTAACAGCAACATTATTTGTAATATAGTACTTCTAAACTCTAGATTTGGCACTACAACAGCCTACTTTTCTTATTATGATGATCTAGCTTTTGTACAAGCTGATTTCATGTGCAGTGGTAGCAAAGCATCTGGGGAAAACATCTCCCTACCACCACCACTCCTTGGACCTCACTTGGTGTGAAGAAGAACACGGAGCCAAATGGCACCAGCGTGCTACTACTGACAGCATCTGGTATGCCAGATATATTGTGGTTCAAGACTGGAGGTGTCCTATTGCTTCTTCCTTTCAGTGGAAATGTGTTAGAGAACTTCTAGGCAAGGCTTTCATCATGTAACCACCCTGGCACAAAAATGCATTTTCACATGGGATTAAATTAATTTACACACAGTTTTAAACTATGTAAAATGATTGACCTCACACAAAAAAATTTTTTTGAAGTATTGTACTTACTAAATAATACATAACTCTCCCAATTTAAACTGTTATGTTGACAGCATTGGTGTAACACCTCAAACTAAAGAAATTTGTAATTGCCATACGTATATATAAAACATCATTACTTCTAATGTGTTACTTTCAAGCTCCATTTTAGTTATACTCTGTTGCATTATTTTATGTAAGCTGCCTTGGGGATCTTTCTGGATTGTGCAGCAAGACAGAAAGTAAATAATTGAATGAATATTAAAAATCTGACACTGTAATTAAGAGAATGAAATCTTTTCATTTTCTTTACTTCTTCATTCTCTTCCCATCGTTAAACCTCGACGGTATTGCAACTCAAAGTCTACCTAATGCATCCAATGAAGTAAATTCTGGGTTAAAAGAGCTCCTGTCATAATACATCACTTTTAAGATTAGCCCAGGGAACAGACTGCAAGAACGCAATAGAGTTCTACCACTGAAGCTAAGTAGTTCTGATTTTAAATGATGCTTCGGATGGGAGACCCTAAGCAATGTTTCGATGGAGAACCACTACTTACACTGAGCCCTTTCAAGAAAATGTAGGGTATGAGTATTCACAGGTGAAATATAGTTTCTAACACACCTTTTAAGTTTCTACTATTACAGACAGGCACAGATTCGTCCTTGATTAATTCTTTCTTTAGATTTTAATCTAGATGACAGGGGAATCTGAGAGAAAAGATCACTGCTCACGGCAAAGCACATACACTTCATGCATGAGATCTCAAGTTTAACCACCAACATCTCCAGTGGAAAGATCCTTCAGGATCATTGTCTAGTATCTGAGAAAGAGAAAACCACTGTCAATTGGGTGTATACTGGAGAGGACAATCAAATGGTCTAATTCATTGCATCTACACCTAATGCTAAACCAGGGATAGGTAATCTGCTGCCCTCCAGATGTTTTGGACAACTCCACATTGACTGAAGCTTATGGGATTCATAATGCAAAATATTCAAAAGGTGCCAGGGTGCCTTCCCTTACACTGAAATCTCAATATAAGTGAGTCTTAGTTCATCTGCAGGGATGCAGTAACAAAATGGCCCCAGTAGCTTCAAAAGATCAAGAGTGCAGTTTTGGACACCTTATGAAGACAAGGCCTGCTATGTTGATCTGTCTTCAAAACTGAAGTTTTCACTTCCACTTAATTATGAAATTAAATTAAATCTTAATATACTTCATCGGCTGCCCCACCACCACCACCTCAATTCCTCCAGTCCTAGAGGACAGAGTTCCACATGATGCTGGAATGCTGACTCACTCCACCTGTTGTAAACTCTATTGCCATCTCAACTTTTGGACCAACTCCAACCAGGGTAAAATACATCAGCCAGAAGGATGGGAAGGTTTGATATAATTATGCCTGGAGATAGTTATTTCTTAAAAATCTATTTGATTGTCCAAATCATAACAACGTACAACCCCTTGGTTCTTATATCCTGCCGTAACTGAAACATTAATTTTATTTGACTGCCTGCTTTTCAGCTAGTACAGGACCCAAGACTGCTCAGATAAGTTAAAAACAAAGTACACCCTATTGGATACAAAAGTTTTAAAAATGAAATAAACAGTTCTGTTAAAAACACTAAATAATAACTGTTTTGTTGCTTTCAAGTATTTGATTACTTTTGTTGTTACTACACTTTGGGTATAATTCTTAGAAAGGCAACATCTAAATATTTCTTAAATGAAATAAACTTACGCAAGTCCAACTTTTTTCTTCCTCTGTTTACATGTCCTTTGATCTCCCCTCTTACAGTTGTTGCTGGCCTGATACTCTTCAGCAACCTGATACCCTTGAAAAGTTATGTATTACAACTCCTATAAAGTCCTAGACACCACTGGAAGACAGTTAGAGATTGTATTATCATTGCTGTTACTATTATTATTATTATTATTATTATTATTATTATTATTATTATTATTATTATATCATCCTCTTATATCCTGCCTCTCTCTCAATAATGATGCTTAAGATGGCTAACAACATATTTAAAAACAATACAGATTAAAACTATAACAAAAGCATCAGCAAAAGTACAAAGATTTAAAAAATAATTAAACAACTGATCGTCTTAAAAGCATTAAAGTTAAAATTCATTAAAAGGCAACATACAAACCATAAAGACAGCACCGTACAGCATTAAAAGCCCACCCCAGTTTCTAAAAGCCCGACAGCAAGAAAATGTTTTAACTTCTTGATGGAAGGAAAACATGGAAGGAGACATTCTGGTCTCCCTAAGAAAGGAGTTCCAAAGTCTGGGTGCAGGTACCGAGAAGGCCATCTCCCTTGTTCCCACCAAACGAACCTGGAAGGTGATAGGAAAGAGAAAAGAGCCTCTCCTGATGATCTTAAGAGCTCTAATGGGTCATAAAGGGAGATACAGTCCTTCAAATAGTCTGGACCAAAGCCGTACAGAGCTTTGTAGATCATTATAGGAGCTCTAGTGCACAGCATCAGAATCCCAGCAGGCTAGGCTCTGGAAAGAAAGCTATTTTAGCACTTTGTAATATACCATGGAAATTGATGTACACATACAATACCAAGAATATTAAATTGTGCTTTTAGAAAGGCAGAGGTTCAGTTTCCCACAAAAGACGATAATAATTTCCAATATTTTCTTCTTCAATAATACGCTAGAGCCAGAATAGCTTACAACAAACAATAAACATGTCCTTAAATCTGGGCCCCAACAATTAAATCTGACCTAGCCAATTAATCAACTGAAGCTTTATTATTCATTCGTTCAAAAATTGGTATCCTGCCAAGATGCTAGGAATGGCTCCCATACAGGCTATCAATACATTAAGAGCATTTAAAGCAAAGCATATTTTTAAGAGCAGGAAGAAAACAAAAAGCAAGCCAGTCCACAGCATCCCTTGAAAGGCAATCATTTTGTTGATTAATCTACCAATTAAACAAATTAAAGCTTGCAGCTGAAAATTCAATACCAAACAACTGAAGACTTTGGTGCAAGTCCCAAGACCTTTTATGTTAGCCAATTTAATATCTGTCCAATAAAAGATAATACACATAACATGCCTTACACAGAGTCAAGCTGTTGATTTGTTTATGCCAGCATCAGCTCTTCAGACTAGCAGCTCCTCAACAAGCCATCAGTGTGTACATAAAACTTCTTTTTCTCCTACTAGAGACCCTTCCCTGTGGACAGGCAGAACTGCAAGCTTAATTAACCAATCAAAATTAATGTAACCCTCTCCAAAAAAAAAAAAAAAATCATCCAAATCAGGTGACAGACCTAGTCATGCTACAAAGCAAACAGCTTCTTTAACTCCCTTGAGCTTCAAAAGCAGGTGGTTAAGTTATATGTAGTAATGTTAGAGGGAGTCTTTTACTTTAATTTTGGAGGGCACATTCTTTTGTTATAAGACCTAACAAAGCGGATGAGACCTCAACAGAAGCAAAAATGCTTTGCAAGATAGCAGTATCTGATTTGATGTACTAAGCTGGTAGAGCCAAGCCGCAGACAAACGCTATCCTTACCACTAATTATCCAAATGAAAGTTAACACGTAACTTCAGATCATGGTTGTGTACATTTCCATCAAGTCTTAAGGACAGTATAAATTTGTCTTGACAGCTTTGAGAACAGTAGTCAACGTCTTGGAGATCTAACAGGCACTGAAAACATCCTAATCAACACTACTTTGTAAACACAACTATTTTCATAAAGAGGAACTGGGAATTACTCCTGTTTAAAACTCTAAAACTCCAAAGGTCATACTATGCAAATCAAGGTTGATATATACTTCAATGCCAGAAGAACCAGCATGGTTCTGTCTCTGAAAAACCTTCTATATGAAACTGTAAAAACTGTAAATAGAAGTCATGTTATCAACTGAAATTGAAACTGACACAAAAATTAAAGCAAAGGAGAAGGGAGAAAGATTGCTACGGACAGAACAGCCCTTGTTGTGTAAAGCTTAGTGTCTTTCATTGCATGATAAACATTAACTCTATTTTCTTAAGTTAAAGTTTATATTCTGCAACAAAAATCAAAGACAGCCATGTAAGAAAAAATCCAAAATTCTCATATTTGTCTTGTGACACTTTAAAGACTACAAATTAGTTCACAAAAGTGTATTTCATAAAAATGAAGCAGACTTCAAAGTGCCAAAGGACACTTTATCATTTTTACAAAATTGCACACAAGCTTTCAAATCCACCAAATGCTGAATCTGCAACAGTTAACATATACAATCTCAGATGCTCTAACTGTATTAAAACACACCCACACACAGGCCAAAAAAGTCTTATTGAATTACATAGCCCTGATCAGCTCCAAAACTAGGAAATGTTACCTGCAAACCTAGCTAAGAGATTCTGGTAGCCCAAAAAGGTTATTCTTCCTTGCTCTGTCCAGCTCTAAGAATGCTTAAAGAGAGATTTTGTGTGTTTTAATTGCATCAGAATGTCTTTGGGGTGAGCATTCGAATGCAATGCAGAAATGTAGTATCCATACTCAAATGCGGACAGATCTAATGTTATTGAGGCACTTTATGGCATGTGCATCCAAGTCAGATTTCACACACGGATCCTCTCTATCAGATCAAGGTTGAGGTGTTTTGGGACTATGTAAGATGAGGGCCTTTGCAAATCATGGCACTAGAGTTCCAAGAGCGGTACGCATTTGCCTTGAAACAACGCTATCTGTACTAAAATCCTCTTCTGCCCAACACCAAGACTTCTTACATTGAAAAGAAACACAGAATTCACCACTACAAGAAGTGGCAATCAGTTTTAATAAAAAGCATAGAAAGGATTTAAATTTGATCCCTATTTTAACAAAAAACTATAGAGGGGGTTTTTTTTTATAGGCTTCCACTGGAAATTAAAATAGTTCACCATTATGAAACAAGACATACACCCCCTCAAAAAAAAATCTGAAAAGAGTCTTCTAGTCAACTATTTTGTTCCACAACAAATTTACATAACAGTAACTGCTCTATTTTTTTTTAGTTATTTAAACATGAGACCCCACTTCAGAGTTGGCCTAATCTTCATATAAAAACTACATGCTTATCTATCAGTAATTAAAATTAGAACATATCAACTATGATCTTATGGATAAGGGTTAACTATTTTTCACAGAATAGATCAAAATGTTGCTGGGACACTATTGTTCTCCCCCACCTCACTGGCTAGGAACACTGTAAGATTTGGAGGATTTTTTTTTTCTGCAAAAGAAGCACAATTTTATCTGCTTTGAAAGCTGCAAACAACACATGACCAAGCAAGGCCATTTTTTTCTTGTGTTTTGGGGTAGCTCTTGCAGGTCAATCTCTATTGTGACAGATTTTCCTTTCCCTGCACAGCTGGTTAGCTAGTTATGCAGCTGAGGTCTTTGGCATCTCTCCCACTTTTAAAACAGTTACAAATTTATCTTTAGCAAATCCTGCTGAAACCACTAAAAATATATGAGCAGCATTCTCTGCTGCATGCACAAATGTTTTTAGGATTAGCGCTGATGGATAAACGCGCTTTCAATCAGCTCACAAGCAAACTGCTACAACCAAAAGGACCCTCCATCCAGACAGCTTATGTGGGTGGGGAGAAACATGGAGATAAAATTCACGTACCATCAATGAGCATTTGAACAGAATAAAGATCTAGGGCTTTGTGAAACTGGCAGCTAATGCAAAATAATGATGTGGACTCAAGAATATTGATTGCCCCGGATTCTAAGATTACAGACAGTCTCTTTTTCTTAAAAGTAGGATTTTCCTTAAATGATGCCTCTTAAGCATATTTTCTCCTTAGACTATCTGACATGTGTACACCTGTGTGCAGCACTGTGTGCCTTAACTTTTGCAGTGTGCCCACCACAGAAATTAGCACGGTATGAGTAATAGGTGAAGATGAATTAAAGCAGGAGGTTCATCCAGTGTTACAAATACATCTGCAGTTTACAATGCACATTACCCACATTATGTAAAGGCCTTCTTTTACGCCCCTTTAGAAAAAAAACATTATTCTAAAGCTTCTTGGCATCATGCAAAAAATAAAAATGTTAGACAACCCTTACTCAAAGGGATACAATTTAATTAAAGGCTGGTTTCCCCCTACACGCTTTGTGAGATTGCAGAGCAGACAACCAAACTCAGACAAATGTTGAAATATTAATTAGCATCGCTCCCTCTGTTTGCCACAGAGCATTAAATGTGACCACCTTCATCCTTGAGCAGAGTAGTTTGGAAAACCATCCCCACCCTGCTCTCCAAAAAGCAGAGGCAATCACACTGCAATCTAACCCACGTAGCTACAAAGGTAGCGTTTGTGCTCTTTGGACCCAGTTTAATGCCTATTCAAAGGGGAGGTTAAGGCGAGCACCTGAGGCCTCTGGGATGACAGCACAAGGCAAAGGGGCGGGAGGGGAAAGGAGAGGTGTTCAAATCAAACGGCGATAAGGAGGAGGACTGCACTGAAACGTGGTTACTCTTGGCAGTGACATAACCGAATGTAGCCACTGCAGTTCGGAGGCATCACGATTTGGGGAAGGGGGCGGGGAAAGTGAGAATGAGTGTGGGGGGAGGAAGCGCTAGGCTGGGTGTTAGACCTGGCAATCCTTGCTGGGCCATCGGTTTTATTTGGGGAACAGCCAGAAAGAAATCCTGGAGAAGGGGGGAAGGGGGGTGAGCAATTTCGAAAAGGATCGAAAGGAGCTCCCCCTCCCCACAGCAGGGCTGCTAATTCCTGTCTCCTCCTCTCTCTCTCAGCTCATGGCAGGGGAAGGGAAAGAGCCTGAGCTGCGCACAGAATAAATAAACTCACAGAACTCCGGTAGCTTCAAAGGGGCAGCCCTGGTTAGCCGGGGAGGATCTAAAGCGGGGGTGGCTGATGAAGCCCCACAGACCACCAGGACAGCTCACGCCTAACCCCCATCCAACCCCCTCCCAAGAAGACGGGCACCATCCCACCAAAGGCTCCCCCCAGCTGGAGTGTTTACTTCTTGGCTTAAGCCGCTCGTCTGGACAACCCCCTCCTGGGCCATTTCCGCACTACACTGTTAAAGTGTTATTATTCCAGTTTCAACATCCTATGGAACCCTGGGGTGTGCGGTTTAGGGAGGGGCCAGAAGCCACAATTCCACAGGCCGTTGAAAGGGGAATCGTAGCCCCGTGACAGAGCGCTGCGGGAATGGCCCTGGAGCCCTCTCCCGCCCCCTTCGCCCGGGCGCGGCGCAAGCGGGACTAGGCGGGCTGAGAAACAGCCCAGGCGGAGGCCGCGCGGGGCGGCAGGACCGGAGGAGACGCCAACCGGGGGCAGGAGGCAGCAGGAGGCACAGAAGAAAGAGAGAAGGCAGGGGTCAATGGAGCGGCGGGGCGGAAAGCGGACAGACTGGGGCCAAAGATGGCATTTGGGCGCCGTGCGTGGCGAGGGGCGCCCAGGGAGCGCGCCCAGCCCCGCGCAACGAAAAGGAGTCCCCGAGGATCCGGCGCGGCTGCCTCTTTGTCTCCCCTCTGCCTCCCTCCCTTTCTTCTTTCCTTTCTGCCTCCCTCCTCCTCTCCCGCCCTTCCCTCGGCTTACCTGCTAACTCATCGGGCTCCAGCCCGCTGTCGGCGTCGATCCCGCAGAGGACGAAGTAGTGGGCGAAGCGGCAAGGGGCTGAGCCCGAGCCGGGCCCCGGGGGCGCCGCGGGGCTGCTCATCCCTCCAGCCGGCGCTTCCTCGCCTCCTTCAGGCAATCGAGTCCCGGCGACTGAGGGGGGGGGCAACGCGCCGTTAACCAACGCGCAGCGGCGCTTCTTCCATGGCTGCGCAAGTCCGCCCGGCCCCCGGGTGGCGGCCTCCCTCCCCGCAGGGCGCACGGCGGGCGGGCGGGCGGGCGGGCGGCCGGGGCTGCGTCTGTGGCGGCGGCGGCGGCGGCGGCGTCCGTCGGTCAGCTGAGGCTGCAGCCGGCGCTCGAGCGCAACCGAGCGCCGTCCCGCCGTCGCCTCCGCCCCCGGCCGAGCGGCGCCCAATCAGCGCCGCGGGACGGAAAACGCGAGTCCCAGCGTCTTCCGCGCCGCCTCCCGGGCGGGACATTTAAATCACTGCGCGCGAGCCCGGCGGGGAGGGCGGGGGGGCTCGTCCTCGGGTGACCGGCGTCCCGCAGCAGCAGCCCTGGGGAGGGGGCCCCCGGGATATGCTGTTGCGCTTTTAAATGATTTGATTTTTTTAAAATCAATTTTGTGGTGCTAGCGTTAGTACTTTTTTAAACTGGGTTTTAATTTAATGGTCAGGTTTTTAGCACATCTTGTTTTTAGGCATGCAAGCCGCCTTGGGTCCCACGCAGGGAAAAACGAGGGAGTATAAACGGAGTAAATAAGTAAATTAAAGTAAATAAGTTGAAATAAATAACTAAAATTATTTATTAAAATAAATTAAAATTATTTTTCAAAATAAACTAAAAATTAAAAAGAAATTAAAAGAAATAAAAGAAATTAAATAAATAAATTAAAGTGCCAGGAGGACAAAAGGAAGAGGAAGGAAGATAAATGGATCCATCCTTTCTGGGGGGCGAGGAATGGTAGCCGTAAAAGAGGAAGGAGAATACAGCATTGGGAAAATAAAGGCAAGCACGTTGTCCAGAGGTGGGAATCATACTGCACCGTGCAATTGTTGAAATGCAGTTCTCTGTAGCCCAAGGCAGCGCAGGAGCAGATAATGAATGCTGGGAGTTGCAGTCCATCACCTAAAGGGCCACATGACTCTCATCCTGGCTGTAGTCACTTTCGAGTAGGTCAATAAGAGTAATAGGAATATATCAATGTTCAATGCAGACATGCCTAAAAATTGTGCTAAAATCCTTCCCAAAGAAAATGGAAGGATATATAAATGAGAAAAATCCAGGAGTTGTCCAAAGAGAGATCAGATCAGTCATGCACTTTTGATGTCAAATGAAAATAGAAGACAATATTAGCAAAATTTATTAGCAGAGTATCCTAGTTAATCTTTTATACAGTCAATGCAAACAAACTACAACATTAAAACTATGAAGATGGGCGGGGGGACAGGAACACAGATCATTCTGTAGATTTCACACATAATTCACAGTGCTGTGAGATTTTCTTTTAAATTTTAATCTAGGAAGAAACCCATTTCCCCACATAAACAGGATTATGACCATGTACCTCACAGCACCTCACAATGGTTTGATGGGCTGATAAGAGCTCAATAGGTGCAAGGAAGAAGTTGTCCCCACCCAACCTTTTTTTCAACACAATCAGGCTCCCAGCAGCCCTACAAACAACTGCTTGACAGGCTATCTGTATGTGCACATGCTTTGGGCTGTGTGGGTATGTGTAGGTATGGCCTCTGACAAACCACCCATTGCCACATGCTGCCCTTGGGGGTGAAAAGGCTGCCTACCCTTGTTCTAAAAAGGGTAGCTCCATATGAGGCTGAGACTGATCCCTAGCTTTCCCTTTCTTATTTGAAACAGAGCTACTCTGGTATGGAGCTCATGCTACCCAGACTAAGCTATTGGCCTATCTACATTATACAGGATTTTGGAGCTGTCTGTAAGGTTCCCCAGCAATCATAGAGCTGGGAAGGATTCCAAAGGCCGTCTACTTCAATCCCACTGCAGGAATCCACAGCACTAACTGTTGCCAAAGAGGCAACGTGTTTTAATGGCTAACATTCTGTTAGTGATGCATACAGGCATAAGTCCAACTTGTGCCAGTGTGGTTTAGCGACATGATAGTTTGACCAGGGTCTGAATTCTCACTCAGTCACAGAAACTCATTGGATTACCTTGGGCAAGTCACACTCATTCAGCCTCAAAGAAAGGCATTGGTAACTCCCTTTTTAATAAATCTTGCCACAAAAACTCTGATAGGTCACTATAAGTTGGAGTCAACTTGAAGGCTCATAAAAACAGCTTATACCTATATATATCTTTTTGTTTGTCATTGTCCAGGGAGGAATTTATTATCTCCCTTGTGCAATGACTTCCCACTACCCCCTCAAGATTCTCTTTCTTCTGGCACCCATACTCAACAGCTATTTAGTGGCCAGTGGAGAAAAGGAGTCACTAAAGAATAGTTTGTTTCCTAGTAGCCATAGACACAACGACAAAGGCACCCTTCAGGACCTCCAGGTAGGTCCTCCAGATATTGTCATTCTGTGTCTGATTATGGAGGCACAGCCAGACAGTTCTCTAACACCATTCTCCACCCTAAATGGCCAGGGCAGGGGACATAGGAGAAAGAAATTCCACTAGAACTGAGACATCTTATAGTTCTGCCTGGATAGATCTCCCAGTGCAGGGTCTCAGTCCATGTCTCCAAGATACATTTACACACAAGGAACTGGTGGAACTGCCTCCCAAGATAAATTTTGAAACATCTTCAATGACACTTCATTGCTATTAGAAGACTGCTTTGGTTTGCTCTCCTGTGAGATGCCCCTCGTTCCAGTCATAGCCCATGTACCATTGCATGAGAAACTCGGGGGAGTCTTAAAACCTCCAAATAAGAATTTATCCATTCCAAATCGCACACAAACACAGGGTACCAGGAAATTGTTTATTCTCAGTGTAATATATCATTTGGTGTTCAGCACTGACAAGCATTGTGCCTTAATACCACTTAATTGCCAATGTACCTATAGAGGGTAGTGGCATATGCCTCCTGTGCCAGTGAGGCAGCAAATTCACTCTTTGTTCAGTCTGAACTTTAAAGGAGTTACTCCATTTTGAACCTCTTCTTTGGCTGAACCTATTATGGGAATAGGGTTCAGTACCTTTAGTAACTTTTCAAGTGCAGATTAAAACTCAGTATGAAGTCATCACCTTACTAATATTGCAGCCACTAGTCACCACTGTTTACAGATGAGCTGGGGTAATATACATGCTCAAAAAAGTTTTGAGACACCACAAATCAATCACCCTTTCTATTGGGAAGAGATGTAGTGGAGCCAGGGATTTTTTGGATTAGCATGTGGTTATGAAATAATCTGCCCCCCCCCCCCGCTTCCTTCTGTGTCCTACAATACCTCGACTCTGCAGGGGAAATAGATTTTCCCAGAAACAATATATGATTATGAGCAACCCCTGTTGTATTTCAAAGTATTTTGGGGGTGGGAAAATGGCTTGATCTTGAGTCGGCAAGAGCTTTACAAAAGACCTGCTCCCAATAGAGATTAAAATTGAAACTGAATAGAAATTGTTTCTGATCAACACAGTCACCTGCATTTTTCAAGTCTCCCAGTATTGCTTTAGTTTCTATAGTATAGGAACTGTCTTAGTGAAGCCCTGACTTCAAAATTTATCACTGCTACTAGATACCGAACCATGTGACATATCCTGGCATTCTGTCCAGTTCACCTGTTTGCAGGAGGTGGGGGGTTGTGCTTGAGAAGGAAACATACAAAATTCAGATTTTGAGCCACTAGACGTAATGCTAGGCAATCTATGAGGCAATCTAGGGAATCCAGCATCGTCCCTGATGGTTCAGAAATGATAAGAGGATAATTTCTGAGTAGCCTCCATAGAGGTTAGTCACCTGCTAGCAAAGGTGTGTGGTATGGGGTAACTCAAAAATCTTTTGGAAGTGCAAATCCTCCATTCCTTATCTGTATATTCCATGTCAGTGATTGGTATAGGAAGATCATACTTGACAAGGAGCTGTGTTATAACAACACACTGGAATAGACACAACATTAATGAATCACAAGCCACAGCCTCCTGGAGGGGTATTATTTGAGCTGGCATATCAGTTGCATGAGAAACTTGAGGGAGTCTTAAAACCTCCAAATAAGAATTTATCCATTCCAAATTGCACACAAACACAGGGTACCAGGAAATTGTAACTCCCGTAGTTTCACAGTGTGCCCTAGGGGGAGCCACAAATTAAAATGCATTGTACAAACAGTACTGGGCAGGAACAGGGATGCCTCAAGACTTTTTACTGATCATAGCCAAGGAGCATATTCTGCCCCCTCTCCAAGTCAAGAGGCAGAGCACCAAGAGGAAGCCAAGTTATTTTAACACAAGAGGCAGAAAATCCCTGGATACCTCTCCCTAGCTCTGACAGTAAACATACAATAATAACCAAACAACTAGCAATTTAGTTATCCTTTCATGATAACCGTCATCAGCTGGATGTAGGGACCTTACTCTACCTAATGGTAGGGCTAGTCCTGGAAAGGATCCAATGTAGAGGCATCTCTGAATGGAAAGTTTTCAGTCATGGGGCCTGTTCCCACTATACAAGTACTGCACTATGATTTCACATTAACTATCATAGTTGCACTCTATGGAATCCTGGTGTTTATACGGTGAGGCAGTAGATCTCTCTAAATTTCCCCCTCTAAATCCCATCCCCTGCAAATCACAGGATTCCATAGGAAGGAATCATGGCATATAAAGCAGAATGAATCATAGTGATGTATTTATGCGGTGATTTATGCGGTGTGAAAGGGCCCATGGTTTTATATAAGCTGGAGTGGCCCAACTATTCAGTAAGTGGAGGTATATAAACATCTTCTAGCCTATGGACACTGGCAGACTGCGGCTCTTGAATGTCATAAGGTAAGATTGGAAGGAAGATGGTAAGAAGCAGGACCATTATAGTAACTGCTCCATTGCTTTGGAATCCCTAGCATAGGTGTTTATACCCACTAGATTTTAGGCAGCAGCACAAGACACCTTTTATTTAAAGAGGCCTGTGGTCTCCTACAGTACTGGAATATTGAGTTGCATTTGCTCAGGGGTGGCCCTGGGTCCATATATGCTCTCCCCAGTAAGGATTTTTTTTTTAACCTTGGCCCCTCAGATCTCTCTCCCTTTTTTTTTTTTGACCAACAGAAGGAAAGAATTACAGTAATTGCCTCTCCTGCAAAACTTCAAGAGTGACAACTCACCTTTTACATAGGTTGTAGAACTTCCTAAACTGATATCAAGATTTTCGGAACCAGAACTGGAATTGTGGCTGCTTCTAGATTTTTGTTTAGTTGCTTGCTTGATAATTTTGGCAAAACATGCAGTACCTGAAGGATTCCAGAGACAATAAAATTGGCCTTCGGACTTTCTGTAGTTAGTCACTATTGCTTTGCTGTTGTTAATCTGGCTCCCCTGTTTTACCAGCTGTAATACTGTTTTATATTTAAATACCTTATTGTTGTTTTGATGTTTTATGCATGATGTCATAAAAAAAGAGCATTGTGTCTGAATAAATAGATGTGTGTTTAGGCTGTTTTGCCAGTCTGGAGGGATTTGTTTTATTTAGTAATATCTTCCTGTTAACAACTGAGACCAGGAAGGTACTGAGCTGGCTAGTAATTTCTTGCTTATTTGTGTACAGCAATTTCCTTCCTGTGATTGGCCTGACTCCTGTAAAATCAGCTGTCATCACTGCTTGCAGAGTGACTGTGCCAACCTTCTCCAACCTGCCACCTTCCGGATGGGTTGAACAACTGCAAAATTATGGGAGATGGTAGAGGTTGTAGTCTAACACATTTGGAGGGCACCAATTACAAAAGGCTGATCTGCAAGCTGGTCACTGCATGTTGCTGTGTGGATCAGATTCTGTGATCTATAGAGATTTCAAGTTTATGATGAAAATTTCAAAAGCCGCCTCTGGCAACTGGCTCTTTTACAGATAGACAGACAGACTGCAGAGGCAGTGGGTGTTTCGATGTCGGTGGGGCAATTAATCCTCTGTGGATTTTAATCTGAATTTTAAAGGAGCTATCCAAGGTACCAAACCTATTTTGGGGGACAGCGTTTGAATAGCCCCTTTACAGTTCAGACTAAAATCTAAGGTGGAATTTCACTGCCTCACTAAATGTGCTAGCCACCAGCCACAACTAATCCAGTTGCATCCCATGATCTGTGCCACATGCTGTTTATCAAACTGGTTTTTAACATTTTAACTGTATGGTTTAAATTGTTCTTAGTGTTATTCATAATTTACTTCTGTTTTAATGTTGATCTTTCATATTTCTAAAATACTTTTTTTTATTAAGGATGGGGTACTGATGCTGATGATAGCTAAGAGGTATCACTTAAAGGGAAGGTCCAAAGCTTACTGGACTTTTAAAAATGATTAAAATATAATAGGAATAAACAAGGAATGTTTCTATTGCCTCTTACTTATGAACAACCCCCCCCATACATACACATACACCATGCATAAACAGTCTTAGATTAGGTGGACTTCTCGTCTGATTCAGCTTAAGTTTGCTGCCAGGTATAAAACATTCCAGGCATATGTGGGACTATATGGCACCATTCAAACATGAAGCTATATAAACCGTTCCTTCATTCAAGGATGAGGAACATTTGTGGCCCACAAGGTATTGGACCAGCATTATCACAATCCTTCAGCAGGGACTGATAGGACTTGCAGTTCAACAAAAGCTGGAAGGTTACAGGTTTTCTATCCCAGCATTATGTCCATGAACAATATTGGGTCGGGGCTCACGAATGCCACTGTGAGGCACTTAGAAGCAGTGAGCTACAGGGAACAAAATTGCCAGCAATTAATTATCGCTTTTGGTAACGATGGTGTAAAAAAGTTGCATTTCAAATTACATGGAGGTTAATTAATTTTTTCTAGTTACTTTATGGTCACCAGGGCTGCGGAGTGTGTATGTCAAACTTTTGACTTCAACTCTCATTCCAAATCCTCTATTTTTCTACTTTCTGACTCCACATGTACATGTATGTAGCACTCGATATTCCACATTCAGAATCCAGTGTCGGTCACTTCAACAAGATTTGTTCAGAGGGGGTTGTCTTTGCCTTCCTGAGGCTGAGAGAGTGTGTCTTGCCTATGGTGACCCAGTGAGTTTCCATGGCCAAGAAGGGAGATGAACCTGATTTCGATTTCCGGAGTTGTAGTTCAACACTCAAACCATTATACCACACTGTTTCTCATACCTGTCTCTCTCTGTCTAGCACCATAATTGTATATATTTTTTAAAGTTTTGGAACAAATTACATACGGAATTAGTTTAAAAGGTAACTTTTGCAAGCTCTGCTAGTGTTTCAAACAACCCTTAATATAAAGCAGTCCTATACAGCTTAACTAGTTGGCTGAATAAATCAACATTAAGCTTTTAAGGCTGTTTCTTACTATAATCCATATAGTCCATAGAAATTCTGTGTACTTCCCATTTTTGTCATCATCCCCATCATTTTATGTTCAGCCATTTTTGTTCCATGAGCTTTAGCAAAGCTTTTTCTCCAGATATTAAGACATAAGCCCACACAATAATTTCCTGCCATTTCTTCTGACCTCCCTCTCTGACCAGCACTCTGCTAGTTACTGTTCAGAATAACAATTTACTTGCCTTAGATACCTATGTGAACTGTGTATTGCCTTTTGCTTTATCACCTTTTAACTGATTTCTGTTTTATTCTTCTAGCTGTAGACATTTAGGTCAATATTGGCATACTTTTCTTAACAAAGAGTCTGATAATGAAACTCCTTTTTACAAAGCCTTTTGATGCCCCTTCAGCCCTCCCTTTTTTTCCTTGTCTTCTGTTTAGATGGATTTTTTTAATTTTTTTTAGCAGCATTGATATTGGTTAGAAAGTGAAGTAGACCTGGAGATTTTCTGTCCGGTTGCAGCAGTCTGTTTGCAGTAAACAACGCAGTCAGCCCTCCGCATATGTGGGTTTCACTTTTGCAGATTTGATTGTTCACAGATTAGTTGCTGTCACCTCTGCTGCCTCCCTATGCCATTTTTTAATAGGGACTGCAAGCCTTGTGAGATTGAGAAACTGCAAATAAAGTGTGTAAGTCTGTTACTGCAATTCCTAAGCTGCACTTGGGGTGACATTAGACATCATTTTGATATCAATAATTTGGCCTTCCTCACCCATTCCTTCCCACGTGCTTGCGAGGCCCCTGGACAAGCACGCAAACAGGCTCGGTCGATAATTGCTGGAATATTCAAAACAAATGCAGGCTGGCCAGAAATAGCCAAACTGCCGCTTCAGGAGACCTCACGGCAAGTACCCTCGTCAGGTATGCACGCAATGTACAAAGAACTCTCTGCCCCGAGCAGGCAGCTTGATTAGCAGAATCCTTATCTGTCAAGCACTCTGCGTTTGCATACTGTCTATTCCATTGTCAGTTCAGAGCTAACTCAATCATGCTAAATTCTGACCTTTCGGAGGCTTTGTCTCCAGCCCGAAACTCATTGTTTTCCCCAAATACGGACTAGCCTGTGGCTACATTTTCCCCTTTAAAAACCTCTGACTTTGTGAGCTTCCTTGGATCGCTCCCAATTTCCATCCAGCCTTGCTGCCGCTGTGCTTGGCAAGCCTTCCCCTCAGTCTCACGTACTGAGACTCCATATCTCCGAACTTCTGCTGCAGACTGGCTGGGCTTCAGGACAGGTGTAGTGTTACCAAGACCAACAACTCCTCTAAAACCCCCACTATCCCACTCCAACCTTTATTTGTTTAGTTCTCTGCGTGAGTGTTTTGCATACACTGTTTGATTGTATTTTAATAAAAATCACAATTATTTCAATTCTGTGTGCTCCTTGACTTGGCCTGACCCCGTAGACATTGGGTGAAAGATCTCGCTCTGTTGCCCTGCCTCTCGTATTGCTAGCTCGTGCTCTTGGCTAATTTCCCTCAAGTTATATAAGTGAGAGTGCATTTAGGTGTCCCTCCTGGGACCCCCAGAAAACAGGGTAACAAGTCCCTATTAAAAATGGTATGGGGCAGCAGTGGAGGTGGCAGTAAATCCCATCCAGCCACCCACTTCTGACTTGTGAAGGAACCCTGATGCCTCAAAGAAATCCACAGTGATCATACTTTTTTTTGTGTTAAATATGATTTGGGGGGAACTAGAGTTATTCACCTTTTTTTTTCCTACTTTCACAGGGGTCCTGTGCCCCTAACCCTAGCAAATGTGGAGGGATGACCGTACAGTAAATCTTCAGATGTGAAAGAATGGGATCCTATACAAGCTGAGCCTACTTTAGCTGTGTGTGCTTATGTACAACAGGAAAGGTAAACAGCAACTATCTCCAGGATCCATTACCGAGTGTATGTGAACAGTAAAATAGAGAGAAAAGGGGAAACAAGATAAGCATGCCTCACCAGCTGTCCCCAGCATGTTACGGTCTACAAATTTAGCCACCAAAATGAGCATCATAGGAAAGAGACGGTTGATGAAAGAAAAAAAAATACTGCATGCATTTTGGAAGCAATCGAGTAGTCTTTAGAAGATTCAAAATGTTTTTGTTTACTTAGGCAAGTCTCATCTGATCCAGTTGTTTCATTTCACATGTGCATATTGTTAGCTTGGGTTAAAGTTTGCTGAAACCAGTTGAACTGCTCTTTATTTTTTGTGGTATAGGAAGCTACCCCTATTCTTTCCATCATATTTCTACTCTCAATACCAAATGTTGTGAAAAAGAAGTAATGTCCAGGAACATATCTGCTTCCTTAATTGAGCTATACTTATATGGCTTTCTTCTATCAACTAAATTTATGAGAGATTTATATTTCTTTGTCTTTTGATGCAGCTTAATCTTCTGGAAAAAGCTTGTGGATGGGAAACTGGCACTGTATCTTATGGTTATTCAGCTTAAACAATCAATTTTTAATCCAATTTTCAGAGTGAGTATATTGCAGTAGACTTGGACTTGGGAGAGTTGAATCTTCTGAGCATTGAAACTCACTGGCTTGTCACAGTTTCTCACTACCTGATCTACTAACAAGCTTATTCGAAAGATAAGAGAGGAGTAGGAAAACCATATACACTGCCTTGAGTTCAGTTGAGGAAAGGTAGCATATAAATCTAACTCATAACATCTATGGATTAGTGTGTTCTCTGGAGCTGCCCAACCAGTACCCATATTGCAGCTTAGGTTTATGCAAGAAGTTTGCAGTAGAGGAGCAGTGTCATCCCTTCTCTCCTCTCTCTTTTAACAGCTGGCCTGCACATCATTACACAAACTGCTTTTGAAACTTGGTATAGTTTCAAAAACAGTGTGCAGTGCAGCATGAAAGGAGCAACTGCTAGAAAAACCATATGTAAATCTGCAGCCTTCTGCACATTACATGGAAACATTACTAAATGGAAACATTACTAAATTTGGGCTTCAGTTCTCAGACACTACCAGCTGACTGTGGGATCCTGGCAATAAGGTTGCTAGATCTCTGAGCCAAGCCTTAAGCCTCCAATTTTCATGGGTCATTTTTTAGGCCAAAGATGAGGGTGAACATTCTCCAGTTTTTGTAGGCTCAGCTAGAAGCAAGAGGAAAGGACTATGTTCAAATCTCTAGTGCAGCAACAGCTCAATACAGTTTCCAAGCATTAATTGATTTGTTGCTGCAACTTGCAAAGACATTCCAAGGGGTCTATGGAATTGCATAGTTAGCTTCCTCCTTCCTGTCTTTGTGGAGCCAAGGCTCACCCTGCACTTTGCCTTCCCTCTAGTTTCTGCCTAGAAGGAAGTAGGTAGATTAAATCTTCCTTATCCTGTCTCACTAAGTAAGTAAGAAGGAATAATTCACTCATTTCATGAACTGGGAAAAGCCCCTTTAGCCAAATCTTAATTTCCAAAGAGGAAGATGTTTTCTCTCTGTGAGTGTTCGAATGACAAGCAGCGATCAATTGTGGTTGGAACTTAATGCATAACACTTAATGACATCACCATGGGCTGTCCCTATGTCTCAGGCTTTGACCCAAAAGCTTCAGGGCCTGGGACGATCCTGAATTGAAAGTCCTACCTGGGGAGTCATGGTCTTAAAACATTAATTTTTTCAAGTTCTGACCACACTATTAGATTTTGTGTGGATTACAGGAGGCTGAATAGTATAACCCAGGAGATGCTTATCCCATGCCCAAAATGGATGATCTAATTGAAAGAATGGGAAGAGCTAATTTTGTCACCAGTCTCAACTTAACCAAAGGTTATTGGCAAGTTCCTATGTGCCCAGAAGATCAGGTCAAAACAGCATTTAATACCCATGTGGGCTTATTTGAATTTCCAGTGTTGCCCTTTGGGTTAAAGAATGTTCCTTCAACCTTTCAAAGACTGGTAGATAGGGTCTTACAAAGATTAAATGCTTTTACTGTAGCGTATATTGATGATATTGGTGTGTTTAGCAACGATTGGGGAGAACATCTTCATCATCTGCACCAGGTATTGGAACGAATTAAAACAGCGGGACTTACTATTAAGGCACCAAAATGCCATATAGGGAAAAGAGAAGTTAAATACCTTGGTTATATTGTGGGCAGTGCTCATACCAAGCCTGAGAGGGACAGGATCAAAGCCATAGATCAATGGCCAATACCCACCACTAAAAGAAAAATGAGAGCTTTGCTAGGTTTAGTGGGATATTATAGGAGGTTTATTCCTAATTTTAGTTCTGTGGCAGCACCCTTATCAGAACTAACTAAAAAAGGTTACCCTGAAAAGGTGATGTGGAACCAGTTGTGCCAGAGAGCTTTTGATAAATTAAAGGAAGGTATTACGTCAGCTCTGATGCTTATTGCCTGTGACTTTGAGGAACTGTTCACAGTAACCATGGATGCCTCAAATGTAGGTCTTGGGGCTGCATTAAGTCAAAAGGGTGAGGATGATCAACTGCACCCAGTGATGTTCCTCAATAAAAAGTTGCTGTTAAGGGAAAGACATCTAGCCACAGTAGAAAAAGAATGCTTGGCTATTGTGTGGGTTCTGAACAAATTAAAACCTTATTTATGGGGAAGGACATTTGTTTTGAGAACAGATCACTCACCGTTGTGTTGGCTGAATCATACAAAGGGAAGTAATGCCAAATTGTTAAGATGGAGCCTGTTGCTACAGGATTTTAATTTTGATATCATACACACCAAAGGTCAAGAGAACATTGTTGCAGACTCCTTATCCAGACAAATGGAAGAAGGATAAAATGTAATGAGTGTAAAGGTTGGGTTATGTAATGGAATAATCCTTTAAGGTTACCCCAAGGTCTATATGCATTCTTCTACAAGGATTAAGTTATTCATACTATCTACCCTTGTAAAAATGCATACCTTGGAGTTGGTTAGATATCTGAATGGAACAGCCTGAGTACAGGAATAGTAATGTTAAATTATAGTGTATTATGTTAATGATAATAATATCTACACTGTTTACGTTAAATGGTAAAATGTTTTAATGCATATTGATAGACATATTGATGGTAAGTACGTATTGAATAGTATGGCAGAATTGTTGTTTGCTAATCCTCATTGCTTTTGATGAGACCTGTTAAGAGGTCTCAGCAACGCAATGGAAGAGTAAAGGGAGGAGGCCTGTGACGAAACCTGAAGGGAGGGGCATGGTAACCAAGCCTCCATAGTGACCAGGAGTGGTTTAAAATGATGGGTCGGTAAAATGGAACCCTGGAGAGCTCAAGGGAGGGGCGAACCAATGGGGGAGGAAAAACGGAAATTTAACTGACACAGGAGGGAGGGAGTGGGAAGAAGAGTCCAGTGAGCGACAAGGAGGAAAGACCTGTGTTAGAGAGATGAAAAATGGAGTGAATATTTGACCGTGAATGAGCTGAGCATAGGCCATTTCCGCACTAGACTGTTATAGCGCTATTATTCCATTTGCAACATCCTATGGAATCCTGGGGTTTGCAGTTTCGGGAGGGGCCGGCCTGTGTACTAGTATGCCAAGTGAAAGGGCCTTCTCTACAGTGGTCTCCAAACTGTGGGATTCCCCTTTTATTGACGTGCTTCTTCTGCAGCGGTATTTAGGTGAAGGTGAAATGAAAGACCTTCCTCATCAATGCTGCCTTTAGTCTGAGACTGATATTTGTTTATTTATTTGAGAGCAGCTTCTCAGTGCATTTTATATTGCTGCCATTTACTCAACGAATATCACTTTGCAGGGGTGCAGTCAGAAAATCTAACTGAGTAACTTTAAATAATAGAAATAAGCCCTATTCTGGGGCTTCATTCTGTGGAAACATAGTTAGGCTTGTGCTGAATGATTCAGCCCTTTACATGCTAATTCTCAGTCGGTTCTATTTCTGTGTAAATATACATAGGATTGGGCTCTACAGATTTCTCAGTTGCAATGTGCTCTCTCTGAACAAATAAGGTGGTCATCGTGTTTGAATCTATTCTGTAAGCACTGCTCAGAACGGTAGCCCCTGGACCAGTGCAGGCCCCTGAGCCATTGGTCGCCAGTCCGTGGCAAGTTTTCGGGACAGAAAGAAACAATTGTGCCCAATGGGCACAAATATAGTGCTGGTCCCTGGTTCACTGGAAAAAAAAATGCTGGTTCTCTCCATCAAATAGGCTGAGATGCACAGGTCTGGGCAATATAGATGGCAATGAGGATTAGTAAGGTTGGATATTTCATGAAAAAAGTTCCACAGGGAGAGTTATTTAAAGAAAGAAAAATGCTTCTATGTAGTTGTATTCTAAAAATGCCTTGAAGTATAATAAATGCAGACAAGTGCGGATATCTTCTTGCCAGTCTTCCACATACTGCATATCTCTGCTAGAAAGTGTCCACTGTGCTAATACATATTTTTTTTTTAGCATTCATTGCACTAAAACTTGTGGTCACTAGATGTCCTCATAACCTTAGAAATTTGGGGAAATCTAGGTGTAAATCCTTACTGTGTGGATTATACTTATGTCTGAAATGGCTGCCTTGAAAGCATTTGAGGATCTAGGTATTTTCACTGTTCCTTTTAGACAGTACATAAGGATGGCTGACTTGAAAACACATGTTTCCGTATGAATGTACTTCACAATGGAAGGTTCCAGAATATAGGTGTCTTGTTGCCTTGGAAATGGAAAGGTCGTTGCATAAACTAGGCCAGCCTCCATTCTTTTCCTGCAGGTTGGGATGAATTTAGCTGTTTTTGTGCATTGACTTCTCTGCGGGTGGAAGTTTATAGTAGATCTGAGGTAAGGATTGCCACTGCTATGCTAACCCCATGTCCTCAACATTTGCCAGTTTTTGTATTCATTCATATGCAGTTAACCATAGCCTGGCATACAGAAATGTATCAGACCATGATGCTTTTCTGTCATGGAGACAGTGTCAGGAGAAGAAGCTTCACATGGTATTTTTTTTACGTATTAAGACTGTTAAATGCACATATACAGGACCAATAAAAGCGCTGACAACTCAAGTTTTTGTCCTTTCCCCAGTTTTTTTTTTTTAAATACTATTGCCATCTTGACCACACTGTCATGTGGTTTGGCCACACATGTCTCAGGCCATTTCTGCACGACACTGGTATAGTGCTATTATTCCACTTTCAACCTCCTATGGAACCCTGGGGTTTGCAGTTTAGGAGGGGCATTTAGAATTCTCAGCTAGAGAGCTCTTTGGCCTCAGTAAACTACAAACCCCAGAATTCCACAGGAAGGTGAAAGTGGAATAATAGCGCTGTAACAGGGTAGGGCGGAAATGGCTAACGATTGCAGTGCAGACAGATAGACTCCATCAAGGAAGACAGGTCCCTGAATCTGCAAGACCTGAGCAGGGTGGTTGATGATTGAGTGGCTTGGAGATCTCTAATCCATAGGGTCGCCATAGAATAGATCAAAATCAACTGGATGGCACTTAACAACAAACAATAGTGTGATGATGAATGTGAGTGGTTGAAGTGATATAGGTATGAATTAGAAATAATAAAGTAGAAATAAATCACGAGAGCCAATGTATCATGTAGCTAGGATGTTGACCACGTAGCCAGGGTGTCGTTTATTGACTGGCTGTGGTAATTGCAGATTGTAGATAAGCACTTTCCGAGGTCTGAGTGCAGGGGTAATTAGCTAGTAACAGCATGGGGTATTTGTGACCCCGGAGGGGCGGACCGAGACATGCCTGCGATCTTTGCCTGTGATCTTTGTGTATGCTGTGAACTTTGTCTATAAAAGAGCTGTGAAACTTGAATTCAGGGCTTTTGGTCTTTTGGAGACATCCAGCCAAAAGCCCGCGCGTAATAAATTACTCTTTTTCTTGCTCTGTGGTCTCTGTGTTTTCTGGGCTCCTGCAACAGAAGCAGGAAACCGTAGATAAGCAGCAGTGTTTTGTTACCAGCTCTGCAATTGTTCTGCTGTAGACTCTTCTGAGCCGGCTAGTTTGTTTGTTTGTTTTCACTGCTAGGTGGGTATTGTAGTCTGAGACACACCTCCTTGAAATCCTCCAGTGGAGTGCCACTGTTCCAGAAGTAGATTTTTCTTTTGACTATAGCAACAGTGAGGAACTTTTGAGCAGCCTAGTGCTTTGAACTGCAACTCCCAGAATCCCTTACTATCAGCCATGTTCCTTGGGGCTGATGGGAGTTGTAGCATAAAGGCAGTGAACATATTCGGGGAAGTGGCGTTGGCCATGCGGCAAAATACAACAAAATCACAGAACAGTGGTATCTTGTGGTTAGAGGTACGGAAAAAGTGTAGTCTTTTTAAGGCAAAACCTAGGATAAAAGGAAAGGCTTCCTAAAGGGCGAAAGACACAGCTTGGAAAGTACTTTGAAGCGATAGCTACAACACTTCCGGGTCCTGATCGAACCAATGCGGGGTGGTGAGAAACAGAATAGGACAGAGTCCCTTGGAGAGAGTTCGGCGGCAGAGCGGCTTCCCGAATTAGACTGGCGATGTTCAAATAGGAACCGGAAGAGGATGGTTAATTATTATGCGTGCGTTACAACTTCTGTGTTTGGCTCCGCCAAGTGGAATGGCTGCGCGGAGACCAGTTTCTGCGTTTGCAGCAAGAAGCGCTGGAGGCTCAATAACCGCAAGTGGAGATTGTAGCTGAAGCCGCGATGGTGGCAGCACATCTCTGCTCCGCTTAAGCAGTCCCAGTATTAGCAAAGGTATATATATGTTGAGGTGTTTTTTATTAATAATCGTGGAACTCTTTCGGTGCAGCTGGACGGATTGTCAGCAGGAATAAGTATTGCGCCTAATGAATCCCACCTCGCTTTCGCCCAAATCAAGTAACACAGTTTGCTTAATTGTTAAAAAAAACAAAAACAAAACGAAGGCAAAGGAAGAGGGAGCAAAAACTGATTTGATTGATGTCTTTGATTGCCCGTACTTTCTTTCTATTCCCTATGAAGAATGCAAGAGGAGAAGTTCAAGATCCCCTGGTTTGTTTGATGGTCGTGCCTGGCCCATGTATGTCAAACAGAAAAAACTGATGGAAGAGCTTAATGTTGATGTAGTTCATTTGGATGGGTTAAAAGCAAGGGGAGAGCTCTTTAATGAAATCTATGGACATATCCAGTACAACTAGAAGAAGAATAAGGATGCTGAATTAGACAAGTGGCTAGGGGATTCTTGTGAAGTAAAAGATATTTGTTCAGTAAATTATTATTATTATTTTACACATGCCTGGCTTGGCTGTAGAGTTCCAACTTCTGTGAAGATTTTTCCCTTCTTGATTTTTTTTTCTCTTGCTGACATCAGTCTCTAAAATTTGGTCTTGATTAAAAAGTATTTACCATCCATTAAAAAAAAAACTTTGGCTTAGGTGTAAGCAAAACTGTGTGGAAATGGAAATAAGTTGCTTTGAATGATAATGGAGTTCATGGGCTTCTCTAAGCTGGTGATTTTCAGATGTGATTGACTTTAACTCCCACCATCTCCTGCCATTATGCTGTTCTGATGGTTGGGGATTATGGGTGATATAGTACAATGCATCTGGAAGGCCAAGAACTGGGAAGGGCTGAGGCATTAAGTTAGGTATTTGCGTGCTGCACTTCAAATTGTAACATTAATTCAGGTGTTGTTTTTCTTCAGAACACAGCTCAGAGCAAGTGATTGTATACCAAAATAGCCATATTGGTCAGATCAAAAGGTGGGCTAGGCTTGAGACCTTGTGAGGTAGTGTGGAAGCATTGGTACTGTCACCTCTTGCTCACCGCTGGGACAGATTTGATAGGTTCTCCGATGAGAGATCAGGGCGTCTTCAAGGGGATGCGGTGCCGGCATGATGACCGTCCTCAGCAAAACTCACTGTCATCCTGGGGCTTGTTGCAGTGGCGGATCCCACTTGTCAGCCTGGGAGCAGATTTGGAGAATGATAGTTGATCCACTCCCAGTGTGTTGAAGTCCTTGTTTGGGCACCAAGAAACTGTCACCCCAACTCTTCCTGGAGTGGCAGCTTCAGGACCTAATGATCAGGCAAAAGGAGACAAGCATTTCTTGATCAGGAAATAGTTTATTATCAGGTCAGCAGAACAGAATACATATGCATATGGGTGTCTCAAGGAGCAACCCTTGATTTAGTCTTGTTAGACTTTTTATACCTGAGCATTTATGATTACATCAGTTATGCATATTCCAGAAGACTGATTGGTTGCATCACCTCCACCTTCGGTGCCTTCCACCTAGACCACCCCTCAACTCTTGTGCTGAGCAATCGCCAGGCTATTTCAGTTTATACCCTGGTCAACTGTCTGGGTCAAACCCACATCTGTCTCCTGTTGTTTGTGTCTTGTCTGAACCATATCCTTGTTCTTTGCTTGTCCCAGCAGAGCAATTTCCATTCCCATGGCTCTCTGGCTTGCAGTTAGCTGATTTTGAGAAACTATCTTGCTGTGTAAGCTCTCTAGAATGGGGGCTGTCTGATAAAGGGTCACCAGTGTATGTGTGATGCTCACTTTCAAATAATGGCTATCTTCATCTCCATTTTATATATTTTCTTCTCCTTTCACAGTACCTCATGGGTTTATGGCTCAGTGGGACTAGAATCTAAGTCTCCCAAACCACAGCCCACCATCCTAACCACTGCCTGGCCAGTTGCATTTTTATATCCTACTAGCATATTTACCCAGCGTTGCCCGGGATTTTATTTTTTCATAGGTAATACTTGTTAGAAATACCTTAGAAATTACTTTACCTTACTTTAGGAATTAGATGCAGTTGAAATACACAGGTTTGAGATCTTGTGTCTATAATTCCCCAAACTGTCTTGTCCAATACTTGTAACTTTTGCCTATATTTCCCAGTCCAATCTGTATTCAGAGTTATTAACATACAGAGGTTGGGTTGGTGACAGAAATGCACTGCCCTCCTCCTTGCTGCTAGGCTTTGTCTCCATACCAACTGGCCTATTCAAGGCAGGCCCGAGAGCTCTCTGGCTGAGAATTCTAAAGGCCCCTGCCTAAACTGCAGACCCCAGGATTCCGTAAAATCTTCTCAGGCAGACAATCATATGAGGTCTTCTCTGCCTGACATGGACAGACAAACTTTGACTTTTATTAGATGGCAGCTTCTGGTTTATTGCAGCCAAAACAACAGCACCTTAAAGGCTGACAAATTTGCTATGAAATACACTGTGTCACCATAAATTTGTTACCTTTTCAAGTACTGCAAAATTCTTTTTCTTGTACATGAATAAATATGAATGCTTTTTGCTTCTTTTTATAAAATGTTTTTAATCTTTGTAAGTGTCTTCCACTGGCTTAGATGACTTCGGACAGACTTAAATATGTTTTTGATTCCAGTGGGCCTTAATTTTTCATAAATATGTGCTGGTTGTTGTGTAATGTAAGCTTTGTTTGTCTTTACAGGCATCACAGATCTTGATCACATGATTAGTTTAATGACAGCTTTAGTTTGTGTTAGAAATATGCCTCTTAGATCTTAATAATTCATACCAGTGAGGTCTTTAAATAAAGAGGCTGAACCAGAGATTCTCAGATCAAGCAGCTTGATCAAGATTTTATTGGCAGTTCTGCAAAATTGGGTGCCACACCCTTTCATCAAGAGAATGGCACACTGAGCAAATTGAACATCTCATTCTTATACCCTAATTCCTGGCTGCAAGTTTACTGTCCCTCTCGCTGATTGGTTGTTGTTATCAGGTTGCACAATGTTCCTGGTCTGGCATTTCCTTGTCTTATTTGGAAAAACTCCTTCTTTTTGTATTAGGTATTCTGTTTATGAGTTCTATGAGTTCTCCTATCTCCCCCTTCCTTCTGCTGACCACGCATTCCTTAATGTTTGTCCTGTGCAAAAAGGGGAACTCCGTCTGGTTCCAGTCTGGTCGTTTCAGTCTGTTTCTGAGAATAAAAGGATGCTATTCTCAACCTCATGACCTGTGTTGCTAAGGCTGGCGGTTTCTCTTGTCAGATGATTAACTTTGCTAAAGCTAAGCTACATAAATATTCTACTCACCTTTCTTGCTAAATAATATTTCACTAACCAGCAGAATCAATTTTCCTTTTTCTCACAGTTTGCACTTCACAATACACATGACTATCTACAAAATGTCAGGCTTAGGACTGACACCCCATCCTTACTAATAATAGTTGTAAGATAGCCACAAATGTGAGAAACTGTTCTTTTCTTGCTGTGTTTACTTTGTCAGAGGATGAGCTTCTTGACCTGTTTATTGTACAGTTGTTATAGGCACAAGCACTTTGTCAGAAAAAGAAAAGTTCTGTAATATCTTGCACAGAGCCAGTGCAGTGCAGTGGTTTGTGTTTTGGACTTGGACTGTGGGAGACAGGGTTCACACATTCACTCAACCATGAAACCCTCTGGGTTACTTTAGGCAAGTCATGCTCTCTCATCCTCAGAGGAAGGCAATGGCAAATCCTCTCCCTGAACAATTCTTGCCAATAAAACCCCACAATAGGACAGGGGTGGTCAACAATATGTGTTGGGGGGTAATTTTTGCCCCTGCAGGCCATCTTCGCATGTCCAGATGCACAAAAGTGACATGTCATTTCTAGTCACCATTTTCAGCTAAATTATGCCCAGAGTAATTTTTTGTAATTTTTTAAAAAACATTTTGAGATTTGGGATGAGAAAAGGAAACCATGGTTTTTATGGGCAGTTTGAGGTGCTTTGGCACAACTTTTGGGCAGAAACTTGCATGAACATTGTACCCTTTTTTTCTTTTTTTTTTCTTTTTTGAGATTGCCGGGAGACTTATGGGGCTGCAAAGCCATGGGCCACACTCTCCCCACCCCAAAGTTAAAGGGACCTGCCAGCAGCCAGAATAGACCAAACTTAACAGATAATTCAGAGAAAGAGAATTTATGGAAAAGAATGAAGAAAGTAATATTAGTAGAGGTAATAAAAAGTAACTTTTTTATTTCTATTTGATTGTACAAATAAGTATTGAGAAAGGCTTCACTTTGTTCTTTATATTCTCTTTTATAACAGTCAGCAAAAATACTGTAAACCAATAACAGCGGTAGCTTCTTTCAGTAACTATTTATACAGGAAAAGTTGCTTTTTTGGACTAAAGCTACTTGAATCATGCTGGAGTATGGAAAAGAAGCTTTTCCAATCATCTCGCAATCTCATGGCAGTTGAAGCACCTGCATTTTTGTTTACAAGGCTGTTTAGCTACAGTTTATGGAATTTTTTTTCTACCTCCTATCTTGTCACCTTCTGCTCTAGGCAAGTATTCCCGATGGTCTGATCTGAAGCTGAAAAAGAATTTGCCACTTGTGGGGATACTGATGATTTTTATAGGAAGGGGACAGCTGCTACAGTTATGGAGGAGGGATGTTTTCAGAAAAGGCATAAAGCAGAAGAATCCAAGCAACTGTTCTCTTTGGAAATGCAGCCATCATGGAACTTCAGGTCAGCTCTTGCATCCAGAGATGAGAACATTTCTAGAGGAGAACACTGAAATTGTCAACCATGGGACCCTGACGCCAGAAATCAGTTTACGACTTATGACACCTCGCTGCCAATTTTGGCATAAAAAAGCTGCCTTATGGCCATATGGAGAGCCCTACTGGGCATTCTACTGGCCAGGAGGCCAAGGACTGTCCAGGTAAAATTTCCAAAGCTGTGTTAATCTGTTCCAGCAGAAACAACAAAGAGTCCTGTATACCTTAAAAGGCACATTTATTTTGGGCAACCTTACAACATAATCAATTTGAGATTGGAATTAGAATTATTATATAGTATAACCAGCTAATTCATATTCAGTGCTGAGTGAGTAAGGCTTTTTAAATTTATCTGTTTATGTATGTATATAGGTGTATGAACATTTCATAGCTGGATTTTATTAGGCCAGTTTTAAAAATGTTTCATTTAAATACAGCTTAGTTGCCTCACCCGTATTTTTCTACTCTGTCTCCGTTATTTTTAATGTCAGCCTTTGGAACTCTTTCTCTGCCATTTATTATGTATCTAAAAGCAGCTTGTTCAATTCCAAACAAAAATGGGACATGCCTCTAAATGGATCAACATGCCTTTTGCTGGTTTCAATGATCCATTTTTCTTAATAAGTCCCAAGTCAGTAATTTCATCAGGTGTTTGTTTCAGTCTGTTCTCATAATTTATTTTCAAGTCACTATATGCCCCCTTTTTTTAATTCCAGGGATGATGTCACTTATCCAAGGTCAGTCTTTGCTTACTAGAGCTACCATTTTTTGTCGGGATTGCCCTCCATATGAGGGGATTATGGTTTAGTGTGTAGATTGAACATGCATAACTGTTAGTAATTTTCCTGATGGCTTTGTAGTAAGGATGTAGCAGGTGTACATTCCTAAGTAGTAGTTCTCAAAACATTCACTAGAGGAGAAAGATAGTAGCTATGATGACCTGGCGGTCATCCTGACCTGCAGTAGAGAAAATATGCACTCGCTTATCTCTCGTGTGAAACTGAACTGTTTAACCTTAGAGACTTTGGGAATATTTGCCACTTCTGTCTTTTGATGTCTGTGTTCCCTGCTCTGCTATGTAAGTTTATTGGTCCTGTGTACGAGTCTGATCCTGACAATTTTTAGGAGGGTTTAATGGAAATTCTACAAGGGGAATTTTTCCTACGTGGAGATACACAGCATCTGTTGAATTTGTGTTTGTCAGTGTAGTTCCTCGCAGACTTATCTAGGAAAGGCAGGCATGAGTGAACTGTTAATAGTGAGAGTGCCACAGAGTATGTGCAGAGTGGCTTCCTTTAATGGGTTAAGTACAAATATTTTTCAGCATGTCCTAGCCATCTTGGCTGAGGAAGAATGGCTTTCAGATGTAGAGCAAGAAATAAAAGGTTGAACTTTTTGTGTAAAAAGTGAAATGCAGCTGCCTGTGGAACTGTTAGTGTCAAGGTAGCAGCTAAGCAGATGGGGAGGCAGAAGCTGGGTTTTATAGCTTTAGTAGCAATAAATCAAAGAGGTTACTTCACCAAATGACAGCATAAACAGGCAGCAAAGTCCCTGGAACAGCAAACTCAAGCAGCTAGGTCGGACTGGAACGAGCGCCCCCGACACGGGCCGTAGATTCACGGTTGGTAGACAGTTGTTGCCCTGTGCCCAACCCCAACAGCGTCCGGCTTAAATAATCAGTTCTAGTCCTGCTGAGGCTGTTGGCCCAGCTCGCAGCTGGAGCCTCTCAAGCCTGCTGGGCCAATTCATCAATCGCGTCTCCAGCAGTCGCTGAGACCTCTGGACTGCCCCCTTCTGCAGTCGCCTCTGGAGAAACGTGGGGGAAGGTCCGCTGCAAACTCCGGACTGGAGTCAGAAACACAGACCTCTGCCTCTGGAGCACACACGTCCACCGCAGGTGCTGGCCCGGGCTCCGCACCGGGGACAGCTGTGGGGTCGCAGTCAGGCTCCTCCCTAGGCTCTGGAGGAGACCCCTCTCCAGAAGCCCCCTCCGGGGGATCCTCCCCAGGCTCAGAGTCCAAGTCCGAATTGGGAGCAAGATCAGCCTGGCTCATGACAGGAACTGATTTGTAGTCACTGTTTAATAGGCTGATTCTTTTGCCAAGAGGCAAAGATTCTTTGAAGGATTTGAAGCCTACAAATGTGTCAGAAATCAAAGAATTTATTAATTGGCAGGCAAAGATGATACAAAGAAAATCTTCACAAAGGGGTGAGGTTACTTCCTTGTTCAGTTGTCGGGATCTTAAGGGGAATGATGACAGAGACAAACTCAAAGCTATTGTTCAATATACGCAGTACCGCTGCAACCCAAATTTGTGCTGAAATCCAATTTGGGCAAAATCTTGGGGCTTTATATAACAAAAAGCCTTGGGTCCTATGTACAAATTTGGCAAAACAGTAACTAATCATACCTGTTGTGATGGTCTACCATAGAGAGCCTCTCTATCCCAAGGTCATCCCATCCTTACTGATATTGATTAAATAAAGAATTAAACCAAGAAAATCTGAGGTCCCTTTCAGGGAATCTAACCTGCCAGAAGACTCTTGAGGAGATGAGGCATAAAGGAATAATTCTTGCATGTTATCCTCTCTCCTTGACATACGGTAACGTTCCAGTGAGTTTCCTTTCCACTGCTGCAACAGACTTTGCCATGAATATTAATTTTACTGTTCTTATTTTTCAAAATGTACTTAGATACATTCTTGATAACTCCAACTTTGTCAGAAGCAAGAAGGTTCTAGATCTCGGCAGTGGCTGTGGAGCAACGGCTATAGCAGCCATGATGAGTGGGGCATCACAGGTTGTGGCCAATGACATTGATCCTGGTAAGATACTCTCTTCTAAGTACAAATCAGTTTCAGTCCACTAGGAGGGCCATATGAGATGGCAGAATGGTTTAAGTGAGTCTGTTATGACAGATTCTAGCTTAGCGCAGGCTTCTCTGAAAGCTTGGTGTTTGTTCTTGGTCAGTTACTGCTGAACGATTATTGCCCAAGTTAGTTTCTCCCTGGATCAAGCGTTACTCATGGACAATGCTAGGACTGACCAATGCTAGGATTGACCAATGCTAGGATTTACACCATTTTAAAACAGCAAAGGCAGGAGCAAAGACAGATTTTTCAGGAGGACTTCAGTTTGTTTTTTAAATGTTTTTAGTCACATATTTACTTTTGTATTATTATTAAAATTATTATTACGATTTATTTGAGCTTGGATACTGATCTTTTTGGTTTTCTCTCAGTTGCAGCAGCTGCTATGGTGCTAAATTGTGAATTGAACAATGTGAAACCCTTCCCTGTTCTAACGGAGAACCTGATTGGTACAGAGCTGGGCAGCTGGGATCTTATTGTCTTAGGGGACATGTTTTACAGTGAAGAGCTTTCAGACAGTCTTCACCAGTGGCTGAAGAAATATGCTCAGGCTCCTGGGACTCACGTACTGATTGGGGACCCTGGCAGACCTCATTTTGTGACCCACCGAATTCAGCAAGAGTTGCACAGAGTCAGGGAGTATGTCTTACCTGAGGCAACAGCCAAAGAAAATAATGGCTCCACCACTACTGTCGTTTGGTACTACCGACCTTGACTCTCAAGTGGATTACTTTTGTGTAGGTAGTTGTTTTTAAGTGACAGTGTTGAATCATTTATATTCTGGCAGCTCAGACTGTGTCAGTTACAACACTTGCGATTCACTGTGCTTCAAGTCACTTGTCCCAGCTGATAATACAACTTAAAAAATAAGAACACAGAAATAATATATTTCTAAAATACTGCCTGTTAGTGCTCCCTGCTTGGATAATGGGAATAAAATGTGCGTATACCAATATGTGGCTGAGATTTTACTCTTTAAAAATATTAACAACACACTATTTGCCTGAAAATAAATAATACACACACACACACACATACATATTCATAAAGGAGAGGTCTATTAGTGGTGGTTGGCCATGACAGAGCCTCTAGATAATTTCCTTGCATGCTTGTGGCTGAAGAGCACTGTGGGGATGCCTTTATGTAGATTTCCTGGAAGCATTTGATTGGCCATAATGGGAAATAGGATGTTGGACTAGATACACCCTTGGTTGGGCTGGTGTTAGGGGACATCTGTTGTTAGGGGACATCTGTACCAAGATGTACATATGTATGTTCTAAAAGGAGAGCCAGCATGTAGTGGATTGAGTGTTGGACTATGACTCCAGAGACAAGGGTTTGACTCCTCACTCGACCATGGAAATCTATTGGCTGACCTTCGGTGTGTCATTCATTCTCAGCCCCAGAAAACCCCATGATAGGTTCACCTTAGAGTTGCCATAAGTCAGAGATGATTTGAAGGCACACAACAACATTATAAAATGAAACCTCTTTGATTTTGACCTAGAGGAGCAAGGTTTAGCTGAAAAGGTCTCTGGTCAAATCTTGTGGCTTGCAGCCAGGCTGAAAACCATTATTTACTCTCACCAAGTTTGCTAGGTCCTCAGTTAAACTAGTGGGCCACAACAGAATACCCATGCTCCCCAGACAAGATTCTGTCTCTCCCAGCATGTGGCCTTGCAGTTGGTATACAATCCACTAAAGAGACAGGAAGTACATTATGGAAAGGAAATGCCATCTTTGGAGCACAGAGTAATCAGCTTAACACTTCCCTTTTTGCTAAACAGGATAAAGTAGCAATCACTCTCAGGTGATCTTAAATCAGGGAGATTAGGCAATACACTAAGATGGTGAAAGACTGTGAAATACATAAATTTAAGCAAATGGTAACGATTTTACCCCTGAGATGCTTTAAAAAGGATCCCAGGTTCAAAGATATTTGGTTCTAGGGATGTGGTCTGCATGAAGCATCAACCAACAACTCTTCAGCTATCTCCTTCTTCTATAGACCTCTTGCTGAATTCATTGCTTAGCTTAACCTTTGTTCTTTTTAAGCAAAAATCACTCTGATGTCCAGAATTTGGGATTTTGGCCAAAGAATTTCATTAGCTTATTCTTTCTCAAAATCCTCGCTCTAGCAGATGACCATGGTTAGCTCGTCGTCTTTTTCTTTGCAGTTTTCCAGCCAGGAGTGTCAGTGCTCCCTAGCTTCTTGCAGGAGAGCTCCAAGGGACCAAGCAGAGGTGACACTGTACACTTCTAAAATTTATATTTTGGAGAGTACATTCCATGCACATTGCTGTTCCCTAATACTACTCCCTCATTCTCTGATGCACGTGTACGTGTTTGTGTACGTGTGTATGTGTGTGTGTTACAGAAAGTCATTTTCCTTACTTTGGGTAAGCAACCTACCCTGAATGAGTTTGCCTCTCCCCTGAAGGAGCAGATGTGTAATTTCGGAGCTTTTCACTTTTGCAGTAACTCCGTTGTAGAATGCCCTCTTCTTGAAGGTCTGACTGGCACTAACATTCATTTCTTTTTTGCCAAGCAAAAACATCGGCATTTCATTAAAGCCTTTAGAAACTAATTTATTTCAGAGTGTACAAGTACATAGTTTTAAACTGTTGTAGTTTTTAAAGCTGTTGTGATGGATCCCTTATCCAAGTTGTTCCCACAGTTCTAATCTTTTGAGCTCCTATCATACCTTGCCCTTTATCCTCAGGATCCCTTCCTGGATCTGCTACTTGGGCCTTAAGGCGATTGTCATATTGAACAAGTGACTGCGTTGATTAGTCAGCTAGTGGCTCAAGTATGACTAGCCTTGCCTGTTAATTATTAAATTAAAACACCCAGAGTGAGATATAGGGGGAAAAACAGTAAAAATTTACTACGTAACAAAATTGACATCTAGCCTGATGCCAGTTCCACATACGGTAACATCTCAGTTTCAAATCAACCAACACTTCTCTCTAAACTCTCAGCACGTTCACAGCTCTAAAAAAACCCTATTCAGATCTCCATTCCCTTCTTCCTAACGGACTCCAATTATACTTCTAACTGGATATATCTCTATCTCTGGTTCTATCCAACTGTATTTCAGACAAGCTTCTGGTTTTTAAATGTGTTTTCCATAGGACCTCCCTAACAGCATTCCATGATCTGTGATTGGCTGGCTCTTCTCAGTGTTGTATACTGCCAGAATTGTGTACTATCATAAGATCCTATGGTAAAGGATAAGAACGATTTTTTTGAATGAATGAATGAATGAATGAATGAATGAATGAATGTTTTTGAACTGCTTTCTTTCTCCCCCTCCTCTTAGCAACCCCGACAGAGTTCAGGTGGAAGCAGTAACTGTCAAGGATCCTGCAAGCGGAAAAAAGGCTTTAGGCAATATTACACAATGGTTACATTGTCTCGTCTCTGGGTAAGGTACAAGGGGTGCATCTTGAAGATATGACTACCTGGCTTGACATCGACATGCTTTGTACTTGGACAACTATGCATGCTTCCAGCCAAAAGAATTGAAGGTGAAGTTCCCAGACTCATGTTTGTGTAAGATATAGCTATGCATGCAGATTTTAAACTCAAGACTTTAGTCCTTTTTGAGACAATTAGTGATCCTGAATTTGCATGAATATTTATGTTTAAAAGCCTGGAGATATTGCTCCCCCGCCCCGAAGGCACCAAGACTTCAGGTTTTGGTATTGTAGCTGATTTTTTAATTGTTGTGCTTCCAATGTAATGCCGTTTGGGAATGGTCTTGGATGAAGAGTAAAGAAACCTCATCCAGCCGATAGTTTTGCCCAGCCATCAGTGATGACTAATTGGACTTGTGCTTGCTTAAGTTTGTTCATGTTTTTGCTTCTATTTATAAAAAAGCAATCTTATGTATAGGTCTCTTACTGTTCACATGTCAATAGACTTCATGGTTTGGGAGTTAGCTCAGAAATGTCCACATTGAGACACAAGTAGGTGATTGTCAATGATGATTAGGATGGTTTACTGTTTAGATTCTCTCCAGTTGGGAACAGGGGGAGGAGATCTCTTTGTTAGCCTTTGTAGATGCTGGCTGCAGTGCTTCTAGTTGTGATGGTGAAGGTGACGTCCTATGAGATCCTGAAGTCAGTGACAAGCTCAGTTTGCTAGTGACAATGCCAGTAGCAATAAAGAAATGAGGCTCAAGTGTCAGATGCATGATTTCTACATAAATAGCTTCAATCCTGCCATATTTCAGAGTCAACATGAGTTCCATATGACCACATCAGTCACACCCTTGGGAAAGTATTGCTAATTGCCCCCATAAAGACTCAAACTGATGCTTCAGATTGTTTTCCTTGGTACTATCCTTCATCCACACACAAACATACTGTTCTTTTCAAACTCAGTAGTATCTTCAAATGAGAGCCAGTGTGGCATAATGTTTTGAGCATTAAACTATGACTCTGGAGACCAAGGTTCAATTCCTTGCTCAGCCATGGAAACCCACTGGGCTTGGAAATGACTTGAAGGCAGACAACAGCAACAACAGGTATCTTCACAGACCACATTTTTGATGCTGCTCTTATCTTCAGAGACTGGACTTGTGTCAATAATTTATTGGATATTTGAAGCCCAATTGCATGTAACTGTGGGAACTAAAATAAACATTTGTCTGGAGATCAGGTTCAGCTATCACTGATCTTGCCTTCTAGAAAGGACACTATACTGTGAATGCATGCAATCATTTTAATTGGAGGAAGCAAAGTGGGGCCTGTGGTCTTCTCCCCAAAGCTGGAAACGTTCCAAATGTATCTTTGATGTCAATATTGTAAAAGGTCATGCAATGGTATATAGAGGGAGAAAGAATGTGTGTATGGCCACAACCAAACGTATGTAGTCATGTGACATCAGAATGTGTATCATGTTCTGATACATTTACATGTTCATTCATTTACTCTAGCGGCATTTCTGGTAAGACTGGCCCTATCATTAGACAGAGTCAGGTGGCCACTACCAGCTTCAGATGCTGTGGGGGTGATATAGAGGACAGGGTTGCATGTGGATTGCCTCCTGCCCCATGTACTTTAGCTCCATTTGGCTTCTATAAATGAAAATAGGATTCGGGAATTTTTTTTGTTCGTTTGTCTCAGGCAGCAAAATAGCTTGGCCCATACTTGACCTTCAGAATGATCTGGGGAGGCTCTTCTGATGTCTTTAACTATATTGTCATGATTGGGGGCATAGATTCATGCCCCTTTCCCTAATGTTGAAAACCAAGATCTTTGCAGGACCCTAGATCTATGTCCATTCCCACTGAAAGTAAGTAGCACTGAACATTGTGGAACTTACTTCTTAGTAAGTATGCACAGATTCATGTTATATCTTTTAACTGCTCCCCCATCCCATCACTTTCTATGGAGTAAACCTGAATGTTGATTTTCCACATTAAGTAAATGACAGAAAACATATTTGATACTGGCAGAACTTGGCCAGCGCACTTAACTGCAAGGCCAGAATTCTGTTGGTTGGTCTCAAGTAACATGGACCTATTGAATCAACTGTTGAGGTAAATTCCACTGATTAAATGGGACTACTCTGATAAGGATTAATAACAGGATTCTGGCTGAAGTCGGGGAAGGTGACAGCTACAAGTGGGGTGACAATATAAGAGAGTTCTTGCTCATTGCTACAGCCAATTAGTGGCAGTTTGAGTCAAAGAATGGCCCTGCGCCTGGGTGTCATCTGTCTGCTGTTGTACATCCTACTGTGGCAGTGATTGCCCAGCTGGGACTGCCTGAGATAGTAAGCAGCCTTGCAAGTCTCATCTGATGGAGCATCCACGCAAGCACTGATAGAATTCTTTTGCTGAGCACAACTCAGCTGAGCCTACTGCCAACAGAATAAGCAGATAAAATATATGGCCTTCCTCATTAAAAATAATGAGGAGGGAGAACAGGGCAGCAGCCAACAGCTGATACAGCAAAATGCTGTCTAAGGAAACTCATCTGTAGAGTGCATTGAAAAGACAACAAGCATCTAGGAAGGCCGTAACATAAACCAGCTGCATTAATCGTGCCAGCACACGTTTAGACTTGTCTTATGAGGAAAAGGAGTATATATTACATACTTATTATTTCTTGGTATTGAGAAGTGAGCTTTGGGGACTGTGAAAGGCAGAGGACATGTGGCTTTGAATTCTGTAAAAGCACGCATGTATATGGTGACAAAACCTTATATAAATGCTCAGCAAGAGGATAGACGGACACTTTTTCCTTGCTGGAAAATCTGTCCTTGGCGTACTGTACAGATGTTTGGTATTTGTTCCTATAGCTTGCATAAGAAATATAGCTTTGTTATGTTTTGCTATATGGCCATAAGAAATATACAGTATTTGCACGTGTATTTGATGTACTGGTATGGCTACTTATGTTTATTGGTGCTACTTATAACCTATTTCTCTTTTTTGCAATTAATCTTGTGTGCCAAAGCTTTTTACAAGAGAAGAATTTACATCTCTTGGCTGAGAAGTGTCTCTGCTCTTTTAAAATTATATGTCTATATGCAGGTCAGTCAAAACATTGTCTAGGAGTGAAACTTAGTCTGAGGAGAAACTTGACTTGCTGAATCACTCAGTTAATAGACAATATAGTGATGGTGAGCTTTCAGAGATGTCTGCCCATGGCAGAATGTGCCACACTGGGAAAAAGTGTTGTACAGAAGCACTGAGTACCACCTTGCACAATATCCAAAAAAGCACTTCCGTTGATATTTGTTGTTGTATGTCTTCAAGTTATTTTCTGACTTATGGCGACCATAAGGCAAACCTATCATTGGGTTTTCTTGCCACAATTTGTTCAGAGGGGGCTTGCTTTTGCCCTCCTCTGAGGGTGAGAAAGTGTGACTTGTCCAAGGTCATCCAGTGTGTTTCCGTGGCCAAATGAGGATTTGAACCTTCATCTCCAGGGTCATAGTCCAAACCTGAAACCACTATACCATGCACCATAATTGCTCTGTGATGCAATTATACTAATATTAAGATGTTTCTACTGATTATATCTCTCAAATTTACTTTCTTGAGGAAGTGATGGTGTGATTCCTTTTTTTAAAAAGGGTATTATTCAGCTTCAAAGTTGCTGTATGGATGGGTGGGTTTGCCTTAAGGAAAACGCTAGCAATCTGTACTTAGAATGCAGCCTGCTGGGATAGAGATGCAGCTGAAAGGAAATGCCTCAACTCTATGTATGTTTGGCATGATGAAAAAAAGAGGCTTGAGGCTAGAAGGAAATTGTGTTCTCCTCCTTGCCTAGAATTATGAAAATGCCAGTTCTGGACCTCCTGGTGGGTGCTGCTGGAAGGAGGAGGTTTTCCCCTACCTCCCTCTGAGACTGAGAAAGTATGACTTGTCCAAGGTCATCCAGTGAGTTTCCGTAGCTGAGCGGGGATTCAAATCCTACTCTACAACACTGAGACCACACATAAGGGCTAAACTGCAGTGGTAGAGCCCCTAGAAACAAACACATTTTATTGTTGGCTTTAACAAGTGCCTTTGATATTTGTATAAATCCATGTTTACTGCTAAAACAAAATTATATTAATAAAGACAGGAAGTGTCAAATAACAAAAGCTGAAAGGATTGAGTTGTTAAGTCAATTAAATAACTTAACATGCAGATTTCTGTATTCTCATCTGCCTAATCTAATGAACTCTTTTCTGAAAAAATGGCAAATTCGAGTATTCAAAAAAATCATGATTTTGTTTATCTTAGCTATGTGAGAGGGTTCTTCCTACATCAGGGATGGGGGTCACAAAGTTTTCCAGATGTTGTTGGACTGCAGCTCTTAACAGCCCTAGATGGCATACCCAATGAAGAAGAGTTCTGGGAGATAAAGTCCAGTAACACTTGGTGGGCTACATGATTTCCCCTTACACCTGTGTTTCTGTTTTTACTTCCAACACAATGCCCGCTGTCTTTCTCATGAGCGGCAAATAATACATGGGTTGTCTGCAGGTACTAGATTCTTCAGGTCAGAAAAATCTATCCACCGCTTTGACTACAGCTATTAGTGACAGCCCAGATTCGATGACAGATCTTTCACTTTAGTAAACTTGCAGTCCATATATCAACCACAGAATGGGCACTGGCTCTGTTTTACCAGCAGAGCTAGCACAAGCACTCCCTGAATCAATCCAGTTTTCATAGACACTGTCTTTGCCATGTAATGTGAGAGAAAGATACAGGGCAGGATCCAGTGGGGGCTTTTGGCAGAACAGTGGAATCTAGTGAGGCAGACTGGTGGTAATAGCCTCCTGTGTGCCCCTAAGCTGGATCTGGAGTGCTGTTATATCCTCCAGAGTGAGTTTTCAGGCAATTCAGAGAACTATGGCAGAGTGATGAGAAAGGAACATTCAAGAATTGCCCCACTGGAACATTGTATTTAAGCAGTAATAAAATTAATAGGTTTATTAATAACCCTGAATATTTGATCTATTATCAAAACTGGAATGTGTATATAATTATGATAATGGTATGAAAATTGGAATTAGGTGGTTTTTTAACTTCAGTGAAATAATATTTTTCAAATGCAGTATATTCTGCCAGTGGGCAGCATGTTCAATAAGTCTTCTTTGAAGTTTTGAAAAAAAAAACTGCTTAATTTTTCCTCTGGTAAGACACGTGCAGGCACATCTATGCTCAAGTATATTTATACACTCTAGAAAGAAATTCAAAATAACTTGCCAGCAAGACTTGACATTAATATATCTGCTACTTACGGTTACCTTTTGCTTTCTGTTATGTCAGTCAATAAGAAAAATGCCAAGTTCTTTTTGGGAAGTACTTGGATTAGGTCCAGCAAAGCGGCTGCTGTATGTCTTGTGCCATTTCCGCACTAGCCTGTTACAGTGCTATTATTCCACTTTCAACTTTCTATGGAATCCTGGGGTTTGCAGTTTAGGGAGGCCCCTCCCTAAACTACAAGCCCCAGGATTCCATAGGAAGTTGAAAGTGGAATAATAGCACTGTAACAGGCTAGTGCAGAAATGACCAAAGTCAACTTAATTAATAGCAAGTAACAACAAAAATCTTTGTGCCCGCTAAGTTCTTTACTGGGCTAGAATTGGCATACTGCCCTGTAGGTGTCAGCAAAGAGCTACAAATAATCTAATTCATCTAGACACCACAATGCGGATTTCTATGAACACAAAAGGAATGGAAGGACATGCATTTGTAACTTGAAGGTTGATGTTTTAATTTCCACATGAGAAGTAGCATGAATACAATGTGGCTCCAGTTATAAACACTATCTTGACACACAAATGGTCCTCATCAGTGATGGCTGAGCAGGTAATTCTATGAGACACTTTTGCAACACTTGTTCCCACGCCTTGCTGGCTTGCTCTGTTTCCTGCATGTTGGCTCCTCATCAGTACAGAATGTCATATTTGGAATGTTACGGTTTGTAAATATTTGTTAGAGCCCTCCAGTGTTGCCCTTCAACAAAGTCTAAAACAAAGGTCCTTCTTACTTTGAACATCAACATATCATCAATCCAACTACTGTTGGACAAGAAGGAACATGTATGGCAACTGAGACTGTCAGCAGGAACAAATACAGTGTACATCCCCACACAAGAGGTTTTCCCAGCAATTGTTCTTGTCTGAAAAAGAGCTACTCTTTACAACTTCAAACAAGCAAAAAATCAATAAACAGTCCATGAAACCTGCTTGAATTTCTTTGGTCCAACTAGCTGCTCCAGAGCTATTCTGGAACGATCTGCAAAACATGGAGGGGGGGAAAAATTAAAATTAAAAAAAAAAAGAAATGCAGAAGGGCTACAAACAAATTTTATCATTCTACAAGATATTAATAAATGTGAACATTTTTGCATGAGGTCATGTAAACATTTGAATTACAGGTTAGTAATCTGCTGCTGCTATTTGTCAGATGAATGTTTTGCTGCCTTTTGCAGTTTGCCTATCCCTCTCTTCTGATGTTCTCCAGATAAGTCCAGAAGGCATTTCTGGTTCAACAAGCTTTGACAGCTACCTTATGTTCCACTGTTACTTCAGCTATTTCCTGCTCATTTTGATATTTTGGTGTTATCTGGATTGGTTTAAAAAATGTGTATCTGTTACAATGATTTTAATCAATTTTAGGCCTGTGTGAAGTCATCTGGAAGAGGTGACAATATACACATTCAAGTAAATAAACCACTGATCTTCCTACTCCTATTTATGTATTCATTTGTTTATTTGTTTTATTTTAAATTCTTCTAAACCACTTTAAAGGCTTCTAAAAAAGTCTGCATGATAAAACTAGTAATTATAAAGTCAATATAAAAATACTATCAATAAAATCATCCAGCCCAAATTTTACATTAAAATCTAAACCACAACTGTATCTAAAAATCCAAAACTATGCACTAAAACAGGGATTGGGAACACTGGGGCTTCCAGATGTTGTTGGACTGTAATTGCACTGATGGTTAGGGGCTGGTGGGAGTTGCAGTCCAACAAATCTGGAGCTCCACGTTTTTCCCACCTCTGTGATATGACATTTAGAACTTAGCTAACTTGTGGGCATGCATTATTTGTGTCTAACTGCAGCAATAATAATATTGTGTTTGGTATCTTCAAGTTACCAGTCAATCCCATGAATTTCATAGGGTTTTTTTTAGGCAAGGAATACTCAGAAATGGTTTTGGCAGTTCCTTTCTCTGAATTATAGCCTACAGGTCCTCGTATTCATTGGCAGGCTCCCACCATAATAGTAACCAGAGCTGAACCTGCTAAGTTTAGGTGCCTTTAGAGTATTTAAGGCACAGGTCAACTGGTTGCAAATCCCAAGATGGGGAAATCAGTCTCACAGATAAAATGAACCAAAAGCTGAATTGACTATGCTGGTTAGAGCTTCTGGAATTTGCAGTCCAACATCTGCTACACATTCACCACCAATGCAGTAAAACATAGAGTGAGGCCAAAGGGAACAATTAAAGCATCAGGGCCTTCCTCAAAGCTTGCACTGAGAACCTGTGAAATCCTGGCATCTCTATATATTTCCCTTGCAACCCTTAATTCTGAAATGACTTGCTCTTTTGGTGCCTTTCCAACAGTCCCTCCTACCTTCCAACCAGTTTCTCTTGCTCGTGCCAGCAAACCTGAGTCATTGAATTAGAGTTCTGCTGGACTCTACACAGTGTTCTGAAATGATACATTTCATTGTTCAGTTGCAGCATGTCTTGTCCCAAATACTGCCTACATTTTAACTGTACTGCAAATTGCCCTGGGGTAAACCTTTATGAAAGTTAGTAGACACCTTACATCTTCTTATAATAAGAGAAAATGTGTGTGCATTGGCTTATTATGGTGCATGCCTTTTTCTCTCTAGTGTCGCTCGAAGACAGTGAAACCTAGATGTCTGAAACTTGGCATGGATACTAAGGAGAACCTAAGGGTGTGCAACTCAAGGTTATTTTGTTTTTTAAGATATAGTATATAATTTTAGTTAATTAAAATCAGTAGCCTGATCAGGTGCCACATTTTCCCCACATAGAGACCAATTTGGAATATTTTCTGTATAGGTTCTGTAGGCAGCTTCATCATATGCTTTTCTCTGCAGGAGTCATGAGATGTTCAATATTCTAACTTTCAGAGAGAGAGAGAGGTGAAGTATCTGATAAGGGTGAGGAGGAGAGAGTAGGGGAAAAGCTAAGTAAGAATGGTGTGGAGGGAAGACCAGAGGAAGGAAAATGAATGGGGAGGAAAGAAAACAGCATGAGGTGTTGGTTCTAACTCAGTGAAGCTGACACATGGACAGAAAGAGCACTGACAAAGAAAATGGTGAGGATAAGAACAGAACAAGTGTCAGGGTGGCATGGAAATTCACAGGATTCTAACCCAAGCAAAACTGGGACTTGTCTTAAATGGAAGACTACCTAGGAATCATTACGTAAACTGTTCAGAGCTCTTTGGTAGAAAAATGGTGTACACATCTAATAAAATAATGTTGGGCTACTTGTTCTGTACTAGGATATCATGGCTAGAGATAAGCTTAAAATCTTAAATTCCAACAATCTCCTTAGTTTCCTTTGTAATGATACTTAAATACCTGATTATTAGCCACTGTTTTATGCTAGTTATTAGCTAGCTATGTTGACAATTATTCAGGGAGGAGATTATCTGTCCAAAGCTCCATCTCCTTCTACCACCTGCTTTCTATCTTAGTATTAAAGGCTGCTCTCACATGTGCATCATGGAGATTTATTTAGTTATCATTTAGTAAAATATGTACATTCTTATTTGCCATCAAGTCAACTTTGACTTATGGCAACTCTATGAATGAGAAACTTCTAAGATTCCCAGTCATCAACTCAGCTCAGGTTTTGCAAACACAGTGATTGTCTTATATCTTGGGGCAGCATACAATTAAAATCAACCTAAAGAATTTAAAACTATTAGCGTTGGTGTTTAATGTTTTCTAACCCTGGTGATGTGCCTTCTTGTGCAAGTATTAATTCTCTCAAGAGGGTAAGATTGCTAGACAAAGATTGCAGACAAAGGCAACTATCTGAACATGAGGCCAACAGTCCTTTTTACAAATGTGGTATATGCAAAAGCTGGAGCAAGCCCCTGTTGTGTTCTTCTTCTTTCCCGTCCTTCTCCCCTAAACATTCCTAAACATCCTTCTAGGGTTCTCAACAGGCCACAGTTTACTGTAAACCAAAACCAGAATCTTAGATTGAAGTAACACCTTAGTCAAATTCTAGAGCTCGACAATTTTACATCTTTGAATTATAACTTGCGATGGTCATGCTGAGTTGGTCATTCTGAAAATTATAGTCTAGAAAAGTGACTTTGAAGATTTACCATCTTCTACCTTTTAGGTTAGGACAGTTCTAATGGCATCAAATAGTTTCATGCTTATTTCTTGTCACATCTGATCAGTCAATATTTTAAAATATGTATTACAAATCAACCAGAAACCTGCTTCAGTAACACTTCAAATCACCTGTTATCAGGGGGCATCCATGGAAAAGAAGGATGTATATTCTGGGACAGCAAGTGAGGACAGCTTCCACAGCTACATCTGTCAGATTTACACAATGCTCCATATGGATCTCCTGTTAAGTAGAACAAGTACTAGCATTAAACAGAAACAATGAAAATAAATGCATTAAAAATAGTTTAATAGTACAATCCTATACATACCTACTCAAAAGTAAGGGTACTAATTCCCGGTAAGTGTATAATGGCCTGCAACCTAAACAATATAAGTACATTACTAATAATAATGACTTGAACTGATCTTATTGAAAAATTACCTTTAAATTGCTTGAACACTGTCCACTAACAAGGGCTATTACACCATTGTCAGTAACCTGAAAGGGAAAAAAAAAGATTTCTTATTGACATAATAAATTCACAATACAGCAATTATTCAATTAAAACAAAAACATTAAATCAATTTAGAATAAGTTAATTATGCATTTTCAACACTATAGTCTGTATTAATGAAACAAATGATATTACTGCATTTGAACACCTGACAATGCTGTTTCAGAATCAAGACTAAGCCTCCCCCTGGTTTAAGTTCCACTAAGTTTAATGGGACTTACTTCCAATTAACCTTCAACTGAATCAGGTTAAACATGTCCATCTGGACTTTTGCTTTTCAAATTTATCCCAGCCTCGTGCAACTAAAGCTGCAAGAATCCAGAGTGAGTCCTGGTCATGAATACCAGCCTGCAACCTGCCTGCCCCCTCTGTTCTTGTAATTCTAGGCAGGTAACCAGAATAGGCTTATCCATCTCACTTTTGATTGAAGCACCATACAGAGCTGGTGACCTGAGGTTGGCTTTGCTTCACATGTGTTATGCAGGTGAACACGCGGCTACCCAAATGAAGCTTTTGTTAACATTTCCAGGGAGGTAGCCACGTTAACCTGTGTCAGTGTATAAAGGAATTAGGGTAGAGGCAGAGAAGGAATCAAGCAGTGCCACTGAGACTAACCAACTTATTTTAGAAAACACATTCATGGATTTCAATCCACTTCTTCAGATGTACTGATAGGAGTACAATACTAATGCCACAGGGTTTTGTTTTGTTTTTCAGCCACAAGAGGACACAATCTGCTCTCTTATACAAATTCAAAAGGATCATCAGATTTACACACTAAATAATTATTATTTTGGGTATTATTTTGGGATTTCCAAGTTCACTGATAATTTTGTGCAGCTTTAGGGTTGTAGTTTCCTGAGGCCAAAGAGCTCTCTGGCTGAGAATTCTAAATGCCCCTTTGTAAACTGCAAACCCCAGAATTCTACAGAATGTTGAAACTGGAATAATAGCACTATAACAGTGTAGTGCAGAAATGGCTTTAGAAGTGGAAAGTCTGCTACAGAAGCAGTATAATCACTGATAACCAGCACTACACAAGTATCCAGTATAGTGATATAGGTATGAATTAGAAATAATACTGTGTTCTCTGGGCTCCTGCAACAATAGGAAACAAGATATATATATAGAAAAGAGAGAGAGAGAGAGATGTACATACACACACACGTGTGTGTGTGTGTCTATATATATATATATAGTTAAGTGGTGTGACTGTGACCCTTAAGATGCTTTTAGTGCACAACTCCCAGCAGTCCTAGACATAGACAATGGTGAAAGATTATGTAAACTGCAGTCCCACAAGCTCTGGAATACTGAAGTTGCCCACTCTGACTCTAGATGTTAAAGTGTACAGCTTGTGGGTGTCAGATGTGAGAAATTCTGTCCTAAAATGTGCAACATGTCAGTGATATGGAATGAGTCCATTATAAACCAAAATATCTAATCTTCTAGTTTTGTGGTACATAAAACACATAATTGGTTTAAACATCTGGACTGTTTTGCCTCTATCCAGCAAGATGGTATCCAACATACACATTATGGTAACCTAAAGCTTATTCCAACTGATGTAGTTACAAAGCCAGTATATGGTGCATTAACAGTTCTGGGTTTAAAGGGGCCTTCAAGCAAGATACCTTCAATGGGCCCCTCTCCTTTTCATTACAGTAACCCCCCATTTTTTCTGGGCTCAGTTCCAACCACTGCTGAGGACAGGACCACCAGTGGCAACTGCTGTTCCTTGTTTACCTCAGTGCTTGCTGGATATGTTACCTCAAGGCAGGAAGGATAGAACAAATGAGTTGGTGATAATGGTAATGGGGCAGCAAAAGGAGTAAGGAGTCTGGGTTCAGTAGCAGGGGTCCTGCTATGGTATAAACATTGGTAAGTACCCAACAATCCCAACTTGTGGCACCAGCCTTTATTATACAAATTTCATATCCCAGCATTGCAGGTTCATTGATGTTGGTAACATTACTTTTTTGGACTGTATCTCCCAGAATCGCTTAGGGCAGCATGGGTCCAAACCGCCCCCTCAAAACCTTTTCCAAGTCCAAATACCTGATAGCAACCAAATGAAGATGATGATGGGCCAAAAGAACTCAGTACCACCAAGTATATTTTTCTCAATGTATTATTGAGATTATTACTATAACTGCTCCCACTACTATTATTTCACATGCTTTTCGTTACAAATTCCCAAACATTGATGTTAATAATAAAGCTAATTTTGAGTTAGTTTTTAACTGTCTTGTTAACTGGTTACATTATCCTACAAAGATATATTTTCACTATCATCAATCTTACTTGAGTTGATGAAAAATCCACGCTATGTAAGTGTCTACAGGCCTGCCCAAGCGCCTGCAGTGATGCATCTGTGATGCTGGAGCAACCACCTATGTTAACTATTTGTAAAAGTGGGCAGTGAAGTGCAAGGGCAAGGACTCCGCTGTCTGTAAGGTTGCTACATCGTTTAAAAGAGGCTTCACACAAATAGGGGCATGACAAGGCCAGTGCTGCCACACCTGTTCGACAGAGAAAACAAGTCATTTGCATTGAGAAAGACTTTTACCTCCAGGATGCACAAAAAGAAACCATAATCTTAAGGACAACATAAAAAAAACATTTGCAGCATCCACATGAAAATTACAGTGAAACCACTTGTTTACTGAATAAGAAAAAATGTAATTGGTGTTTTATTGGGATTTATTAAGCTCTTAGTATTTCGCCTCGAGCCATCTTGCCAGTCACAACACACATACATACAGATGTCTTCTTTGTTAGGAACAGAATCATAGAGGTTGTCATCTGATATAGTTAAAGTCATGGACAGACCATTTCCTCTAAAATTAGCAAATTAAATGAAAAACAGAATTGCCTGGTGATTGTCCTGGTGATGCATGTGGCCTGTCCTCATGGGACAAAATCTTTCTTTATTTGACTGGCCTGAATGTTAGCCTGCTATTATAGTCAATTTCTAAAATTAAGAAGTATACCGTTTTTTTACTCCTAGCCAATCCCACACATTTTAACATGTATAAGAAGCTGTCTGAGAGGGAAGAGAGCTGGGTCACTTTTGTTTTGAAAGCTTTTCTCTTTCTGACAGACTAATATATTCACCCAAACACATCTTCTGAGTTTCTGAATTATACCACAGTAATACTAACATCTCAGTCTGAATGAATTTGAATAAACTTTTACATTTTGGCCACCTCTGACAATACATTCAATAAAGGCAGCAATTTAGTATACAGTGAAGTGTACTTAAGAATATTGCTCTGAATGGACTTATTAAGGTTTGTTTGAATTATCCCATCTAAACTTCCCTATTCTATTGGTACCTATGGTACTCTGTCAGAAATCAGCTTTATTAATATCTATATCCAACCTTCATTTTGTAAGGGAGACCTGCACAGTTTCAGAAATGTTGATTCATCATGTGCTTGGGATCAAACCCCATATTACCTCTTTCTTTCATAATCTTTTTATTCTAAAGTGTCTGAAACATTCACTATTCTTAGCATCATTTTAGGAAGCATGTATCTAAGTTTTTGTGTATTCTTCTTTCATCAAATTCCCAAACCTGTCTTCTACTGCATGAGGGAAGCAGATCAGAAGACAGAGGAAAACAATTATACATAAAAGTGCAGCATACACTTCTTAAAAAATTTAAGGATGGTCATCACTGAGATATGCTTCAGTATGAAGAGGCACTCAAGAGGTGAAATGAAGAAGAGACATGTGTCAGGGTAAAGCAAGACAGAAGACAAATGAGGCATCAACTTTCCCATCAATATCTGGAGAAAATGACCCTTTTGGACGTTAACTTCCATAATCCCCCTAAATTGAGGGATTATGGTAGCTGTAGTCTGATGAAGTAATTTACCAAATCTGTGATAGAGATATGGAATGAAGAGGTGATACAAATGTAACAAATAATTAAATGAAATGAAATGTGATTGAAGTAGAGAAACCACTAGTATCTCTGCTATTTATACTGGGTATATGGTAAATGACCAGAAAACCATTGTAATTTCAAGGAAGTATGACCCCAGTTTTGTTCCTCCATGTTCTAAATTTTTCCATACTTTTGCTAAGAAAGGTCTAAGAAAGACCTTCTGGTATTTCTCCATGCTGGTCTGTTCAAGGTCTTCTGACTTGTTAAGCACACTGCTTTGATTGTTGTATTTTGTCTTAACCTTACTTTGACGTAATCTGTATTCCTGCCAACTTAAAATGTAGACAAAACAAAGTTGCAAACAATGTCTGCTAATTGGCACCTGCCCTTGGCTTGGGACATCTGTTAGATAATGAATGCTGGGAGGAACCCAAAAGATAGCCACTTCTGTGACCTTGGTAGTTGAAAGGAGTGGGTACATAGAGGGGTCTCATTCGCTGCTCCTTTCTGGGCTCCAGGGCAGCTGATAGAAGGCATCTTTGCTTGGTAAAGAAATCCATCTTTATGTTATCTAGACATCATAGGCTTAACTGGGTTTCATCTGTATGCTGATATTGTTTGTACGCTTATGTTGCTTAAATTGCTTGCTGTTTAATAAAATTTAAGGCTTTCCCTCTACAACTGGTGTCATTTGTTGCCTCTGGATCCCTGAAAATGAACCCCTTGCCTTTGCTGAACTGGCCAATCAGCAGCCAGCATGACCAATGTCCATTATGGTTGGGAGAGTTTGGATGCTGCAGTCCACAAAAGGTATCATTCTACAGGTCAAAAAGTGAGGTTATCTTAACAGCATTAGATCTGAGAGAAATAAGCATTAAAATGAAAAGGAAAAGAAAAAAAAATTTGTTGTGGTGGGAGGATTGAAAGAGTGAAGAAAAGGGCTGCTCCAAAGGGCAAGAATATAAGCAAAAGGTTGAAGAAACAGAGGCATGATAAGATACAGTGAAACAGCTCTGAATTGAAGCTCTTAATCAGCCTGACAGTGTCCTCCACCTCTGTTTAAAACAGGGCCTCCTGCAATGTGAGGCCAATGAAACTCAAGCAGCTAAATCAATAGGTGAGCTTAAGTGAAAGCTTGCATTAAGAAGTTGTTGCTGTTCAAGAGCTGTTTTGTACAACTTCCCTTAAAGTTTATAATAATGAGAATAAGCTTCTTGCTTTTGTTCAATGGTAGGTATACATATGATTGTATTAGCATTATTTCACCTTCAGCACAGTTGAATATAATTGTGTTTTCTGAAGTGAGACTCTTTTCCTCTTTGTGTTGTTAACAGCTGTTAAGCCAACTTCAGCAACTTCAGGTAATTACTTCTTTCTGTTCAAAACACCCAATTCTTACAGCACTTTAAAGATTAATGTATTTATTATAGCATTAACTTTCAAGGGTAGCTGTGTTGACCATGCAGCAAAATCCACAGTGATACTTTCACTGGGTCAACAAAATGCACAAAATACACCATGCAAGCTTTCAAAGCTTCACTGGGTTCTTCATCAGGCAAAGAAGTCAAAAATCATACAGAAGAAAAGTGGTGATGTTGCAGTCACAGGCCTACATTTTGTCCTGAGTGTTACTACCGTTGTCCATTAAGATGGTCCAGTACAGTGGCTTCCAACCTTTTTTCACTTATGTACCCCTTGGCAGTCCATTTCCATAAATTACACCTTTCATATTAGCAAAATGTTTGAAATTAATATAGTTGCTGTTAGTTCAAATATGTATCTTGTCACTGTAAATAAATAACCCCCTAATGGGATTAACAAGCACTGGAATAATAAGGTGAATAGACAGTGTATATATATTTATATTCAAAACTCAAAAGATAATTGAATGCTGCTCAAAGAGTGACTGAGGTGTCCACTTATATATACATGCCAGTACAGGTGCAACAATACCTTTATGTTCATGAAGCAGAGGAGATTGGAAGCTGAGCCTGTGAAGGGGATGTGGCATGGTTACAACACACTGTTTAGGGAGGGATTCCCCACCACACACCAAAAAAAAACCCAGGGCTTTTCTCTAGGTTAGGTAACAAAGGAAACCTACCTTGCCACTCATCATAACATGCAATTAATTTCACAACTTTTGACTGGTATCTTGTCTTACATTGTTGACATGTGTGCCTTTTTCTGCCATTATTCTTTTTTTTTTTCACATACCCCTAAACATCCTGGTTTGTATTCCTGGGAGTACACATACCCCAAGTCGGGAGTCACTGGTCTAGAAGAATATCAATGCAAGCAGAGGCCACTCCCCTTCTTGGCCATGTGGGGAGTGGGCACAAAAGGCAGTAAAACACAGACAATAAAATTTCAAGCCCATTAGCAGCAGCAGCAGAGTAAGGTCCATCGAGATCCAGGCAAACCTTGTCCTGTGGGAGGCCATCTGCCCCTTTCTTAGACAGAGAACACTGGATTTCTCAAGAAGTCTCTGTACTGCTATATCTGGGGAGGGGGGGAATTAGGTGCTGTATAGGCAAAACCTGCCAAATGCAATCCAAATGAAAGAGTTTTACTTTTGCTGGTGGTAATCCTGTATGATTTTTAATATCTTTGCCTGATTAAGAAGCCAGTGAAGCTTTGAAAGCCTGCATGATAGATATATTTTGTGCATTTTAGTTGGCCCAATAAAAATATCACTCTTTTGTGGATTTTAAATTTCACAGACTATTGTTCACATAGTCCACAACAGCTCAAACAATAACAAAAGGGTTAGCTTTCAAAATGCTGTAGGATCCTTTAACGTTTTTGCTGCAATATAAAAATTCTTGCAGACTTAGCCAAGTGTTAGAACACTAGAAAAATGAGAACACATCAGTATACAGTGTGACTAGGCAATTTGTAATACAGTTTTAAAAAGGCTTGCTACCTGCTGACATCTATGACAACCTAAACTGTAGAATCACCAAATTAGGAGGGATAGCTATAACATCCTGGAGGATAGGATCAGAATTCAAAATGACCTTGACAAATCAGAGAGTTGGGACAAAGCTAACAAAATGAATTTTACAGGGAGAAAGATAGGATATCAAAACTATCAAGTAAGAATCAAATGTGTATTTCTATAACACTAATAATTGACAAAGTGCTTTACAGAGGAAAATGCAAAAAAGATTAATCTCTGCTTTGAGAATTGTCTGTTATTTATGATTAAAATGTATACCTTGCCCTTCAGCTACTTGAGTTAGCTTATAATAAAATAATATAAAACCCCCAAAATAAAAAGTACAAAAAACAGCAAATCTATAAAAGTAACATGAAACCAGTATCAGATAGATCAACAAAAAGTCATCCACCTTCAACTGGTAACAGAAACACATCAGTGTGGGCACCAAGGTCTGCCAATCAAGAACATATCATACCTAGGGTGACCCTCCTCAACCCACTGCATTTCAGATTCTGTGGAAATTCAAGGGTATATGCTCTAATGAAACTTCTGATTACAATTTTAAATAGCTAAGGGAGACAACTGGGAGACAATAGCTCAGTAATGGCACACTTGCTTTGTCTGTAGCAAGTCTAAAGTTCAGTTTCTGGCAACCCCATTTGAAAAACCCCACACAAAGATCTGACATCTGCCAAGGAACTATGAAGAGCTGCTGCTAGTCAATGTAAACAGTACTACAGGGTAGGTGGAAGCCAACTTCCTGTGCCACATGAAAAATATCAAAGCTACAGTAGGGCCACATATAACATGAGAGTTCTAAGTTTTTCACATATAATATGGAACTCTCTTGTTACCACCATGTCCTGGCCTGGCCTTTGGTGAACCAAAGATATCATTTTGATATCATAATTCGGCCCTACTCTGCCACCAGCCAAGTGTTTGTGTGGCCCGCCGAACAAGTGCGAAGCTAGGCATGGCTGCTACTTACTGCTCCCACCAAACCAAGCCAGATATTGTCAGATCTGCTTTAGGGGACCTCCCGAAACAAACACCTTCATTACATATGCATGCTACCACAAAGGGACCCTCTGCCCTGAGAGGACACCCTGGCAAGCTAGGTACTTAACTGCTGAGCTAGCCGCATTTACATACCGGCTATACCATTGTCCATTCGGATTTTAACTTAATCATGCAAATTCTGACCTTTCGGAGCCTTTGTCTCCAACCTAAAACTTATTGTTTTCACCTGAGACCAGACTAGCCTGTGGTTGTTCTTTCCCCTATAAAAATTCCCCTCTCTGAGAGCTCTTTGGAACTCTCGCCGGATTGTCTGAACTTCATTTTGCCTTGCTGCCGCTCAGTTCAGCAGATTCCCCTCGGCCGCCACGCCGGGTTTCCTCTTCTACAACTGGCTTCCCCAGGACTACAGGACAGGTGGCGTATCACCCATTCCCCTTGAAACTCTACTTCCTTTTCTAGTTAGGAGTGTGTTTGTGCTTTTCTTTAATAACTGTTTAATAAATCTTAATTGTTATTTGAACCATCTGCCTCCTCACTGACCTGACACTGTAGACATAGAGTAAAAGATCCTGCTGTGTTGCCCTGCCTCTCGTTAGCCAAGAGAGTGCTCCAGCTAATTTCCCCCATCTTGCTAGGTTTGTTTGGTTGTATGGGTGTCCCTCCCAGGACCCCCAATTTACAGGGTAACACTCTCACCACTGGCAGGCAGCCTGAGATTGTTAATAGTGCCTTCAGCAGGAACATGGCAGTGGGGCATGTGTGTGCTGACTATGCTCTACCATTTGCTCTTTCATCCCAAATGAAAGAGCAGGATTGGCACACACCCCTGGTGCCATGTCTCTGCTGAAGGATCTGGACACACACACACACACACACACACACACACACTCTCAGTGCTGCCAGAGGTGCTGGACAGCCTGCAATTGCTGGGACCACTGCCACCTTGTCCAGTGGCTTTGCCAGCGATGCACAGCGGAAGCATGTGTGCTGATCTTGCTTTTTCATTCCCAAACAAGACAACAGGATTGGCATCCCCCACCACTGCATTTAACTGAAACTGCATTGAACAAACTCATGTTCAGCGTGGGCCTATTGTATAAAGAAACAGTACATGTACAACCTCTGGAACAGAACACAGAAACTCAAGGTGTTTGGTCTACAGGTATTAAGCAATTATTTTTAAAACTCAGTCTGAAAACAAACAAACCTCGAAATAAAACTTGACTTCCTCCCATCAGTGTCTTCTGAAATAACTATCACACAGAATACATACCTTCTGAAGTAACACTCAGCCTGTTGTCTTTCCAAACATTTACATTTATTTTTTTAAGTTGCTTGCAATTACAAAGCTGTAGCAGGGCATTATCTGAGATATCACAGTCCCGAAGGTCTAGAGCCTCCACTGCAGGGTGCAGAACCTAAAACACAAAAATCTCAGTCACACTTAACATTCTCCTTCCATTCTCAGGTGGCTGATCTTGGAAGCCAATCACAGTCAGCCCTAGTTAGTAGTTGGATGAGAGACTGCCAATGAATACTATGTGCTGTAGCCTGTATTTCAGAGGAATGGACTAGCAAAATCACCTCTATGTATTCCTTACCTAAGAAAACCCTATGAAATTCATGAGATCATCATAAATTGACAGGCAACTTGAAGGCATGCACACAAATTGGAGGAGTCTGAGTATAGCTCAAACACCTCTAAAAATTATTGGATGATGTTATCTGTCACACTCTGCCCTTTTCCAGCTGCTGGAAAAGGACAACTGGAAAATTTGCCTTTGTGGCTATGGGTAATCTCTACCATAGACAGCAGCAGTATGTATATGACCCTTGCAGAAAAGAGTTTTATTTGGGACCCTACCACCTGGGGAAGCTGCAAGTTCAGAGGAACTCTAAGACAGTTTTTGTTTAAAGTTGTGAAGGCAGTGGATATGCTTTTCCCTGAAAAATATTAGGCAAAAAAAGTGGCTGGAAAAATTGCTTTATAGTACATTCCACTGTCTTTATATTGAGCTTGGTGCTTCAACAAATTCCATCATTTATCTGAGTTACAATTCTGAATAAGTAACTCTGCTGGGATGCAATTTCAAGCCCTGATTTTCAGGGGTAAAAAAAAATGTCCTCTACTAAGCCTATCATACAAGAAGTGCTAACACAAAGTTTCACCTCTGAAATCATTATCTCAAGAACATTTAAAAATACAGGTATACCTAGTTAATGAAGTAGATGGCATTAGTTCTTTAACAGAAAATCTAAGTCTCCATTCAGTGATTGCATTGTTATTAAGTGTTGGGCTATCATTAGTGTTGATTTGTTGGCTGTATGTAAAGATATACAGAATGTATAAAATGATGTTAGGTGTATCAGGAAATACAAGTCCAATGGATGTTGAGGCTGAAATAAAGTATAAGAACACAGAAACTGAAGAAAAAGATTATACTTACCAGGAAATGCATGGAAGCATGCCCTAGGGAAGTATCAAAGAGGAGATTAAGGCCATGGAGGTTGGAAGTGGAAGGCTGGTATTATATAGAAAATGTAAGGTTGCTTTACTAGACTGCCAAGCTGATTGATATTATTAGTATTATTAGTTGCTGAAGTAGGTAATAAGAGCTTCACTGTAATAGTTCATACAGAAACTGTAAAGACAGGTTCATGGGAAAGACATGTAGAAAGCAAAGAAGCCAAGGAAGCGAACACAGCCTTGACTAACTAAGGGATAAATAGTGTTTTCAGGAAGAACATGTTCATTTTTAGTAAATGGAGCCAAGTTGATAGGGTGTGAAAGCAAGCCAAAGTATCAATATGATCTGGAAACATGTTATAAGCATGAACTAAGAAGGAAAGGTGAGCCAAAAGGTAATATAGTAACCTGCTAGTGCCTTGATCAGTCAGGTTGAATTTTAAAGAATCAATCAAATGGTGGATCCTAGACTTATAACCAATCAAATGATGCTGACAAAAGTGTATTTAAAAGAGTAAACCCTTTGTCTGGGTTCTGCATTTGCTTTAGGGCCCAGGACTTTTACTGCACAGTAAATCAATAAAAGTTCTTGTTGGAAGACACTTGACTGGTGTTAATCTTTTGGGCACAAAAGGCACAAATCTAAGAGAGCTCTTGCCTGTTTAGATGTGACACTTTGACTAATTTGAAACTATTTATTAAATTTGCAAAACACCTCAGTGGCGGAGCTTGGAGTGCAGAGAGGGGGTGTGGAGAGGGGGTGGGGCCATGGCGTGAGGGCTGTGACCACCTGTGGGGGGCAGGGCTGTGGTGTGGGGTGTGTGGCCAGGGCATGCAGGGGCGTGGCCAGGGCAAGTGGGGGCATGGCAAGGTGCCGGGACACCCCAGAAACATTGCTGCCCGGGTGAATTGCCCCCCCACCCCCATGTTCCTACACAACTGAAACACCTCTAACAAATACAGACACTACCATTTTTCTCACACTTTTTAAGAAAACATGAGACATCTATAAATTCAGAATGAAAGGCAAGAGAAACTAATTTAAGTGCAAATGTTAAGGAAGACTCTAATAGAGCGTAGGTTTCTAATAGAAGAAAGCAGTGTTAAGAATTGAGGTTACTTTGCAATCCAACAAGATCAGCAGTAGAGGATGCACCTTTGGTGTTCCAGTATGAATAAAACTCTGAGCCGCTGTGTTCAATGTAAGATTTGCAATTGCTTGTAAAATTACCACTCTAGAATGCATACACATCCCTATACAAATACACACTCTCTCTCTCTCTTTCTTTCTTTTTCTTTCCTTCTTTCTTTCACACACACACACACACACACACACACACACACACACAGTCTCTTTCTCTTTTCCTCCTGAGACTCATCAATATTATCACAGGGGTGAGTTGAGCAGGAGAAAGCTAAGGTCTCACAATGTTTTTAAAAAGTTCTGCCCTGGGGTGCTGAATAAACATTTATGTCAAGATATATCCTCAAGGACTTCTACTCAGAATCTGCAGTTACTTCCATTGAAAACTAAGGTTAGATGGACTAAAAATGAAAAGAACAATTGGAAAAATGTTATCTTCCATTTTACAAGACACAATGATGAAAATATAACAAAAAAGCAATCAAAACTGAACTTTACCATACTAATGTTCGAATCCGTTATGAGTCCTCGGACACTTAATGATTTAATCAATTTATCTTTGATGTTGGGAGGCAAAGGCTTAATATCTGCAACATATCTGGATATGTTTCTTGTTAAGCAATAAAGGCATCTAAGAGGAAGAAAGAAAAAATGCCATTAATAAGACAAGACAATTTCTTTGTTACTTGTGGAGTCAACCTGCAGGCCTATTTTATAGACTGTAGTGACCTTGGGGCATCATGCACTCTCAGCCCCAGAAAATCCTGTGATAGATTCACCTTAGGGTTGCCATAAGATAGAGAGAAGTTGAAGGCACTCAACAACAAAGCAATGGGTAGATGCTTCTCCTTTTTTAAAAAAACAACAACCTGTGCCCTCCTTCTAAAAAATTAGATAATTGATGGGCATGTTTTATTATGAACATATGAAAACAAGAGAAAGAGCATTTGCAAACTGTACTCATAATATTAAACAGAAAATACAACAATTTCAAATTTAGTTCTCACTTCAAGGGAATTAAATGCTGGGATAGCTGCATTAGTCATAAAATATATTCTGAAGTCCATTTTGCGGTGTACCTCTATGTGGCCAAAAATTTTCCTCATGAGGCAAAGATGGCACAAAAAGCATGCGGAGGAAGTGTGAAGCGGAAGATGAAAAGCTATAGGTGTTGCAGTCAGCAGCTTATCTCCTTGAAATGGAACAGAGGAAGGGCCTCTGTGAACCACAAAGCCCATCCCCCAGACCCTGTGCCCAGGAATAACGTTAACAGGAACAAAGATCATAAAAAAGAGGCAACAAAGTTTTGCTACCTCCATTTCTCTTTCATATGCTTTGTGTTTCAAATTGAGATAACTGTTAACAGCTAGGGCTGAACTGAGCTGTATTGCCCTTTTCCCATCCTCTGACTGGCAGAGGTATGAACAGACATAAGAGTTTCATGGCACACTACATAAACATACTGCATATACATAAGTGTTTCATTTCTCATCCCAGATGTACATAAAAGGATTCTCATCAAAAATGTCTCTTACCTCAAGAGAACTAATTTCTGGATAAGCAGAATGTATTGCTTTGACAACCCAAGACTAACAGGCCAGCTGCTTAATAGGTCTGTATCATTTCAAATGAAGATTTGTGGCCAGTATCACAATTTGCATCTTTTGGTATGTCCATTACACTCTGATGTGTCCCTCACAATCATCTAACTGCACTTAAATACCTATGGCTTTAATTCTGTACTCCAACAATGCATCTGAAAACGAGACTGAAATTAATGCTAAAATCAGTTGTAAAAGTGCTGCTAGATGTTTGCTCCACATTTCCTTTTCATACTGTTAAAGCTTACAAGCATGCTTTCCCTCCTGCCCCCTACTTCTACTTCTTCTTCTTCTTCTTCTTTTTTTAACCATCTTTGTTTGATGAAGGACTAAAAACTTTGAAAACTAGTACAAAGCATTTTGTGCCTTTTTGGCTGTCATAAATAAAGCTATCACCACACTATGAACTTTCAAATAATTTAGTATCACAAGCAGTTCTGACTAGGTGAGTGAGAGGAATGAGATCACTATCAAGATTTGTGGTTTCAACCTGTGGACACAATGGCCCTTTCCACACGGGGGTAATAAAACATTTTAGCGCAGTGTAGCGCGATATCTGACGGAGGTCTTCCATACCTTAAAGTGCGCTGAGTCGTCTTTAATTTCCAAGTTCCACACGTCAATCCGTTCAGAAACGTCTCCAACTGTGCTTGCACGTGCTTTTTAAAAACCGGAAAAAAAGTGTTTCTTTTCCCCCTGATCCGCGCAATCACGTTCTTGCTCACTTGTGTGGAAGCGCAGATACGCGCTGATTCGCCCCTGAGATGAACGGGGGGCGGGCCGTGGGCGTGGACAGCTTCGGCGGTTGGCCCGCCCCACAAAGAGCTGACCGGCGCCATTTTTTAATCCTCGCTAGCGAGAGCCCACAGCAGGAAAAAGAAAAAAGCATTGCAGGTACGCTAAATTGGAATTATTTATTTACAGTCCATCTTAAAATCGCCTTTTGATGTTTCCGTGGGGATATTGGAGCTTCAGGGGGACTGTGGATTTATTGCCTTCATCTGGAGTGGCCTATCCGGGGTGGGGGTGGGGGGGGGGGGGAATTTTTTGGGAAGTCGCCTCTAGTGACACCGCCATTTTGCAACCCACCACAAACCGCTGCATGTGTGAGCCGGGGGGCAAGGGGGGCCGCGGCGGGGGGGATGACTTTCGGCGCCCTGCCAAGAGGGCGCTGAACGGACAGGGCAGCATGGTGGCCGCCAAGGGGTCCCGGGGGAAGCCTGGATAATGGCGCCTTCACTTTGAAGAAGCGCTGCGGGGATATCAATTGCAGGTTTGGCAAATTGGGATTATTTCTTTAAAACCCCCCCCCCATTGCTACCGCGGATAAAAGTAAAAAGGACCTGGAGTTTCAGTGGGGGCCGGAAGTTGGGGGCTGGGGATTTTCCCGGCGGCATTTTGGGGGGGGTTTTTTTTAAAAGTTCCCCTAATACCGTCTTTTCGCAACCCGCCACAAAGCGCTGAATGTGTGAGCCGGGGGGCAAGGGGGGCCACGGAAAGCCTCGCCTTACGTTAAAAAAGGTCGTGGGGCTACCCTGATGCCCCCGGAAATGCTGCCCAGAACATGGGGGAAAACGGGCAGGGGGCCATGTCCTGCATTGGGCAGAATGGACCGAAATGAGTGTGGAGGGGGGCTGCTGGGGGGCCGCAAGCCCCATGCATTCAGCCCGACCAGTTATCTCCCTGAACGGCGTGATTGATTTGCAGTTGGTGTCACTTGAGGCTGGAGAGTGTGACCCGACTACCCCCCTTGCTCCAATGGAACTAGAGCCTGATTGGTGGGTGGTTGGTGGGGGCCACGACAGGGACGCGGTTGGCAGGATGGGGAGGGGGGGGCTAAGTGGGGTGCCCCGGGACAGAAAGATGACCATCTGCTTTGTGTCACAAGCCTCCCCAAAACCCACTATTTCCTCCAGGTGGATCCCCGGTGGCCCGTCCTTCGAGGGGGCAGAGGGATCAGACAAGGAAACTCCGTACGAAAAACCTCCATCCATTTCTCCAAAATGGATTTCAGTGGTGGTCTCCCATCCAGGTTTAAATCCTAACTTTTCTAGCATTCCAGGTTAGCATGGGATTTGGGGCCTGTTCACATGATCTTAAAGTGCTTTCCACACCTGCCTTGCTATGGCGGGGGATGAGGTCAAACTGTAGACTGTTTCCAAGGGTGAACTGGTTATATGCAACCGTTGAAAACAAGTCACAGGAAAGCTTAGAGAAATATATTTTATTAAATAACTAATAAAATTATCACCCAACATAACAGAAAAACAGAAAACAAAGGTCAAAAAACATTTGGGGGTTCCCCCTTCTGTCTCTTGAGGTCCCGCAGCTCCCTCCATCTCTGCATCAAATTTCGAGGGCAGCTGACACCTCTGAAAGGCTTCTCTGTGCAGACTCATCTGTGGGTGGCTGAGGGGTGTGACCCGACTGACATCCCTTCTCCAACGGAACTAGAGCCTGATTGGTGGGGGGTTTGGGGGGGCCACGCAGGGACGCGGTCTATCTGGAGGGGGAGGAGGGTGCCCCGGGACAAAAAGTGCCAGCCTCCCCAAAACCAACTATTTCCTTGCAGGGGGTCCCCGGTGGCCTGTCCTTCGAGGCGGACGAGGGATAGACAAGGAACACTCCGTGGCGAGAAACCTCCATCCAGTTCTCCAAATACCTGCAGCTGAACTGGTCACCTGGCTTCTCGTCAAAAGATGCAGTTGCTTCAAGTACTAGCAGGTATAGGCCATAAGCTGTATGCGCAGTCCTTAAAACCATGGATTTCAAGTGGTGGACTCCCATCCGGGTTAAATCCCAATGCACCCTGCTTAGCATCCAGGTTTGGCATGGGATTTGCACACCTGCCTTGCTATGGCAGGTGGATCCAGGTTGAACTGACTGCTTCCAAGGGTGAACTGGTTACATGCAACCATTGAAAACAAGTCACAGGATAGTTTAGAAAAATATGTTTTTTTAAAATTATGATATTATAACTAACCCAACATAACATAAGAAAAAAAGAAAACAAGGTTGAAAACATCTAGGAGGTTGCCTCTCCTCAGCTGTCTCTTTATCCCCTCAGTTCCCTCCTTATGTCCGCATACGTTTTTTCTAGGGCGGCTGACACCTCCGAAGGCTTCTCGGCGGACCGTCTGTTGGAGGGAGAGTAGATATTAGGACGCCGTGCTGACGCGCTTGGTAAAGCACCGTAGCCAACCTTCCATCATGGCCACCCGTGTTGCTAACTTACACATCTCAGCCGTTTTTTTTTCCAGCGTGGTATCCCCCCCTTTATGGCCCGCATGGCCTCAGGTCCGGGGGGGATGGACCGGGAAAAGAAAAGGTGACATTGGCGGCCAGGCACTCCTTGGAGTGGGCCTCCATGTGTCCACCTTCCGCGGAGAATTTTTTTATACTTGCTAGCTGTGGGTGAGGATGTGACAGGAAAGTGTCCCTCTCGCTCCTCTGCTGCGGACAGTGTGCCAGCTGCGAAAGGAAGGAAACTGTTCAACATCCCTGTCAGCAATTGTGCATCTAATCTCCACATTTTCCCCCACATAGGTGGTTACTGTACCGTCAGCTGCTTGCTCCTCTTCCCCTGGCACATCAATTACCAGGTCACCGTGACCGGGGGGGGAAACCCAGCGGGGCTCTCTGCTTGTGCGCCTGTGGCTGAAATAGAAACAAGCGGGAAACAGATGTTGCCCCGGAAACAGATCAACTTCCTAGCTGTGAATAAAGTTTTCACGCCAAAGCTGTTCACGTTTTACCTATATCTTCCCCTGCACCTCCAACGTCACTTTCCCCCCCAGGGCTCAGGTTTCCCCCCAGCACGATTGTTTCAGGCTCTGGAGAAACAGGAAAAAGCAAAGCTCTCAACCTTTGCAAAACAGCGGGAACCTCCCGTAAAACACACCAGTTCCCCACGTGTTTGCATACGCAGGGACAGGGCTGGGAATCTCATAAGAAGTGGAGGTTTTCATTTGCCTTCCCTCTCGGGGGTCCCGGCGACATCAACATTTTGCCTGGTGGCACGGCGTCTGGCACCTGGGAAGGGAAGTGGCACATGCTGCTGTCAGTGTGTGCTCCATAAGGGGGGGAACCGGCCCCCACCGTTTGATTGACCATCACTTGTTCATTGGGAGGGGATGGTTGTAAAGGGTACTCACGTCCTTTTTGCGGCCACGCCAGGAGGGGCGCCCGGCAGACTTCCACAGCCGCAGCATGGTGGGAAGAGGGAGGCTTGGCTCATGGGGTGGGTGGCCATTGAAGCGTTCCATGCATTCGTAGAACGCCGCCTTGATGGCCTTGAATTTGGAGTTGACCTGCGGGCCGTGGGTCGAACCCCTGAGGGAAAATGGCTATTTTGGGCTCCCTGTTTGGGGCATTTGTACTACGGAGGAGTACATTGACCCCTCCGCACCACTCGACCATAGCCAGTATCTCCCTGGTTTCGAAATCTTCCCAGAGGGCACCCTCACGCTCCATCTCTCTCTCTCTCTCTCTCTCCCCTCTCCCCACTCCTATCTATCTCTCTATCTAGCTATGTATCTATCTCTCTATTATCTCTCTATCTCTCTTTTCTTCTTTCTCTCTCTCTCTCTTTTATCTTTCTATCTCTCTCTCTTTTTATCTTTCTATCTATCTGTCTCTCTCTCTCTCTCTCTCTCTCCTACTATCTATCTAAAAAAAGTATTTTAAAAAACCAAAATCCACAAACTCTCACGCTCCCCCACTCTCCTAATCTCCCCCTTCCGCCCCGACACGCCCACAGGAAGGCTGCAGTTCCACCGCCTTCCTGTGGGGGTCCCGCGGCGCCAAGTCCTGGTGGCCGCGCGCATGTGCGAAGCGCGCCGGGAGAAACTGCGCTGGGGCGACAAGGAAAGCCATTATCGGAACTAGAAACCCCGTGGTGCCAAATTTTGGGGAATTTTTGTTGAAGGTGGCTATGGCAACCCAAGATGCAAGCCAGGGAAATGTGTCCAGCCCTGGAGAGGGAGAGGTCAACCCGAGGAGAAGCAGGGAAAAAGGGGGGGGGTGGGGGCGCCACTCCGAGGTAAAGGATCTCCTTGAAGTGTGGGGCGAACAGAAGTAAGGCGGATTTTCAGGAAAGCTCCCGAAATTTCGAAATATTTGAAGAAATAGCCAGGGAAATGGAAAGAAGAGGGCACAAAAGGACAGCGGAAGAATGCCGCACAAAAACCAAGCGGATGCGGTGGACTACCGTCATGCGGTCGCTGCAAATAAAAGGACAGGCCCGCCCGGGTTACCTGCCTTTCTTTTGGGGCTGTCCAATTTTTGGGGGTACGGGGTACACCCACCAAGGGTCATCGCAAGCCTACAGTTCAGAGGACGGGGATCACGGAGTGGAGGGGGCTGCAGCATCAGAAGGTATGAATGTTAAGAGGGGTACCCTCATCTTGGTTTTGTTATAACTCATTTCATGGAAATTCCACCCATTCCTTTCCCTTTTTGTGCTCCAGAGCGTGCCCATAGCCCGGAGCTTTTTTGGGGGTTCCCCGGAACCTCTGATGCGGAGACATCAGATAAGGCAGGTTGTTAGTGTGGCAACAAACGTATAAGCTTCGCTTTATCTCCCTGGGTCGCAATAGCCCTTGGGCATGGCTGCTATGAAGCGGAAAGAATGCTTTTGCAATGTGCATGCTACCTACCTTTCAATTCCTGCATCACTACTTACTAGTAATCAAAAGAACCCTTTTTCTCCCCAAAACGGCCAAGTTGTCTGAACTCTTATTTTGGGGGTTTGGGTATGCTAACAGTGTGGGAGCATGCAAATGGCGGCATATTGCCTGGTGCCTTCCAGCTGGATATCAATGTGCATAGGTCAATGGGGGGGGGGAAAGGGCCCGGGAAGGGGGGCCGCCGGGAGCCATGCAGAATGCATTCTCAGCAGACTTGTTCTTTCACACCTCCCAATTCCCCCGATGAGGCATGGACAACACCAGCAACACGCCAGTTATCCCGGGACATCTAGAGCGGAAAATGAGAGCACCACTGGTACAGGTGAGTTTTTAACCACCACCCTTACTCCACACCTTGTCACCATAGCACTAGAGGTGTTGGCCGGAAAGGCAGGAACCTTCCTGTTGGACCTTTTGCACAACAGTAACCTGGGGTCTCACGAGTGAACAGGATCCATGAAACTAGACATATAATTGTTTGCATGCACGGTTCCTGTTGCTTTCCCTTTTCCCCGCACACATTTCTCCTAAAGGTAGGTATTCGCTGTGGCTGTCACTCCTCAGTGAGATGTGACACGAGAGGTGATGTTACATGGGATGATGAGAGATGTGATTGGCTTTGCCGCTGCCCGGCATGCAGTTTTTGCGGCCCTCACAGGAATGTTGTGTTACTTTTAAAAAAAATCCCATTAACCAGTACAATGCTCTTCCGTTTTGCTTTCACTTCCCCAGATGAGGAAGAACGGTACGGCAGAGGTGATACGCAGCACTCCCCGCGGGCTTGTCTCCCCGGTCCAGAACGCATGTCGCGCCATAGGACCACTGCAGCGGGGGGTAGTGAGAAACCCTTCCCCCTGCTCCATAGCTACCATGGATCTCATACGGGAGCAGCAGGAGCTCAACAGGGACATGCGTGCCAGGGAGTTCCAGCATGAGAGTACCACAGCGAAAAAAACGCAGGGAGCTGCTCTCCCTGCTTAGGGAATGTATCAGGGTTATGTCCGTGGGGTGAGGAAAGCAAGAAATGCTGCAATCCTCCCCCGGAATGATGGCAGTGTGGTTTCCGAAAAACTGAGCCCGAACCAGGCCAGAGCCTTGCAATGGGGGGAAACCCCCGACCTCCTCCCCCAGCAGGTGGCAAAGACATTTCCCCAAAGGGGCAAGAGACCCTGCCACAGGTACAGCCCTTGAAAATGCATCTCCCCACCTACCTGCCCCTTTGGATAGGTACAAATATGGCCCCGTTAACTTGTTAGCAATTCCATGATCTAACTGTTTAAAGTTATATGTTTCCTATTTCCTATAAAGGGGAGTTGCCATATATCTTGTTTTCCTTTGAAGTCAGTACTATTGTTTGCCATTCATGTTGTTTTTGTGTTTTTGAAATAATAAAAGCAAACCTGTTATTTTTGCAACAAAACCAGTGTAAAGTTTATTTGTAAAGGGGAAAGTATTTACAACGGGGGGGGCAAAAAAAACCCTTTTAATTCAATTCAAAAAAAAGGGGGAAAAAATAAAATCTAGGACTGAAAAGTCCTCGGCAAAAGGCTTTCAATGGCATTCCTAACTGTTTCCCCTTCACGGACCTCCTGGCGGAGGAGTGGGGTGGAAGTACCCGTTTTGTGGGAGGCGCAGAGGTGGGGGGAGCAAGGTCGGGGGGCAGGTTCCCTTTTACTCGCAGATGTTGTGGAGGAAACCCGGCGGTATAAAGGGGAAAGGGATTCTTCTCGGACACGGTTAGGGGGGCTAGAGGCAGCCCCACCATGCCTTGAGCCTTCCAAAGGCCCGCTCCACCACGTTCCGACAGCGGTTGAAAACCCTGTTGTAAGCCAATTCCTTTGGGTCCATGGCCCCTCCGTATGGCTTCATCAACCACCTTGACGGGGACGCCGCATCTCCGAGGATGACTGGACCAATGGAAACGCCATTTATGGTGATGGGGGTTCCCAGGAACATACCGTCCAGCCTCCATGGCGTGCCACAAGGAGGAGTGACGGAAAACAAACGCGTCATGCGTTTGCCCCTAAAGCCAAGGACAATATCCAAAAAGCGTCCTTCTGGTACCATCCCCCGCAGGAGAATGGAGAAGGAGCTCTTTCGGTTTACGAACTCTTCCCCTCTTCCTTTCGGTGGCCGCACAGGAATGTGTGTACCATCAACCGCGTCGATGCATTTGGGAAATCCCATGCGATGGAATCCATCCATGACCTGCAATGGGTGGCAACACAAAAAACAAACATTACTCCTTTCATGTCCAGTGCAGGGATGCGGGGGGACCGGTCTGGGCTAGATAGCGTCACCGGGGGACATCGGGGCGCGGGGGAAGGATGGAAAGGGGGGGGGGCGGGAGGGGAAGGGTGGGTGGAGGTGGGGGGGGGGGGACGGAGGGCCGCGGATGGCCGCGCGCGTGGCGTGGCCGGCGGGATGGTGGTCGGAACGGTCTGGGCTGAGATAGCGTCACCGGGAGACGTCGGGGTGCCCGGGGGAAAGGGCAGAAGGGAGAGAGGGCGGATGGATGTCGAGACCGCTCTGCGATAGTCTCCAAGGGGAAAAGCTGGACGACAGGGGACCTGCTCATCGCCAGACACACCTCAATGACAATCACAGCGACGTGGAGATCCCCAAAACCAGTGTTTGCTGTTTTGCGAAAAAGCGGTGTTGACAACCACCACACGGTAATCGCCACTCTTCCTCCACAGATATGGGTTGACGCATTTCTTGGCTTTCCTCTCAAGGTGGGGGGAGGCGGCATTGAGAGGGTGGTTGTATGCGAAAGGGGGAAACCACTGGTCATCGTCCCACTTAGCAAGCACCTCCTCAGCCCACCATGTCCTCCGCATCCTCCCCTGACCCACCACCTTCTGGGGCGTGGGAACGCCGCGAGTGTCCTCTCAGAAGGGGGCATAGAAAACGTCCTCCTCCTCATGGTCGCGATGGGGCCTGGACCTCCTCGCTCGATTTTGGCCCATTGTTCTTGCATGGTGGCCACCACTACACCCAGGACCGCAACAAAGGGCCCCAGGAACCTGACCAGGTCATGAGAAACCCCGCCCTCCATCGCAAAGCCACGAACAAGCCAGAAAATCGGGAAGAGGAAGCACAACGACCGGACCAACCGACGCACTAGCCAGAGGTGGGGGGGGGGGGGGGGGGCGAAAAAGGGGGGAGGCGTTGGGGGAGGCCTTGCATATGTACGTGCGTGCATGCGTGGGAGTACCGACACAACGCCCATTTTTTCCAATCGAAATAGCCTATCACAGCCATAGTGGGCGAGGTTATGTTAATAGCGGGGGTGGTCAGGACGGAAGTGTGGGTCTTTTGAAACTCCTAAACCGGGTAAACATAAGACTTATGAATAGAGAGTGCGCATTCCGGATAAAAAAAACCCGGTAAAAACCGGCCAAAAACTCCCCTACGCGAATTCCTCTTCGTGTGGAAAGGGCCAATGAAGGGTGATTTAACTTTTTCGGCCATCTTCAGCAAAGGTGTAACTTTCATTTGGACCACAGTTGGCAAGTTTTACCTATTCAGCATCTAAAAGTTTTTTCCAGACATAAACAGTACAGAGGCTTCATGAGAAACAATGTTCTCTGCCTAACAAAGGGGCCAGTAGCCTCCACAGGCTCCACAGGGATAGCTTGGATAGACTCTCATAGAGTCACAGAATCACAGAACTGGAAGGGTCATCTAGTCCAAACCCTGCTCAGTTCAGGATCTCCAGTAAAGCATCCCCAGCAGGTAGCTGACCATCTTCTTTTTGAGGACATCTAGAGAAGGAAACCCCACCACATCTCCAGACAATTAACCCCATTGCTGAATTGCTCTTACTGTCAAGACGTTCCTTCTAATGTAACTTCATACCACTAGAACAGGTCCTAACCTCTGGGGCAGCAGAAAACAGGCCTGCCCACTCCTCTCTATAACAGCCCTTGAAATATTTAAAGAGGGCAATCATGTCCCCCCTCAGTCTTCTCTCCACCAAGCTGAACATACCCAGCTCCCTCAACCTTTCTTCCTATACTGGAAGCCCCCACCTTTTGACATCCCATTATCTGATGACCTGCTCTTTTGACACCAGGGGTTCTGCTCTTTCAACAGTTATTTTTGCCTACAGAAGTTTGCTTGGAACTGCTCACACGTACATGTGACTTTCAAAGCAAGTTGAGGGAGGGGGGAGGGTGCTAAGCTGTCTGAGAGGCTTTGCAAACAGCACATGCACGGTCAGTCCAAGTGAGTCTCCATAAGTCCTCCATGCTCCCTGCAGTATAGTACATGGGTACTGCTTTTCAACCATTTTCAACCATTTTCGGACAGCACTCTGATCCCTAACCTGTCAGATAAGTGGGAGAACGGCTGCATTTTGTTCTCCATGCCTCTTATAATCTTCACTGTTCTTCTCTGAAGCCACCCCAACTTGTCTACATTCTTCTTAAAATGAGGTGCCCAAGCCCCCTGACAATGTACATTGCTGTGCTGGTGGCAGGGGTTGTACTGGTGCTGATTGCTGTAGTGGGAGGGCCAGCGATTAGGCTGCTCTCACTGCCTTCCCCCCTCTACTGCCAAATCTACTGTCTCTGCCACTGGGCCACTGTCACTGCTGTCTTCTGGTCATCACTGCTACTTCCGCCACTCTGTGTTGCTCCTCATGCCAGCCATGGCCCATGCTGACAATACTTTTTTCAGAGCAGCTACCCTGAAAGAAGGTGTGCCACCTTTTTGCTTCCCATGCACTCTTTGCCCCTTACTATTCTGAGTGGGGGAAAGACAATCTCCATCACAGATTAAGGAATTGTCACGTACACAGGAGACCCTAGCCCCTCCCGTCTGCTGACTCATGACTGTTACTACCTCACCAGAACCTGGCCATATTGGGAAAGGTCACTTGTGATTGGAAGAAACTTCATACTACCTGCCCCTCTGGAGATTTCCTTACATAGTCAGAAATCTCTGGACATTTTCCCTTATATGGTTAGAAGTTTCTGGGCATTTACCTAATATGGGGTGGGTGGCCGCAATGGGTGTGTATAATGTTTACCTGGATACTGTGATTGGTGAAATAATGCTGCAATGGGTGTGTCTGATGTTTACTTGGATGCCTGGATATAAAGTCCATGCCAAGCCTTTGTTTGTCGTCCCGAACCTCATTTTGGAGAGATTTTGGCACCCTGCTATAGCAGAACTTTTCATTATTATTTTTGTATTTAATAAATTTGGCCTCTAGCCTTTGAACCAAGAGACGTCTGGTCATTTCGCCTACTCTCAGAAAAGGCTGTCCTACTTGAGGGCGTGAATGATAAGCTTTGGCGCCCAACGTGGGGCCATTTGGAGAAGCGGGCGGGCGTTGAGAGACGCCCTGCCCAGGGGACCAGGTGGGAAGGAATCCTCTGAAGACTGACTGATCCGGGGCGGGCATCGATCCTTCACGCCAGGCGCCAACGTCCCACTTGTGACGGGGTAGGAATCATCAGAGGACGCTCCAGATCAACGGCACAGACGAGGCTCTTCCTTCCTGATTCAAGGCTCTGAAATTTCATCCAGTTGTAAAGTCGGAACCTAGAGAGCCTGTGATCCCTGTCTCACCCTATGGTAAGTCCCCACAAAGGTTAGGGACCGCCCCTAGATAGGTACATGGGCCTAGAGATTAGGTTTGGGAAATTGCCCTGCTTCAGCCTTGTGGAATGAGTGTGTGTGTTTGAAGTATATTTGAGATGCCTAAAAAAAAATGCGGGCGAGGCCAGTGAGTGTGGAGCTTTGCCCGCGGTTCTATTTTCTTGTGAGAGGAATAGCTGGGAATAAGCAAAGCGATTGTCGTCTTTTCTGTTTGTAATTTGTTGCTCATTGTGCGTTTTCTTGAAAGATGTGTATTTTTTATGTATTTTGCACTTAACTTGTAATAGCAGAGAGATGGGGTCGAACAGTTCAAAACAAAGAGATAGAATAAGGAAAGCAGGGGTGGGCTCCCCCATCACTCCCTTGCGTTGTGTGTTGCAAATTGGAGGAAGTGGGGAAAGGATTGTCTAAAAAGCAGATGATAAAGTATGTACTGAAACCTGGCCCCGGTACAGGATTCCCTGGATCTCTCAGTGGGACACAAATGGGACATTTGATAAACTGGTATTACAGGCATGGATTAACTGGTTAAATTCTGTTGGAAAGATTGTTGAAGAAAGATACATGAGAGTTTTAAGAACTCAGCTTTTGGGTTTTGGATTCTCCCCTCAGTGCCTCCCTGACAGTACCAAGGCAGTTATGGCTCTTGTCCCCAGCAAAATTTAAAAGAAATAGCTGGGACCCGTCAGTCATCTCCCTCCTCCTCCTTATCCACAACCAGCTGGCCAAATGGCTGGTGGGATGGCTGATTTCCCTCCTCCACAGCCCCATCTCAAATCCAAACCTTGAAGGTGGTGCTGGAGAGAATTGGAACCGCAGACAATGCTCAGGCATCCTCCTCCCATTGAGCCACTGCGACCCTAGTGGCTCAATAGCATAAATAACTGGATCTCACCGTCTCTTCAAAAGAACTGGCACAGCTTTTAAAAGATGCGGAAAATCTCCTCTGGAGGGGCCTAAATCCCAACAAGCAGCAGCTCTCGGTTCAGCGTCTGCAAGTGCCCCTCCAACAATGAACAGCAGTACTACATTGCCAATATATACCTTTGCGGGAAGTCCCAAGAAGGGCAGGGGTGGATTCCTTATCTAAACGCCTACTCCCAGCTTGGAAGTTAGAGAATTTAAGAAGACAATTAAGCCTTTCATTGAAGACCTCCCTGTGGGAATAGGAGGAACAATTTCAGCAATTTCTGGGACCTCTTGTTTACACCTGGAAGGAATTAATGGCCATCCTTAACATTCTGTTCTCGGGGGAAGAACTGGTTATGAATCAGAAGCTGCTATGTTAGAATGGGAGAAGACCCATCCGCCAGGCACAGATGGATCTGTCCTTGCAGAACAGAAGTACCCCAACCAGATACCACTGGGACAGTAGAGCAGAGGCAGGACACGGCAGAACATGGAGGATCTGAAAGCTCTGATTCTGCCAGAATTGGCAGCCACGTTCCCCGTGCCAGAACCCCCACAAGGCCTTTGATATTCAACAGGAAAAAGAAGAATCGCCTTCTGCTTTCCTGCGGCTTGAAGGAGCAGGCAATAAAGTATTCTGGGTAGGATGTAAACAGTGAACATGGCCAAAGCTTCTAGTATTTCATTTTGTTACCAAAGCTCCTGATATCCATACCAAGCTCCAGAAACTTGAAGATTGGAACACGGAGGGATCTGGGTGAGCTGCTGGGATAACCCAGAAGGTATATACCAAAGAGATGAAGAAAAACAGAAACAAAAGGCAAGAGTGATGGCAGTGAAGCGATGCAACAAGCCAACCAGCCAGTTATTCATTTAACACGGGGGATGTGGAGGGGGGATGTCTCGTGGCGGAATGGGAAGAGGAGGCCAAATGGGAAGAGAGAGATTGGGAAAGTACTGCAATGTGCTTACTGCAAACAGTTTGGACACTGGCGAGCACAGTGTCCTGAGAAGAATAAAGGAAGAGGCAGAGGAATCTCCTTTCCCAATCCTTCAGCCCCTTCTTTCAATCCTCGAACGTGCAAGCAGTACAACTGACACCAGTCACAGAACCCCAGGATGATACTTGGATGGACTGAGGAGGTCGGGGCCCGGCATTCCACCCCGGAGCACGATGGCGGCTGAGGGTGGGAGACGAAGATGAAGAGACTCTAGTAGATACTGGAGCTGCTGTTTCTGCTGTTACAAACCCACTACCTGTTCCTGTAGAGAAGCAAGTGACTGTTGGAGGAGCCACTGGCAGCCAGTCTGTGGTCTCTTATGTCCCCATTGAATGTTGAATTGGACACCGAGAAATGCAAAGCGCTTTCTTACTGCTCCCAGAAGCTCACGTTGAATCTGCTAGGGAGGGATCTGTTGTGTTTAACCAGGGCATAGAGTTGAGGAAGATGGTGGTCACACCGTCATCTTCCGGACACCTGTGGACTTTTGGAGAGGTCCAGCGCCCCCTGATGGCACTACAAGAATCATGTCAAACTTCAATTCTACCAACAACGCTCTGTCTCGAATCCCTCCAGGAATTCGGGACACTGGCTTGCCCAGGACTAGCGGTTACTGCAGAGCCAGTAAGAATCAAGCTAAGAGAAGGAGCAAAACCGGTGTGTTCCCAATGTAAGTCTGCCCACACCTCAGGGAGGGACTGGTAAAATTGATAGAGAAGCTGGTTGAGGGGGGACGTCATTGCTCATGGATCAGTTGATTATAGCCCTTGGAATACCCCTCATGGCAGTCCAAAAAGCCCTCGAGGGGGGTCTTCGTCTTGTACATGATCTCCGCCTTATAAACTTCGTAGCCCGAGATCTTCCCTTTCAGCTGGTTCCTGATCCCTACACGCTGCTCAGCGTACTGTCGCCTACGCACTCCTGGTTCACAGTTTTGGATTTAAAAGATGCATTCTTCTGCATTCCACTTCATCCAGGAAGCCAGAAAATATTCACTTTCTCCTACCCCTTGGATGAGAGTGGGAATGTCCAAAGAGCCTTTTGGACTAGATTGCCACAAGGTTTCAAGAACTCATCAGTTCTCTTTGGGCAAGCACTAGCCCGAGACCTCCGAGATTGGCCTCAGAACCGGGAGACCATTTTGCTTCAATATGTGGATGACTTGCTCCTGGCAACTAAAACCCAAACTGCTTGCGAAGAAGAGACTGTTTCACTCCTGACTTTCCTGCTTGAGAGAGGATATCGAGCTTCCAAAAGAGAGCCCGCGTTAGTTCAGCCCAAGATTCGCTTTTTAGGACACAACATTTCTGCGGGAAAGCGAGCCTTGGCTCCTGAGAGAGTTGAGGCGATCCTTCGAATACGACACCCCAAACTGTTAAGGAACTCAGGTCTTTCCTGGGTCTGACAGGATTCTGCAGACTATGGATTTGGGACTATGGAAATCTGTCAAAACCTTTATATTCCCTCATGACGGAGTCTGAGAAGAAGGCAGGTCATAGTCTGCTTCCCGAGAATCCGATCATCGAAGCGGCAACCGGAACAATTAAAAGCCCGCTTGGCCTCAGCTCCAGCTCTACATCTTCCGAATCCTCGGAGCCCTTCATTCTTTTTGTAGCTGAACAGGAAGGAGTGGCAAAGGCAGTGCTTACACAGTCATCAGACCTGGCACCAAAGTAATTCCTTATTTCAGTAAAAATCTAGATGATACCGCCTGAGGTTGGCCTGCTTGCTTGAGAGCAGTGGCAGCAGCAACGCTCATGATAAAAGAAGCTATGAAGTTGACTTTTGGAGGACAACTTACTGTATATGCCCCACACGCTCTTCGCTCCATACTAGAACTATGGGGACCAAATTGGATGACGTCAGACCGCTTAGCAAAATGTCAAGCCACCATGCTGGAAGATGGAAGAGTCTCCGTACTCAAAGTAGAAAGAAAGAATCCAGCAGAATATCTCCCCGAGATCCCTAGACATGAGTTCAGCAAACCACTCCATGATTGCGTGACCACCATAGATTTCCAAACCAAATCGTGACCAGACCTCTGAGGATTGCCCTCCAAAATCCAGATGTCATCTCATAGCAGATGGCTCCAGGCTGATGGAACAGGGGATTCGACACACTGGATGGGCTGTGGTGGATGATTTTGGGACACTTGTGCAATCTGAGACTGTCCTGCTTCTTGCCCGGCCCAGAGGGCAGAATTAGAAGCCATGATTAGGGCGACTCGATATGCGAAAGGTCTGCGAGCCACTATCTACACAGATCAAAATATGTTTGCGGAGTTGTTCATGCTCATGCTCAGCTCTGGCATGAAAAAGGACTGTTAGATCGACCTGACAGTCCTATCAAGCATAGAAATGGGATAAAGGAACTCTGGAGTCAGTGCATTTGCCACAAGAACTTGCTATTGTCCATTGTAAAGGGCACCAGAAGGAAGAAATTACCGAAATTGCCAAAGGAAATAGATTCGCGGATGAACAAACAAAACTAGCAGCTCACAGGGGACCGGCTCGAAGATGCGCTATGGACACAGTAGCCATCCCGATGCCTCCTGAGAAGCCACCTTAGTTGCAGAAGACTACGCCATGGCCAAGGATGCGGGATCTGGCAGATCCAGAATTGGCTCATCCACCCTGAAACAAACCGGATTTGGATACCCAACATCAGTCCAGCGACCACTTACATTTCAAGATCCATCAACAAACTCATCTAGGAGAGGAAGCCCTAATACATCTGTGGAGAAGATATTTCGATGGACCATCTGTAAGACCTACGCTGGCATCCATTGTTCAAACTTGTGAAACCTGCCAACAGGTGAATCCTGCTCATGGAAACCGCCCAGACAGAACTGGGCCAGCATGTACAACCCTTCTCATATCCGGGACAATATTGGCAAATTGACTTCACCGAATTCCCAGGGCTGGGGATTTCAGTACCTGCTAGTCCTAGTCTGTAAATTTTCTGGATGGGTAGAAGCCTTTCCATGTAGAACTTGTAAGGCAAGAGAAGTTGTGAAACATCTGTTGGAATGGATACCTACCATGCTGGTCCTTGCCTTGTGGACTTGATTCTAACAGGGACCTCACTTCACCTCGCAGATCCTGCAGAAGTTGATGAAGGCACTCAACATCACCTGGAAATTTCACTCCCCTTATCATCCTCACGCAAGTGGGATGGTGGAAGTGAATGAACTGACGCTTAAGAATCACCTGACTAAAATCTCCCTAGGAACTGGTCTTCCCTGGGTAGAAGCATTGCCTCTGGCCCTCACAAATGCCAGAATCACTCCAAAAGGCCCCTTGAAACTCTCCCCTTTTCGAGAGGGTATTTGGTTGCCCTGGTCTAGCCAACTCCGTCCGGGAAGCCTGAGGGGGGAGGTTGAGATAGGAAATGCAGTGTTACAAAAATATGTGCGTTCTCTGGGTACTGCTCTGGCCTCTGTCCGATCTTTGTCCCTACAGGAGCGGCCCTTCAACCTTGATGGTCCGGTGCACCAAATCCAGCCTGGTGATTGGGTGGTCGTAAGAATCTGGGGAAGACGACCTTTATCCCCGGCGTGGACCAAGCCTGCCCAAGTGCTGTTAGTCACTGATACTGCAGTTAAAAGTCCAGGGTCATAGATCTTGGATCCACCATTCAAGAGTTAAAAAAGGTGCCAGAACCCAAAAGGTGGAAGGTGATTGGAAAGGGACGCCAGTGACGGGCTCAAGCTGCTATTCAGAAGGGACGTGCCCGATGTTTGATTCTTCAGGGACTATATTTCTCAGAGTCACTCCGGAGGCTGCCCTGAGACTACAGTATTGAATTTTGAACTGTGCCTATTAACCTCTGATAGTAGTTTTAGGACTGATTGCACTGATAGTAGTTTAGGATTGTTTGCACTGACTTATATCCCTTTATATACATTGTGTTTTGTTTTCTTTGTTATTATGAAGTGCCTGCACCTTTTATTGATGACCATTTACTTCTCTGAAGGTACTCATGCCGGCTGGCATGAGAATATTTCATCAATTAGTTCACAACATTTCTCAGGTAGCAAATGTCACCAAATGTTGGGCATGCTCACATGGCCCTTCTTCACATTTACAGGGATGGCCCATGCCAGCAGAGGTACCATGAACCTTACTGGTTGGAACAGCATGGTCAGGATAAGGGTCTTCTCAGAATAAGACCAACCTGTTAAAAGACCCTGGTCAGTTCATCCTGAGTCGAAGGGGATGCAGTTAGCCCCATTGTGCATTCTCGGCGGAGTATTTCCCGTGGAAGAGGATACAGGGAGTCTTATAATCTCCCAGGGAAGAATACGCAGCGAATTCCAGTGCCAAGAGTTTCTTTGGGAGACTATCCCCACTGTAATATAACGTTTGAGATTCCCAAAATCTGGCAGAAATGTCTGGGAAGGTATCCCAATTTCAGTTTCCCTTACAGCTGTAGAGATGGTTTCATCGAGCTATATGGTAATAAAAAGGGTCATCCCCCTTAAATAAGCTCCAGGAAGAGGCCATCTTTCACAATGGTCAATGGATACACGGCCTGCCTTCTGGGACATATTGGCTCTGTGGTCATTGGGCAGGAGAAATTTCTGCAGTATGGAATGGTACATGCACAATTGGTTCTCTCTCCATGGGGGGGGATCCAACTTCATCCCTCCAACAGCCTAATGAAGCCTGGGATAGACAATTCGAGTGGAGCTGGGTACAAGGAGGACGGTCTGACAAGAGTTATGGGTATGATCCAGATGACACGTACTTATCCGAAGGTGAAGATGTGGAGCTGTGGTGTTTCCCTCGGTGGGAGTTGCTTTGAATGTCCGTCAGATCCGTAAACTCTCTGCTCAGCTGGAAATCCTGGCCATTACCACTGTACATGGAATAAACGCCCTGCAAACTGAGGTAGATTCACTTGCAGGCGTATTAGCTCAACATAAATTGGCACTGGATTACCTGCTCAGCAAAGGAGGATGTTGCTTTTGGCTGAACACCACATGTTGTCACTACATCAATCAGTCTGGATACATTGAAGAGGATGTGAACAAGTTACACGAGGTAGTCGGTGAGATCCGATAAAGTTTCTCTCCCAAGAGATGAAGTAAGACTGGTGGTCATAGCTCGTTAATTGGCTGCCTAATTTCGGATGGGTGAAAAGCATTTTTGTCATTTTTATCTTGTTTACATGCATCCTGTTTCTGTTGCCTATCACATTGTATGCAATCCTCTGTAATTCACTACATAATAATAAGTCTGCTAACCCACCTTGCAGGGGTTGATGTTGTCCGAGAGACACAACTGTTAGTTCAGGGATACGGGATGGGCTAGCTCTCCTGTGAGGGGGGAAACTGTGGTGGGGAAAGACAATCTCCATCACAGATTAAGGAATTGTCACGTACACAAGAGACCCTAGCCCCTCCCGTCTGCTGACTCATGACTGTTATACCTCACCGGAACCTGGCCATATTGGGAAAGGTCACTTGTGATTGGAAGAAACTTCATATTATCTGCCCCTTTGGAGATTTCCTTACATGGTAGGAAAGTGGACCTTTTCCCTTATATGGTAAAACTTGTAGATTGCCTAATATGGGGTGGGTGGCCTCAATGGGTGTGTATAATGTTTACCTGGATACTGTGATTGGTGAAATAATGCTGCAATAGGTGTGTCTGATGTTTACCTGGATGCCTGGATATAAAGTCCATGCCAAGCCTTTGTTTGTCGTCCCGAACCTCATTTTGGAGAGATTTTGGCACCCTGCTATAGCAGAACTTTTCATTATTATTTTTGTATTTAATAAATTTGGCCTCTAGCCTTTGAACCAAGAGACGTCTGGTCATTTCGCCTACTTCTCAGAAAAGGCTGTCCTACTTGAGGGCGTAGAAGTGACACTATGGATCCTTCTGCCTCCAGCCATCATGCCCTGCTTCCAGAACATGGGCTCTGACTCAGAGTCTCAAACAGGAGACATGCCTGAGGCTGAAACAGAGGACATGCCAGGGCTTGCTGAACAGAAGGAGGTTACAGTGCTGCAAACAGAACAGGGTGCGCTGCCAACTTCAGCAGAGGGTCCTACCCCTTCAGAAAGAGAAGACAACTTACCTATATTCGCCTTTGCAGAGTGTACACAGCACAGAGAGAACCTGTGCCAATCTCAAAGGATTTATAGAAGATGGGAATTAGGCAACAGCTGTGCTAAGCTCCTGACCTATATAGGAACTACCCTTCCCTTCCAGGAGTTGTTAGACCTTATCTGACCTTTCTGGCTGCTGGTTAGGTTTCTGAACTCTGTGCCTGACCTTGGATTGTATTGACTGACTTTAGATTCGTTCACTTTGCCTTGGACTCTGTTGGACTTTATTTATGACTTTGTGCTTACTGAATAAAACTAAGTAACAAGCCCTGAGCTACTCGGTTTGTTTGTTTATCAGCTACGCTGAACTGACCTAGATAAGACATGAGCTCTATAGTTATTTCCCTCCCCTTCCTTCATTCTCTACAGAGTTGCATTGCTTCTTGGTTTCTCCTGTATTCCCTGAAACTTTCCTCCATAGCAGCTCTGTCATTCCCATGCAGTTTAGTAGTACTGACCCAGCTGCTCAGGCTGTCCCAGTATCAGCTCTGAGTTAGGCAGGGACCTGCATTCCCCAATGGTTGTCATATTGAATTTGATGCTCAGAACTCTTCGTCAACCCCTACTGCCAGAATGTTAGCAATAGGACATACTCGTAAGATTGAGAGTAAGAGGAAGGCAACAGAAGAAATTGAGACATGGTTGGGGAATCGAGCATTGTCTTTGTCTCCTCCAAGCTGCCTTACCAGCACTGTCATTCTCTTGAGCTGCTATCAATTGACTTCAACATGTCATCAAAAATTACTCAGCAAAACAAGCAATGAAGGCTACAAGAGAGCACTGGGATGTGCAAATGTCCCTGGGAAATTTGTTCAGGAAGGGGCCCAGGGGCCCAGGCTGCCTTCCTGTCCGCTTGCTTGCTCACCCACTCTCCTGCCTTGTTTCCTGTGTTCAACAGGATTACAAGGTGGATCTCAAGGGGAGTTACTTTTTCATTGCTAATGGAATTAAAATTTTATTACCTGGATTTTACCGATCTTTGTTTCCCAGTACCCACATGGTCAAAACAGGGAGAATGGCCTCTGACTTCACTGCTACCCCTCTAGTCCAGAGCTTTCCAAACTTTTCATGTTAGTGACACACCTTTTAGACATGCATCATTTCGCAACCCAGTAATTCAATTTTACCGGCAAACCAAAGGTTAAACTAACTCCTTAAAAGAGATACTGATGCATAACATAAATTGTACTGATGAAACGTGTGGGGATGCAACATATCTCAGGAAAACTTTTCATATATTTTTAAGAAGATATTATTTATAAGTAATAACATATATTTCCAGGACTGTAGGCGACACACCCACACACTTCAGACAACACACTAACATGTCGCTGCACACTGTTTGGAAAACCCTGCTCTAGACCATCCTAACTTACAACAGTGGTAACATCTTAATACAAAATATAGGCCTGTGACTCCATTCTCATCGTTTTTTCTTCTCCTGTGTGATTTTTTTAAAACTTTTACCTGATGAAAAAGCCAGGAGCTTTCAAAGCATGTATTTTGTGGATTTTTTAGTTGACCCATTAACGGTATTGCTGTTTTGTGGATTTTGTTCTATTTTAGAACAACATGTTCTTAATGCTGCTAAAAAACATCATAATGCATTTCACCGGCACATGAGCAACTTTCAGTCCATCAACAATCTGAGTCTAGGTACAAGAGGCTCATTTTTTCAATACGACCATGCAAGTAAATAATAGATATTTAACTTGAGAATACAGCCAGATACACCACTAAACCGCTTGAATGGTTTCATATCAGTAAAGGCAACTGTTACTGCTTTATGTTAAAATTATGTTAACTGCTACACTTATTTCAATGCTTCCATCTTCCATCCAGAACATACCACAAAATCCATTGTTAACAACCAAGCTCTATGAAATAGCATGATCTGTTCAAACTTGTTGAAAGCAGAGATAAATAACTTAAGGAGTTACATCAGGTACTTTTCAAATTATCATACCTACCTAACAACTGGAAAATTAGCAAGTCCAGACTATATAGCTGAGAATAAATTACAAAATATATAAAACAGAAAATGACAGAATATACCTCGTCACCTACAACTCCACTATGAAACAACCTGAATGTATTATCTGCAAGTTATAACAACTTAGACTGAATAATGACTTTCTCATATCCCTTTGGTGGTAGATCTGTGCTTACTTTCAGACTATCCCACCCTGAATAACTACACAGTCACAACCAACAGGACACACAAGGACATAAACACAGAGGCCAGACCCTAAACAAACCCAGATGCCAACCCTGTCCCCATATCTATTCTGGCAATTCTATTACAGGACCTAATCATGCCATGCACAATATTAGGGCTATACCTACTTGTTCATCTTCCAGTGTGATATTGGCTATTTTCTGTTGGCAATGTTTTTTCTACATTCTACATGGCAATCAAGCCAACCACCAGAAGAACTCTGTCACTGACTTTAAAAATAGTCACCATGGAGTAAAGCAGTAGTTCTTAACCTTTTATTTATCACAGATCCCTTTCAAATATCTTTAGTTACTCTAGATCATAAGACTTAATTCAAGATTTAAAACTCTAAACTACATCAAATATTTGTTAAAGTCACTCATCAGGGGTCTTCAAATTTGGAGAGAAAGGAGAAATAAGTAAATCCAAACAATCCTATTATAATATTTTTATTAGAATGATTCCATGCAAATTTAAAATAATAATACCTGAACACTGAACCATGGCCTAATATTACTCGTTAATTTTAACTAATGAGACAGCTAGTGCTGCATTTCACTTACAAGCCTTGTTATATCAGGCTAACTAACCTGATACAGGCTGATACAGGCTAACGTGTATTCTGAGTTCTGATTCTATGTTTTTCAAATGGTTTTTATGCTCATTTTTAAGGTAAATGAGAACAGACAATTACTGTTCACACAAGTATGTTGATATTAACAGGCATCAACACTTTCACAGCCCTCTTTGTTAATTCTGGACAATCGGCTTGTAAATAAGCCCAGAAATCTGGAAAGCACTATTCCTTGAGCTGCAGTTTCAGAGCACTATATATGGAGATCTCTATGAACTTGTCTTTCTCTGCTGCTGTGAGCTCCTCTAGGTAGTACACATTCTTTCATTCATTCTATTTTAACTATAAAAGCTCATAACATTTCTTCAAACTTTTGCAGACCACCTGTGAGGACACTGTGGCCCTCTGGGGGTCCATGGACCACAGGTTAAGAACCAGTGGATTAAAGAAACTTCCAAAGTGGGACCACTCAGTTATATAGTTCCTTAGGAAGTTCCAGTTTGCCACCAAACTTGACAGACAATCTTACCTAAGCCCAGTTATAGTCAGCAATTTGGTGAATGCCCATTGTTGATAACCTAATTCTTGCTGTAGAAATACTGTCAGTATTTCTGCATAATTTTCCTCTGATCTCACTGTCTAGAATCCCATCCACAATCATGTGTAAAATACATAAGTCTGAAACCTTGGATAGTACTCCATGCTGTTACCCTGTTTACTGGGGGTCCTGGGAGGGACACCAAAATGTGCTCAACTATAGGTGGGGAAAATTAGTTCAGAGCACTGCTTTAGTGTTACGAGAGGCAGGGTAACTTAGCGGGATCTTGTAACCCAATGTTTACGGGGTCAGGCCAAGGCAAGAAGCAGACTGGTTTGAAAATAAATGAGATTTTTATTAAATACAGACCAGCAGTGTATGCAACATACTCACACAAGTAGCTAAGGAAAATAAAGGTTGGATAAAGGAGGGATTTTGAGAGGGATTGTTGAATTGGGTGATATGACACCTGTCCTGAAGCTTGAGTTCGTTGGTCTGGAGTCTCAGTACGTGGGACTGAGGGGACAGCTCGCCAAACAGAGCGGCAGCAAGGCTGGATGGAAGTCCGGAGCGATCCGAGGAGGGTCTCAGAATCAAAGGTTTTTATAGGGCATAGCTTTACTCGGGGACAACAATGAATTTGGGGTGCGAGACAATGTCTCTGAAAGGTCACAATTTAGCATGACTGAGTTAAGTCCAAATTGACAAAGAGGTAGACCGTATGCAAATGCTCAGTGCTTGGCATTTAAGCTTCTAACTTGTCAAGTTACCTGCTCGGGGCAGGGAGTCCTTTGTAAACTGCCGTGCATACACAATGAGGGAGTTTGCAGAGAGGTCTCCTGAAGCGGTGATCTGACTATTTTTGGCCTGCCTGTATTGTCTTCGGATATTGCAGCGTTTGATGGCCGAGCCTAGTTCTGTGCTCGTCCGGGGGCCTCACAAACACGTGGAGAGGGATGGTGGAAGAAAGCCAAATTATTGATATTGAAGTGATATCTAGTGTTATTGCCAGGCAGGCCTAACCTGCAGTAACAATGCACCTAACAAAGTGCTCTTGTTAGTCTTTCAGGTGACTCAGAACTCTCAGTTGTTTTTTGAAGTTTATCAGAAGCTTCTCAGGGTCTTTTGAATTCAAAAATCCTTGAGACCATTTGCCCAATCAGTGTGGTGTAATGGTTGTCTGACGGACTAGGGCTCCAGAAGGTTCAAATCCCCCCTTGGCCATGGAAACCCACTGGATGACCTTGGGCAAGTCATACTCTTTCAGACTCAGGGGAAAGTAACTGTAACTTTCGTTGAACAAATTTTGTTGACATGATATTCAACTGGCAGACACTGAACTCTGTATGTGGAATGCAGAATGCCACTTTATACTTTGTTGTGGGTGACAAAAATATTCTGAATTGGTCCTGAATGTGCTACAGAATCCTCTGCAAGATGGATATATTCTATGGCAGTTGTTCGCTGTATGATCACCCTAAAAATATGTACAAAAGATAATATATATTTTTAAAAAAACAAACAACTGCTCAGTGTAGTTGAGCATTCCCAAAAGCACTGAAAAAGACAAATCTATTGTCAATAAAGGTCACATTCACACATCACACTAAACAATTGGTGCATCATACTATGTTAGCCATGAACTGTCCTGCATACGTCCCCATAGCCCACCCCCATTATTTGTTTTGGTCTCTTTTGTGACCTCCTGTTTCACGGTGGGCAGCTAGGGGCCTGATGTCAAATTGCTTCTCCCAGCCATACCAAGAAAGATTAGTAGGCTATGCTAGTGAATCAAGGATCCAGCTTTACTGAAAGATAGAAATGCATTTCTGTCTCCCACCCTGACAGACCAGAATCTGAACAAAATAGCTCTGAGCCACAAGCTCATACACTCTAGTTTGTTAAGGTTACCAAGTACCATAAAGCGCATGTCCTGGGAAAATACCATCAAGCTATAACGAGTGGTAGACTCTCCATTTAGGGCGGATGGGCATCTTTCAGGAGTGCTTTTGTTGTGTATTCCTGCATAATAGGAGGTTCAATTAGATGGCTCTTGTGGCCCCTTCCAACTCTATATGATTCAATAGAAGTTCTGACTATAGACTAGGTGTCAGCTGGTCATATATAGCCTCCTTTAAGGTAAACAACTGATCCCTTGACATCACAAGGAATGAGATATTCTATGTAATCTTCATAGTGTCAGCTTGTTCTTCTGGAAGAAACTTCCCAGGACCAAGACAACAATGTAAAAAGAAGACAAGCTTTTCTGGGTTAGCCCACAAGATACCAGTTAGTTACCCTTTCAGGACAAGCCACAGTTCTGGATTTAAATGTAATGATAAGCCACTGTTCCTGATTAGAAGTTATAGTTTCTTGTCAGCTTATGACTTGCTATTAGCTAGCAAGCCAAAGGCTGCTGATCGAGAGGTAGGATTAGACACACTGATAAACCAGAATTTAACAAAACACAGTTTGACTTACCATAATGTGTGAACTCAGGCCATGATTGTCAGGAACAGGCTCATACACAATATCAATAAACTTGATTTACAGATTTATTGAAAGGTTGCAGAGTAGTAATCCGCAGACTTTAAAAGTCAAGAATGAAGATTGGTTCCCACAGTCTCTACAATTAAACAATTCAGTTCCACACAAGAGATAAGCAAAGCACATTTGCATCTTCCCAGGTCAAGGTGACCACAGAATCACTATGGTAACTATCAGAGCTCTAACGAATGTTGTGAGAACTGCATGCTAAGGAATGCACACCTGCACTGGCCTTGTTATAACATATTTAGGAAAAGTACTAGCAGTCTAATATATATCCCAACTACCCCTTAACTCATTACCCACAATTATATGTGGATTATGGAGGTCATCTCGACATCGATGGTCAATGGCTGTTAGCCAGGATAAAGAATGCAGCTTCTGTATTCAGAACCAGTAGACATTTCATCACCAGATGTGTGTGTTTGTGGAGGGGGAATAATGCAGAGTGGTACCCCTTCGTGCTCAACAGGTGAGTTTCCTAGAGGAACCTCACTGGACACTGTTGTTGACAGAGAAACACCAAGCTGCACTTAACATATGCTGTTTGTATGTAAGCTATTTGTACACAGCCCAGTAGAAAGCCAGTGTGTTGAAGTGGAGTTGGACTACAAACCTGGAGACCAGGGTTCGAGTTCCCACTCAGCCATGGAAACCCACTGAGTGATCTTGGGCATATCACACATTCTCAGCTCCAGAAAACCACCAAAGGTTGGCCTTAGGTTTGCCATTAATTTGGAAACAACCTGAAGGCACACAAGAACAACAACAATACAGCCCAACAGTAACAAAATGAAACATCAAGTCTGGTCCCAGAGCCATTCCTATCTCTTTGTTTACTCATTACCTCTCTTTTTCAATTGTCTGGCAATGTGGCTTCCTTGACACAAAACAGCTGCAACTGTTCATTATCAAAGGCAGATAATATGAAATCATCACAAAGGATACTACAGTATCTCTTCTTGCAACATTGTGATTTAATGTGAATACAGCTGTACACACTGTACTTCAGTAATACAGGAAGGCATCTCAACAAGACAAGTTTCAAACAACAAACCTGCTACTAAAAGAAAAAAAAAACTTGGAGAAAAAAGACTGACATGTAGCAAAAACGATTGTGCTTGGATTTGATAAGGCCTTTCCCATCATGATCAGACACTGCTACTTGAAAACCCTCCTGCTACTGTGGAATGAAAATCATTACTAATTACGTCTGCCAACTGATCAAAAATGCAGTCAATTCATTTTTCTTTAACACAGGTGTTTAAAGGAACAGAAACAGATCCATGTTTTTCAGCAGCACAGAAAGAAGTATTATAGTGGCGCGTCCAAGGACTGAGACCATCGGATCAGAAAACAAGAGTTTATTTTACTGCGCGGGGATCTCAGTGGAATGGATTTCCAAAGACTGAGAACCCCGGACTCCAGTTTCAACATACATTTATACATTTTCAAAAACCAGGTACAGCAAATGATTACCATATTTGAAAAATCTACAAACTACAAAGCCCCCTTTACAGTTTCGGGATGATGTATCTTCGTATCAGCGAGTATTCTCCCTGGGTCATGTCGACTCCTAAACTCCCCATATTCTATGCATAGCTGAGCCGCATACCTGAGCCTCTGATAAGATAAAGAATGCATCTGCCTGGCTTATTTTTCTCTATTTTTCTACTTAAGCAACTATTCTACAATTTAACCCCTTCAGTATCTACTAAAGTTTACAGACCAAGCTACTTATTCAAGGGATAGGAGAAAGGATTGTACCGGGGTGGGTGCAGTACAGACCTTTACTCAAAGGAAAGGTAAAGAATAGTGACATCACTGTGGGGAGTCCGCTACAGACCAGCTAGAATAGAGACTAGAAGGCACCTTCCTAGATTAGATTAGCACACAGTTTAAAAAGGAGGGGTACAGTAGTATTGGGACACTTCAAACCCCACTTATATTTTTTGAAGTTCAGACTTTGCCAAGAATGTAGGGTGTAACAAATTCCATACTTGCTTTGTTGACAATTTCATTTTCTGAAGGTTGAAAAGGCATTGAAGACATCAACTATCTTGAACATGATCTTGTGATAAAAATTAAGAAAACCCCATTTTTAATTTGGAAAAAATCCCTGTTCTCATACTGAACTCAGAGTCCTGGGTCTCCATTCCCTGTAAGTGACAAGTAACATAGGCTGCAGATGACCCTTGTTCACTAGACACCCCCTTTCCATCCTGTGACCTGACACTTAAGTGAGAAATGCATCTTCCTGTCTGATTGACCTTTAAGTGCATTCCTTTTGAGAGAGTCCAGAAAATCATTAGTAGTTTTGGATAGCAGCTAGAGGTTTACAAAAGAACAATGGGGCAAAGCTTGAAAGTGGGCGGGGGGCAACAGGGCAAGGCTTGCAAGACACTAAGAGCTTTGAACAACAGGAACCAGTGAAGTCAGCAGGGAAGTAAAGCAATGGAGAATTCACAGAAATACAAAGACAGGTGCAAGAGTATGATTTGCCTTCTGGTTTGTGAAGGCTGAAAGGTAGTTGAAGTAGCCCAAACTAGGCCAAGGGACGGGGAAGCAACCACAAGAGCTCAACTGAAGTTACTTTCAGCCTCATTAAGCTTCATTGTCTCACACCCCCAGGGTGAGATTTGGTATTATAATTTAGGGCCACCTATAATCGCATGCCCAGTGCTTGAATGCTGACATAATAATGTACCGATGACATGTGTAGAGTTATCTCCTCTTTAGTGAGGAACATACAACCTCTATAGACTATAATAAGGTAGTTTAGCTTGTGTTCAAGGAGCACTTTATTTGCTTTGTGCCCTGTGTTGCTGATTCTGCAGAATTTGAATACTGATCTCCCTCTGTCCCTCCATCTCTCCCTCCCTCCCTCCCTCCCTCTCTCTCTGGTTTATTGGCATGGTGCACTGGGCACAAACCCTGACTAGAGTCCCTACTCTGGGAGAAATCCAGGTGACATTTTTTAAAGTTGTAGGTTCTCTGAAGCAAACAATCTCCAAAGTTATTGTTAATCAAAAATCATGTTATCTTGTATGATAAATAGATCTGAACAAAGACTGGTACCTCTGGAACAGTTTAGAAATGTTTATAGAATGTACAGTTTATAGGCTTAAGAGGATGTAGCTTTGAACCATCTGTTAATGTGCTTCTGGCTGCATACACGAAAAAAGACCTGTGAAAACAGTATACAAAGTGGGCTCTGAAACGCCTCCTTTGTCTCACTTTGAGCCTTCCTCAAGTATGTATCAATTTCTAATGTAGAAATAAACATTTTTATTTTTTTAATCCTTGCTCACATTGTTCTGTAAATTTAGACCAACCTACAAGTAGCAAACCCCACTCATGTGATATCTCCACCAACCCGCTAAAGAAGTAGAAGAAATTAATTATGTGAAAGAAGTGGTACAATTAAGTAGAAGTGACCATACCCTCTTGAGATTCATTATACAGAAAAAATGGAAAACTGAGCATTGTTGAATGTATGCTCTGGACCTTAAGAAAGGTGATTTTAATAAGCTTAAGGAAACATGGTCAGATACATCCCATGGTCAGATACACTCAAAGACAAAGGAGTTCATGATGGTGATACCAACAAAAGTGGGTTCTATTCCTGTCCTTGTGCAAGATCAGCCAAAAATCACATACCAGGGGAGATCCAGAAGTAACTTTATTTGCTGCAGCAAATAAAGGTACCCAGGGAATGAGATTTCCACAATGTAGGCATGACAAACAAAGAAAAAGCATCCTTTATATCCTCTCCTTGACGCATTTTTACATGTTAATAAGAAAGCATCTACAGTACAATTACCTCACTTTCATGTAAATCTAGTGGTCATCAGGTATTGACGGTCACATGCCCACCAATCTATACAATAGCTAGGGCAATTTGGAACCCTCTGCTATTTCCTTTAATTTTGAGATGTTTGTGCTCCTTCTTCCTAGGCCTGCATTTGCTCTTTTCTATTATCTTATACCTCACATTCCTTTCTCTCAGTTTTCCTTTTGTGCTGTTCCTCCTCCCCAGGCTAGGGCAGGATGCTGAGAGAGCCATTAAACCTGATAGCTCCGGCTCCAGCTACCAGGATATATTTTGTTAAATAAGTATTAATCAGGCAGACATGCTTTGCAATCTCTAGAAACAGAGACAGAGAGAAGCCTTATACTAAACTCTCTAATTCCCATCATTGTAGGCTTTTCCTATCAATGGGCAAAAACAATTCCAAAAGGAAAGAAGAGTGGGAGGCATCAAAAGATACTGGAATGGCTTCATAAGCTTTAAGATGAGCTAAGATTTAAAAGAGGCATATATAAGAAGTGGAACAAGGAATAAATCACCAAGGAGGAATTCAAAAGAGTAGATAGTATTTATAAGGAGAATGTCAGGTAGCCCTCCATATTTCAGTTATGGGACATGTAGTAGGAGTTAATTAGCTTGTAACAAGGTATGGAAACCAGAGACTGTTAGATAAACAAAGCTAGGAATGTAGAGATAAGCACTGCCAAGCTGAAACCTGAGCTCCAAGGTCTCTTGCAGGCAGGATGGGAAACTATTTGCTTTTAATGTTTGGATTTTGCTAATTGCCTTCAGTTCGCTCACTGAAGTCCTGTACTATGTATCACACTCCTAATAAATAGTGGATTAGCACTGTTACATTTGTGTGTGTGAATTCGGCTCCTGACAGAGAAGGTCAAGGGTTCAAAAACTCAGAATGATTTTAGCTCTGCATGAGAAATTACATATAACAATAAGGGAGTTTCAGCTATGTTTGAACAAAGAGGACCAACAAAGAAGGTGGAGAAATGTGAATAGGTAACACCGAGTGTGGAGAGCCAGGATGGTACAGTGCAGTGGTTCTCAACCTTTTTTTTTTTAACTGGGGACTCCCTGTAAATATAATTTGTTATCATTGGCCCCCAAGATTTAATGCAATATTTAAATATAGATTTAAATATTCAAATATTTACTTAAATATTCAAGTATTTCTTTATTAAAGGTTTCTGGAAACTCGAATTCAAATCCCCATTCAGACATTGAGTGTCCCTAGGCAAGTCACATTCTCTCACCCTCAGAGGAAGGCAAAGGGAAACCCCTCTAACAAATTTTGCCAAAAAAAAATGTGATAGCTTGACCTTAGGGTTATCATAAGTCAGAAATGATTTGAAGGTACACAACAAAAAAGTACTGTTGACAGGGGGAAGTTCTTTCTAGACATCATACCTCTTCCCTTTGAAAACTTGGCTTATGGTGACCCTAAGGAGAACCTATCATGAGGGTTTTCTTGGCAAGACTTGTTACCCTTATATTTCTCTGAGGCTGAGAGAATGTAACTTGTCTACGGTCGCCAGTGGGTTTCCATGGCTGAGTAGGGATTCAAATCCTAGTTTCCAGAGACAAAGTCTGGGCATGTGCAGATGCCTGCTGTCATGTCCCTTTAATTAGGGATGTGGCAGTGTGTATGTGTCTGTGGCACTGAAACTGCTCCGTTATTTGCAAACAAGGGAGCAGTTTGAGTGTGCGCACACAGCTGCCCCATGTCTCTTGGCGCCTACACTCTGCTGCTGCGTCCCTGACAAAATCCCTGATGTGTGCGCATGTCCCAACTCCTCCCTCATTTGCAAATGAGGGACCAGTTGTGGTACCAGCACCTCTCCACTGCCACATCCTTGCTGCAGAGGTTCATAGACCCCTTGTGAGGTCTCTGTGGACCTCAAGGGGTCAACAGACCTAGATTAAGAACCATTGGTGTAGTGGTTTGAGCACTGGATTATGACTCCGAATACCAGTGTTCAATTTCCTGCTTGGCCATGGAAACCCACTGGGTGACTGGTGGTGCATGACATACTCTCAGCCCCAGAAAACCCCACGATAGGTTCCCTTTCATGTCACCATATTTCAGAAATGACTTGACGGCACAAACAGCAGCAATAGAGAGAGCAGAACTGTCCACTGTCTACTCTGTTTTCACTTTCTCCCAAAAGAAAAGCACTACTTAGTCTCTTCAAAATAGAATAATCATGCAGGGAGGGCTACAAGTAAGCAAAGACCTAGGTGGTAAAGGAACATCTAGCTGCCTTAAACGAATTCATGTCTCCTGGGCCAGATGAACTGCATCCAAGAGTACTAATGGTACTTGCCGATGTAATCTTAGGGCCTCTGTCAGTAATTTCTGAGAATTCTTGGATGACATGAGAGGTCACTGAAGACCTGGGTGGGCAAATGTCACCCTCTTCAAAATCTGTTTGAGGGGGACCTGCATCCAAGCAATTACCTACTTGATTAAAATACCAGGAAGAGTTCCAGAAAAAATCTTTAAAGAATTGATCTATGAGTTAGCACACAGAAAAAAATGTTGCAATTTGGGGAGTGAACATCTAGGTAAATCCAACTAATCTAATGGGTTTACTGTAACTAAATAGAATTTGGGCATTAAGTGCTGTTGAAGCCGACAGCAAAGTGATCAGTTTGGTAAAGCCCACTATATTAGAGCAAGTACGTGCAGGGAATAAAGCCCAAAGACAGTGTCTCCCTTTTAATGAGAATACTGGCAAAGCAGACAGGTCAGAAAAAACAAGATACAACTGCGATTCTGGCCGTTATGATGGATTACACTACAGATTATATGTTTTTGCAGTGATAAGCAACCTGGAGGGCAGATGTGTCCGGCACATTCCTATTTTTAACAAAAAATCTTACTCAGGTTCCCCTTTTCCCCAGACGCAGTTCCAGGTCCCTGTCTTCCCTCTTTTGTTGTCCCCTCCTTCCTGTATCGGTACCCTTTCATCTACCGCTCCCGCCATTCACATGCACAGCAGACAAAGGGGGCGCGGCGTGCCCTGTCTCACTTACGGCAACCTCTCGGATTTCATAGGGAGGGGAGGATACCTAGGCAACGGAAGAAGGCGGCGGTCGCAGCAACCAGAAGCCCGTGAATGGCGAATGGAGGAGGGGAACGAAGTGAAACAAAATAATAATTCAGGCACTTATGAGGTAAATTTGTAAGACGAAGGAAGGAAGTCTGCTTCTCCCACCGGCCACTTACAAGTCTAAGAGAGACCTAACGGCCCCGCCGCCTTCGCTGAGGTAACTCATCGCCAGGCCCGGGCTCCTCGCCTGCTCCTTTCTTCTCAGGCCGGGGATTCGGCGACTTAGGGACCGTCCTTCAATCGCTCGGCACGCACAAAAGCAGCGCCCTCTAGCTTTACTGCCCTTCTTCAGCTATGGAACTCGCAAAGCTTTTCCTTACCTAACATGAACGAAGGAGGTTACGAATTTGATAGGCCTCCCTAGACGAAAGCAGTGCATCTTGGGAAATGTAGTGTTTGGAGAGCGCGGAGGACAAACGTGCTTTTTGCCGCTTTGCGGGCAAAGAAAAGTAGTTCCACAGGATTCATAAAGGAGAGGAAAGTGGTAATGTGGCCGCAGGCCCCCTCCCAACAGAAAATGAGCCCACTTAATGTCGTTCAATGTACTCTCCGAGTTGCAAGTCTAAGGCTATTTACTTGGAAGAGAGATCAGCAGCAACAAAGGGGCATGCCAACTGACGCCATGATCGCGTTGTGCTGTTAAAGTGCTATTATTCCACTGTCAAGATCCTGTGGAATTCTGGGGTTTGTAGTTTACTGAGGACAAAGAGCTCTCTGGCTGAGAATTCTAAATACTCCTCCCTAAACTGCAAACTCCATAGGAGGTTGAAAGTGGAATAATAGCACTATAACAGTGTAGTGTGGAAAAAGCCAGAATATCATAAGAGTTGATCTATGCAGCAGAAATAAAGAGAAGCACACTTTGAAAAAATCAGAAAAAATTATATACCTTTGTTTTGCAGCTCAGAAACTAGAGTTGCCAGGTGAAATAAGGGACAGGACTCTTGTCCCTTCAGTGGTTGTGCAGAAGAGGAAATTTCAGTAGTTTGGGTTGTCATGCAAGCAGCATCTGAAATTTCCTCTTCTACACAGGTATTAAAGAGGCAGGAGTTCTATCTGTTATTTCACTTGGCAACCCTAATATTAACTATGAACATTTCTGCACGATACTCTTATAGCACGATGGGCCCCTCCCGGAACTGCAAACCCCAGGATTCCATAGGAAGTTGAAAGTGGAATCATCGCGCTATAAGAGCGTTGTGCGGAAATGGCCTATGCTGCACAGCTAGGCTTGCCAAGAGTCCCTAATTATGAGAGATGGCCTTTATTTGAGGGCCAGAAAAAATGTCTGTTATAGGACTGGCAGATGTCTCTTATTATAAAGGATGTCCCCTATTTGAGGGTTGGAAATCTTTTCCTTTTATACAAGAGTGAACAAGATGAAGAAACCTGTATTGAGGGCATGGACCCTCCATAAAGACAGAAATTGGTACATCATATAATTTATAAATGAGGACAAGATTTTATTTTACAAAGATACACATGGCTAAGTTAACTGAAATCAATCCGTTCATTTGGTATATAAGTAGATCACAAACTTACTAATACTGTATGTAGCTACATACTTTCTGATAGTCACCCTGTTTGTCATGAATTTCAGCTGTTCCTTAATGCTTTCTTGAAAAATTGACAGTGCTACACACATCAAGTTCTTTTTGTCTTTTAAATGTAAATTACACTGCAACATTTCTTTCTATTACATGTTGCCCTGAGATCCCATGATAAAGTGTGGGATAAAGAAGTCTTTTAATAAATAAATTGAATGAATAAATAAACTCTTCAAACATAGAAGTCAGTTTTCAAGGAAGGCAACAGTCAATATAAACTAAATCCATACTTGCCCACTTCCTTCATTACTTTATTATAATGTTAAAGGTGTTACTCACTGGTAGAACAGTATGGCTACATTTTGGCTTTTTAAAGTAAATTTAAGTAAATTTCCCAAGTATTTTACTGGCCCTTCTCCTGTATTCACATAGCACACACAAAATTAGCATGCGCAACATCTACTGGCATGAAGATATGCCATGGAAGAAGGTTTATTTGCCATGTTTATGAGGTTGCCAAATACAGGACAAATAAAAAGCACTTAAAGAGCAAAGGCCATTTCCGAACTACATTCTTATAGCACGATTATTCCACTTTCAACATCCTATGGAATCCTGGGTTTTGCAGCTTTGGGAGTGGCAGGCTGGCCCCTCCCGAAACTGCAAACCCCAGGATTCCATAGGATGTTGAAAGTGGAATAATAGCGCTATAAGAGTGTAGTGCGAAAATGGCCAAAGAAACCACAGAAACAACAGCTAGTGTTGTTCTGAAGCAACAGATCCACACAACTACCCCTTTGAAAATGGCCTGTGTGTTGAATTCACATCAACTAAATTAGTTTTTTCCCCCCTCCAAAGAGATAGTTGTGTTAGTCTGTTTCGGTGTAAAATATAAAGGAAGAGGGAAAAGCAGTCTTGTGGCAAGTTTAAGTCTTAAGTGAGCTTTCATGGACTATCAGATGAATCTCCACCAGCACATCTGGGGAAGTAGATTGTAATCTTCAAAAGCTTATGCTAAAACGTCTGACAGGTATTTAATTGCCTGAGAAGAGGAGCTGTTTGCCCAGGCTGTTAAATTGTGACCTTTTGATCCCTCTGAATTGTAGATGTTTTAGTGATGCAGTGCTATTTTCTTCACTGATGCTGACATGTTTATGCTAAAGTGCATTTCCTGTTTTTATTGTTTTTATTGTTTTATTGTTTATTGTTTTTACTATTAATGTATTGTATCATTTTGCCCTTCATAAGTTGCATACACTGTAATTAGAGATCATAGAATGGCTGCAGGAATGTAAATAGTTCTCTTGGCTGAAGCATATGATTTTCTTTCTTGCCATCCATTCAAATGCTCAAAGTTTTACCACCTTTTGTAGTAGTTCTCAAAGTGGTTTACTTTTTAGTTTCTTGCAGTATAAAAAGGAGGAAGAAAGAGGGAGGGAAAAATGTAGCAGCACCTGTAAGTCTAATTGGTTTTTATTCCTGCATAAGCTTTTGTAGGTATAAACCTATTTCTTCTGTTGCAGCAGTTGTTGTTGTTGTTGTGTGTCTTCAAATAATTTCCGGCGTATTCTGACTCTAAGGGATTTCTGGGGCTGAGAGTGTGTGACACACCCAAGGTCACCCAGTGCGTTTCCATGGCCGAGCAGGGAATTGAAATCTGGTCTTCCAGCTCATAGGTGACTCAGTAGGTTTCCATGGCTAAGCGAGGAATCAATGACTCTCTTTTGCATACAGTACAATATGAGATTGTATATATAAGCCAGCTAATGCATTAGGTTGCAATTGCTACCTATGTGTACACGTAATAAAGTGTGGCTTTGTCTGACTCTTCATATCTCATCTTTATCCTCTGAACAACGGAATCTCTGAAGGGGGCTCTGTGTGTTTGCGACAGTGCTCCCACTCTTCAGAAGAAGAAAAAAATCCTAAAGTAGTGTATGTGAGGGACCAGTTTTAAAAAAACAGCATTCTTGTTTGCATTGTCACATGCTAAATAACATTACATCAAAAGACAGAGGGGGGAAAGGAGAACATTAAAATGAGCAAATTGAGTTATATAGTCATTCATTCTTATGATGACCAACTGGAGTTAAAAGCATTAGGAAAAAACTGCAAGCCAAGCTGGTCTTGGAATAAGGTGGATAGAGGAGGTCTACTTCCCTCCTTCCTTCTCTGTAGCAGCCAGACGGGTTACCCAGAGAGGAAGGAAAGAGTCCAGTGAAGTTGGTCCCTGGGCAGGGCCATGGAATGACTCTGTTTCTCCTCATTTTCTATCTAATCCTATTTCAGACATAAGAGATAGCAAAGCAGTTTAAAAGGAGGGCAGTGAGCTAAAATTCCTGAGTTGAATTTTCTTCTACCAACTACAGTCGTCCCTCCACAATTGTGAGTTTAATTTTCATGGTTTTATCTGTGAGTTTCTTCAACCCCATCCTCCTTCACACTTCAGGCACTTCTTTTCGGGGGGAACCTTCTCTCTTGGCAGCTCTGATCAGGCTGTGCAGCCCTCTAAAAACCTGCCTCTGGCACTTTTCCTCCGCCACTAGCCACTCATTTGCCAGTGAAGGACAGGATGCAACCCAATTTCTCAGTATCACAAACCCTCTCCCAATGTCCCCCAATACCCAAGGGAGGAGACAGGCAAGAGTGAGGAAGTATAGGGCCACAATGCCAACCAACCCTCTTTTCTCTTTGCTTTCCTTGACCTGGTTGGGACTCTTTAGTGCCCATTCTCCTCATCATGCCTCAGCCCACTTCTCAGACACACACATATTTTGATATTTGCCATTTTTCTACTTCCATGGGTGTCCTGCACCCCCAACCCTACTGAATGTGGATGGCTGACTGTACATTTTCCAGGAATGCCACTGCTTTTTCAGCCACATTTTCTTTACCTGCAATATGAAAAAAATAGTATTGACCTGCTCACAAGCATGTTGAAAAACAAAATAGGAAATCTTTTGTCCTTCCAACATCTTCCCATAATCTCTTACCACTGGCCCTGCTGAGAGGAGATGATGGGAGTTTAGGCCAAAGTACACGTACAGCCAAAGGTTTCCATCTGTTATAAGGATTATTGGCAACTTCTTACTAATTTAAATAAACTCTAAATGTTTGGGATGTGAGAAAAAAATAGGGGTAAGGCATTTTAGGGAAATAAGAGAAATGTGTGCAATATGAAGCAGAAACAAGAAGTGCAGAAATAAAAAGAGGAAGGATGTTGAGCAATGTAAGTCTGGAGTTATTAAAGTAGCCAACATTGCTATACTGTTTCAATACAAGAGTGTCAGCTAGATCATAGATAAAAGAAAATGTGAAGCTGCTCCTGACATAACTGTTTTTGGAAAAGGAGACCGTGAAGTGGACCCTTCTAAAGAGTCCTTTACTCGGAGGTCAAACATGAGATATGGGGGATCAGGAGCCAAACTTTATTACACGTGCATGTAAGTAGAGCTTTCTTTGCTAGCAGCTACGAGCGGTATAATTTTGGTCCTTTGTATATCTAGACTGATATAGAACCTTCAGAAACTTGTAACCAATCAAAATGTTTTTGCTACCTTTTTTGGGTAGCGGGTACATACTTGGCATTTGTGCTCATCACAAGTCTTCCTAATATGCCAATATAGCTTAAGGACACAGGTACATGTTACTCTGACTTCTGGGGGTCCCATAAGGGACACCTTGATTCAGCCCAAGTTATAAAGGTTGGGGAAATTAGCGGAGCACTGGCAATAGAAAAATGAGGGGGCAAGGTAACCCAGCAGGATCTTTTACCCAACTTTACAGGGTCAGGCCAAGCAAAAGCCAGAAAAATGTACCTAATAAATGAATCTTATTAAATGAATGTAGTACCACGCACTCATGCGCTTATGCAATCATGCACACAAGGACTATTGAGAAGGAAAAGAGGTGAAAAATGGATAGGGGATATACCAAAGGGAATGTAGAGGCGGTGATACTGCACCTATCTTTAAGCCTTCAGTCTGGGAAGCGGCAAGAAGAATGGAGCTCAGCAAAGAGATGGCTGAGGGGATCACTCAACTAACATAGTACGGGTCTGCTAGCGTGGTGGAGTTATCCAAAGAGACCCTCAAAAACTAGGACTACTTATAGGGCAGAACGTACCTCGAGGGCAGCCCTCTCCCGGGAAGAACAACGGCCAAAATAAAGAAAAAATGTCGCACAGTAGCAGCTTGATAGTTTGCATGATTGGATCATGTAAAAGTACCTTGCCTTGTAGGACTTTGCAAAGTCTGAGTGGCTCAACCTGGGGAAAACCCAATAATCCACTCAGGATTGGCTGGCAACCTTTTGTCTGTGCAAACATGTTTAGTCTGAGATCTCCTTGGGCTACATGACTGGGGATTTTCCTGGCCTGACCTAGTTTCGATTGTTCAACCTCTTAGCCTACGTACCCACTCGGGCAACCTCTCTGGCATGGCAGGCATATCTGATATTAAATTTATAGTCCCCGGGATAAGGTATGCCAGTGGGGTAACATACACACTGCTTGCTCTTTTAATTTTTTTTATTAAATTATAACACAATACAACAAACTGGAAACTAGATCACTGAGCATAAAACCAAATCAGAGTAAAAAAGAAGCTTATGCAGAGCACTATTTAAAAAAATAACAATCACATTGGGCTTTTCCAGTATTTCAGATGAGTTGAGAGGACACCAAATACTGTAGTTTCAGAGCATAAACATACACCCTTTTTGAGCAAACTTGTCTGGAGTGCTTAGTCATTACAAAGCTCCTTTTCGCATGGAATTTCTGAAGCAAAAGGGGCCCTTGAGCATTGCCTAAATGTGAGGAGCAGTCCATATGATGCACTCATATTTGCGCGATGCTCAAGGGCCTGATGCAGACCGCACACACATTTTTTAGTTTCAGCTCAAAGCTGAAAATGCTGCGTGGTCGCGCATTTCTCTGGGGCCCCGCATGCACTTACCTGGTGTGCAGAGCCTCAGGAGCCGGGCCGGTCGCACGTCCTCTCCTCAGTGCAGCCTGGGAGATCCCAGGCTGCACTGCAAACGGAAGAGGTGAGGTGCTTGTGCAACGAGGAAGCCGCTGCGGAGCCCAAGCAGGAGGAATGCGGGAGCATTCCTCCAAAGTCTTTGTGTGTGAGCCTCCCACTCCGGCACTGGGAAAAGGTAAGGTGCGAAAAGGGCCAAACTGTTGATCTTGTAGGATATTTTCTCATAAGTGCTATAGATCAGATGATATTTAACCAAGCTAAGAGAAAGAATCCTTTTAGTGTTCTCCAGCGTTTTGCAATCTCCTGTCTTGCTGAAGATAATAAAATTGCAATATTCCTTATGTTGCAACTAGTCTTTTGCCTCCTTGAAGATGAACAGGAGTACAACTCAACAAAACAATACAGGTTGGTTTGTCATTTGAAGAGAAAATCAAGGACTTCTTTCCAAAAGTTTTCAGCCAGTAGATGAAACAACCATATATGAAGAAAAGAACTAGATATATTACACTCACTCCAGCAGAGTGGAGAGAAAAAAGTATTTATTTTGGAGAATTTGTGAGGAGTTAAATATCATCTATGAGTGTTTTAAACTCCATACAATGCTAAGAGAGATATAAACAGTGGAAACACCCAGATTTTAGCCCATTCTGCTTTTGTAAATGCTACATTCACTTTGGATTCCCATCAAATGTTAAAACTTACATTCAGATTGCATGAATAATCTAATAGGCAGTTATATATTTTTGGACAGGAGTCCTTTGGAAACGAAAATGGGAGATACACATAATTCCTCAACATGGTACACATTGTCTGCTCTTTTAACTGTTCCAAGTTATTTTGAACTATTTCCCTTTCACCATCACTGCTGGCTTGTGCAACTTCACAAACTTCATAAAACACCATAACTGAGTTAAATCTTTTCATACTGTGTGTGTGAGAGTGTGTATGCATACATGTCTAATATGTATCACTAAACTTGGATTAATTTACTCATAAGAGTGATTTATGGGGCAGCTACAATACCAGAAGACAGATTACTCTTCATGAGTAAGATTATAGGACTTGTCTGAAGCAAGACTTATGTGCATTAAACCACCCTGGTAAATGTAATGATACAGCTAAAATTGATTCCAGTAAGGAATCACAGATTGTAGCATTGTGTGAATGCAAGAAAAGAGAATCCACGTAAACATGAGGAAGGAGTTTTTGACTGTAAAAGCTTTTTGACAGTGCAATAGACTGTCTCGTAATGCAGTAGATTCTCCTTCCAAACAGGTTTGATCACTATCCCTCAGAAGTGCTTTAGTTATGTTTTCTACATGGCAGGTGTTGGACTACATGACTGTTAGAAATAAGCCCAATAGATCTTTTAGTTAATGCCAGTGAGGTCTTAAATGAAGACGCAAAGTCAGATTCTTGGAACAAGCAGCCGATTGCAGCAATTGGATTTATTCAATTCTGCAGAATTGGGTTTTCGCCTTCGGTCGAGGGTGAGAGCACACCAAGCAAATCAAACATCCTATATTTAAACCCTTGCCCAGCCGCATGGTTACTCTCCCCTTCGCCGATAGGTTGTTGATTATCAGGGTGCACATTCTTCACGGTCCGCCTATCTAAAAGCCCCTCCCCGCTATATTTTCTATCACTTTGATTCGTTAAAAGCACTTCTTTTGCCAAATAAGGAAGGCCCCGTCCTTAGCATTGCGTATTGTGTTTGCGAGTTCTCCTATCCCCCTCCCCACTCTTAACCTCCCATTTCTTAATTGCTTGCTTTGTGGGAAAAAGGGAAACTATCTGGTTTCACAGCTTGGTTGTCTAACTTGTGGTTATTTATTTAGCAAAAGGCAGAGAAATTGTCTAAGCTTTTGGTCTATTTTAGCAATAGGTAGAGAATTTCAGGAAGCCAAGCTCTGACCTCATGATTTGTTTTGTTAGTTTGCAATATTGTACTTGGGATATCTGCCCTTTGGGCTTTCAGCAGAACCATAATTATAATTCCCAGTTCTTACAATTAACTTTACACTCTGTTCCAGTTCCATGATTCTTTATTTCCTTTGTTCCTTTGTGTCTTTATACTCTCTGGTTTTGCTCCAGTTAAAATATTGATAAATTCAAACCACACATACACACATGAATGATAGGTAGGTAGTAAATCACTTCAAAATGTGCTCAGGATTCCTAGATTGCTCCCAAGGAGAAGTTCCAAAAAATCCAAAATACGCTTAAGAAGAATCTCCAGTTTCTTAGATATAAGAATAAATGAATAAATTTTTCCCTTTTGATTACCAACTATCCTTCAAACTTTCTTATCAGAAACCAAAAATAATGCATGTTTGTACCCTACATTCCTATATAGTATCAAGTGAAGGAACAAGCCCAATTAGTCACTAGAAACCTTTCTTCCTACTCCTAACTGAAATGGGGAATGTGAGAAGATTTTCCTTTGAACATTCCAAGGACAAGTAAAAACAAAAATGATACTCTAGCATAACAATATAGTAGTAAAATAAATGAGACACCCAGTGTAGGCTCACAGGAACCCAGAAATAAAATAAGATTAAGAACAGAACCTTAGAGTTATAGTGCAGCTTGTTGTTAATTGCTGTGAAGTTGACTATAGCTTATGGCAACCCTATAAATAGGAGACCTCCTAGATAACGAGTCATCAACTGCCCTATTCAGATTTTGCAAACTCTGGGCCATGACTTCCTACCTTCACTGAACTTGTAATGTGTCTTCCTCTTTTCCCATTGCCTTCCACTTTACTGAACATTATCATCTTTTCAATGAGTCACCAAAGTACAATAGCCTCAGTTAAGTTATTTTGGCTTCTAGTGAGAGTTCAGGTAGCAGCAGTAATGTGTGTAGCAGGGGTAACACTAGCAGAGGGGTTCTTAAGGACAACAGCAGTGGCACTTTAGTTATTTCTGAAGGAGTTAGTAGTGCATAGAATGCGACAATGGTAAACCAGTCCTGAATGTCTTTGCAAACCCTATGAGGAGACAATCCAAAATGGTAAAGTTGTGAGAAATTTCAACATCACCATAAATAGCCAGGCCATAAAAGCAGAAAGGGATCACCCCTTACTGTTGAAACTAAGAAACAAAAGAATATTGTCAGCTACTATTAAAACCACAGGAAAAGAAATGGAAACCTTCAGAGTTTAATAAAATTATCCATCTATTCCCCTCTCCTGTGGTGTTTTTGATTTCAACATCCTTGTGTGAGAAGAGCCACAAAACAGTACAGAAAAACAATTAAGAGCCACCACTAAGCATAGGCAGATATTATGTTGGTCTTTCCTCTGTTCACTCCTTTGATAAACATCAGTTTAATTAGTCTGTAACTGTGATTTAAGCACCTAACTTTGAGCACTAGATATCCCTTTGTGATATCAAATAATTTGACCTCTCAATGCACTCTGGCTCATGTGTTAGCAAGGATCTCAGGAAACACAGGCGAAAGAAGCAGCTGTTTATGACAGGAATTACAACTTCCTCTTGTTAAAGCGGGCATTTCAAAAAGCCTTGACTTGGATTGTTATCTGGGATCTGGATGCTATTCCTTTCATCTCACAAGATACCTGATTTGCGCCCATAAATAACAGATTGACATTTGGGCTGCGTGATTGATCACTTCTAAGCCTTTTGATGCATTTCAAAAAGTTAACTTTGTTCTCAAAGTTTATGACACGAGTCACAGGCATAAAAACCCCTGATTGTGACAATTGAATGGGCCTCTCTCCATTTTCATCCCGTCTCGCTGCTAGTTTGCACAGCGAGCTCCAAGGAAATCCCATTTTTTCTCCATCTCCTCAGGACTTCTGAACAGGTCGTATTGCTTATTCCGGACTTCATTTCTATTTCCTATTTCTTATTTCTTATTTAGTTAGTGTGTGATTGTTGTCTTATTTGTTTACTGTTCAATAAAACATCACGTGTTTTATTCTGATTTGTTTTGTTCACTGATCTGACTCCGTAGTCATAGAGCTTAAAGGTTCTAATGAGTTGCCTTCCCTCTCATAGCTAAACAGTGCTCTAAGCTAATTTTCCCCGCAATTTGACAGCTTTTGGGAATCCTCTTAAGGGAGCCCCAACAAGGAGGGTAACAAGTTCTTTTTTTTTTCCTACATACCCAGACAAGGACAATTCAGAAATAAGTTATTTTAATTGCACAGCAGTGTGTATGTGGAGAGGATTCTTGAGGTGCTGTGTTATCTGTGAAGAAAATCATTAGCCTGCACAACCTTGACGTATCCATAGTTGGTTGCTCCCATCACACTTCCATGTTTTATGACCCAAAAGACACTTTTATGGGCCAGGCATCTTCAAAGACATTCTCAGCTTTCCTCAGTTCCATCTCTCTTTGTTTACATCAAGGCTGTGGAAACCCATCATAGCATATGAGCTCTCAAGAGTAGCAGGTTTTGTGGACCTTCTTTCTTCTCATGGCACAAAAAAAAAATGTACTCAAATGTACCAAATAAAACTATCCTGGGAGGAAAGATGTATGGCCTGGATCTATCTATTCCACCAAAGCCTGCTAAAAGAACATGGCCAGTCAAAAATAAATTGAACAGTTTTGTATACAAAAAAACATGGGAGTAACACTGGCCTGCCTTGCAATGCTGTTGTAAGAAGTACTAAGATGCTGAGTAAAGATTAGTTCCATTGAATGCTTGTTTAATGCTTGAAATGTCACCCCAATTCTCCCTGTTGTGGCAGTCTGAGGGACTGACGATCAGGCAAGGAATGACAAGTGTTTCTTGATCAGGAAAGCAGTTTCTTTGCAGGATAGCAAAACAGGACACATATGCATATGGATACCTCAGAGAGGGACCCTTGCTTTAGCTTTGTTAGACTTTTTATACCTGAGCAGTTATCATTACATCAGTTATGCATATTCCAGAAAATTGATTGGTCGCATCAACCCCACCTTCAGTGGCTCTCAGCTAGATCGCTCTCACCTGAGGAAGCACCAGGCTGTTTCGGCACCCTCAGTTCATATCCTGGTCAACTGTCTGGGTCAAACCCATATCTGTCTCCTGTTGCTTCTGACTTGTCTGAACCACATCCTTCTCTGCTTGTCTCAGCAGACCGATTTCTATTCCTGTAACTAGCTGGCGGGTGGTTAACTGATTCCAAAAAGCTAGCTTGCTGTGTAAGCACCCTAGAGTGGGGGCTGTCTGATAAAGGGTCACCAGTATACATTTTGTGATCGCTTTCAAATAATGGCTGCCTTTGTCTCCATTTTATATATTTTCTTCTCCTCTCATAGAAGTGTACTGTCAGTATAAATGCTGCTGCTGTATACCTTGTAGTATATCTGGAACTCTGGTTAAGAATGTTGGTTTGACGTAAGTACAGCTACTGCTTTGGGTTTGGATGGACACAATGTGGAATGTGATGGAAATAACAGCGGGGTGGACACAGTTGTGATCACAACTGGTGCGCTGTTCTGATCAGACACTGTTGTGTTCAGTCTTGACCAGACATTGGCAAGCTGGAATTTATAAGTGACCTAAACGACTGTGCAAAGCTGCTGCTGTTTGGAAGAAATATGACAAAATAAAAAACAAAGTATACTAAGTGGGTAGAGACATAAGGTGTTAATGGGAAATGAAGCAAAACCTTTGCTTTATGTTTTAGGGAGCCTTCCGCTTTCACTGAGACGGTGATGCCAAAGCTGATTCTATGCAAATAGTATAGTAAAGGAGTATCTGAGTTAACAAAGCCTTTGACAAAGAAATTTCTTTTTACAAAGTTTTTTTAATGCTCTCCCCACGCCAGCCCCTTTTCCTTCTTTTTTACCAGCATTGGCATTGGGAGGATGGTGAAGGTGGGCTGAAGAAACATAAGCTTTTTATACTGAGTTGCAGAAGCAATATCTGCAGTAAACAAGCAGGGAAAGAATGCTATTCGGCTCTAGTCAGTCCTACTGTAGTTGTATATGCCTGCCTAGAACAACAGCTACTGTGAGGAATTGAGTGGGTTCCTGCTGAATGTAGGCCCTGAACCAAGGAAGAGCAAATAAAATGGTGTCTTGCAAGGCATTACTGTGGGAAGGATTTGGACTGTGAAGCGAGAAGAATAAGGAATGCTGACTTGGCTGGAAAAGAGATTGCCAAAACAAGGAGGAATTTGAGTAAACAAGGTATGTTCTGAGTCCTGGGTTGCACGGAACGTCAAAGACAAGGTAAGAACTGGACATGATACAGATTGTTTTGACCTAAAACAGAGAAGATGTTGGCATGTTATGAAACTATGGCAACCAGCAAAACATGTTGCTCATCGAGAAGTGAACAAGATGGGTATATAGAGGGAGAATTTTGGACCCCTTGTTGTTGGCCATCCACCGCGGCTACGGAGGTCGTCCATTCCTTTTGACAGCGCCTGATCAACGTTCAACCAAAAGGACCGTTTGTGAGTATGTCTCGTATGAATGTGCGCGCGAAAGAGAGCTCTCTTGATACTTATGTGATTTTGTATTCTATGTCTTAATAAATGTTACATGCAAGGTGTTTAAACCCAGATCTGGTTTCCCATGTGTCTCTATTGAAAATCCTATAGTCTGGGGTGGCGGCTGGATTTCTCTCTGGATCAAAAGAGTGCCTGTAATCTCGGTACATGACACTACCACAGAATTTCTTACCTGTATGAACAGTAAAACAGCGAGAAAGGAAGAAAGCAGATAAGCCTTCCTTACCAACTACTCCCAGCTAGCTAAAAAAAAACATAGATCCGTAAGTTTGGCCACCAAAAGTCATCAATAGATCCATCTTGGAAGAAGCCTTCAAGGGTTCTCTATAAAGCTCAAAATATTTTTATTTATACAAGCATTACCTGACCTAGTTGTTTCATTTCACATGTGCATATTTTAAATTTTGAATTAAAAGTTTTGTGAAACATGTTTAACTGCTCTTATTTTTTTTTATTTTTTTTGTGGTGTAGTGATCCATCCCTATTCTTTCAATGTTATTCCTGCCAGATTTTCTGTTAAAGAAGTAATGCCTTGGAAAACAATCTACTTCATTCCTAATGGAGTAGGGCTTACAGAAAAGTCTTTGCAAAAAGGAGCTTTTTTGTCAGAGGCATTGTTCACTGAGGCATGCCTGGATTTCCTGTTTATCACCAACCACAACTGCTAGCAGGTACAGCTTCCGCTTTACCACAGACCACACCTACTAGCTGCTTCAAAAGCCTTTTTGTAACAGTTAAATCTTTCAGTACTTGGTGTGACCCAGTTAGTTTACAATGTTCCCTCTCTCTGAAGCAGAATCTTGCCTGAAAAGAACAGAAGCAAGAGAGACAGATCGTTGGGTGAGAGAGCAAAGGGGGAAGTCGAGTGTGAGAGAAGACAAGAACACACTTGAACACAGTCGTCTCCAGTTGTGCAAACTCAAGACATATAAAGGAGGAAACATTGACCATCAGTTTGTTGGATGGAAATGAAATCTCAAACCCACTGTATCCAATGGGCAGGACACGGAGCTGGGATGATTTGCAAAGCAAGTTACGAAGCAAGATACAGAAAAAGTCAGCTTTGGCCAAAGGATCTCTCTAAGAGCCAAGACTGCCATTTGTCTAACCTAACAGTAGTGATCCAGAAGAATGACTTTACTTTTCAGGATTCACATATTTATACTATTTTTTTGATTACACCAGCAGAATAAAGCATACATCATTTCTTATCCAACTCTGATGTCAGGAGTTCAGATGACTAGGGCAGCATGTAACTGTCATATTCACGATGTCCATAATGTAAGGCTATCACTGATGTCATAACTGCCCTTGTTCTTTATATTATTACAACAATAATAGTTACATAGAGAAGGCAATAAACCAAAGGTTAGTCATAAAATATCCGGCCCAATGGAACCAATCACTATTCTAGCTAATGATTAATATCATACCAACATAAAAGGAATTAAGGCTGCTTTGCTGCCACATATATGTTTTGTACCCCACAAAGTGAAAAAGTATTGTGCCTTGAGGAGAAAAACACAAGCAGCAAAGATGGGTAACATTACAGCAGTGATGCATACGTAGTACAAGCTTTTCAGTTTTCCCACTCTTTATCAGATATGTTGGTTGAAAAAATGGAGAAAGGGGAAGAAATAAGAAGTCCAAAAAGAAGGCTCTCACAAGCTCAGGAAAGTGAAGAGGTCTTCAAAGGTGAGCTTTCATATTCCTGGGCAGAAGAATTAATGTTTTCATTCAGTCCTGACCTACTGAGGAGCTGGCTGATACCCTGAGAAGTATATGGCAGTTGTTGTGTCAACAAAGCTAAGTTAACAAATACCTACTTTTGAAAACGGAAATATTACAGCAGTGCAAACAGGAATTGAAGATATTCTTTGAGCTGAACTTAAAAGATACAGATCTTATGATAGTTTGGAATGCAAGTAAGCATATGCAAGAGGACAATTCATAAAACATGGCTCCAGACTGAAGAGAGAGAGAGGCAAAAAAGAGTAAACTGCTGAATGAAATACAAAACCTGGAAATGAAACTCAGGAAATTTTTTAATAAAGAGACTCAACAAAGCTATTTCAACAACAGTTCTCATTTTTCATAGTCCAAGAAACAAGTAGTAAACTATTATATCTTAAACAAAAGAATTTTAAACTTGCAAATAAGCCTGGGAAGTGGCTTTCTTATAAGTTGAGACAGGAGAAGATAAAGAAATCAATCACAAAGATTACGAAGGGAGAATGCTATGAAATGGAATATTTGAAAATACTAAAAATTTTTGAGGAACTTTACAAAGAATTATGTGCAAGAGGCAACAAAAAGACTTCAGACATGGAAAACTATCTGGACAGACTTCAATTGGACAAATTACACCTGGAATACAAACAGAGCCTGAATGGACCTGTGACACGTATGAAGCAATTAAGAAGTCCAAATCAAGGAACTCACCAGGACCAGATGACATATCTGCGTTGTACTACAAGAAATTTAAAGAACTACTCCAACTAATAAAGATGGTGTGTGATGAGATATTAAGAAGAGGTCAGATGCCAGACACATGAAGAAATGCTTATATTACTGTGATTGATAAAGAAGTTACTGTCATGCCCCTGCCCTGGACCCACGCAAGACTCATCCCAACAGTCACACCCTAGAGACATGAGAGGGGCCATACTTACAGCAATCAGTACAGGTGGAAAAGGAAGAACTCATTAATTAGGCCACAACTGACCAGAACAGTGAGGCCAAATAATCAGAGGTCAGGCTGGCAGAAAGCTGCTGGAATCTACTGACTCTATTTGTGGTGACAGCCTTGCTGACTCCTGCATTCTGTGCTCATGTTCTTCAGACCCTGGATCTTTGGTGGGCTATAGATCCTGCTTGTGGACACTCTCTCGCTGGACTCTTGGTAAACTCAGACTTGGTAGCTCTGGACTGCTTTTGGATTGCTTTGACAAACGCTCTTTGTTAGTTACTGCTCATTACACAGCTGTGAAGCTTTTGCAGACTGCCAGCACAGGACAGTTACAGAGGACAGTTACAGAGGAGACTTTAACAAAGAATTATAGACTTATCTCATTATTAAATAATGATTAGGGGAGGCAAATATATTCATGGGGGTCAGAGTAGATTTCTGATAAAAAGACAGTTAAGGAGCAATGTAAGAAATATTTTTAATGTCACTGAATATTTGAAATATCATATAAAAAAAGGCAGTTCTGATTTTCTTAAATTCAGAGAAAGCATTTGATAATATTTCATGGAATTTTTTTATTATGGGTATCAAAGAGAATGGATTTTCTTTTTTTAATATATTTTTTATTAAAGGAAAAAAGGAGAGAAAAAAAGAAAAGAAATATGCAGAAATAGTAATATATCTGCCCATTTACAATCATATAGTGATACCACAATTTGTACAAATATCGGTGAATTCTCGAAGATGATCAACTGTAACAACAGACACTAAGTGAATAAAAAATAAACAGATATATAAAAACAATCGGTCTATATACATCTTGTCAATTTGAAAGAAAAGTTCTTCAGTCCTTCCTAGTACCTTTTTTGGATTCCTAAGTAATATGTTCTAGTACCCTTTAATCATATACTTCTAAATAACTAGGTAACATTACGTTATTTCTGTTGCTCCTGAAGCATTGGTTAGATGTCACTTGTGTCCATGGATTTCATTTCAAGAAGTTTCTGATGCCACTCTCCTATTTCTGGGGTATTGTCCTTTTTCATTTTTTAGCAAATGCTAGTCTGGCTGTGGTGGGCATGCACAGCCGTGTTCTCCATTTTTTTTACAAGAATTTGGTCTAATTCATGTAGCATATTTAATAAATAAAGTTTCAGTGACATAGGGAACTTGAAACCAAGTATTCCTATTATTTTATTGTGGATTTTTGACCAGTATTTCTTGGCTTTCCTACACGTCCACCAGGTATGGGAAAAGGTCCTAATCCCTTCTTGGCATTTCCAGCACATGGCCAGAATGGATTTATATATCTTGTTCAATTTTGACCGGTATTAAGTGCCAACAGTGTAGCATCTTCATATAGTTTTCTATTAGATTTTGAGCTAGCATAAATTTGTTTGTTTCCAGCTCAATTCCCAGTGATCCAAAGAGAGGGATTTGCCAAGGCTCCTGGACCACTTAATCATAGAGTCCTTTATATTTCCTTCTCTCTCTCCCAAAGAAGCAGTTCCTTGTAAATTTTTGACATCTGGTGACACGATCTGCGGAGGGTGGGCTTTAGGCATGGTGAGCTTCAGCGGTTGGTCGGGACCCACAACCAACCGGAAGCCGCCATTTTGGAAGCCGGAAGGTGCCATTTTGGAAGCTGGAAGCCGCCATTTTGGAAGCTGGAGCAGTGCGGATCTACAGACCTCGCACTGCTCTGATTCACCCTGGACCAAGGAGGAGCACTGCGGAAGGGCTTCAGGGACGGTTTGTGTTGCTTTGGATCCCAGAAGAAGTGGTAGGTAACGGCGATTCTCTTGCCTCATGCAGAAAGGGCCTCTACTAGCAGCTCTGCTACCACTGATGTAGCCTCTTGGCTCATAGGAGCATGCAGTCCCACCACCATGGAAAGGTAGTACCATGGTGAGCATAGTATGAGTCTGCAGTCAAGGTCTTAGGAAGAACACAGCTGAAGGATGCTGCCATTGAATACCGTGGGGTTCTGGGCATTGACCAGACATAGCTGCCTGTAAAAGGCAGATAAAAACACCAGGTCATTGTTGAGAGCAACACCATTCCTGGACCTCAGCTCCTCGCATGTTTACTTTGTTCTTGATGGATTTTTGAATTCTGGATTGTTTTATGACTTTACAATGAATAACCCCTGACCTTCTGACTCTGCTTGGTTTTCATACCCCCGACTATACAGCACTTGTTTTATCTCTTGTTACTTCTATCAGTACTTAAACTAGTCTTTCTTCTGACCATGGCTCATGGACTCTGATCTTTGTTTGTACTTCATTTGAAGTAGGACAGGGAGTCAGGAAACTACAGCCTTGTAAGTGATTGGTCACTGTGTGTTCTCTGACCCTTGATCTCTGGAGTTTGGAGATTCTGTTACCCTGTTTGCTTAGGACTCCACCAATCTGTTTGTGATACAAGGGCTTCCTTTAAAAGGATTCCCAAAAGCTGTCAAAATTGTCTCTTGTGGGGAAAAATTAGCTCAGCACTGCTTTAGACATGCAAAGAGGACAGGGTAATTAAGGGATCATAAACCCAAATGTATACCAGGTCAGGTCCAGTCAAAATCACACCAATTGTTCAAATCTAAGTATTTTATTAACATAAATGTAAAAATCCCTACAATCAATTAACTACACTCACTACAACAAGCATAAAAAGTTAAAGTTCTTATAATCACTCAGCTTCACACCCTAAAATCAAACAGACAAGATTATAAAGTTAGCAAGAGATGAAAATTAAGAAAGAGAGAGAGAGACAGAAAGGATTTGATGACATATGATACCAAAACCAGAAGTCTTCAGCTGGGAGAGAAAATGATTTCAGCCCTGCTGAGGGGAGTTCGCTAGCAGCTTCATTGTGTTGCAAATATGGGCTGTTTACCAGCTCCATTGTTTTTGCAGTTCTAAAAGAACTTCCCACTTTAGCTCTTAAAACTCCAACTGCATCATCCTTTAAAATCCAAACAGAACTCCAAAATAAACTCCAACGAAATGAGGAGCTGTGTCTAGATATATATACTGTGGACCATACCTGGAGAAGCCAGATGTCCCATTTTTTTATTAAGATGGATTATTTCCCTTTTTAGTTCAAAGGAAATTCAAAGAAAATACAGCCAAAACATCCTTGTTGTATCCTGTAAGATAGTATCTCTCTCCGGACATGCAAGCCTTAGGTGTCAGATTCTGGCCTGCTTTGCATTGTTTATTTTCTCTCAGAGAGTAATGGTCTTGATGGCTGCAGAAACTCCTTTCAAGTTGCCTGTTGAGCCAAAATTGCCAGATCACCTCAGGATGTAAAACAGAAGACAGAGATCTCCTGTTCACATGTCCGTCCAGTATCTCTACGGCTCACTTATATTTTATATAAAATAATTAGGATTCTCAGGACATGGCTTTTGGGCATATCAGGGGTATAACTATACCAAGGAGACATGCCTTTATTTCAGAGAAATTGCAGCATGCAATCATTTCCATTTCCTATATTAAAGAGGATCAGACAGGCAGATGTCTTGCATGGAACAATCAGCCTGTCTGAACCCTGCCAGTGGGATATTCACTAGAATTTATAGGATACTTGTTTATAAGCATATATAGATTAGTAGCTTTTTCAGCATAGAATATATAGTTATATATACACTAAGTATATATAGTTTGAATACTGTATTATAACTTTTCTCGGCATCAAGTAAAATACTATGGGTATCATAATTTTCTTAGTATTTAGCATAACATGGTACTGGTTGGCATCTCTGATAAACTGTACACCTTGGAATGTGAGCTCATTATTGACCACAGCTGTCAGTCCCATGAGAAACTGGCTGTTTATCTGTCTCTTGTGGCTTTCCTTTGACCATCTTCCTGCTAAAGAAGGCAAACACTTCATCAAGAGAGTGCCAGGGCCTATGGGGAAGCATTATAAGCCCCATGTCACACTTTAAAGCAGCCATTACAAGTCTCCTGATGAAGCAGCCATTCATCTTGTCTACCAGGGTATACACATTGATAAAGGACCAGTAAGATCTCCTCCCTAGTTGGAGTGGAAGGTAATTGTTTACCCTACTGAAGGTTAGTGAAGATCTTCCTCTGATTGGGCAGGTAGAATTTGAAGATACTATAAGAACCAGTTCTTGGTTCTGTGTTATACAGTCTCCAACAAACCTGGCTGTTTCTTACAGTCTTATCTGGCTATTTGTGTTCCTGGGTGATAAATGCCCAGGCAATGCTGGTAAGAGAGGGAAGTTGTGCTCTTAAATAGGCTAAAAGTATATAGATGAACCGTAAATTATTTTTAAATAGCAGTCGCTGTTGAACCAACACTACTTTTACTCTTTACGTCTTGCAGTGTAAAACAAAATCCAGCACAGTTTAAAAGACAAAGTGTCAGGAACCGAATTCACACTCACAAATGTAACAGTGCCAATACACTATTTATTAGGAGTGTGATACCTGGTACTGGACTTCAGTGAGCGAACTGAAGACAATTAGCAAAATCCTAACATTAAAAGCAAATAGTTTCCCATCCTGCCTGCAAGAGACCTTGGAGCTCAAGTTTCAGCTTGGCAGTGCTTATCTCTACCTTCCTAGCTTTATTTATCTAACTGTCTCTGGTTCCCATACCTTGTTAAAAGCAAGCAGCTAATTAACTTCTACTACATGTCCCATAACTGAAATATGGAGGGCTACCCAACATGAAGATTCAATCATATCACAAGAAAAATAAGCAGACAGATAACATGTTTTCATATAAGTACATTAGCTCTTCTCCCAAATCTAATAGCACAGGTCTTCCGAAACTTCCTGGTCAGGAAAACTCTTGACTTTGTCTCTCTTGGCAAACCTTTCTATAGAATTGTGTTATCTCAAAAATCTACACCCTCCAAGACTTCTGAGTGTCCCTTGCTTTTTGATGGTTTATGAAATTTTTATTACTGATAGTGTTCTCTTTTATCACACAATGCAAGGCTTGGGTAGGGATAATCCAGATGTTTCTTTGACCTGTTAGCAGGATGCTTTAAATTTTGTCTATCAGATGATGATTTTGCTGACAAAGGGTTTTCCTAGTCCTGCTTTCATATCTCCTTGTGGTGTCTGTGTGATTTGATCTTGTTCTGTGACTTTCATCTATGGAGTTATATTCATGCGAGGGGTCACCAACAAGTGTTTGTTCTGTATGGAATAGGCTGGTCTGAACTACATTCGACTTTGGCAACACTTCCCAGCTTCCTGAACTACCATTCATTTTAAGGTAAAATATTGGACTCTCACTTCAAAGAACCAAAGATTTTCTTTCTGTTAGCTTTTCATTCCAGATTCAAAGACATAGCTGTGTTAGTCTGTATCGGTATACAAAGGGATCTCATAGTACCTCTGAGACTGAGAGGATGAAGTTTGTAGCATAAGCTTTCAGAGATCAAAATTATTTCAGCAGATAGAATCACAGAACTGGAAGAGACCACAACGGCCATTGACTCCAACCCCTGCCATGCAGGGACACACACTCATAGCAACCCCAGCAAATGGCCACCCAGCCTCTGTTGAAAAACCTCCAAAGATTCATGCAGTGAGGCACCTCCGGACAGACATCTGTACCAGTGAATGGGTAGGTAAATGTGAATACAGTGACAGAAATGCAGTGATTTAATGCCTTCATTAAGAACTATTTGTTCTTGTTATTGTGTGCTTTTAAGTCAAATCTGAACTTATGATGTCCATTTCCTAGAGTTTTCTTGGCAAGATTTATTCAGAGGAGGTTTGCCACAATCTTCCTTTGAGGCTGAGAGTATGTGACTTGCCTAAGGTCACCCAGTGGGTTTCCATGAATGGGCAGGGATTTGAATCTTGGACTCCCAAAGTCCTAGACCAAAACTCAAACCATTATACCACACTGACTCTAAGAGCTATAATCATGTTTAAATCAGAAGAATGTTTACACCACAGTCTTGGACTGTTTTAGATGGCCTGGTACTTGCTTGCTGACCGTCATTGTTATCTTCTTTCTCAGACTGAGAGTACAAAAACAAGCAAGCTGGCTGCAGGTTGTGCTCACTCTCTTGTAATGGCTTCCTTAATCCACTGTCAGCTTGAAGATAACTTATTCTAACTTTCTTTTTTAAAAAAGTTGTTTTTTACCCAGCATGTATTAGATGTAAATTAAGATGTTAATAAATCATGAAGAATTGAGATGAAGAGCCACTTGTCTTATCTCAACGCTTTATATGGAGTTGTTACTAACTGTACTTTTTTGTTCAGCTTATTCTCATTTTGTTCTGTTTTCTTGCTTTGTGTGTATATGTGTGTGTGTGTGTCAGAGAGAGAGAGAGAGACATACACACAATCTCCCCCATCTGCGTCAGACCAATAACTGTGGTTAATCTAATGTTTATCTGAGGGAGCCAGTTGTCACCCCTTGTCCATGTTTTTCACTTGTGTTATCAGCTCATACAGGACTTCCCAGGAGAGCAATCCTTCATTTTAGAACTTAGGGGAGAGGAATGAAGACCGTGCCTCATTTAAAAACAGACAGAAAAAAGGCTGCAAAAAGCATGGTTTAAAAATTAAGTCTAAGATTCCCACAGTTCTTACTTACTGTTGTAGAAATCTTCTGATAAAGATAGTTTTAAAAGTAGATAATTTAAATTGCCTTCTACATTTTTTTCCTCCTTCTTCTGCTCTCTCTGTCTGTGGGTTCTTCCAGAGAAGTTTGGGTTTGTGTGTGTCTGCAATTATCAATGTTTGTTAACTTTCAGTCCACAAAGGGTCCTGATGACATTTGTTGCATACATGCATTCAGTGTTTTTGGCTATCTAAATTGCCATGCACACTTGTTTAATGAATTGCTTTATAATAATAATAATTGTTTATCTTGGAGTCTGGAAGAGGTCCCAGAAAGACTTGCTACTTCCTCCCCCAACAAATATGGGGCAAACGACCAACTCTGGCAAGATGCAACTTTACTGAAGCAAAACTATTAGTCTCAGTTTTTCTTCAGTTTTTTCTTACTGTCAGCAATGTGTTCCTTAGACTTTTAAAAGGCTTCCTTGTCTGAGGTGCCAGGGAACTGCTTTGCCCTTTTTTGTGGGTAAAAAAATATCCATAATCAGTGACCGCAATTGGCAATGGGAAGGCAGAATACTGGCTTAACAAAAGGCATGATGCAATAACATGAGGGCAATGGGATATGTAAAAATGTAGGACAAGCATTTCTCTACGATATAGAGAATACTTTCTTTGAAAATAAAACAGCCAAGCCTTTTTCAAGAGCTCACAAAAATATTAAGAAAAATAGGAAGAGGGAGGAACTGACTTTCCTTGCCCAAACTATGTCCAACGGTCAGAACATAAGTCTGGACAGAACAGTGGCGGCTGGTGGAACGCATGTCAATGGAATGGTGAATCCATTCCAAGTTTTGAACAGCTGAACCTATTTAGCCCTGAACCTATTTAGGCATGGGGTTTAGCACCTTGGAGAGCTTCCCTGAAGCCTGGATTTAAACCTTAACTGGCTTCGCTGCCCCAGTAAAAGCCACAAGCCACAACTGGACAGAACTTAAATGACTGTATGCCAGTAATGCTGGGGTGGGCAGAGTGGGTTTTCTTGGGTTGCACATAGTGTTGCAGGAATTCAGAGGCAGAGAGACCACGAAGTGAAGGAAAAAGAGTTTATTACAGTTACGCGCAGGCTACAAGGCTGGAATAGTTTCCAAAAAGAGCCAAGAGCCCCGAACACACTTAGCAGAGTGACTTTATAGTATCTATGACACAGAAACATTTCCTCCTGCCCATCCCCCTCTGGTGTTTTGCAGTGTTCTCTGCTTCTCTTCTACCTCACAGTTGTTTACATTCCAGGAAATGTGTTACACAACATATCGAGCAATTAAGCACACTTTGACCCCAACCTTGTATTCAAGACAGGAACTTTGCTAACCCTCCTAGCGCACCACATTGCAAAACACTCCAACTTGCCACACACTTTTGGAGGATTTCTCCTATAAGATTCTATAAGCATATATAGGGTCTTGTGGCTACCTAGACTAACCCTCCCTCAAAGGCTACTTCATTAGCCCCAAGGCTCATTTGGTGGCTCTTGACCCCCTTCAGACTCTCTTGACTACCCTTTTCCTGATCAAAAGAAGAAAGGGAGAATTACCTTTCCTGGAAGCCTTTAAAATAGATTTCAGTCTCGCCCCACACACTGCTTAATAGTGAAAACAAACTGTCTTTGAAAACCAGAAGTGGCCTTCTGGCCACAGGTTGGAGTTTGGCTTTTGCAGGGGATTTTTGTCAATCTGTGTGGTCCTAGGAGGGGCATGGGGCAAAAAATTGGCTGGTTGGCTCACAGTTCTCTGCATCTACACTAATATGTGGAAAGCCCACTGTAGCTTACATCTAAAACACAATGACTGATTAGCTCTCGGAGATGCCTGGAAGAAGGCCACCTGTCCCTCCCTTGCTGCCTTGCTTTCTCTCTCCCTCTGCCTCCAGGGGAGGAGCAGATTGTTTTTGCCAGAGGACTGGACTGATAACTTGCACAGAGAATATGAAATAAGGCCAAAGGAATCATTTAATTGGGCTGAGGCACGCATGTAGCCCTAGGGCCATAGGCTATTCACCACCAGCATTTCTAGATCAGATGTCTAATTAACTGCTTTCATCCTTACTCATGCCAGTGCTATTATCTTCAAACAAAGTTGAGTCCTCTTTTCTGCTTCCAGGAAGAAAATTAGTAAGGAACAAACCTTCCCTATGGACTCTATCTTTTCTAAGGCACTTTCTCTATTTTTAACCCTACACAGGTACAGTGAGACATTGGATCCCATAGGACTTGCAAGAAGAGGAGAAGAAGAAGCTAGTTGGGAAGACAAAGGTGAATAACACAAAGCTGAACCAAAGGCTTCTCTTTCATCAGTTATTTGTGACATTATGTCCTTTATTCAGGTTGCATGCGCATTGTTTTCTCTGCATTGCTAACAGGGATGCTTTCATGATACGTATGAATTCACACATACTTTGACTAAACATGTCTGTACAGCCAGTATGATGTAGTGGTTTGTGTGTTGCACTACATCCCTAGAGACCAGCATTCGATTCCTTGCTCCACCATGGAAACCACTGGGTGACCTTAGGTGTGTCACACACTCTCATTCCCAAAAAACCTTGGGATAGGGTTACCTTAAGTCAGAAATGTCTTGAAGGAACACCACAACAACAACAACAACGACACATGCCTGTAAAGTAGGAGTGGAAAAGTTTCCAAGTTCTGGGAACCACATATGACCCCATCCATTGAATCTCAGAGAGTCATGTCTCCCTCCATGCCCCCACTTTTTGAATTCATGCTGTGTTTATTAGTGAGGATCAAGCAACATGTGGACAAGAGCATTGTCAGGAGTAGCTGGAAACAACATCTTCATACTTAATGTTTCTCACTCCCTTGCAGCCCTACCGCCATAGACTGTTCACCACCAGTGCTCCTAGATCAGATGTCTAATCAAACTCCTTTCATCCTTACGCTTTCCAGCTCTATTATCGTCAAACAAAGTTTAATTCTCTTTTTTGCTTCCAGGGATCATTAGTAAGGAACAAACCTTCCCTACTGACACCATATTCTCTAAGGCACTTTCTCCATTTTTAACCCCACTCAGATACAGTGGGTCATTGGACTTTGTTGGATTGACAAGTACCATTAGTTCTCCACATTTGTGGGTTTGACTTTGTTTTCTGGGAGAACCTTCCCTCTCGGCATCTCCAATCAGGTTTCGCAGCCCTTTAAAAACCTGCCTATGGTCCTCCTCCTCCTCCACCAGCCATTGCCTGGTCTGCTAAGAATAGCTCACAGCCTGATTTCTCAGCATCACATACCTTCTCACAGTGTCCCCACCACACCCAAGGAAGGGGATGGGCAAGAGAGGGGAAGTATAGGGCCACCATGCTTACCCACCCCCTTTCCAACTCCTTTCCCTGACCTGATTTGGACTCTGGGTGTCCATTTTCCCCACTATGCCTTCCCCCCCCCATTTTGATATGTGCATTTTTTCTATTTTTGTGGCGATCCTGCAGCCCTAACCCTAACAAATATGAAGGGCCAGCTGCAGAGAGAAATAAGCTACTGGTTAAAAGCAGTTGGGAAGACAAAGTGGTTGGGAAGACAAAGGTGAATAACACAAAGTTAAATCAAAGGCTTATCTTTTATCAGTATTTGTGAAATTATGTCCTTTGTTTGAGAGCCAGCATAGTATAGTGGTTTGAGCCCTGAACTATAACCTTGGAGACCAGGATTTGATTTCCTGCTCAGCCATGGAAACCCTCTGGGTGACTTTGGCTGCACCACACCCTCTCAGCCTTTGGAAGGCACACAACAACAACCAACTGAGATGGGAGACATTATGGCTATACTTTGACTCACAAAGGAAAACAATATTGAGATTATCACCCTTGCCAAAGTAGTTTTTCCTTTTCAACATGATTTTCATCTCAATAGATTCAATGTGATTTCCATCTCAAAGGGATGCCAATTAAGGAGATAAGGCTCCCTACCTGGGGACATTCACACCCAAAATTTACTCAGTATTCCTCACATATGTACACACACACTGACCTTTGTTGTTATTGTTGTTGTGTGTCTTCAAATCATTTCCAACCCTAAGGTAAACCTATCAGGCTGTTTTCTTGGCAAGATATGTTCAGAGAAGATTTGCCTTTGCCTTTCTCTGAGGCTGAGAGAGTATCACTTGCCCAAGGTGACCAAGTGGAGGTTTCAATGGCTGAGCTGAGACTTGAACCCTGGTCTCTGGAGTCACAGTGCAAGATATACTACAGCCCACTATACTACACTGGGTCTCACAGTTAATGGAGTCACCTTCCTTATTTCCTTACAAACTGTGCTGGCTTAATGATTTTGCTACAGAAGACCCTCCCCCATATTACTGACCAAACCATTATCCATTCTGGGAGACTCTCTTTCTTTCAAAGAGACACCAGCCCAGGCAGCAATGTCATGTAGTATACACATACACACACATATCTTGCTGATATAGACATACGCACAGCATGCGAACAGCACTGGAAGTTACATTCAAAGACATAGCCATGTTAGCCTTTTTCAGCACTGAAAGATAAGAAGTCCTGAATGTACTGGAAGTTCACACTGATCATGGCAACATGGAATATCTTCAGGTAGCTTGCCAACTTAATCAGTGACAAATATGATGGATCACAGTTCTTTGCCTGATTTAATTTCAAACTTACCTATATCCCTAGCTCCTGCAACTGCTTTGTCCCACAACCCTGAATATACAACACCAAAGGGCCAGGAACAGGCCTCAACCATCCTCTGGCCAGACGACTTTGCTGCAGCACGTGAACCTTCCATCACCTTGAAGGAATTCAAAGAACATCCAGCCCACTCAAGAACTCTCCATGCCAGCCACAAAGGGAAAATCTTCCTACCTGATTCAGGATGGGCTACTATACTGTTGCAATAACCTTTACATACCCCCAGGCTTGCTACAAATAAATATTATGCACCAATGCCACAAAGTAGTCAGCCTGCAGGGCATTTTGACTTAGTCCAGACTCTCCTCAGTGTTTATGAATATTTTTACAGGTTACCAGTGAATTATCAGTAGTGGGTGTCTAACTTGCACAGTTAATGTCCTCTCCCAAATTCCAAGCCTGCATTATCTTGTGTTACATAATCAGAGCATTTGTACCAGTGCAAAGACATATGCCCAGTATCCCTGATGAGAAAACATGTGGCGCCTTGGCATCAAGCAGCTTTCATTCCTTGAAAACCCCAAGAATTATTATGTATTTAATTAATTTCTAAGCTACCATTAATATATATTTTGTGTGACATAAGTTAAGCATGTAGAAAACAAACGTCTTGACTCCTACCCTGAGAACAGGTAAAACTAGGGCTTGTATTTTCCTTTCTTGACACTGAGGGTGGTTTTTTTGGTAAGTATCTTTGTGCTGAGTCATCAATGCCTCTTACCTGAGTTCTCTGTCTGTTTGATAGGCCTATTTGCATATATGTAAGTATGCAAATGATAACCAACATGGTATAGTGATTTGAGCATTGGACAAGGACCCTGGAGACCACGATTCGATTCACGGCTCAGTCATGGAAACCCTCTGGGTGACGCTGGGCACGTCACATACTCTCAGCCCTTGGAAAACCCATGATAGGTTCACCTTAGAGTAGCGATAAGTCAGAAACAACTTGAGGCACAGAACAACAGCAGCAACAACAAAGTTTGCATATATGCATATATTCATTGACCGACCGAACCCAAAGAGTGATCATGAATGGCTACTTTTCATCCTGGAGAGAAGTGACTAATGGGATGCCACAGGGTTCTGTCCTGGGTCCAGTGCTGTTCAGTATTTTTATCAATGACTTGGATGAAGGAATGGAGGGCATGCTCATCAAATGTGCAGATGACACCAAATTGGGAGGGGTTGCTAATACACCAGAGGACAGGATCAAAATTCAAAATGACCTGGATAGACTGGAGAGCTGGGCCAAGGCTGACAAAATGAAATTCAACAGAGAGAAGTGTAAGGTCCTACACTTAGGTAGAAAAAATGGAATACAGAAATATAGGATGGGGGACACGTGGCTGGGTAGCAGTACGTGTGAAAGGGATCTAGGAGTCTTCATAGACCACAAGCTAAACATGAGTCAGCAATGTGATGTGGCAGCCAAGAAAGCCAATGCAATTCTTGGCTGCATCAATAGGAGTATGGTGTCTAGATCCAGGGAGGTACTGGTACCACTCTACTCTGCTTTGGTCAGACCTCATCTTGAATACTGTGTCCAGTTCTGGGCACCCCAATTCAAGAAGGACATGGTCAAGCTGGAGCAAGTCCAGAGGAGGGCGACTAAAATGGTGAGGGGCCTGGAAGCCATGCCCTTTGAGGATAGACTTAGAGAGCTGGGTATGTTTAGTCTACAGAAGAGAAGGTTAAGAGGGGACATGATAGCCATGTTTAAATATTTGAAGGGATGCCATGTAGAGGAAGGAGAGGGCTTGTTTTCTGCTGCTCTGGAGACCAGGACAAGGAGCAATGGATTCAAGCTGCAGGAAAGGAGATTCCACCTGAACCTCAGGAAGAACTTCCTGACGGTCAGGGCTGTCCGGCAGTGGAATATGCTGCCTCGGAGTGCAGTGGAGTCGCCTTCTTTGGAGGTTTTTAAGCAGAGGCTGGATGGCCATTGTCAGGAATGCTTTGAGGGTGTTCCTACCTGGCAGGGGGTTGGACTGGATGGCCCCTGTGGTCTCTTCCAACGCTACATTTCTATGATTCTATGATTCTATGATTCTATGATTCATTCATCCACCCATCTTTTACCCTTGTATCATGAAATCAATTGGACCTAATTGTTCTTGATTAAATAAATGTTGTGGGACCCTTTGACAATTACCACCCAGTCAGCCTGACATCAATACCAGGAAAGATTCTAGAGCAACTCATTAAACAGACATTCTGTAAGCACATAGAAAGGAACACTATGGTCACTAAAAGTCAGCATGTGTTTCTCAAAAACAGGTAATTCCAGGCTAATCTTACCTCTTTCTCTCTCTCTCTCACTCTCTCTCTTTATCTCTGTTTTCCTCCTTCTTGATTGTTACCAGCTTGGTAGATGAAAGGAATTTGTGTATGTACCATATCTTGATTTCAGTAAAAGCTCTGACAAAGTCCCCTTACAATATTCTTGCAAACAAGCTAGTAAAATGTAGGCTAGATAAAGCTACTGTTAGGTGGATTTGAAACTGGTTGACTGACCAAACCCAAAGAGTGCTCACCAGTGGCTCTTCTACATCCAGGAGAGAAGTGACTATTTAGGTGCCACACGGTTCTGTCATGGGGCCAGTACCATTCAACATCTTTATCAATGATTTGGATGAGGTAATAGAGAGCATTCTTATCAAATATGCAGATGACACCAAATTAGTAGGAGTAGCTAACACCCCAGAGGACAGGATCAGAATTAAAAATGACCTTAACAGATTAGAGAGCTGGGCCAAAACTAGCAAAATGATTTTCAACAGACAGAAACATAAAGTATTACACTTAGGAAGAAAGAATGAAATGCACAGATAGAGGATGAATGATGTCTGGCTTGACCACAGTACCTGTGAAAGGGATCTAGGAGTCTTGGTAGATCACAAGCTGAACATGAGTCAGCAGCGTGATGCAGCAGCTAAAAAGGCTGATACAATTCTAGGTTGCTGTTGATAAGAATATAGTGTTTAGGTCAAGGGAGGTAATAGGACACTCTATTCTGCTTTGTTCAGGCCTCATCTGGAATACTGTGTCCAGGTCCAGGTACTACAATTCAAGAAAAATATTGACAAGCTGGAACATGTCCAGAGAGGGGCGATCAAAATGATAAAAAGGCTGGAAACCATACCCTATGAGGAGCAGCTTAGGGAGCTGGGTATGTTTAGCCTAGAGAAAAGAAGGTTAAGAAATGACATGACAGCTATGTTTAAATATTTGAAGGGAAATCATGTTGAAGATGAAGCAAGCTTGTTCTCTGCTGCTCCAGAAACTAGGGCATGGAGCAATGGCTTTAAGCTACAGGAAAAGAGATTCCATCTAAACATTAGGAAGAACTTCTTGACAGCAAGAGAAATTTGACAGTGGAATACTCTACCTTGGAATGTGATGGAGTCTTCTTCTTTGGAGGCTTTTAAGGAAGCTTCTTTGGAAGCTGGATGGCTATCTCTCCGGAGTGCATTGATTGTTTATTCCTGCATGTCAGGGATTGGATCCAATGGCCTTTGTGGCCTCTTCCATCTGTATGATTCTATGAGCTCTGGAGCTGATTGAGATAGCGTCTAAAGTGGAAGCAGCTCAAAGAACATGTCACTGATCTTAGCATCAAGTCAAGAAGGTGTTACGACTTACATACTTACTTGCTTGCTTACTTACATTATATCCTATTTTTCTCTCAGTATGTCACACAAGGTGACTTATAATATAAGTTAAAAGAATATACAGTTAGAACAATAGATGATGAGAAAGTTAAAGCAATTAGCTCGTGTTTTGCTATTTGTTGTTGTTCTCCATCTTGATCCACAGGGAGAAATAGGTAAGAATTTACTACTATCATCATCATCATCATCATCATCATCATCATCATCACTATTATCATCATCATCATCATTTTACATCAATTTAATATTCTTAAAAAGGCAGCAAAAACTTAACAATAATGATAAAAATACAGCACACTCCAATTGAAAGAACTTCTACAAAGGCCAGTTAACATTCAAATGCCTGGGCAAACAAAAAAGTCATTGCTTCTCAGTGGAAAGAGAGCAGAGATGTGGCCAACTAAGCTTCCTATGGGAAGGAATTCCATAGCCTGGGAGCACCCACCAAGAAGACCCTGTTTCATGTCTTCACAAAATCTGTCTGTCATGGGGGTGAGACTAAGCTAAAGCTCTCCCCTGAGCATCTTAAAAATTAGTCAGGCTCATATCACGAGGTGAGGGTTGGCATCCTGTGAGAGGAATGCATGCACATAAATTTCCCTTACTTGTGCTCAGGTCTTTTTTTGGGTACTGTACAGTCTCCGAAGGCCTGTCCCTCGCTATGGCTGTTTCATGTCTCATGAGCACTACGTAGGATCAGAGAAGCATCTGGCTACATCCCATCCCCATCCCCAGACATAAAATGTTTACAGCAGTGTTAGGCCCGAGGTTTGCTTTAGCTAAAACTCTGGTTCAAGCTGTGTTGTATGCTGAGAATGCTCAAGGAATGTTCTCTCCCTGCAGCTGCCTGGTATAGGGAGGGAAAGTAAGATAAGGTGTTTTTGGCTCATTGGGCCAGAACTGGACAGGGAGTTGGCTGCTCATTTATCTCGGCATCTGCTACACTCCTTACATACCGTGACTTGGCACAGGAAAGCCCCTCTCCCTCCACAGCCTGTTGGGTTGAATGACATGATTTTTTCCCCTAAATGCAATGATAAGATGCTTGAGAACAAAGAGCCTTTGCTTCACCACTGTCTGCCTTTGAGAAGCCAAAGTGCATATGTATTGAATGCCTATTTTAATTTTTCCTTTTTTGTTTCTTTGCTTGCTTACAATAAAACAGCCTTCTTCTAGACCAGAACTGAGTGAGTGGTCCTTTCACTTGCCTCATACTTTGACCCCAACACAGCATGCTCAAGCCAGGGCTCAGACTGTGTGCGCTACAAGCAGTACTGAGATCCCTGGAGGACTACTGGAAGAAATGTAATCATTTCACATCTGGCTGCAGGGACATAACAGATGCTTATTTAATCCTGCCTGCTTCCCATAAGACATGGTAGGGAGGTCTTCAGAGGCTACGTAGACCAGGTGGGGTGGTCTACAGCTCAGCCTAGTGTAGGTCCACATGGGGAGCTACTACACTATGCTGATCCATACTGGATTGTAGTCAAGATCTTCCAAATCAGACTGATGATTTAACCTTTTTACCTTTGGCCTCTTAGCCTACCATTGTTAACCTGATATGTAAGATAAAAATTCCTGCTTAAACTCACAAAAGCAACAACTGGTTCATATAAAGAGGATGCTGATCCTGAAGACCAAAGGAAGGAAATGTGATCATTAACTCAAAATCACAAGAATTCTTCTGAAACTTAGAGGAAATGTTGTTTTAAAAAGCTGGAAGATAACATGCCAGGGGCTAAATTCTGGTCAAAACAATAATGTATGGTTAAAAATGCTAATCTTATCTTCCTTTCTTTGTTGCCTATCAACATATCAGCCTCTTAACTACCATAGAGATAATGACTGACCACTGAGGATAAGTAAGCTCTATAGCTTTCCTGAGCAGTATTGATAAGAAACAGAGCATGTTCCTCTGACAGTGCTCAAAGTTCACTTCCTGTCTTTTGCTCTGGCTTTTTGGAGAATTAGAGGGAGGTGGGTGCCCATGTGATTTTTTGGGAACTAGGACTAAATTTTCTGATATCTCCCCATGAGGTCTTTGGAATGTGCATGACGCACAAAACTGAGAGATATGAATCTAGAAAAACAATGCCTGATGTGAGGGGAAGAAGCAGCAGAAAGGAGAGAAAATTCCAAAGCAGAAGGAAGAGGAAGAAGAAAAGCACCTAAAGAGAAAGACAAGAGGAGTCAATAACAAAATAGAACAGAATGGTCAGAACAAAAGTAGGATGAAAACAATACACAGAAGAACTATATAAAAGAGATGAAAGCTTGACAGATTCATTCAGGACAGATTCATTCATTCAACTATATGAATTGAAGTGAAAGCTGCACTCAGAGCACTTGGGAGAGATAGATCACCAGAAACAGGCTGCATACCAATAGAGCTGCTTCAATCTACAGAGAAAGAATCTACTCTAGTTCTAACCAAAATCTGTTGACAAATACGGAAAATGAAAGAATGGCCCAAAGATTGGAATACAGTATAAATTCCAATCTCCAAGAAAAAGGATACCAGAGACTGCAGTAACCACAGGACCATTGCATTAATTTCCCATGCAGGTAAAATAATGCTCAAAACTGTACAACAAAGACTTCTACAATATATGGAGCAAGAAATGCCAGGTGTCCACACTGGGCTCAGGAAAAGAAGAGGCACTGCAGATCATAGAATGATAGAATCATAGAAATGTAGAGTTGGAAGAGACCACACGGGCCATCCAGTCCAACCCCCTGCCAGGCAGGAACACCCTCAAAGCACTCCCGACAGATGACCATCCAGCCTCTGCTTAAAAACCTCCAAAAAAGGAGACACTCCGAGGCAGCATATTCCACTGCCAGACAGCCCTGACCATCAGGAAGTTCTTCCTGAGGTTCAGGTGGAATCTCCTTTCCTGCAGCTTGAATCCATTGCTCCTTGTCCTGGTCTCTGGAGCAGCAGAAAACAAGCCCTCTCCCTCCTCTACATGACATCCCTTCAAATATTTAAACATGGCTATCATGTCCCCTCTTAATCTTCTCTTCTGCAGACTAAACATACCCAGCTCTCTAAGTCTATCCTCTTAAGGCAATGGCTTCCAGGCCCCTCACCATTTTGGTCGCTCTCCTCTGGACTTGCTCCAGCTTGATCATGTTCTTCTTGAATTGGGGTGCCAGAACTGGACACAGTATTCAAGATGAGGTCTAACCAAAGCAGAGTAGAGTGGTATCAGTACCTCCCGTGATCTAGACACCATGCTCCTATTGATGCAGCCAAGAATTGCATTGGCTATCTTGGCTGCCACATCACACTGCTGACTCATGCTCAGCTTGTGGTCTATTAAAACTCCTAGATCCCTTTCACACATACTGCTATTGAGCCACGTGTCCCCCATCCTATATTTCTGTATTCCATTTTTTTCTACCTAAGTGTAGGACCTTACACTTCTCTCTGTTGAATTTCATTTTGTTAGCCTTGACCCAGCTCTCTAATCTGTCCAGGTCATTTTGAATTTTGATCCTGTCCTCTGGCGTATTAGCAACCCCTCCCAATTTGGTGTCATCTGCAAATTTGATGAGCATGCCCTCCATTCCTTCATCCAAGTCATTGATAAAGATATTGAACAGCACTGGACCCAGGACAGAACCCTGTGGCACCCCATTAGTCACTTCTCTCCAGGATGAAAAGCAGCCGTTGGTGAGCACCCTTTGGGAAAGGTCAGTCAACCAGTTACAGATCCACCTGATAGTAGCCCTGTCCAGCCCACATTTTATTAGCTTCTTTGTAAGAATGTCATGGGGAACTTTGTCAAAGGTCTTATTGAAATCGAGATATGCTACATCCACAGCATTCCATTCATCTATCAAACTAGTAACTCTATCATAAAAAGAGATAAGATTAGTCTGACATGACTTATTTTTGAGAAATCCATGTTAACTTCTCATGATTACCACATTGCTTTCTAAGTGATTAGAAACTGACTGTTTAATGATCTGCTCCAGGATCTTTCCGGGTACTTATGTCAGGCTGACTGGGTGATAATTATTTGGGTCCTCTTTTTTTCCCTTCTTGAAGATTGGGACAACATTTTGCCCTCTTCCAGTCTGCTGGAATTTCTCCTGTCCTCCAAGATTTCTCAAAGATTATAGCAAGTGATTCCAAAATGACCTCTGCCAGTTCTTTCAATAACCCAGGATGCAATTCATCTGGCCCTGGAGACTTTAATTCATTCAGTGTGGCCAGGTATTCCTGTACCACCTCTTTACCTATTATGTGCCTCATTTCCCCTGCTTCCTCACTTGCTCCCGAACCGCCAGGTTGAGTGCTTATATCCTTCTGGGAAAAAACTGAGGCAAAGAAGGTGTTAAGTAGTTCTGCCTTTTCTCTTCCCCCTGTTAGTAATTTGCCATCTTCTCTGCGCAGTGACCCTATCATCTCCTTCTTTTTCCTTTTGCTGTGGACATATTTAAAAAATCCCTTTTTATTGTTTTTAATGCCTCTGACCAGCCTAAGTTCGTTCTGTGCTTTAGCCTTTCTGACTTCCTCCCTGCATCTCCTGGCTACTTGCTTAAATTCTTCTTTGGTGGTTCCCCCTTCTTCCATTTCCTGTACATGTTTCTCTTAACACGTAGCTCAGCTGAGAGTTCTTTAGTCAGCCATTCTGGTTTCTTCAGATGCCTTCCATTTTTCCTCCTTATTGGCACAGTTTTAGACTGTGCCTTCAGTATCTCCTTTTTAAGGAACTCCCATGCCTCCTGACCTCCTTTCCCTTTCAGTATTCTTGACCACAGAATTCCAGCCAGCAGCTCCTTAAGTTTACAGAAGTCCGCTTTTTTAAAATCTAAGATGAGTGTCTTGCTACACGTATCTTCTCCTTCCCACTGAATGCCAAATTCCAACAGGGCATGGTCACTCCCCCCTAAAGATTCAACCACTTCTACTTCATTAACAAGGTCATCCCTGTTGGTCAGGATCAGATCTAGAATATTTGATCCCCTTGTCGCCTCTTTCACCTTCTGGACCATGAAATTGTCTGCAAGACAAGCAAGAAACTTGCTGGACCTTGCTGTCTTGGCAGAGTTTGACTGCCAACATATATCCGGGTAATTGAAATCTCCTATTATTACTGTATCTCTCCTTTTTGAATGTGCAGTCATTTGGTTGAGGACGGTGTCGTCAAAGTCCTCAGCCTGGGTTGGAGGTCTGTAGTAAACCCCCACCAGAATATCTCTATTGTTTCTCGCTCCCTTAATTCTTACCCAGATGCTCTCGACCTGGCTTTCTGAGTTTAAGTCATGGATCTCTTCACAGGTGAAAACATCCTTGACATACAAGGCTACTCCTCCTCCTTTCTTGTTTGGTCTATTTTTACAAAATAGGATATACCCCTCTATTCCTACATTTCAATCATAACACTCATCCCACCAGGTCTCAGTGATGCCTATCAAATCGTATTTATTTTGTTGTACTAGGAGTTCAAGTTCATCTTGCTTGTTTCCCATACTCCGGGCATTAGTGTAAAGACACTTAAGTCCCCGGGCCCTTCCTGCAAGTCCTGTACTATAGTTTCTACTTCTTCCGCCATTGGCTGCTTGTTCTACTTGTCCAATATCATTTGGGCCTTTTCCCCCTGCACTTGCCGAGTCCTTGCCCTGAATAATATTGTCTCCCTCCCCAGCGGAACTTAGTTTAAAGACCTCTTAATCCTCCTTGCAAACACACATTGGATTATAGAGCGCACCAAAGAATTTAAAAATAAAGTCAGCCTGTGCTTAATAGATTATGTGAAAGCCTTCGCTGTGTAGATCATGAGAACCTATGAGTTACTCTTAAAGAAATGGGTGTGCCACAACATTTGATTGTCTTGATGCATAACCAGTACACAGGACAAGAGGCTACTGTTAGGACAGAATATGGAGAAATGTAATTGTTTCCAATTGGCAAGAGGGGCTGTCAAGGCTGCATTTTGTCACCCTGTCTTTTTAACTTTATGCTGAACATATCATATGTAAAGCAAGATTAGACTCAGAGGAAGGAAACATGAAGATTGGAGGAAGGAACATCAACAAGTTAAGATACTACTGGCAGAAAATAGCAAAGACTTGGAATGACTGTTGAAGAAAGTCAAGTTAAAAATGCAAAGGCAAAAGTAGAATGATAGAATCATAGAGTTGGAAGAGACCACAGGGGTCATCCAGTCCAACCGCCTGCTGTGCAGGAACACACATCAAAGCATTCCCAACAGATGACCATCCAGCCTCTGCTTAAAAACCTCCAAAGGAGATTCCACCACACTTTGAGGCAGCATATTCCACTGCTGGACAGCTCTGACCATCGGGAAGTTTTTCCTGAGGTTCAGGTGGAGTCTCCTTTCGTACAACTTGAATCCATTTCTCCTTGTTCTGGTCTCTGGAACAGCAGAAAACAAGCCCACTGCCTCCTCGACATGACATCCCTTCAAATATTTAAACATGGCTATCATGTCCTCTCTTAACCTTCTCTTCTGCAGACTAAACACACCCAGCTCCCTAAGCCGCTCCTCATAGGGCATGGCTTCCAGACCCTTCACCATTTTGGTTACCTACTTCTGGACATGCTCCAGCTTGTTGATATCCTTCTTGACTTGAGGTGCCCAGAACTGAACACAGTATTCCAAATGAGGCATAACCAATGCAGAATAGAGTGGTACTATTACCTCCCTTAATCTAGGCACCATACTCCTATTGATGGAACCAAGAATTGTGTTGGTTTTCTTGGCTGCGTTACAGGTAGATAGACTCAGTCAAGGAAGACACATCCCTGAATCTGCAAGACCCGAGCAGGGTGACTGATGATAGGATGACTTGGAGGACTCTTGTGGAGGTTGCCATAAGTCAAAGTCAACTTGATGGCAGTTAACAATAACAACAAATACTCTGAAGGCATCAGATCCCATCTGATCTTGGAATCTAAGCAGGGTCAGCTCTGGTTAGTACTTGGATGGGAGACCACCAATGAATACCAAGTGCTGTAGGCTATAGTTCAGAGGAAGGAACTGGAAAAACCACCTCTGAGAATTCTTTGCTTAAGAAAACCTATAAAAATCATGGGATCTCCAGAAGTCAACAGGCATACACACACACACACACACACGCTGTCTTTTTTAGGCATAAATGGGGAAACTCAAACTTTGGTGCTGAATACAGGCCTTCTGAGTTCCTGATATGCCCTTACTGGGTTCCCGAGAGGACCCTATCCCCTTCTTCATTACACAAATGCTTGGTGGTATCCTGCCTTTTCATGAGGTTTCCCTCCCTTCTAACAGATTGAAATGTCTCACCTTAGTTTAGTTCCATGGACTTAGGAACTTCAGCCTTAGTTAGGCTTAGTAACTCTCTATAAGAACCTTATAGTGCAATACGCTGATATTTATTGTGCCACGCTTTGGCTTTTGCCCCATCCCCTACTGGAATGTGCCCCCTCCCCCAAATATTGTGAAATTCAATTCAGGCCTTGGACTGAAAGAGATTTCCCACCCTTCCTTTCAGGCAATACACAACTTTTTATTGCTGGCTTCACTGCAACTGATTATAATGCAGCTATCCCCTAGGAAAGATGTATATTGGCCGTTCCCCAGATTGACAATGATAATTGTCTTACCTCAAACACCAGGATGTTTTAAGTTAACTGATTTATATATTTGATGGTAAACTTCCTAATACATTTAACTCAGCAGTCTCTCACTTTAATCACCCTTTGAAGTTTCTTTGCAATACAATGGCTGCTTTGAAGGTCAGTGACAGAGCGTCCTGGGAGGTTTAAATGTTTTCCCACTGTTATTGTTGCTTTTAATATTGCCACTTTTGATGGCTATGCCCATGTATTTATTTATTTGGAAAGACTTGGAATGTGCACCTTTTGTCCTACATTTGTCTGAGGAAGGACATAGTGACAAGATAGGTGCTGACCTCTTTACATCAGAATGTCTTCAGTTTCTAACTCTTCAGCCTATGCTCAGGGAAAGAAAGATTAGTTCTCCCGGACATACTTAACTCTTTGTCTGGGACTATCCTCCAAACCTGGGTGTAGCCACTGGAAGAAGAATGTAAAATGAATGTGCACATATATGTTCAAGTCACCAGTCGACTTATGGCAACCCCATACATTTCACAGGGTTTTCTTAGGCAAGGAACACTTGCCTAAGGTGGTTTTGTCAGATCCTTCCTCTGAAATATAGCCTATAGCAGTCTCTCGTTGGCAGTCTCCCACCCAAATACTAACCAGAGCTGAGTTGCATAGCTTCCAAGCTTAGGCAGATTCTGGTGCCTTTAGGGTATTTAGGCCCTAAGTAAAATGGCTCTTTTTGGAAACTATTCCAGCCTTGTAGCACGCGCGTAACTGTAATAAACTCTTTTTCCTTCACTTCGTGGTCTCTCCGCCTCTAAATTCCTGCAACAAATATGGTTGCTTTTATTTATCTGTAGAAAGATCTAGCATTAATGAAATTATGGGGTAATTTTTTTACCCCATAACATAATAGATTCAGCTAAAGAAAATATCTCCCCAAGATAGCCATCCTTTGTGGCAGCCACTCTACAGACAACCAGAACATGTGACTTGGGCCATTTCCACACTAGACTCTTGTAGTACTATTATTCCACTTTCAACATCCTATGGAATCCTGGGGTTTGCAGTTTAGGGAGGGTCCTCAAAGGCAAATGCCAGGATTTCACAGACGGCTCTACAGTAGACATAGAGGAAGGAGACAGGGTATGGCCCTTTTCGCAGCGCCGCTTTTCGTGCAACAAGGGAGGGCGGCTCGCGCAAGAAGCCTCGCCCGAAACACCGCCGCTTCCCCACTCCTCCTTACCACACCTGGGCTTCTGCTGTTGCATCCGTCGCTCTTCAGCCCCGTCCCCAGCTTCTGCAGTGCAGTCTGGGAGCTGTAGGCTGCGCTGGGGGAGGAAGCGCAACCGGCTCGCCTGTGACGATGCACCGCACTCAGGTAAGTGTGTGCTGCCGCCGCGAGCATTGCGCGAGTGCGGTTTATTTTTGGGTTAAAGCCGAAAATAAAAAAATACGCGCTCGCCCAGCTTGAGCCGCAAGTGGTAGTGCGTCGTATGGAGCAACGCTCCCACTCCCATGAGGCTCAAGGGGCTCTTGCATGAAAGAAAGGCCATGCGTAAAGAGCCTATGACTTATTCTGTTAACTGGTGCCAGTGTAGGTCTTGGGTTGGCAGACCTCCTCCAGTTCTAAGGTGATGAAAATAATTGTCTTCCACAGCATTTCATCAAGTGTAGAAGTATTGTAACCAAGCTGACCTTCATGTGCTGTACCAAGTTTCTGGCCCAGGTAAATGACCTCCTTCAGAGGAGATGATGTCTTGGCACTGTAGTGTCCCACTGTTATGCCACTTACTCCAATTGTGTACTGATGGAATGATCATATACCCATTGACCTCTGAGTTTATGATCAGTGGTAAGAACCATCGCAGGGCATAATATTCAGGACTGCTCAACACACAGAGTACACATGTCCTGAAATACAATCACTTTATCTATGTCTGCATATACTGCTTTTTTTTTCTGTTGTCAAACCTCAAGTACCTTGTGAGTTTGCAATATCTCTTTAGGTCGATTACTACTTTGAAGTAGCAGCACCTTTACAGTAGATACCACTGTTCCTTCAGGGAAGGATGGATGGATTGATTTAATATCCCTATTTTTTCCCAATATGAGAGTCAAAGTGGCTTATTATTTAAAATACAGTTGAAGCAAGTTTATGCTGTGCCTCATCTACTAGGAACAGTGGGCCAATGTACTGCCTTCAGTTCAGTGATGTCAAGGGGCTTCCACACTTTGACTCATTGTGCCTATATGTTTAATGGATTATATGATGAGGAATGCTTTCTGTTAGGAGGTTCAGAGGTTTCTAGCCTTATTTGTTTGCATCCTGCTTTGAACCTGAGTAGTCCTAAATTGTCCCTGACTGCTCTACGAAGATGGAAAGATGGTTTTCTATTTGCTAAAAACGAGCTGTTCAGCAAAATAAAAGACTATGTTTTTAGCATGCTGAGCGGTATCTCCTTTTTCCTTCCTGTGGATTTAATTGGTACTCTCCAGTTTTTTACCCCCTCTTTTTTGCTCTTTGATGTTGATGTCTGCACCATGTCCTTCTGTCCCTGCCTCTTTGGTCTATATCTTCATGTGGTCTTTTTTTGACAGGATCAGTCAAATGTGTACTTGCTGGCCCCCCGTCTTGGGGTGTGTGTATTGTATCTCTTCCAAATACTCATAGCAGCTTCACTGCCTCATTTTTCAACCACAAAATGGGATGGGACAATTTTTGTCACAGTACATTATATGCAGTGGCACAGAAAATTACCACAAATGCTAAAATAGAATACATTTATTAGAACAATTTTTAGTCACATCTGCTTTTATGGTGGCGGTGGGGAATCCTGAACATAGCAGATGGTTGAAACAATGTTTAGAACCCTTGAAGTGACCGTGTTATGAAATGGCCACCTTGTAGGGCAGGTTCTATGTGAAATCAGCAAGAAAGTGTAAGGCTACTAAAATAGCCTGTCTTTTAGGATGAGAGCGAAACAAGTTCATGGAAAATAATGATATGATATGATCATATCATAGAACTGAGACAGTAGGCCTCTCAAAAATAAGTGAGAGTGTCACCTTCTTGCCCTGGAGAAGGACAGCTTTTTCTGAGAAAACAGGCAAATGACCAGACGTTTCTTGGTTCAAAGGCTAGAGGTCAGATTTATTGAGTACAAAAATATCAAAATTTCTGCTATAGCAGGGTGCTGAATTTCTGAGGTTCGGAACCCTGAACAAAGGTGGGCCAAGCTTTTATAATCTGGGATCCAGGTGATCAGGGTGCACACCCACTGCAGCAGTTTTCACCAATCACAGTATTCAGGTAAACAGCAGACATGCCTATTACAGTATTTTTCCACTAACCCCAGACCACCTGACCCCTTCCATTCAGGTAATGTCCAGGGGCTTCCAAAAGGGTCCAGAAGGGCAGGTAGTCTGAGATTCCTTCCAATCACAAACTTCCTTCCAGATAAGGCAATGGTCAGGTGAAGTAGTAGTATTCATGAGTCAGCAGACGGGAGGGGCTAGGGACTCCTGTGGATGTGATTTTCTCTTAGTCAGCAATGGATTATCTTTTCCTCACTCACAAGAAGACTCTCTTCTCGGGGATCATCCCATGGAGGTGGATGAGGGTTCCCATAGTCTTCTGGTTCTGGTACAGTGGAAACAAAATGGTGGACTAGATAGGTCTTTGATCTCATGCAACACTAGTTTTCTTTTATTCTTATTTCTGGAAAACTGTTTCAAATAACTTTTCCAAACAAAATGAAAGGGCCAGATTGTACCAATGCAAAGGAAGAACAGAAGAATTTTTTCAGTTTATGGAGATGTTTTATTAAAGTGTTTATTAAAGTGTAACATTTAAAACTCTAACTGAATGAAAACACGTCTAAAAAACTGATTCCTTGGAGCAGGTCCTGTAGATCCTTAACATTAAAACTAAACTCTTTCAAACTATTATGTGAAGGTCAGCCACACTGTGTTATCTTTCTCATACTCTTTTATTTTAACTGGAACTATTTCCCCCAGCTTTACTATTTTTCACCATTTTATACCTACAATCTGTAGTGTTCTTATAGAATCATAGATATAGCACAGTTTTGTGGATTTCATATTTTACCCCCCACTGTTACTCTATTCTTCCTTTTACATTCGGAAAGCTGTGGAGCAAGTTAGGCTTGGGGAGAGAAAAATATTTTATGCCCTCTTAACAGGACCGTCACTGAGCTGGTTTCAGAAGTCTTTCCTTCACTCCCCACCCCACCCCCATTGCTTATGGTACTTCTAAGAGACTAAATACCCTACAGGCATCAGATCCTGTCTGATCTTGGAAACAGGGTCAGTAGGGTTTCCCATCCACATACTGGCTGGATGGGAAGCAGGGTTTCCCATTCAGATACTGGTTAGTACTTGGATGGGAAACTGCCAATGAATACCAGGTGCTGTAGGCTATATTTCAGAGTTCAAACCAAGATATCCTTTGCATGGAGATGAGGCTCTTTTGGCCACACAGGGATTTACACACAGAGAAGGAATCTGTCATGTCCTTATTTCTCCTAGACATGTAGTCATCTGCGGAATGTGGGGGAATGTCTGTAGCTGTGTGGAAATGCTGAGTGTAACAGGAATAGTGGGAATGTAATTGAATGTAAATGTAATTTCCAGAGAAGCGAGCGGAAGGTGAGCTGTGTCTGAGAAGACATCCTTGACTGGGTGTTTTTCACAGGCTTCTGGGGCTGTGTTTGTTTGTTTGTTTGTTTGCTCTGGCTGTGTGCTCTCCCTGAGTACATGATCTAACTGACTGGTTAGGGGGAAGAGCTAGCAGCTCTTTATATCTGCTCCAAGCTGAGTCTGCCTTTGGGGCATGTAGTTCGGCTGTCCAAGTTTAACAAGAGTACATTGCTTCTTCGGTTGAAGCCCTTCTGAGGCAGACTGTCTGACCACAACATCCAGGTAGTTGGGCAGCTTGAGGGAGTACATAGAACCACTATAGAAATGCACCCTCAGTTCTGATAGTTTGACAATAAGAGCTTGGCAAATAGGAGTGTTGACGGAGGTTTTACCAGAGAAGTTTGAAGGCGAAGCCCAGTTTTACTTTTTCTAATTTGACTGTCTAGATTATCAAGTATGGAGAGTGAGGGAGCTTTTGCTGTCACTTGCAACAGCTGTGGCATGTTTCTTTGCTTGCTGCAAGACGTTGTTGGGTACACTTGCAGCAAATGCAAGCTGGTGGTCCTCTTGGAGGAGAAGGTTCAGGAGCTACAGACCCAGGTTTCTAATCTTCAGATTATTAGGGAGGGTGAGGAGTTCTTGCATAAGGCAGAGAGGACCTTTTTGAAGACAGAATACACCAAGGAGCTAGTGGATGAGGAAGTCAGTTCACCAAATCAGGGAGACAGATACTTGGAGGAATATGACACAGAGGAATAGAAGGGTCAGGTACAAAGCAGAGACTCTCGAGCTACAGAATCACTTCCAAGTTCTTGGCCTTATTAATGATGAAAAGGAACAGCAGGAAGAGATAGTTGAACAGGAGGAGGATGTAATGGAACGTCACAGAGTGGAAATCGACCATCAGCAACAGGAACTCCAACAACAGCAAGACAAAATCCGACAGCAGCAGGACTAACAGTCTCAGCCTGACCACAATGTCCAGGCAGCCATGGAAGAATCTGCTCATCAGGTAACCCTGGACAAGGCTCAGAAGATACGAGATACTGCAACCCAGACAGGATAAATCACGAGGTGTGCTGTCTCCTTGGGGCCAAAATCAATGATGTAACAGAGAGGCTAATAAGACTGGTCAAGCCCACTGACCGTAACTCCCTCCTTTAGGTTCATGTCAGAACCAACAACACTACGAGGTGCAGCTCTCAGCACATCACAAAAGATTACGAGGTTATGGGTAGGAAGCTGAAGGACCTTGGTGCACAGGCTGTCATTTCATCTCTCCTCCCTATGGAAGGACATGGCCTACGAAGGGAGAGAACAGTGGAAGTCAACAACTGGCTCTGCTGATGGTGCCACGAAGAGTGATTTGGGTTTTTGGATCACAGTCTCCACTTCCACAAAGATGATCTTCTGGCAATGGGTCTTCTGGCAATGGGTGGCCTGCACCTCACAACCGTCGGCAGGAACGTTTTTGCTAACAGTCTCGAAATACAGATCAGGAGGTCTTTAAACTGAGTTTGGCCGGGGAGGGAGACAGTATTATTCAGGCAAGGATTCAGCAAGTGCTGGGAAAAATAGTCCAAATGATATAGATACAGCAGGCCAAGTAGTTCTAGAGACCAACAGTGGGAGGCAACTTTAGTACAGAACTTCTGGGAAGGGCACATGGTTTTAAATGTCTCTACACTAATGCATTGAGTATGGGAAATAAGCAAGATGAACTCAAACTCTTAATACAACAAAATAAATATGATTTAATAGGCATCACTGGAACCTGGTGGGATGACTCTCATGATTGGAATGTAGGAATGGGGAGTATAACCTATTTCATAGAAATAGACCAAACAAGAAAGGAGGAGGAATAGCCTTATATGTCAAGGATGTTTTCACCTGTGAAGAGATTTATGATTTAAATCCAGGAAGCCAAATTGAGAGCATCTGGGTAAGAATCAAGAGAGTGAGAAACAAAAGGGATGTGTTTGTGGGGGTCTGCTACAGGCCTCTCGGCCAGGCTGAGAACTTGGATGAAGCTTTCCTGGAGCAGATGACCACATATTCAAAAAGGAAAGATGCAGTAGTAATGGAAGATTTCAACTATCCTGATATATGTTGCTAGTCAAACTCTGCCAAGACCACAAGGTCCAACAGGTTCCTTGCTTGCCGTGCAGACAATTTCATGATCCAGAAGGTGGAAGAGGTGACAAGGGGATCGACTATTTTAGATCTGATCCTGACCAACAGAGATGACCTTGTTGATGAGGTGGAGATGGTGGGATCCTTAGTGGAGAGTGACCATGCTCTATTGGAATTTGTCGTTCAGTGGGAAGGAGAAGCCAAGTGTAGCCAGACATGCATCCTAGATTTTGAAAAGCTGATTTCTGTAAACTTAGGGAGTTACTTGCCAAAATTCCATGATCAAGAATACTGAAAGAGAAAGAGTTCATGATGGATGGGAGTTTCTTAAAAGTGAGATACTGAAGGCACAATTTAAAACTGTGCCAATAAGGAGGAAAAATGGCACATGTCTAAAGAAATCGGAATGGTTGATGAAAGAACTCTCAGTTGACCTAGGTGTTAAAAGAAACATGTACAGGAAATGGAAGAATGGTGAAACCACCAAAGAAGAATTCAAGCAAATACCAAGGATATGTAGAGAGAAGTTCAGAAAAGCTAAAGCGCAGAATGAACTCAGGCTTGCCAGACACATCGAAAACAATAAAATGGGCTTTTTTAGATATGTCTGCAGTGAAAGGCAAGGCAAGGAAATGATAGGGTCGCTGCGCTGAGAAGATGGCCAATTACTAACAGAGAGAAGAGAGAAAGCAGAACTACTCAACATCTTCTTTGCCTCAGTTTTCTCCCAAAAGGATAGAAGTACTCAACCTAGGAGGTGGGGAGCAGGTGAGGAAGTGGAGTCAGAAATGCAGCACAGAATAGGTAGAGATGTAGTACAGAAATATTTGGCTAAACTAGATGAATTCAAGTCTCCAGGGCCAGATGAATTACATGCAAGGATATTAACAGAACTGGCAGAAGTCATTTCAGAACTACCTGCAATGATCTTTGAGAACTCTTGGAGAACAGGAGAAGTCCTAGCAGCCTGGAGCAGAGCAGATGTATCTCCGTCTTCAAGAAAGGGAGAAAAGAGGACCCAAATAATTATTGCCCAGTCAGCCTGACATCAATACCAGGAAAGATCCTAGAGCAGATCATTAAACAATCAGTTTGTAATTACTTAGAAAGCAATGCCATAATCACTAAAAGTCAACATGGATTTCTCAGATATAAATCATGCCAGACTAATCTTATATCTTTTTACGATAAAGTTACAAGCTTAATAGATGAAGGAAATGTTATGGGCGTAGCATATCTTGATTTCAGTAAGGCCTTTGATAAAGTTCCCCATGACATTCTTGCAAAGAAGCTAGTAAAATGCAAGCTGGATGGGGCTACTGTCAGGTGGATTTGTAATTGGTTGACCAACTGATCCCAAAGGGTGTTCACCAATGGCTGTTTTTCATCCTGGAGAGAAGTGACTAGTGGGGTGCCACAGGGTTCTGTCCTGGGTCCAATGCTATTCAACATCTTCATCGATGACTTGGATGAAGGAGTAGAGGGCATACTCATCAAATTTGCAGATGACACCAAATTGGGAGGGGTTGCTAATACACCAGAGGACAGGATCAAATTTCAAAATGACCTTGACAGATTGGAGAGCTGGGCCAATGCTAACAAAATGAATTTCATCAGAGTGAAATGTAAGGTCCTACACTTAGGCAGAAAAAAATGAAATGCACAAATATAGGATAGGGGACACGTGGCTGGATAACAGTATGTGTGGAAGGTATCTAGGAGTCTTGGTAGATCACAAACTGAACATGAGTCAGCAATGTGATGTGGCAGCCAAGAAAGCCAATGAGATTCTTGGTTGCATCAATAGGAGTATGGTGTCTAGATCACGGGAGGTAATAGTACCACTCCATTCTGCATTGGTCAGACCTCATTTGGAATACTGTGTTCAGTTCTGAGCACCTCAATTCAAGAAGAATATCGACAAGCTGGAGCGTGTCCTGAGGAGGGTGACCAAAATGGTGAAGGTCTGGAAGCCATGCCCTATGAGGAGCGGCTTAGGGAGTGGGTATATTTAGTCTGCAGAAGAGAAGGTTAAGAGGGGACATGATAGTCATGTTTAAATATTTGAAGGGATGTCATGTTGAGGAGGGAGCGGGCATGTTTTCCACTGCTCCAGAGACTAGGACAAAGAGCAATGGATTCAAGCTGCAGGAAAGGAGATTCCACCTGAACCTCAGGAAGAACTTCCTGACGGTCAGAGCTGTCCAGCAGTGGAACATGCTGCCTCGGAGTGTGATGGAGTCTCCTTCTTGGAGGTTTTTAAGCAGAGGCTGGATGGTCATCTGTTGGGAGTGCTTTGATGTGTGTTCCTGCATAACAGGGGGTTGGACTGCATGGCTGCTGTGGTCTCTTCCAGCCCTATGATTCTATGAGAATTAGTAGAAGCTGGAGTCTTAGTCTTAGTATTGTTTATTGGCTGAGGCAATAAATAGCAATGGGCCAGTTTAGGTAAATAACATTTGGTTGTTGTGCTTAGATGATAGCAATCAGAGGGTGATTTATGAGGATTAGGCTGGAGGATACTATGGTGGGGTAGAATTAAAGTATCAAAGAGAGAGGCCATTTCCGCACTAGCTTGTTATAACGCTATGATTCCACTTTCAACATCCTATGGAATCCTGGGGTTTGCAGTTTCCGGAAGGGCCGGCCGGTCCCTCCTGAAACTGCAAACTCCAGGATTCCATAGGATGTTGAAAGTGGAATCATAGCGCTATAACAAGCTAGTGCGGAAATGGCCTAAGAAAGAATTTCTAAATATCAAAGTGACTGTAGACAGGAGTTGCTTTAACCAAAGAATACCCATTTGGCAATTATAGGAAGGAGCGTGTAAACCTGGAAAAAACCACCAATGAGCTTCAGGAACAGATACTGATGGATTATTGTGTTTTACTATATAACAAAATAGTTGAAGCAAGGTTTTAACTTCAGCAATGTTTGTTGACTAGCCTATTGTTTTTCCAATAAACAACATGGGAATTATACGTGTTTTCTTGAGCAACACAAAATAGTAACTGTATCTCAAAACACAAATGCTATGACACTAGAAGTGATACACATCTGCCTTTCATGTTACTATTAGCCTAGGAGATGGAGCACAGGCCAGGGACTAGCGGCCAAAGCAGGCACTATTTTAAAGATGGAGCTAGCAGGTACATCTTTTCCACCTCTGTTTTACTCTGGAGCTAGTGTGGTATAGTGGTCTGTGCATTGGACTACAACCCTGGAGGCCAGAGTTTGATTCTCTGCTCAGCCATGGGAACCCACTGGGTGACACTGGACACATCACACACACACTCAGCCCCAGAAAACCCCATGATAACTTTACCATAGGGTTTCCATAATTCAGAAACAAAATGAAGGCACACAACAACAACAAGAAGGAGTGGTACCACAATTCAGATTGGGATCTAATGTGAGACAGAGCTTTAAACATTTGCTTGCATGTGGGATTAATCTGGATAAGAGACCTTACACCTACAATTTATATTGTAAAACAGTGATCTTTTACTTTAGTGGATTTCTGTTGTAGAATGAAAACTCTGTCTCTCTGGCCACTACAGATCAGAACCACAGTAGAGGAGGACAGTTAAATATAGTCCCAGTTTCAGTTGTGCAGTTCATGCTTACTCTATATTAAAATAGGGGCGAAAAAGAGATTGCCAGGTACATCTTTGAAGTAACATCTGTTTTCACCTTCAACTAAACAGCATCAGCCACAAACAAGTTCCGGAGGGTTGCATTATTCTCACCCCTCTTCTACCTCATGCATAATGTTGTTGTCACCTTCTTGCCCTGGAGAAGGACAGCTTTTTCTGAGAAAACAGGCAAATGACCAGACGTTTCTTAGTTCAAAGGCTAGAGGCCAGATTTATTAAGTACAAAAATATAAAAAGTTCTGCTATAGCAGGGTGCCGATAGAGATTCGGAACCCTGAAGAAAGGCTGGGCCAAGCTTTTATAATCTGGGATCCAGGTGATCAGTGTGCACACCCACTGCAGCAGTTTTCACCAATCACAGTATTCAGGTAAACAGCAGACACGCCTATTACAGTATTTTCCCACTAACCCCAGACCACCTGACCCCTTCCATTCAGGTAATGTCCAGGACCTTCCAGAAGGGCCCAGAAGGGCAGGTAACCTGAGATTCCTTCCAATCACAAACTTCCTTCCAAATAAGGCAATGGTCAAGTGAGGTAGTAATATTCATGAGTCAGCAGACGGGAGGGGCTAGGGACTCCTGTGTATGTGACCACCTCTTAGCTCGTAATGGAGATAATCTTTTCCTCACTCACATTGTAAATCTGCATTATGTCTTCTGTACTTTTTCTCTTCTCTAAATAAAAACCCCATACCTTGTAGAGGGGTGGGCAAAGTGTAGTCCCTCTGCTTTTGTTGGACTGCAACTCCCGTCAGTCCAAGCAAACATAGGCAGTATAGAAGGAGGCTAGGAGGTACATCCCTGCTTTGGTTCTTTAGCCTTGGAGAGTTTCCATTTTTAAAGAATTATCTCATCTATTCCCCAAATTCTCATGCTGATTGTAAGGCTCTGAGATGCTGAGAAATATTGTGGGAGTTGTTTTCTCAGCTGGACAGTTACAGATTTCAGAACATTTTATCCTCAAAGCGTTACAAACTTGGTCAATAGCCAACAGTGTGACCTCTGCTTCAGTTGTGCTTCCACAAATAACAGAAGCAATTAAGCACACTTTAGAGTTATGAGGTTGCCTGTTCTAAGAGAGCCAGTGTGCTGTGGTGGTTCGAGTTTTGAATTAGGACACTGGGAGGCCAGGGTTTGAATCCTCACTCAGACATGGAAATCCATGGGTGACCTTGGGCAAGTCACAGTGTCTCAGCCTCAGAAGAAGGCAGGATCAGTCCCAGGATGGCTGTTCTGCTATTTGCTCACCTGACATTCTGCAGCAGTACCATCAATTGCTGAGGAATGTCATGTAACATTTTTACATGTTTTGCTGGAAAGGCTACTGGGAGATTTCTAGCTCCCCTTTGAAAACCAATGTAAGATTATTTTGCACAGAAAGTCAAAGAAAAAAGCAAGTAAAAAAGCTTAATGGTACATAGGACCTTTCCGCACTGCATTCTTGTAGTGCTATTATTCCACTTTCAGCAGCCTATGGAATCCTGGGGTTTGCAGTTTAGGGAAATGCATTTAGAATTCTCAGCCAGAGACCTCTTTGGCCTCAGGAAATTACAATCCCCAGAATTCCACAGGACTTTGAAGGTGGAATAATAGCACTATAACAGTGTAGTGCGGAAATGGCCCATAGTTATGAAGTTAGATAGGTAAATAAATAAAAATTACAATTCTATTAAATCAGGTACACACGAAGATTCAAACAAGTAACAGTAACTTCGTGAAAATGGATATTTAGAACGAATTGAAAAATGTGTTGTGGACAATATCTGGGAAACAATGCTGAGTTACTTCCCATCAAGGAAGGTCAAAAGTGATTTAGGAAAGGGACAGTGGTAAAAGTCAATATTTGAGTTATTAGAGTAGTGTTAGGCTGTAAAGCATCATATTATTGCTTTAGGTCAGAGGTGTAATTAGAGTTTTACTTATTAATTAATAATGAACATAATTACTTATAAATATTATATAAGTATAAATGATGTGAGAACCAGCATGGTGTCATGGTTTGAGCTTTGGACTATGACACTGGAGACAAGGGTTTGAATCCCCACTCAGTCATGGAAGCAAGTCATACTGTCTCAGCCTCAGAGAAGGCAAAGGCAAGACCCCTCTGAACAAATCTTACCGAGAAAAAATCTGTGCTGCCATAAGTTGGAAACAACTGGAAGGCACACAACATAGACACACAGAAATGATGCAATATATTATGTGTCCGAGAAACATGTACATACACAGTTGTATCTTGTAAATCATTTCAGAAGTTGTTTTCTCAGATCTCAGAGACAGGCTTATCTTGACTGGAATATATGTGCCTTTTATGTGTTTTAATGTCACAATAATTTCTGCAAAGTTAAGAATGAGCTCAAATTTATGAGAAAATAGATCTTAAATGAAGTAATGTGATATAAACTTTTTACTTTACTTTATTATTATAATGCTTTAGCCATAGGCCATTTGCATACATGTCACCAGAATCTGTGATAAAAGTACAAAAAAAGCATTAAAATATTACAGTAGATCATATATTAAAAACATATAAAATACAGTAGGTGACTAGTACAATAAAATATGGACATATAGAATTATAAAATATATAAGATATAAAAAAACTACCGTATTTCCCGGCGTATAAGACAACTTTTTAACCCAGTAAAATCTTCTCAAAAGTCGGGGGTCGTCTTATATGCCAGGTGTCGTCTTTGAAGTCACCACATACGGTGGGGGAGCTCAAAAATGGCCACGGCCGCATCCCCGCCGTATGAGGTGCCGGGGGGGGCGGTGGCGTTTCGGGAGAGGCTTGTTGCTCTAGCCGCTCTTCCCCCTTGCACGAGCGCCGGTCGCGCTGCCTCCCCGCTTCCGCCTCCAGCTCCGTCTACAGCTCCCAGGCCAGGGAGTGCTGCAGAAGCTGGGGGCGCGATATGGATACACCAGCACCGCCGCCACCGTGCGCACGCGAGGGAGGGAGGGCGGAAGTGGGGAAGAGTCCAGCCAAGTTGACAGAGGGGGAAGGAGGGCTTCCTCCGGGCCGGCGGGGCGCATGGGGGGCGAGGGCCGGTGCCGGCCTCCCCCACCCTCCTCCCCTCCGGGCACCTGCCCCTCAGCCCCCCCAGCCCCAAAGAGCCGGGTATGGGGCGCTGCCTCCTTCCCTCTCCTCCTCCTCCATTTACCTTGGTGGAAGCAGCTGCGGTGGCTCAGGCAGGCATTTTGTTTCCTCCCCAGCCCCGGCGGAGGCAGAGGAGGCCAACGAGAGGAAAGCGGGCGAGAACTGAGGAGGGCGAGGGGTGGGGGGATGCCACTCTCTCGCTTGCTCCCTCCCTCCCTCCCTCGCTGGCGGAGGAGGATGGAGGGCCCGGGGGAGGGAGGGAAAGGGGGCATCGCGCTGCGCCTGCCTCGCTGAAACTTCGCTCGCTCGCTCGGCTAGGGTGCCGCCGCTGCTGCTCCCTCCCAGCGCTGCCCAGAGGACGTCCTCCCAGGAAAGGGGGAGGAGGAGGGATATTAAAAGGGGGGAGGGAGGGAGCGGTTCAAGTTTGCTCAAAAGTCTGGTGGGACTGGCAAGGCTGCCCCTTTTTGCAAGGATGCAAGCCCGGTGCTTGGCTGCTGGCTCCTCCGGAGCAACGGTGGCGAGGGAGGAGGAGAGGAGGAGCTCTCAGCGGTACGCCCCCAAGAATGGGAGCTGGGCGGCCTTTCTGGCTCCTCTGCCACTTCCTCCTTCGCCGGGGTCTTGTAAGATAAACGTGTAGAGTTTCAGCTGGAACACAGCTGGTTTGGAAAGTCTGACCTTTCTAGCTATTTGCATTTACTTAATACCTCTCTCTGTAGCCGGAAGGGTAATGATTGTTGGTTAACATTGCCTAAAGCAGATGGAGAGACGTCAGGCTTTGTAAGATCTGCTTGTTTTTCCCCAGACCCTTGGGGGTCTACCACCCAGAGACAGGCATAGAGTAGTGGTTTGTGCTACCATGTGCTCATTTTAGGAATTCCTAATGACAGATGCGCAATAATATATATATACATATATTTTAAATCCCACCAAGAGGCATTCCAAGGCGCCGGCTCCACTTTCCCTCCCTCCAGACAACGAGGTGCTGGCGAAGGCTCACACATCATTCACGGTGACTAGGGCATCCGAGTTTCCTGGATCGGGCCAGCCTATCAGCGGCCGCGGAGGGAGGGAGGCTGGCCAGAGTTGCTCCTGTTGCTATGCAGAGGACCGCCGGGAAGGAGGAGGAGGAGGAGGAGGATGGGGGGTGGAGCCAGCGCTGCAAAAAGGGCCATAGAGCAGCGCCGTGCCCAGAAAAACACACCTCTTTCACCCATCTGGCCCGCCCTTGTTTATTGTCTTATCCTTCCTTTCAGCTTTAGAGTGAATTAGGAAAAGTTTAATCCACTTGCACTGTTTTATGTTTACATGTTTGATGACAAACAGCCTTATGTTTATAACTGACAGTTTTCCTCCCAAAAACCTGCATGTCATAAGCATTTGAATTAAAATTACCATATTGAAATCAAATCTGATTTTTTTATTTTTTTTTTGGGGTGTCCGTTGGAAGAGGGGTATTTCTTAAATGGCGAGTATTTTCCCAAATTTAAATTTTAACTGAAAAAGTTGGGGGCCGTTTTATACCCCCAAATTTCCTTTTATACGCTGGAAAATATGGTATATAATCATAAAATATATTAGGGTGAACATTAATGCAAAAATTTTAAAATCAATAAAAATCAATAAAAATCACCCCCCAGCACAGTCAACTGCCATATCCTTATAAAACTGGCCCTGTTTTTATAGCTGAAAAGGGCATAAAGAAAACCTTACGGGTTACCGCAGATTTGGGTTTCGGAAAGGAAAAAAATCTTTTGGGTTGGGAATTTGCATGTAAAGAAGACAAAATACCCCCAAGGGTTTTTTGGTTCTTGGTTATAATACAAAGAACAAGAAAACAGATAGTGCGGCAGGTCCTCATTTCTGAGGCCCTGAAAATACAGGGGAAAACAAAGGGGCCCAATGGAATGTGCAAATTTTGGGCCCATCTCATGGCTGGGGCATAGTTTGGAATCGGGGGGCTGTAAAAGCCTGGCGAATTTTTTAAAATTTTATTTTTCGTCAGGTACACAGCCCTTTGGTTTTAAATTTTAAAAAAATTTGACCTTTTTAAAATTTTAAGTGGTTGATGTCCTGTCTTTTTCCAAATGGACACCGTAATGAAAAAATTTGGAATTTTTCCCCTTTTAAATTTCCGGGGTGGGGAAAACCCACCAGGGGGGGAACAGTTTCAATAGTCTATCGTAACCTGCACCCCAGGTTTTACAATATGTTAACTGTTCAAGACAAAGCTTGGGGAAGACTCTGACACGGGAAAATTTTTATAGTTCTCCAGAAATTTAAAAACAAAATAAAATGAACACGCGATTTGAGGGGGCAGCCAACCTCTTTTGGACCAGTCCCGGGAGGGCTGCCGGGGGGGGAGTTTTAATAATTTTTTGAGAAAAAACATTTTGGATGGTTTTCCCGTTTGGTTAAAAAGGAACCATCCCATCCCCAAAAATGCAGCGCCGGGATAGAATCTGGGCTATAACTTTACTCTGGAAAATTTTGAGGGCTGGGGGGAAAACCCATTACCCCCGTGGTATTATAGAAACTAAGGATTGCTCCAGTGGATCTCAGAGCAGATGCTCTAATACAGTGGTTTTAACCCGTGGGTCCCCAGGTTTTTGAACTTCCCGCTCCCAGAAGCCCTGAAGCAAAACCATAAGGGGGGGGCCTTTTGGGGGCTGAAGTCCACGTTGGGGACCCCCAGGTTGGGAAACCCCTGCTCTAAAAGTTCAATGTGGGGCTTCCAGGAAAGATTTTTGTGAAATAAATTTTAGGATTAAATTTTTTGGCATTGCTAATTTGATGACCATTAATAGACCATTTAAAGGAAGAGTGCCTTTTACCAAATACCATTACCTTTGTTTTAGTATAATTGATATTCAACATTTCATTGGAACAATATACATTGAGCTTAGCCAGCAACCTTTTCAAACCTATACGGGTCAAAGAAATTAAAACCATATCATCAGCATATAGAAGGATAGAAATCTTCTTTGACCCTAAAGAGGGCGGGAAAAATTCTGATCCAGATAATGCTGGGATTATATCATTCAGGTATAAGTTGAAAAGTGCTGGTGCCAATAAACAGCCCTGTTTGACTCCCCTATTGGTGGGAATCGGATCAGTTAACGAGCCAGAGATGCCCACTCTTATTCTGGCTGATGTATTAGAATAAAGTTCCTTAATAAGCAGCAGTAGGCGATTGTCTATATTGGTGGTAGTCAGTTTATACCACAGCAAGTTTCTATCAATTGAATCAAAAGCTGCTGCTAAGTCAACAAAGGAAACAAAAAGGTGTTTGGTTGGGCCCAGAATTCCTTGTTGGGCTAAGAAATAGAGAGTCAGGCAGTGGTCGATGGTACTCTGTCCTCTCCTAAAGCCAGCCTGCTCAGGATAAATGATGTGATTAGTAGATTCCCAATCTTCTAATTTATTTAACAGATGTTTGCTGTATAACTTGGAGTCAATGTCCAAAAGACTAATTGGTCGATAATTGCTAGGGTCTTGCTTGTCACCCTTCTTATAAATGGGGACAACTATACTCTGTTTCCAACCTTCTGGCATCCTGCCTGTACTGTTAATTTGTGTAAATACCTTAGCCAGTATTGGCGCCCACCACTCTGAGAAGTGTTTGAATATTTCTGGGGGCATCATATTTTCTCCCGGGGCCTTGTTCAGGGCGAGTGATGCAATCAGTTCCTTTATCTCGGCTGCTGATACTGGTGGCCAACATGGTAGTTCGTCGAATTTAGTAACCAGGGTGTTTTGGCAACCTGAGGATGTTGCTCCATAAAGCCTATTATAGTGGTTAAACCACTGAGATGATGCAATATGTCTGACAATTACCGGTCTAACTATACGCATACCGAAAGAAATGACGTCCCAGAACAACTTCTCATTCTTTTCCGAAGTGATATAAACGGTATAAATATCAAGTGATCTTGTGAGAAGTTTCTTCATTCTATTTTTATCTTTTATTCTGGTATAAGAAATACAAGATTCCTAGATAGAGATTTCCGTGGTATAAGATTTAGCTCAAAGAAAATAAAAAATTTAGGCAAACATTATCAGTATCCCAAAGCCCCATGATTTAGTCGGATTGAAATCAACCTTATCAGTACTACCAATGCAATGGTTCTCAAAGATTTCACTCCTGTGAACCCCCTTTATATCTACATGAGGACACTGTGCCCCCCTGCTCCAGATTGCACCCCCCCATGTCCTATCCTATGCTTCTCTCTCCCAGGTCCCTCATGCCACACACACTTTCCCATCTGAATGCTGACTTCTTGTGCTCTCTGCCTCTTCTCTTCACTTTAGGACACATTTAGATTGGCTATGCTTTCAGTCTCTAAACTATGGTATGTCTTATAAAAACAGAACTGTTGATTTAGATTACTCAGTTCTAAAGAAAATGTGGTTTTGAAGTCTGCTTCAGTCAGACAAAAAGTAGATTCAAATCAGCAAGTACATTTGAGCACAAAAACAGGAAACAGCTGGTGCAAGAACAGGAAACGAAACCTCATTTCAGCATAAACAAATGACATGAAATGGTTGCGGATTTTTGAAGGGTAGTACAGTCCTGGAAAAAGAAGATATGGATGCTGTGGGCCAATAGAATTGCTAGGTTTGAATATGTATTAGAAGGAAGGCAGTTATTTTTAGGAGTATTTAAGTCCATGTAAGGCTAGAAACAGCATTCTTCCTCTCTCAGCTCTTATAGCAGAGAGATCTGAGCTGGCTCTCTGAGTTTCATTGACTGTTCTGTTCAGCCTCAGAGTTGGAATGTTGCAGGAATGCGTCTCCTCAGCCTGAGTGTCTCCTCAGGCTGATGAAAAGACTGAGCGACCCTTTGCTGACAAAGACTGAGTGAAGCCTAACATAAAGCTTCAAGATCTGCTCCATTTGTTTTATCTTGGAGTGAAGGTTTGTGTGTGTGAAAATCTTTTCTTTTATTCTTTAATAAGCACATTTAGTTTATGCCATTGTTTTAGTCTTTATTTGTAGATTTAAGGAATGAAAGAATTGTTTCTTCAAAGGAACCATGCCTACACCATTTGGGCCAACTTGGATGCTGTCTACAAGGTGTACATTTTGGTGTCTAATACAGAGTCCCTAAGAAGTCAGCCCTGCTTACACCACCAGAAGTCTGTATCGGTTGAGTAGGTACTATAAATGCAGCTTAGGAAGTTATATGCAGCTCTTCTTCGAAAGTCCAGTTAAACTTCCTAAGTATTCTAAATATTTTTAGATTAGGAGGGTTCTGGAAAATGTGGTCTGTGGATAGGTGGTGGTAATGGCAGAAAAGTCCAGATGCAGCAAAATCATCTCCTTCATGAAGAGGCAGCCAGACCCAGATGGAAAATGACATCATCAACAGAAGATAATGATCCCCAATACTGGTTAAAATTTCAGGAGAGGCAGAACTCTCTTGAGCAAGGACTCAGTGGCAAGTTTAAATGACTGCTTGACAGTGGTTGGGAGACAATGACTCACATGAAGGAGGTACACCCAGAAGAGGAATGGGAGGAAACGGAAGGGGTGTACAGAGCCAGGGCTCTGGGAAGCTGTGATAATGGGGGCTTCCCATTATCTAAGCTTAGCTAAAAGGGAGATACTTCCCTCTTAAGGTAAACCAAGGGTTAATGAGGTGTTGGGATTAGATTACATTTTAGTGTGGGTCAACATCACAGGTCACAGAGTGAGAACTGATCAACCACAAGGGAAGGGGTGGGCATCTTCGGGATGCTTTGAGATGCTTCTTGGGAGAAGTTAAAAAACTTCTGGGAGGCCATGTGGCCGAGAGAAGAACAAAGAGAGAGAACAAAGGGATACCTCCAAGATATGAGATCTGGCCAGTCGTAGGCAGGCAGGCATGCCGCGCCTTCTGGCTCTCTCTTCTCTCTTAGAAGATCTAAGCCTATGAACATCTGTGAGTACTAGAATAAAGTAGTTAGCCGCGTTAGGCTTTTAATTATTTTGGAGTTGGCTGATCTTAAGAACGTATCTGTGCTTTTATATCTGTTTTTGTAACTACTTGTAACTTAAGCGTACCTGGGAGGGGGAAGCCTCTCATGTGTATTATTGTCTTGTTTATTTGCATGCCTTGAATAAATACTTTCTGTAAAACCTCTGTTTCTCTCCATTCCCATGCCAGTCTTTGGCACACGCTAGATAGGACTTCTCTCACTCAGAAAGGGGGAGGTGAGAGGGAAGGAAAGGTCCTTAGCATAGTGATTGGTAATCCACTGAGCAGTCTCCTGCTGTACTGCTCAGATATTCAGAATTCAGCGGGTGGTGGCAGCATAATTAATAAAGCTGGAGGAATTACCAGCCTTTTCCAAGGATGAGAGTCAACCTTGGGGGGCTGGCATGAACCCCAGTATGACAGAAGCTTTGAAGCCAGAAGGGATGTTTTAGGAGAGCAAAGGAAGGATGTGCAACTTTTATGGATGTCAGATGTGGGACTGCCTTCCCTGGTAATCTCAAGGTTGGATGCACTCCACCCAAGGATACTAAAAAGAACTTGCAGATACAATCTTGGAGCCATAGTCAATCTTCTTTGAGAAATATTGGAGAACAGAACTCTAGCAGACTGGAGAAGAGTTAATGTTGTCCCCATCTCCAAAGAAAAGAAAAAAGATGAACTAAAACCAATCATTAATCAAGTTATGCACACTTATGAAGGAATGCTATGATTGCCAAGAGTCAGAATGGGCATCTCAGGACAAGTCATGCCAAATTAATCTTATTTTTTGTGTAAAGCTATATGCTTGGTAGATAAGGGGAGTGCTGTGGATGTAGTGCATCTTGATTTCAGCAAGGCTTTTGACAAGGCCCTTCACGATATTTTGCAGACAAACTGGTAAAATATAAAGGGCTACTGGTAAATTGATTTTTAACTGGCTGATGGATCAAATCCAAAGAGTGCTTCCCTATGGTTCCTCTTCATTCTGAAGAGAAGTGGCTATTGGTGCACCACAAGGTTTTGCCCTGTCCCAGTGTTGTACATGTATTTATGAATTACTTTGGATGATGGAAGAGAGAACGTGGCTATCAGATTTTCAAATGACACCAAATTAGGATGGGTAGCGAGCACCCAAGAGGACAGAATTAGAATTCAAAATGACCTTGAGAGATCAAAGAGTTGGGCCTAAACTAACAAATAAACTTTAACAGGAATAAATATAAGGACTACATTTAGGAAGGAAAATGAAAACGCACAAATACAGGTTAGGTGAAAACTGAAGACAGAAGAACATGTGAAAAGGATCTAGGGATCCTGGTAAACAACAAGCTAAATATGAGTCAACAGTGTGATATAACAACCAAAAAAGCCAATGCAGTGCATCAACAGGCATTAGTGTCCCGATCAAGGGTAGTAATAGTACATTCTCGGGCTGACAGGAGGAGCAATCCACAATACATGGGTTGTATCCCTCGCACCAGCCTGAAGCAGGAGCCATCAACATTCCATTTCAAAACGACCATTAACTGCTCCTTGTCCCCCTCCGTCAGTTCCTTTTTCTCCTGCTACCAGCGAGAAGCGTTTTTCCATCCCTTTCCGAAACAATCACTTATTTACAGGTTTTTGAGGTTTTTTCCTGACAGGTTTGAGTTCAGAATGGCAGCAAAGCCAGGCAATGAAAAGCCTAATGTCTCCTTGAGCAGAAGCAGCGCAGTAGCGCAGAGCTCGGTCAAGGAAAAGATACAACCCGTCCAGAAAACCGCTGTACAGCGGGTCGTGGACGAGGGTTTGACTAAAGAAAAACAACTTACCATCCAGAAAACTGCAAATACGCGGGTCACGGATGAGGACAATGGCTCCCCTGGCAAAGGCAAGCTTAAACTGCCTTCAAACTCTGTCCAGAAAATCGCAGTTGTATGGGTCACGGATGAGGTGGGTACTGATGTGCCCAGAGTCAAGCCTCAAAAGCTGGCTTCTGATGACCAAGCTGGGGACTTGAGGAAAATTTTTCAAAGCTCCAGTGAGAGCGAACATGAAGAAACTAAATTGGGGGCTGACGCTGCAAGCATTAAAAAGTCTTTGGTGAAAGCAAAGCTGGATAAGGTTAAAAAGGGAAAGCGTTCAGACAAATCAGGAGCAAGGAAGAAAGACCCGAAAAGGTTGGAAACTATGAAGGTACTCACCAACGAGACTTTGAGCCGCCATCTTGATTTTCAGAATTCCACAGCGACTCAGCGTAGTTCCTCCAGGGCCTCAGAGGTCTCTGAGGCAAGCGCAGGGGGTGGGGCATTGGCTGAGGGAGCCTCTCAGCGCACCCCAATCAGAGATTTACCTGTGGTGCTAGCGCAGGAGCAAGCCTCCGCCATTTTACACCAACGCCAGGCTGAGCAGAGAGCCATGGCCCACGAGCCAGGCCTAATGCCGGAGATGAAAAGCTTCCTAGCTGATTGGATGCAGGCGGCTCTCACTCAAGCCAAGGAGACGGAGGCCGCAGTTTGTGAGTCTCAATGGGCCACAGATAATGTCACCCTGCTGGGTCAAACTAATGAGCTAGTTACTAAATATACAGCAAATGATTAATGAAGCGGTGCATACGCAAGTGCAATCAGTGGTTTCAGCGCAATTGCCGGCAATGAATTATAATCAAATGAATTTTAACCCAATGAACTCTGTCTTGTGTGATTTTCAAAATCAATTTATGATATCCCAGCTAATGAATTTTTTAAATGCAAAAGATCTTAACCAATTCTTTTGTGTACCTTCCATGAATTTGAATAACAAAACAACAGTTCAGGAGTCTATTGTTAATGAATTAGATCAGCCACCAATCAGAAGAGACAAGTTCAGAGCACAGAAGATGGCAGTGTGGAGCCAAGTTAAAAATGCAACCAGTACCCAAACCATGTCTTCGGCTGGAGGGGCTGGAAAAGTAAATAGAAAGGAGAAAGGTGGTGAACAGCAGAGAATGATGAGTAGTGACATAGAGGATGAGATACAAGAGGAGTGTGACTTTGAGGACAAGGAGTTTGTTGGTAGTGATGAGGAAGAGGAACACCAGTTAGAATCAGACAGGTTGTTTGAGGTACAGGTGTTCCATAACACCCTTAAAAGAGTGCTACAAACACTGGGTTTGGAGAATATCAAAGACACAAGTAGTGAACATAACCATAAGGAAAATCTGGTAGCATCTGTTATTAAAATGAAAGAGGCAAAGGCATTAGAGATTCCAATGCCAGACTTTTTAAGGATGTGATTATGGGTAAGTGGTCTGCACAGTGGTCAACTAAAAGATTACTGACTTACTCTCAGAAATTGTACTCTTTTGTAAAGTCTGAGGTTGAATTCCTTAAAATTCCTCAGGTGAACGCCCCCGTTGCCAGGTTAATTTGGGGGGCCACTGCCCCTAGAGAGGGTGACACACAGTTAAAGGGGGTAGATGAGCGGAGAGCAGAAACCTCCCTAAAAAGGGTGCATGAGGCATCATCTTGGACTATAAAGGCTTCTGTAGCCACCTCCCTATTTGCCAGGGCAGGGTTCTCTGGACTCAGGATATTCTGGATAACCAGGATTTGAGTGTGCAAGACCTTATGAGGGCTGTTGACAGAGTACAGAGAGTATTAAAATATGTAGCAGATGCTGCACATGATGCCACTGCATTTGCAGCAAGGAATATAAATTTGTTAACAATCGCGAAGCACTCTCTGTGGCTAAGGCATTGGGAGGCAGTCCAAAAGTCTCACAATAATCTGGCCTTTGCCTCGTTTCAAGGGGAACTCCTGTTTGAAGATAAAGCATCGGAGAAGGTCTTGATTGAGACTAAAGAGAAAAAACAGGTAATGCCCACCTTACAGAAAAAGAAGGTGGATAAAAAGGTTTTCCGAGGCTCCAACTACTCCTTTCATGGAGGTAGATCATATGGGTTTTCAGCAAGAGGATCTGAACACAGGTCTAACAGGTTCCAATGGAATAGACAGAGGAGTCAGAATAGCAGACAATTTCAGTACTCATGACAAGGTCAGGGAAAGCTTGGAGGTAACTCCAAGCGAGGTAAACCTCAATATTGACTGGCAGCATCAGGCAGTTGGAGGGAGACTTACTCTCTTTCGGTTATGGATGGCCTCAGATAACATCGGATCATTGGGTTCTGCAGGTAGTAAGCCCGGGGTACAAAATACATTTCCGTACCAGACCAAGGGAGAGATTTCTTCACTCTCCAGTAGCAAAGGACAAGGCAAAGCAGCAAATAGTTTTGCAAGAGATTCTGCACTTACTACAAATAGGTGCAATCAAGAGAGTCCCAGGGAGACAGGAATTTTTGGGGGTGTATTCGACGTTTTTTGTCGTTCCCAAACCACATGGCAAATACAGACCGGTTTTGAATTTAAGGTACCTCAACGCCTTCGTGGAATACAGGAAATTCAAAATGGAGACTCTTCAGACGATCAGAAAGAATCTTTCCTTGGGGGATTATATGGCTTTCATAGACATCAAGGAGGCTTACTTGCATTATCCAATGAGCAAGGAGGACAAAAGGTACCTAAGATTCAATTACCAGGACAGTCACTTCCAATTCAAAGCTCTGCCTTTTGGTTTGGCATCAGCACCTCACGTGTTCATGAAGGTGCTGGTTCCACTGATAGCATTCCTCAGAGTTCGGGGGTTCAGGCTTCCCTTACTTAGACGACATACTGTTAAAAGCGGCCTCAGAGGTCAGACTGAGGAAGGATTTGCAGCTAACCATTTGCACATTGAGGGACTATGGGTTCCTTCTCAATCTAGAGAAAAGTTCCTTACTACCAGTCAGGATGCTCACGCATTTGGGGGCATTAATAGACACCTCGAAGGGGAACTTTACCTTTCCCAAGAGAGATTAGCCAAGTTAAGGCAGGAAACTGCAAAGTTACTGAAGTGCAGATCAGTAGATTTAATGAGGCTAGCAAGGCTGCTAGGAATTCTGGTGTCAGCCACACAGCTGGTGCAGTGGGGAAGTTTCCATGTGAAATCTCTGCAAAGACTTCTGGTGCCTCATCAGTTGGCGATATCACTAAAGAGACATTACCAGGTGGCTCTGACACAGCAGGTTCGGGAAGAACTCGGCTGGTGGTTGAAGGACAGCAAGGTGGCATCAGGATCCGATCCAGATTTCCAACATGGTTCATGTAACAACGGATGCCAGCTTCACCGGCTGGGGGGCACACTGCAAAGGATATTCAGTGCAAGGCATTTGGACATACTTAGACAGGCAGTGCAACATAAACTACCTAGAGCTGAAAGCCATTCGTCTGGTGCTGCAGCGGTTTTGCCACCTGGTGAGACTCCGCCATGTGAAAGTATTCACAGACAATATGATAGCCAAAGCCTATATTTGCAAACAAGGCGGTTTATATTCAGTGCCTTTAGTGGCAGAGTCAACCAGGCTGTTTCGATGGGCGGAAAAAAATCTAAGCTCACTCACGGCGGTGCACGTGGAAAGGAGAGATGAATGTGCAGGCGGGTTACCTGAACAGGAATTGGCTGCACCCTGGAGAATGGTCTCTCAATTCAGAGGTGTTCGAGACCATAGCCGTTATTTTTGTTCAGCAACTAGTAGACTTGTTCACTTCTGCTGGGAACGCCAAATTACAAAGATATTTTTCAACAGATGGAAGCAGAGGTGCAGAGGCACATGATGTTCTGTCAGTGAAGTGGCCACCGGGCCTGCTCTATGCGTTTCCGCTGATATGGATCTTGCAGAGGGTTCTGTCAAAGATCCATTTAGAAAAGGCGACAGTTGTTCTGATAGCGCCTTACTGGCCAAGAAGGCCATGGTTCCCAATGCTGCTGCAAATGGCTCAGATGCCTCCGTGGAAGTTACCACTGAGGGAAGACTTACTCACCCAGGGCCCATTGTTCTCATCCGGACCCCAAATGGTTGAGTCTGGCAGTATGAAAGTTGAACAGAAGTTTCTGGTGCATCAGGGGTACGCCGATAGTGTAGTTCGTACCATGTTGGGATCAAGAAGAGAGTCCACTCGGAGGATATATGATAGAACTTGGAAGTCTTTCCAGAAGTGGTGCAGAGCCAGTCAACTGGCAGAAGAAGATGTGCAGGTCTCCCACATCTTACATTTCCTTCAAGATGGCTGGAGAAGGGATTGCGCCCAAACACCTTGAAACAGCAGGTGGTGGCATTGTCGGTTTTCCTGACTGCAGATGGGTAGTCCTTCTCTAAGCATCCCCATATACAGAGATTTCTCAGAGGTGCAACCTTGACTTCTTTCCCATGGTGCATAGACCTTAATATTGTGCTCAATGCATTAACAGCGGCACCATTTGAACCGCTATGAGACACCTCTTTGAGGTTTCTGACTTTCAAGACTGCATTCCTGTTGGCAGTGACATCAGCCAGAAGGGTGTCTGAGTTGGCAGCATTGTCTGTCAATGAGCATTTGTACAGGTTTGACCAAGACAAGCTGACACTGGGGTTTGACCTTTCTTCCTGCCAAAATGTGTGTCATCAACATCTCGACGAGGGGAAATACATTTGCCAACTTTTTGCCCAAAGCCAGTGCATGCTTTGGAACAGAAGTGGCATACATTTGATGTAAGGAAAGTAGTAAAGTCTTACATTAAGAGGACAAGAAACTTCAGGCTTTCCAGCCAAAGACTTTGGGTCAAAGAGCCAGGAAGTCAGTTATTGCTGGTTGGATTAAGATGTGCATTTACCTTTGTTATGACTATGCCAAACAGCCTAGTCCACAAAATGTGTGGCCGCATTCCACAAGATCGATGGCGACATCAGTGGCATATGCATCTTCCTGCTCTCTGGAAGATGTCTGCGGGGCTGCAGGCTGGAAAGAATCTTCCACTTTTATTAGACATTACAAGCTTGGACAAGTATAAGTCTGCACAAGCGGCTTTTGGCCGTCGGGTGCTGCAGGCTGTGCTTTACATTGTACCCGCCCAGAGAACAGCTTGGGAAAGTCCCATGTGTTGTGGATTGCTCCTCCTGTCAGCCCAAGAATGAAGAGTTGGTACTTACGTGAATGTATTCTGGGATGACAGGAGGAGCAATGTCCAGCCACCCGTAGGCCTAATGTATGATGTGTAGGTCTGGGGTGGAGAACATTTGGAAGGAAACATAACATTTTTTCAGAGCACATAAGATAGGACTGGTGCAAATCATTCAACTAGGTACGCTAGGGAACAGAACTGATGGAGGGGGACAAGGAGCAGTTAACAGTTGTTTTGAAATGGAATGTTGATGGCTCCTGCTTCAGGCTGGCGCAAGGGATACAACCCATGTGTTGTGGATTGCTCCTCCTGTCATCCAGAATGACTGTTCATGTAAGTACCAACTATTCAATCTCTATTCTGGTCTGATCATACCTCACTTAGAATACTGTGTCCAGTTTTATCATCACAGTTCAAGAAGGATATTGAGAAGTTAAGATGTGTCTGTGGCAGGTGGTCAAGATGGTAAAAGGTCTGGAAGTCAAATGCTATGAGGAACAGCTGATGGAGAGGGATATGTTTAGCCTGGAGAACAGAATATTGAGAAGTGATATGGTGGTCATCTTCAAATAACTGAAGGGATATCATGTGGAAGGCAGAGTCAGTTTGTTTTTTTGTTGCTCCAGGGACTTGGCCATAAACCAAGAAATTCAATTTACAAGAAAGAAATTCCACCTAAACCTTAGGAAGAATTTCATTACTGTAAGAGGGGTCTGAAAATTGAATAGATTGTCTCAGAGGGTTGTCTCTCCTTTTTTGGAAGTTTTTAAGCAGAAGTTGAATGGGTATATCTCAGGAGGGCTTTGACTGTGTATTCCTGCATGGCAGGTAATTGAACTAGATGACCCTTGGAGTCCCTTCCAATTCTGCGCTTCTGTGAAGGGACCTGAAGATGAACATAGCCTGGAAGACAGAAGGATGGCCCTGGAAGTCCATCATGATTCCCTTCTACATTGCCCAACTGCCCTGTGTGTGAGTTAGCAGTTAGAACCTGCATGAGGATAGAAAGAGACTAGGTGGCAATTGGAAGACAGAGTTACATGAAGCAGAAAAAGTCTCTGCAGCCATGAAAGGAAGCAGAACACAGGGTGGAGAAGGCAGATAATTGATCAGCTATAGATGCCTGAATGACTCAGTACTTATTTATGCTAATCTGAAAGTGGATATATTTCTTTCTGGTCTTGATTGGTTTTGTGAAACTTTGTTGTTAAAAGTCATCAAGCCAATTTTGACTTATAGCAACCTTCTGAATGAGAGATCTGTGAGTCATCCTCTCACCAACAGGCTTGCTTAGGTCTTGTAGCCTCAGGGATGTGGCTTCCTTGATTTAGTCTATTCCTCTGGAATACAGTCTTCCTCTTTTCCTACTGCATTCTTCCTAACCAAGCTTTATTGTCTTTCCTAGTGATTCATGTCTTTTCATTATATGTCCAAAGTACAACAGACTCACTTTAGACATTCTGGCTTCTAAGGGGAATTCAGACTTGATTTGTTCTGTGTGTGTATGTGCCTTCACATCGCCTACCAACTTATGGTGACCCCCATGGATTTCATAGACTTTTCTTGGGCAAGGAATATTCAAAGCTGGATTTGCTACTTTTTACCTCTGAAATATGGCCTATAGTGGCTGGTATTCATTGGTGGTCCAAGTACTAACCAGGGGTGACACTGCTTAGCTTCCAAGATCAGATGGGATCTAGTACCTTTGCTCTAGGATCTTTAAACTGGTCTTTTTAGCAGTCCATGTATCTGTAGAACTCTTCTCCAGCCCCACATTTCTTTTCTATTTTTAATTAGTTTTCAAGATGAATAATCAAAGTAATATACTTTCAAAAAAATAAACAGAAAGAAGAAAAAGAGAAAAAAGGGAGAAAAAAGACCTATAACTAACACACAATAGGGCTCTAAGAAAAAAAGGGGGAAAAGAAAAATATTCTATTGTCACAGATCCGACTATGTAATCATTCTAAAATTACTTATAACCATAACCACAGATTATTACATTGTCAGATTTCTTATTGCTCAGAAAGTCCATAGACAGTTTCCAGTCTTTCAGAAGGTCTTTTATTGGCTTTTGTTTTAGAAACCCATGTTAATTTGGACATTTGGACTAACCATAACAATCCATTCTTCTATCATTGGTTCTTCAGTCCATTTCCATTTTTTATTTTAAAAAAAAGGCTTCCTGAGTTGAGGTTGTAAGAGAAGAAAATATATAAAATGGAGATGAAGGCAGCCATTATTTGAAAGTGATCACAAAATGTACACTGGAGACCTTTTATCAGATAGTCCTCACTCTAGGGAACTTACACAGCAAGCTAGCTTCTTGGAATCAGCTGACTGCAAGCCAGCTAGTCACAGGAATAGAAATTGGTCTGCTGGGACAAGTAGAGAACAAAGATGCGGTTCAGACAAGACACAAGCAACAGGAAATAGATGTGGGTTTGACCCAAACAGTTAACCAAAGTATAAACTGAGGGTACCAAAACAGCCTGATACTTGCCCAGCACGAGAATAATGGGAGGTCTAGTTGGGAAGCACTGAAGGTGGAGCTGATGCAACCATTCAATCTTCTGGAATATGCATAACTGATGTAATTATAACTGCTCAGGTATAAAAAGTCTAACTAGGTTAAAGCCAGGGTCCCTCGCTGAGGCACCCGTATGCATATGTATCTGGCTCTGCAAAATAAACAGCTTTTCTGATCAAGAAACACTTGTTTCTTTGCCTGTTTGTTGGATCCCGAGACTGCCATCCCAAGGAGAGTTGAGATAACAAGGTGGCTAATACTATCTTAGGAAAAAGTCTCTGTTTAAACACATACCAAACTTGTAAGGAAGACTTTCTAATAACAATGATTTTTAAATGCAGCACGTGTCACATTTTAAATGAAATTATTTTCTTCCTATCAGCTTTCTTTACTGTCCTGCTTTCACAATCATATATAGAAATAGGAAATACAATGGCATGGACAATCATAACTTTAGTATTCAATGATATCTCTTTACATTTCAGGATTGTCTCTTTAGCTGCCCTTCCAAATCCTAGTCTTCTGATTTCTTGACTGCAGTCTCCATTTTGATTAATGATTGAGCAGAGGTATGGAAAATCTTTATTTCAACATCTTCATCGTCTACTTTAAGGTTATGTAAATCACCCGTAGTCATTTTTTTTCCTTAATGTTCAACTGTAAACCTGCCTTTGCACTTTCTTCCTTGACTTCCTTCAGTAATTGTTCCACTTCTTTACTACTTTCTGCTGGAAGTATGATGTCATCTGCATACTGTATTTGCCGGCATATAAGATGCAATGTATATGGTATGGAAAGCTTTTAAGTATTTCTGTGTCTTCATTACTCACTTTAGGATATACAAATTATCTGTGATAATTATTTTTGTTTTCTTAACATTCAGCTATAGCCTTGGTTGTGCATTCTCTTGCTTAACTTTCATCAGTAGTTATCCAAAGCAGTCATGTGGGGAGGTGGGGAGGAGGCGATTCGCCCCGGGCAGCAATGTTTTGGGGGCGTCCCAGCCTGTAGCCACACCCCCGTGTGCCCTGGCCACATGTACTGCAGCCATGCTCCTGGGCAGTGGGCATGCCTCTCATGCCTCTCATGCCGTAGCCCCCCTCCATTCCCCCTCCACACACTCCAAGCTCCACCACTGATCCAAAATCTTTGTTATGTTCTGCAAGTAATGTGGTGTTATCTGCATATCTTAAGTTTGATGTTACTTCTCTGAATGTTAACACTTCCTTCCTGAGTCATCTTTTACAACAGTCACTCTGTATTTCCTTTCACACAAACCCCTCCGTGCCCCTTTTTGAAACACATATCCCCCATTAGCAGACAATAGCTGCAGCTCTTTTTAAAAAAAATACAGAACAGAGGGGCCAGCGCAAAATATCAAAAGGCCATTACTTACTTTCCTCTTTCCAGCAAACTGGGTGGCCCTCCTGCTCATTTACCTCTCCAGGCTCTTCAATACCATTTCATGGTGCCTTCAATTTTTTACTTCTTTCTGGGCTTTATAGAGCCACATATAATCGAACAGTGCAAACACAATTGCACTCTAAATCTCAATGCGTCTTTTGACAATATAAATTGTCACTCCAACTAATGTCTGAACAGGCCCATGCTGGAGCTCTAACAAACTCATACCAATTTAATGTACTTCCAAAAAGGCCTTTATTTCTCTACATAGTAAAAAGTTCAAGGTACCATGGCAAATCAAGAGCCCCAAGCATCCCAGCTGGGACACTTATATAAAGTTCTGGTACACTTAGCCCATCCTATTCCATCAGTTAAATGATTGTATGTCAAATACAGATTTCAACACTTGGGAAAAGCATGTGGAAACCAGCAGATGGAAAATTGGTATGTGTAAGAAGAGATACAAGGAAGAGATAAGAAATTTGTAAATACCTAAAGTGAGGTTGAGGATAAAAGATAAGAGTAGCTAAAGACCAGATGTTTTAAGACATTTCCTTTGGTTGTGACACTCTCCACTGGAGGTTTTACTCAAGTAGCTCTGAAATTTATGACGTGTGTGTTTCAAAATTGCCTTGTCTTTCTCTGTCTATAAAAGCTTGTTAGAATTCTGTTCACGGCTGGATTTGTGTATTTGAAGGAACCAGAAGGAGCACAGAACTGCTTCTGAAATAAACTTGTCTCTATCCATTCCAAGTTCTGGTTATTTTTGACTATTATCACAACAGCGGCTGATCCTTTATGCTCAAGATGCAGGAGGTTGGTGCAAACTGTGGCAGGGTATCAAGAAGACTGTGAAGGAAAAACAAAACAAAACAAAACAAAACTGGAAACCTCATTACAGCTAGCAGGCAGTTCAGAAGTCTCTTTGGAGCAACTGAAGATGGCAGGGAGTGCTTGCAGTTTGCCTGATAAAGAAAGTGGTTTTCTGTTTTCTTTCTAGTGATGTGCATATGTTGTTTGGTGCTGGTGATCAGGGCTAGATTGTCCATGGTTCAGTTGATTCAATTGCTCCAGGTCCTTCACTGGCCAGGGTCTATAGTTGAAATAATGACATGTGTCTTTTGCTTCTTCTTCTTCCTGAGTTGCTCCTTGAATCTCATGATGTTTCTTTTACTGTCCACAGTTTGTGTATTGAGTGATTCAGTAATGAAGGCATGGAGTTCAGGTTGTTAGACGCATCCAAGTTGCAGGGATTAAAAAAGGAGCTCTGGCGAGACAATTTTTTTTGTAATGTTGTTTACTGTGCCTTATAATGTATGTTTTGATTATTTGTTTCCTTTTAGTGCCACCTCTGCTAGAATGGCTTACCCAAGCGGCATAAAGAGGGCCCTCTCTTTGTAACGGCTGCTTTGTCTCAGTCAACCTTGCAAGTGAAGTTAGGCTTACAGAGCCGGACCCTATATGCCTGGTATGGGTAGCTTGGGGGAGGAATGGGAATCACATTCTGCCCCACTGAAACTCATTGCAGGCTGCATAACTACCTCATGACAAAACCAGAAGTGGACAAAGATCTACTTTTGTTTTTAAAATGCCTCAATGTTTTACTTTTAAAAAGTGAGCAGGTACATGCAATGCAATTGAAGAACATGTCCTCCAACTGTTCTGATTTGCCACAACAGTCCCTTTGTCATCCCACTTTTTTAGCTGCTTTCAAAATGCCCCCATTTCTTTTTACTTTTCCCACTATCTCTCTTTGTCCCCAACTTACTTCAGCTGCTGCACATTCAGTTTGTCACACCAAAGTGCAGAACCCTCGTCAGGCTTGTGTCTGGCACACCAAGGGCAATTACCACCAGTCAAGTGTTCATCCAACAAAGACCTTTATCATACTGTGCAGCAAAGACTGAAGGCACTCAAGCAAATCAAGAACCTTGACTGATTAGTTCATTGGTAATATATACATTCATGTTAGTTCATGGGGCTGTTATTTGACTGGCTCCTTAAACCTAAGTTGGCAACTCTTAATAGGTTAGTATCCTATATGTGGTTTCTGTTACTTACGCTACTTCCTTTATGGTCAGCAATTTAGCAATTTTGCTTAGGCATATAGTTCTCCTTTCCCATACGAAGTGACCTAGAGGCTTTTCAGACTTCCTCTTTTGCTGTTCCCTATAGCTCATTATAATTTTAAAAATTATAAAAACATTATATTGTTTTTCTCATCTGGTGGATGGCCCGGGGGTCTAACCAACTCTGGCTGTTTCCTTATATGGTTCTGTACTAACTGTCCCATAGATTTCTTGTTTTTGTTCATTATCTCAACTTGAAAGGGTAAAAGTAGTTTAAATTCAGGCCATTCCCACAGTACACTATTATAGTGCTATTATTCCACTTTCAACCTCCTATGGAATCCTACAGTTTGCAGTTTATGGAAGGGAATGTTAGAATTCTCAGCCACAGAACTCTTTGGCCTCAGTAAACTACAAACCCTATAATTCAATAAGCATCCAACGGCCCTCTAGCTCATTTCCCAGAGGAGAGAGCAGAGGGAGCAGAGCAGAGGGTCTGTGAAGACATCCTTAATCAGATGTGTTTACAGGCTTGAGGGCCTGTGTTTGCTTGTCTGTTTGTTGCTTCTGTTTGTTTAGCCTGCTTGTCTTTGTTTGGCCTTGCTTGTGTTTGTTAGGCCTTGCTTGCGTGTGTTTGGCCTTGCTTGTGTTTGTTTAGTCTCTTTGTGCTGGCCGTGTGCTCTCCCTGAGCACATGGTCTGACTAATGAGGGGGAGGAGCCAGCTGGGGGAGGAGCTTTATTAGGAGCATCCAACCGCAAGCGCCTTCGGTGCGCACACTTAAAGTACTCTACTTCAATCCTCCAACTTTAACCCTTGCCATTCGGTAGAGCAGATGTAGCTTGTACACCCAGTTATTCTTTCTAGAATTACATACTGTACTGCTCTCTCTAGTTTCAACAATGGAAGGTGAGGGAGCTGCTGCAGTCACCTGTAACACTTGTGGCATGTTCCTTTTCTTGCCACAAGATGTTCTCGGGTACACCTGCACCAAGTGCAAACTGGTCACCTTCTTGGAAGAGACGGTGCGCCAGCTGGAGGCACAAATTTCTGATCTTCATCTTATTAGGGAAGGAGAGGAGTTTTTGGATAGAGCAGAGAGGACCTACCGGAAGACCGAATGCACGGAGGAGCTGCCAGATCAGCAAGTTAGCACACTGTGCCAGGAAACGGAGGCTTGGGCGAATGTCACACAGAGGAGTAGAAGGACCAGGAAGGCAACAGAGACTCTTCACCTGCACAATCGCTTCAAAGTTCTTGGCCTTACGAACAATGAGGAGCCCCATGCGGAAGGAACAGATTGTCAACAAGAAGAAATCCAACTTCGGCAACAGGAACTAGGTCAATGCTCCCAGCCTCAACAGAATGCCCAGGCAGTCCTAGTGCAACATGCTCGTCGAGGAGACCAGGACAAGCCGCAGAGGAGGCGAGTTCTGGTTGTTGGGGACTCTTTGCTCAGAGGAACCGAAACGGCAATTTGCAAACCGGACAAGCTCAATCGAGAGTTCTGCTGTCGGCCTGGGGCCAGGATCAACCACGTAACAGAGAAGCTAACCAGGCTGGTCAAACCCAATGACCATAAGCCCCTCATTTTGGTTCATGTCGGAACCAATGACACTGCGAGGAGCACCTTTTACCACATCGCAAAGGACTATGAGTTTATGGGGACGAAGCTTAAGGACCTTGGTGCGCAGGTGGTCATTTTGTCTCTCCTCCTTGTTCAAGGATATGGAGCACGTAGGGAAAGGACAATAGCAGAGGTCAACAACTGGCTCTGCACGTGGTACCGCCGGCAACGGTTTGGGTTTTTGGAACATGGCCTGAATTTCCATGAACGTGGGCTTCTGGCGAGGGATGGGCTGCACCTCACAAAACTTGGCAGGAATGTTTTCACAAACAGTCTCGCAAGGAGGATTAAGAGGTCTTTAAACTAAGTTCCGCTGGGGAGGGAGGCAATATTATTCAGGGCAGGGACTTGGCGAGCGCAGGGGGAAAAGGCCCAGTTGGTACTGCACAAGTAGTACAAGAGGCCAATGGCGAGAGGAGTAGAAACAATAGTACAGGACTTGCAGGAAGGGCCCGGGGACTTAAGTGTCTATACACTAATGCACGGAGTAAGGAAAACAAGCAGGATGAACTTGAACTCCTAGTACAACAAAATAAATACGATTTGATAGGCATCACTGAGACCTGGTGGGATAAGTCTCATGATTGGAATATAGGAATAGAGGGGTATAGCCTATTTTATAAAAATAGACCAAACAAGAAAGGAGGAGGAGGAGCCTTGTATGTTAAGGATGCTTTCACCTGTGAAGAGATCCTTGACTTAAACTCAGTAAGCCAAGTCGAGAGCATTTGGATAAGAATTAAGGGAGCAAGAAACAATAGGGATATTCTGGTGGGAGTTTACTACAGACCTCCAACCCAGGCTGAGGACTTTGATGACGCCTTCCTCAACCAAATGACTACACATTCAAGGAGGAGAGATACAGTAATAATGGGAGATTTCAATTACTCAGATATATGCTGGCAGTCAAACTCTGCCAAGACAGCAAGGTCCAGCAAGTTTCTTGCTTGTCTTGCAGACAACTTCATGGTCCAGAAGGTGGAAGAGGCGACAAGGGGATCAAATATTCTAGATCTGATCCTGACCAACAGGGATGACCTTGTTAATGAGGTAGAAGTGGTTGGATCTTTAGGGGGGAGTGACCATGCCCTATTGGAATTTGGCATTCAGTGGGAAGGAGAAGATAAGGGTAGCCAAACACTCATCTTAGATTTTAAAGAACTCTCAGCTGAGCTAAGTGTTAAAAGAAACATGTATAGGAAATGAAAGAAGGGGGAAACCACCAAAGAAGAATTTAAGGAAGTGGCCCGGAGATGTAGGGAGGAGGTCAGAAAGGCTAAAGCACAGAACGAACTTAGGCTGGCCAAAGCACAGAACGAACTTAGGCTGGCCAATATTGTTTTATTAAAAACAATAAAAAGCGCTTTTTTAAATACATCAGCAGCAAAAGGAAAAAGAAGGAGACGATAGGGTCGCTGTGCAGAGAAGATGGCAAATTACTAACAGGGGGAAGAGAAAAGGCAGAACTACTTAACACCTTCTTTGCCTCAGTTTTTTCCCAGAAGGATACAAACACTCTATCTGGCGGTTGGAGAGCAGGTGAGGAAGCAGGGGAAATGAGGCACGTAATAGGTAGAGAGGTGGTACAGGAATACCTGGCCACACTGGATGAATTAAAGTCTCCAGGGCCAGATGAATTGCATCCCTAGGATATTAAAAGAGCTGGCAGAGGTCATTTCGGAACAGCTTGCTATAATCTTTGAGAAATCTTGGAGGACAGGAGAAGTTCCAGCAGACTAGAAGAGAGCAAATGTTGTCCCTATCTTCAAGAAGGGAAAAAAAAGAGGACCCAAATAATTATCGCCCAGTCAGCCTGACATTAGTACCTGGAAAGATCCTGGAGCGGATCATCAAACAGTCAGTTTCTAATCACTTAGAAAGCAAGGCGGTAATCACGAGAAGTCAACATGGATTTCTCAAAAATAAGTCATGCCAGACTAATCTTATCTCTTTTTATGATAGAGTTACTTGCTTGATAGATGAAGGGAATGCTGTGGATGTAGCATACCTCGATTTCAGTAAGGCCTTTGACAAAGTTCCCCGTGACATTCTTGCAAAGAAACTAGTAAAATGCGGGCTGGACAGGGCTACTGTTAGTTGGATTTGTAATTGGTTGACCGACCGAACTCAAAGATTGATCACAAATGGCTGCTTTTCATCCTGGAGAGAAGTGATTAGCGGGGTGCCCAGTGATGTTCAATATTTTTATCAACGACTTGGATGAAGGAATAGAAGGCATGCTCATCAAATTCGCAGATGACACCAAATTGGGATGGGTTGCTAATACGCCAGGGGACAGGATCAAAATTCAGAATGACCTGGATAGATTGGAGAGCTGGGCCAAGGCTAACAAAATGAAATTCAACAGAGAGAAGTGTAAGGTCCTACACTTAGGTAGAAAAAATGGAATACAGAAATATAGGATGGGGGACAAGTGGCTGGATAGCAGTACATGTGAAAGGGATCTAGGAATCTTCATAGACCACAAGCTGAACATGAGTCAGCAGTGTGATGCGGCAGCCAAGAAAGCCAATGCAATTCTCGGCTGCATCGATATGAGTATGGTGTCTAGATCGAGGGAGGTACTGGTACCACTCTACTCTGCTTTGGTTAGACCTCATCTTGAATACTGTGTCCAGTTCTGGGCACCCCAATTCAAGAAGAACATGGTCAAGCTGGAGCAAGTCCAGAGGAGGGCAACCAAAATGGTGAGGGGCCTGGAAGACATGCCCTATGAGGATAGACTTAGAGAGCTGGGTATGTTTAGTCTGCAGAAGAGAAGGTTAAGAAGGGACATGATAGCTATGTTTAAATATTTGAAGGGACACCATGTAGAGGAAGGAGAGGGCTTGTTTTCTGCTGCTCCAGAGACCAGGACAAGAAGCAATGGATTCAAGCTGCAGGAAAGGAGATTCCACCTAAACCTCAGGAAGAACTTCCTGATGGTCAGGGCTGTCCGGCAGTGGAATATGCTGCCTCGGAGTGTAGTGGAGTCTCCTTCCTTGGAGGTTTTTAAGCAGAGGCTAGATGGCCATCTGTCGGGAATGCTTTGAGGGTGTTCCTGCATAGCAGGGGATTGGACTGGATGGCCCGTGTGGTCTCTTCCAACGTTACATTTCTATGATTCTATTCCACAGGATGTTAAAAATGGAATAATCTAATATATAAAAGTCAAAGTTTATCTGTTTGTCTGTGTCAGGCGAAGATCTCATATGATTGGCTGTATCCAGATAAAAACCTCATATGATTGGCTGCCTAAGAAGATTCTATACAATCCTGGTGTTTGCAGTTTAGCGAGGGGCCTTTAGAATTATCAGGGAGAGAGCTTGTGCCTCTGTCAACTGTGCGTTTCTTGAATAGGCCGGTTGCTATGGAGACAAGGCCTAGCAGCAAGGAAGAGGGCCGTTATTCCCTCAGGAACCCAACCTCTACATGTTAATAACTCTGAATACAGATTGGATTGGGGAATATGGGGAAAAATTACAGGTACTGGACAACACAGTTTGGGGAATTACAAACAGAGGAACTGAAATCTAACAAGTATTACCTATGAAAAAATAGAATTCCAGGCGATGCTGGATATATATGCTAGTAGCACTATAACAGTGTAGTGAGGAAATGGCTTCAGTTAACTCGGGTATGGGGTGGAGAGGAAGGGAGTAATCTTGCCCTTCCCAGTAGGCTCAGTCAAAAGCAAACTACTGTACCCTCTCTTAGCATGTATATTCTTCCTCATTAATATTTTTTTGCCATCTTGAACACACTCTTATGTTGATTGGCTACACATGTCCAGGTTTTCATCTGGGCAGTGTTGGAGGGTATGGAAAAATAAAACTTGTTTCCAGGAGGCTTACAGGAGTGTTATTTGTCTTTTTAAATTTGGGGTGCGGTGAGGCTTTTGGGTTTCATAAAAGGGGAGCTATACCATCATCACATGAGGATTCTGAGAGCTATGGTCCCAAATGTTTCCAAGCCCTGCACACATGGCACTACAGAAATATTTCTCAAGAGTCAGGGATGGTACAAGGAAGTGATCATTTCCTAGAAGAATTTTAGTGCAGTTTCCCACAAAAATCTCCAGATAGTTGCATTTATAATAGAACAGTAGACATTACTCAGTTCAGCTTAGTTGTTTGTACCTGACAGGTTGTATAGGTCATAGCTTTCTGAGAAGAGTTAATCAATTCAGTGCATTGTACATACATGCTTTGTACAATGCATGTACGTATCCTGTACATGCATTGTATGGGGAGCTCAATATTGCTCCATAAAATGTTACCCATAGCAGCATCAGCAGCGGATGACAGACTCAGTTTTCTGCCTAGCCCTAGAAGGAAAGGAGAAGGGTCTTTTCTTACCAGGAAAGTTATACCGGGAGAAGTGCCAGTATCACAAGAATTAGGTTAGCTGCAGAGCAGAATTGGTCCAGATTTGCAAAGCAACATCCGCAAGGATGAGGCAGACAGAGAGAGAGGGGGAGAGAGGTTTATTTTTGCAGTAGAAACTGGAACACATTTTGAGAACCTTCCAAAGGGAGACAAGTAAACCTTATATACCATTTTTACAGGTTGCTTCTCACATGAGCATTCAAGAGGCTGTTAGATTATAGCCACATGCTCTAGGTATATAAATTGTACATTCTATAAACATTCTCAGGCTGTTCCAGAGACATCTCTTTTAGTTCAGAGTGTGTAAATTCCTAGCTAACAGACGCTCCAGGCTTGTTTACTTCAGAGAGTTCGTTATTCCAAACAAAGAATGCAATTAACAACTGTAAATCAATCAGGAAACCCCTTTGCTCAACTATGTGTTAAATCACAGCTTGGAGAGAGAGGGTTTAGGAAACAAGGGTAATTTGCAGTATATGTAGCCTCCTTGTTTACAAGGAGTGGAATCAGCATGAAAATAGGGACTTCTCCAAATTAAAAGTGGAGCTTTTCATTGCTTCTCTTCTCTTTTCTTTTCTCTACAAGCAAGAGTAAAGTATCCATCTACGCGCATTTGTTTTCTGATCACTCTTGCCAGTCATTTCAGTCTTATGGTGGAAATCTGGAGAAACAAACTGCCATTCTGGATTCAGAGTGAACATCAAGAAGTGGTTCAAAGAAATTAGCATTCACAAGTTACCAACAACCCATGGTTTCTAATTGTGGTTTATGGCTAGCTACAAACTATGGTTACTGGTGAGAGTCCAAAAACCGACCAATAGTTGTGGCAAGCAGCTAGAAGCTTACAAAAGTGTCACACCAAACAAGCAAAGACCCTTCTAGGTTTGTGCCTGTTGCACCCAAAAGACTGACCACCAGTTGAGTGTCTTCCAACAGGGGCCTTTATTGATTTATTGCACAGTAAAGGTTCTAGGCTCTTAGGCAAATTGAGAACCCAGCCAAAGGGTTTATACAATCTTTTAAATGCACTTTTGCCAGCATTATTTGATTGGTTACAAGTTTAGGATCTACTACTTGATTGGTTCTCTAAAACCAAACCTGATTGGTTAAAGCACTAGTGTGTTACCTCGTTAGCTTTGGCACACCATTCTTATTTTAGCTCATGCCTGCAACATGTTGTATGGGCAACCCACCGGAAGACATACTGTACACCAAGGAGGTATAGTGGCTTGTCACAGATGCACCTCCATGCTACCGATATGAGTTCTTCCTCACTTTCCTGAACAATAGTGAGCCTTATTTTGCTTTTATTTACTAAATCATGTACCTTTTTTACATGCTAGCCTAAATATCTACAAGAGATAATATGCAGCTGGTACCACATTGGGAAGAACCCAGCCTAAATACTTGTAAACAGATAGCAGATTAACTAATGGCCTTGGAGTGGTGTTAGACTTATTGTTGGCAGCTGTAGCCCCAATCACACAATCCATCCCAGGTGTAAGCAATTGCAAAGTCATCTTGAGACAGGGAACTAAACCTATAAAACCCTTGGGATGCCAACACAGAAGGGGAGCTTCTGTACAGACTTGAGGTGTTGTGTCCTTTGGTGGCTACAGAGGGGTCTCCTTCATTGCTGTTTCTTTGGGGCTCTCAGAGAGCTGAACAGAGATATCACTTGCTTGGTATGATACATGTACATTCCTATGTATCAACTACTTGCTGTTTAATAAATCTTAAGGCTTTTCAACCACCACAGGTGTTGTGTATTGCATCTGAATCCCAGAGAAAGAACCCTCTTGCCTTTGGCAAGACACATGTTCCTAGGTCATGTTGACAATTTGATGTCCCTTCTTAGCCATATCAATTTGGTTCTATTTACTAAGGATTCTTTGAGGTTCCTCATCAAGGTATTATATATTCCTTAGTTCAGTGGTTCTCAACCTGTGGGTCCCCAGATGTTTTTGGACTTCAGCTCCCAGAAGCCCTGAGCATTGACCATAGTGGCTGGGGCTTCTGGGAGCTGAAGTCCACAAACATCTGGGGACCCACAGGTTGAGAACCACTGCCTTAGTTAGTTAAGGCATAGTCCACTCCCTAGCTCATTAGCTTTCCAGATGGCTGTTGGTGCTTACAGCTCATTAGCTTTTCACTAGTTCTTGGCTTCTGTCCTTTCTATATGCCCTTCTATGAACCTGTCTTTGCAGTTCCAGTATTGACTATTTCAGCAAAGTTCCTGTTAACCATTTCAGCAAAACAAATAACAATAATATCAACCAGTTTAGTAAAGCTACTTTGTGTTTTCTATAGCCTCCATTGTCTCAAATAGATAGCTAGAGTTTGAAAAATAAGGTCAAGACTTGCAAGATGGCAATAGCTTTGAAAAACAGGAAACCAGCTAAGCAGAGCAATGAGGAAATTCACAGAAAGGGGAAATTCACAAAAATAAAGAAGCAGATGCAAGAGTTCAGTCAACCCTGTGGTCTGTGAATGCTGCAAGGTAGCTGAAGCAGCCCAAACTAGACTGATGTGAGGAGAGTGACTGCAAGAATTGAACTGAAGTTATCTCTGGACTCATTAAGTTTCACTGTAATATTAAATGTTACACCCCCAGGGTGGGATTTGGTATTACAATTTAGGGCCACCTATAACCGCACGTGCAGTGCTTGAATGCTGACATAGTAATGTGTTAATGACGTAGTCTCCTATACGAATAGAGCTATCTCCTCCTTAGGAAGGAACATGTGATGCTTATAGACTATAAAAAGGTAGTTTAGCTTCTGTTCAGACACTTGAGTCATTGTGCACCTTGTGTTCCTGATTTTGCAGAATCTGAAATAAAACATCGATCTCTTTCTCAGTGTGGTTTACTGACATGGTCCATTGGAGAAAAACCCTTCCCAAAGTCCCTAGTCTGTGAGAAATCCTGGTGACACTGAGAAAGGGTTCATGAGCAGGGTCAATAAATCAGATTTCAGCAGTTTACCTGCGAAGTGAAAAGTATTGAAATCTGCCTGAAATCAATAATTTAAAATCTTAGTAAATGTTCAAGACCAATATATAGGAAGTTCGTGTCACCTTCTGTGGATTGCAGTGGTACAGTGGTAAATTTTGAAGTGCTAGTACTCATCATGATACACTCATTCTCAGGTTGCCAAAGAAAGTCCAAAAATAATCTTGCTCCAAACTGAGAAACATCTTCAGTTCTAATGGTTTTTCTCTCCACCGGTATCAGGCCTTTTGTAAAACTAATTAATGTTAATTGCCCATTCAAATTCAAGCCACTCCAAACTATTTTTAATTACAACAGGGATACCTCACAACAATATCTTGTTGCCAGGAAAATCCATTCACCCTCCCTTCCCCATCCCTGCAGCTACTGTGAGAAGCAATTAAACTCAGAAGGAAGAAGAAAGCCTGAGGGAAGCTTACAGAAGATTGCTTTAATGAAAAATCCTCAGACCTTCCAAGCTCTAGCAAAACTACACCACTGGGACAATTCCAGTAAATGCAGGCATGAGTGCATAAAGAGAGGGATATCTTTGGCTATTTCCACACTATACTATAGTGCTATTATTCTACTTTCAACATTCTATGGAATCCTGGGGTTTGCAGTTTAGGGAGGAGTGTTTAGAATTCTCAGCCAGAGAGCTCTTTGGCCTCAGGAAACTACAAACCCCAGAATTCCACAGGAGGTTGAAAGTGGAATGATAGCACTATAACAGCATAGTGTGGAAATGGCCTTTGTCACATGATGCTCTGCACAAAGAAATAGTGTATGCCAAAAAGGTGCATGCATGTGCGGATAATTCAATAAACAAAAAAGGAATGGGAAACTGCTGGTGCCAAACTCCAGAATGTAATTGACAAGGTTTGTTTTTAACAGTATAACAGAAGGTCTACTTCTCTTCCATGGGCACAGTGATAAAACTGAGCATTTGGGGCGGGAGAGACGGCAACCGCTTTGTGTATAGATAAAGCAGAAATGTGCTTTACTTCAGGTGGAATTTATAATCTGCTTTCTGAATTAACAACAAGGATTCCTGAATATGTAGCTTTGAAATGCAAATTGAACTAATCACACCATAGAATAGAAAGGTTTAAAGCTTCCTGGCTTTTATAGGAACCCTAAGAGTCTATTGTGAATTTTTCTATGCCTTTTAGGACAAAGAAATTCCTAGATGTTTAGAAAAAGAAGAAACTTGTTTACTTCTCCTACACCTCTGCAAACAAACAAATAAATAAAATAAATTGTTTTGCTCTTTGACTCTCTTGCATTGGCAATATTACCTACTACTGTGGATACAGCAGGGCAGGGGGCCAGTGCTGGGTCACCTTTTCAGCTACAAGTGGGCTGCAGCTTCTTCTTATCTTCTTTCCACACATTTCTTTGACTTCGGCTTGTATCTGCTCCCTTGACCTGCTTAAGCAATTATTTAACACTGTTAACTGTAGTGCACTTCATGACTTGTTATGTATACGTTGGAGTTTCATCTAGCATAATGTATGAAACAAGCCGCTTATTCTTTCTGTAGAATATTGTAGTAGTTCAAGTTATTGAAGTCCATATTCTCAGACTCATTGGGTAGGGTGGCCCCATGCGAAAGAGAGTAGGGCTGCTCTGGCTTTAGCAGTTGTGTGGAAGGGGGAATTTGAGAAGGGAGAATGTTAGGGGTAACCCTAAAAATGGTAGCAAGCCATAGCAACTGAAAGGTCCTGAACCATGCAATAATTAAAGCTATTGAAGCTCAGCCTTGCTTTTTCATGTGTCTACCCAATTCAAGAAGGACATGGTCAAGCTGGAGCAAGTCCAGAGGAGGGCGACCAAAATGGTGAGGGGCCTGGAAGCCATGCCCTTTGAGGATAGACTTAGAGAGCTGGGTATGTTTAGTCTGCAGAAGAGAAGGTTAAAAGGGAACATGATAGCCATGTTTAAATATTGGAAGGGATGCCATGTAGAGGCGGAAGTGGGCTTGTTTTCTGCTGCTCTGGAGACCAGGACAAGGAGCAATGGATTCAAGCTGCAGGAAAGGAGATTCCACCTGAACCTCAGGAAGAACTTCCTGACGGTCAGGGCTGTCTGGCAGTGGAATATGCTGCCTCAGAGTGTGGTAGAGTCTCCTTCTTTGGAGGTTTTTAAGCAGAGGCTAGATGGCCATCTGTCGGGAGTGCTTTGAGGGTGTTCCTGCATAGCAGAGGGTTGGACTGGATGGCCCTTGTGATTTCTTCCAACTCTATGATTCATTGTCATCTCTGTTGATTGAAGTTGTTTCTTTCTTTCCTAGAAACTCTGCAGGGACCAGCAATGGATGGGTTGTGGACTGGCACTGCTTCCCAGACCACCTCTTTGAGAAGCACTGACTCAGATAAAATTGTGGGGGGAATCTTTATCAAATTTGCAAGTAATACAAAACTGGGAGGGATATCAAACATAACCAGAAGTGGGGCAGAGAGATACCAAAGAAATGAGGGCTGTTTCTTGCTTACACTCTTGTGCCTTCTCTACATTTGTCTCTCTCTTCTGGAGAAAAATGGCCTCATATACAATTAAGTATAGAGGGATGGCTTCCATTGGCACCAATGCCAAGTGTTTTTCCACTAAGTTTAAATGCCACAGGAAGATGACAGTTGGAGGGGCAGATAACAACATACATGGAAGGGAGAGTTAACTCGTCATAGCACAACTGCAGTCCCACTCCAAATCCCTCCCTTCCCTGCACAATTGGAATTACTCCAGTTGCACTAAATAGGCAAAGACCCTCCTAGGTTCATGTGTAGTACACACAAAAGACTGAGCACCAGTTAAGTGTCTTACAACAGAGCCTTTTATTCATTTACTGCACAGCAAAGATCCTGGGCCCTTAGGCAAATCCAGAACCTAGACAAAGGGTTTACAGTCCTTTATGTATGCTTTTGCCAATATCTGAAACATTATTTGATTGGTTACTAGGTCATGATCCATTACTTGGTTTCCCAAAGGCAAACCTGTTTGGTTAAGTATATTTCCTCTATACCTTATTTTTCACTATCAGCAACTTGGCATCCTTCTTCTTTTGGCACATCTTCCCTCCTTTGGCTCAGGTCCTATTGAAAATTTGGCTTCTTCGTGGCTTTATCTACTAGGGATGCTTTGACTTTTCTTGCTAGGTGTGATCTACTCCTTATGGCTTGGTAACTTCCCAAGTGGCTGTTGGCTCTTTTCCTTTTTATATGTCCCCTCTGAGAACCCACTTTTGTAGTTTCAATATTAACTGTTTCAGCAAAGCTCCCTTTAATTCTCCATAACTTCCACTTTCTCATTACCATTTAATTGTTATGAGGCGGAGATGGGAGGATACAGCCTCCAGGAGGGAATTGTCAAATTAACTATTTGTACGACAGTTTTTGTTTAAAGTTTAAAAAGTCAGTGATTATGCTTTTCCCTGAAAAATATTAGATAAACAAAGAGGCTGGGAAAATTGCTTTATTATATATTCTACAGTCCTTATATTGAGCTTGATGCTTCAATAGAGAGCCAGTGTAGTGTAGTGGTTTAAGCATTGGATTATGACCCTGGAGACCAGAGTCTGATTCCTTGCTGGGCTTCTGGGTGACCTTGGGCAGGTCACATACTCTCAGTCCCAGAAAAGCCCATTGTAAGTTTGTCTTAGGGTCATCATAAGTCAAAAATGACTTGAAGGCACAAAACAACAAGCTTCCCTAGGAGCATTTTTAGCTGATGGGCAGAATATCAATGAGGAGAATTAAGAGCTGTAAGCCTGGCTGGGCACACCCTCAGGCCAAGAAGCTCGAGTGTTCTCTGACCCTGCCTTGCATGACTGCAAATTACTGAGGCATCTGATACATAGTACATTTCCTGACAACATATTATATGACCTATTCTTCTATTAGTAAGCTTCTATTAGTAAGGTACATAATGATATATGAACTATTCTTTTATTTGCTTGATTGCCTTTATACAATGAATGTGCTTGATTGCCTTTACACAATGATTGTTGGTATAGCGATGTAAAGCTGCTGGGTTATAATAGATAGCTGTTGCAAATAAACGGGATATCTCTGTGTCTTACGTTACTTCATATCAATACTTCAAACATTCAAGTAAATAGATGTGCTGAAGCTAGGTTAGGCTAGGCTGCAGTCTCCCCTGAGAGCTGCTCCCTACAGGCCAATAAATTTGGGGAAGGGAGGATCTTTTCACTGGCATCAAACGATACTCTAGGCTCTGGGGAGATAGCACTTCAGCATTGAAGAATGGGGGGCACCAGTACAATAGCTGAGACATCACTAAATGATGATGTAATAGGAAAGTGGGTATGGCCATAAGGGGCACCCCAAGAGGGTCAGATTTGGCATGAATGCCTGAGTTTCACCACCCTTCGCCTACAGGCATGTATGTTACCCCAAAAGCAGGTCTGGTTTTGCCCTAGCATGTGAAACCGGCAATAATCCACACACAAGGGAGGGAAATTTAAGGTTTTCTTTCTTTGTTGTTTTTGTATTCCCCATTATTTGCTGCAGCAAAATGTAGGTTAAGTCAGCATCAGGAGCATGCATATTTTCCAGGTCACATATCTCCATTCCATAATAAGTGATGACTGGCAATTAGCATACTAAATTCTCTTTCTTGGGAATGATTTTTAGCATTTAGATGAGCTATAAGTTACTAAAGTTTAAAGTGTTCTCTTTGTCCTGTGGCTGGTGCTCATCTATCTTATGTATATGTTGCATTCCTTTTAGTTAACTAGCTGCCTGGTACTTGCTGGCACCTCCCCATCTGCTCTTTTTCTCAGGTCAGCAGGTTAACAGATGTATCATTTCTAAGGCCATTAGCTTGAGCCTGTCAGCAGAAAACAGGGCAAGCTGACCGTTAAAGCATCAAAGCAAGCAGGCAGCTTAATTTCAGCGATTTTCTAACTTTTTACAATATGATTCTGCGTCCCATTAGCTAGGCTTCTCTATCATGTACAGAGTACCATCATTCTGTCCTGTATAACTGCTGTAATAATCACTGAGCCCACAAAACATTCCACAGGGTGATGAATTCTAAAAGATGCTAATTTAATATTTTCTATTTTTTTTAAAAGTATATTATCAGAGCTACCAGATGGATGTCAAAAAGGCAGCAGTACCTATGGAACATGGAATGGGAGGGAAGCAAAGGGGAGGCAAAGTGTTAATTATGTGCTTCACAGTTGAAATAACGTCATGACTGATGAAGTGATGACTGATGGAGTGCTTGCCACTATCCAAAATTTACGATTACCTAACAGAACCACTAGTGAGAAAGCCTGTGTGAACTTGCAGTAGGATCTCACAATTAGAACTGGAGAGCAATGGCAGAAAAGCAGCATATAACCATGAATCATAGAGTTGGAAGAGACCTCAGGGGCCATCCAGTCCAACCCCCTGCCATGCAGGAGCACTCATCAAAGCATTCCCAACAGATGGCCATGCAGCCATCTGCTTAAAAACCTCCAAAGAAGGGCGACACTCCGAGGCAGCATAGTCCACTGCTGAACAGCTCTGACTGTCAGGAAGTTCTTCCTGAGGTTCAGGTGGAATCTCCTTTCCTGCAGCTTGAATCCATTGCTTGTTGTCCTAGTCTCTGGAGCAACAGAAAACAAGCCTGCTCCCTCCTTAACATGACATCCCTTTCAATATTTAAACATGGCTATCATGTCCCCTCTTAACCTTCTCTTCTGCTGTCTAAACATACCCAGCTCCCTAAGCTGTTCCTGATAGGGCATGGCTTCCAGACCCTTTACCATTTTGGTCGCCCTCCTCTGGACACATTCCGGCTTGTTGATATTCTTGAATTGAGGTGCCCAGAACTGGACACAGTATTCCAAATGAGGCATAACCAATGCAGAATAGAGTGCTACCATTACCTCCCTTGATCTAGATACCACACTCCTGTTGATGCAACCAAGAATCACGTTGGCTTTCTTGGCTGCCACATCACACTGCTGACTCATGTTCAGCTTGTGATCTACCAAGACTCCTAAATCCCTTTCACATGTACTGCTATCCAGCCACGTGCCCCCATCTTATATTTGCGCATTCCATTTTTTTCTGCCTAAATGTAGGACCTGTCTCTGTTGAAATTCATTTTGTTGGACTGCAAGGTCCAACAGGTTCCTGTTTGCCTTGCAGACAATTTCATGGTCCAGAAGGTGAAAGAAGTGACAAGGGGATCAGCTATTTTAGATCTGATCCTGACCAACAGGGATGACCTTGCTGATGAGGTGGAGGACCTTACTGGGGGAGTGACCATGCTCTTTTGGAGTTTGTCATTCAGTGGGAAGGAAAAGCCAAGTGTAATCAGACACAAATCCTAAAATTTAAGAAAGCTGATTTCTGTAAACGTAGGGAGTTGCTTGCTGAAATCCCATGGTCAAGAATACAAAAAGAGAAAGGACTTCATGACAGATGGGAGTTTCTTAAAAGTGAGATACTAAAGGCACAACTGAGAACTGTGCTAATAAGGAGGAGAAATGGCAGGTGTCTAAAGAAATCGGAATGGTTGATGAAAGAACTCTCAGCTGAGCTAAGTGTTAAAACTTGGCTTCATGTCTACTGATGGTGTGGTCTACACTGGAAAAAAAATGGACAAGGTGTCTGTATTCCTGTTGTTTCTGCTGGAACTCCAAGCAGCAGTCAACATAATTAGCCTAAAGTTTTTTTCAGATGTAACAGTACAGATGCTTCTTGAGAAATTCAGTGTTTTCTGCCTGATATCACCTGCATCTGTGGTTGGCATCTTCAGAGGATCTGGTGGCATGGAAATGAGACAGAGTATATACACTTGTGTAGTCCCTGGGTGGGAGGAAGTAATTTGTTACAGTTGGCATGTGTGATGGGCTATTGTTAAATGGGATATCCCCCAGGGTTGTATTGTTAGTCAGGGGATATGCATAACAGTGCGATAAGTATATTAGCAATCCATTGTATTATTTCCTGTAGAGCAGTGGTTCTCAACCTGTGGGTCCCCAGATGTTCGTGGACTTCAGCTCCCAGAAGCCCTGAGCATTGACCATAGTGGTTGGGGCTTCTGGGAGCTGAAGTCCACGAACATCTGGGGACCCACAGGTTGAGAACCACTGCTGTAGAGGGACCTCGAGGGTCTGGGTGGTGTTCATTGGCATATTTTTGAGTCTTGATTTTAGTGTTCTTCAGTACTGGTAGCCAAATTTTGCTTACTTTCCGAGTTTCTTCTTTCCTGTTGAAATTGTACGTTTATGGATTTCAATGGCCTCTCTGTGTAGTCTGGCATAGTAGTTGTCCGAACGGTCCAGAATTTCTGTGCTTTCAAAAAGCATTCTGTGTCCAGGTTGATTTATAACATGTTCTGTTACTGCTGATTTTTCTGACTGGATCACTCTGCAGTGTCTTTCATGTTCTTTAAATACGCTTGTAGTAGGTGCTGGAGGGCTTAAGTTAGCAGAACGAAGATTTAGTATGGGTAAAAGGCTCACGTAGCCATTGTATTGTTTGTTAATTAACCGGTAGAGGTAGTTGGAGATAGGCAAGATTCCTGTTAGATAGGTAAGGCTCCTGTTGTATAGGTTCGGGTAAAAAGGTCAACAGTTCCGAAATTGTAAACCGCTGCTGCGAAAAGAGGAAGTAATAATACGCTGTGTTTACGGCTTCGGGAAGGTGGACCGAGGAAGAGGGGCTTTGCACCTGCGATCTTTGTCTATAAAATAGCTGTGAAACTGGTATTTGGGGCTCTTGGCTTTTTGGAGAAATCCAGCCATTAGTCCGTGCGTAATAAATTACTCTTTTTCTTGCTCTGTGGTCTCTGTGTTCTCTGGGCTCCTGCAACACCCTGTCTCACTTCCATGCCACCAGATCCTCTGAAGATGCCAGCCATAGATGCAGGTGAAACCTCAGGAGAAAATAATAATAATAATAATAATAATAATAATAATAATGATGATGTTTATTTCTATCCCACCTCTCCCCATGGATCGAGGCAGCGAACAACAATAATACATTAATTACATCAAAAACGTACCCAAGCCTCTCCACCCACCAACCCACCTAAAACTCTAAAGCACACAACAATTAACAATTAAGAACAATCAACTATTAAAAGAACAGCAAGACAGTTGGTGGGAGGCGATGGAAGTACTAGTCTGGGAAGGCCTGTCGGAAGAGAGCAGTCTTGACTGCTTTTTTAAAGCAGTCAAGACTGGTAATATGCCGGGTCTCCTCCGGCAGGCCATTCCATAACTTAGGAGCGACAGAAGAGAAGGTCCTCTGGATAACCGCAGCCAACCTAGTTCTGACCGGCTGCAGTAAATTCCTCCCAGAGGACCTCAGTGTGTGGGGCGGATTATATGGGAGAACACGATCCCGCAGGTAGGCTGGCCCCAAGCCATGAAGGGCTTTAAAGGTAATAACCAACACCTTGTACTGCGCCCGGAAACTAAAAGGCAGCCAATGTAAGGACCTCAGAATTGGTGTTATATGGTCAGTAATAGAATAGGGCCTCAATGCCGGCAAAACCCACAACACAATCTACTAGTATTTTTACCAATCAGGTTGGGTTTGAAAGAAGCAATCAAGTGGGGGATCCTATATTTATAATAATACTGACAGAAGTGTATTTTAAAAAATAGCAAACCCTTCGTCTGGGTTCTGGATGTGCGTTAGGGCCCAAGCCCTTTCCTGTGCAGTAAATCAATAAAAGCTTCTGCTGGAAGACGCTCAACTGACGTTCAGTCTTTTGGGTACGCCAGGCATGAATCTAGGAAAGCGTTTGCCTATTTAGCTGCGACAGCGGCCATCAATCGGAAAGGACTTGAAAGCACGCAACAACAAAAACAGAATTACCTAGGATTGGCGTGTGACTCTCCCCTAAGCTTTAAAGCTGACACAAACTGACCACCCCTGCACACGTTTGTGGCTCCTGCTTCCCTGCTCTGTTTCGCTCGCACGCTTCGTGCTCGCACATACCGCCTCCTCGCAAACAACAAAGCCGCGGCAGAGAGCGCCGCACAGAGAGGCCCCCGCGGGCGTCTCAGGCTGGCTTCTGGCGCCTCCTCGAGGGAGGTGAGATTTTCCTCCCCTTTCTCCCAGTCTCCTCCTCCTCCGACGGGGCGGCCGCAGGTGCCTTAGGGCGGGGACGAGAAGGCGAGGGACGCTCCGAGAACGAAGATGGCTTGGTCCTCGCTGGACTGAGGGGGAAGCGAGGCCCTTCCGAGAGGCGGACTCGCGCCTCGTTCCCAATTGGCTTCAGCGGACTCCAAAGAGGGGAGAACAACCAGCTGCTTTTAAAAGTCGACACTCTCCCGGAGGTTTTTCGTTTCTTTCAACTATCGCTATTAACTTTCCTGCAAGTGGGGGCAGGGTTTGGGCTCGGTTTGGTGGGCTATGGGAGCGCTGGCGCCTGAAGCGGCGGTTTGGTGTGGCCTCGGGTCTTTCTGTTTCCCCGCGCCTCTGCAGGAAGACGCTCCGGCCTCGCGAAGCGGGCGCCGGGAGCGGCTGGGAAGCGAGAACGCGTAGCAGCGGGAGGGCGAGGGAGAGAAAGGGCGAGCGGGTTGGGCCGGGCGAGCGGAGAAGAGACCTTTCTGCCGCCTAATGGCAGCGGCGGCGGCGTTGAAGTCATCTTTGCTCCCCTTTGCGGCAGTGAAAGCCGCCAGCAGCTCCCTCCGCTAACACTGGCCATTGCCGCACTACGCTTTTATAGCGCGATTATTCCTCTTTCAACATCCTATGGAATTCACGGGCTTGCAGTTTAGGGAGGGGCCCCCGGCCCCTCCCTAAACTGCAAGCCCGAGAATTCCATAGGATGTTGAAAGAGGAATAATCGCGCTATAAAGAGTCTAGTGTCTGCTTTTAAACTATTGCATGTGCGTGCGTGAAGAGGACACGGGCAAAGATGGAGACGGGGTTCTTTTTGAAGTCATCCGCTTTCCTTTCTTCCTGTGTGTGTCTTCCTTCCGGCTCTGTTCCCCCCTCCACCATCCCATCCCCAACGAGGAAGCCTGTCTGGCGCTGGGCTGCGATTTTTCCATCCAGCTGGCCCCGGCGGGTTTTGCTGTTTTTCCCGCCCCCCCCCCGATGCTGCGCAGTGGGAGAAGCTCGCCCTCATTGGCGTTTTCTTTCTCTTCCCCGGCGCTTTTGCATGCAGCTGGAGGAGGAGACCCGCTCGGAAGGCATCTCAAGGCTACGCTTAGCAACAAAAGGTCGGCAGTCAGCCCACGGATCGTCTGGCGCCTGCTGGAAGGTGATGATGTGAGGTTGGAGTTTGCCTCAAGCTAGAAGAATGGGCTACCCGTGAGTAGATCTATTTCAGTATTTCTTCAAACATGTATATTCTGGGTGGTTTCATGGGTGAGGAGGACCATAAGAACACCGGCCAAAACAAGAATCTTGCACACTCCTCCCCATGAGATTTTCCTTCAGTTTCCAAATTTCCAGCATTGCAGTAACTTGAAGTGTCCATTTGGAACTACAGTGGAGGCATCCAGGCAAAGTTACCGAGTGAATCTGAACAGAGGAAGCCTGAAAGTCCTAGGTGTGAAAGATTTTGGATGTCCCATGCATTGCAGTGTTAGAAATGTGGGAACCAACAGAAAGTTTAATTTGTAATTTATTCAGGAGATAATGTCTTCAATTTGTGTAGAAACCTTTTCAGATCCCATTTTATTCATTTAATGAATCTATAAGTAACAAGAGAGACCTGTAGGGCCTTCAAGTGGGCTTCTTATCAGTGTTTGGTTATTCTGTAAAACAGAAGGCTGAACTAGATAAGCCTCTGTTCTAATCCAGAAGGTGTGTTCTTGTGTACCTTAACAGGCGGTCTTTTTCTGTCCATGAATCTGAGATACAAGCCTTTGTAATTTTTGCAACAGTGGCTAGGCTTTGGCCCTCCCTCCATACCTCCCTTCTCTGAGTCTCCTTTAGATCTTATCCTGCCTGGTTTATTTTATCTTCCTATTACTGTTCTGGTGTCCCTCATATCTTGAGAGCCACCATGCAAAAAGTAATTGCTTTTTGCAGTTCAGAGGCTGGGAGTTAGGGAATCAAACTAACCAAAACATGCTCTGAAAAAAAAAATTTCTAGGTTGTGTTGAGTTATTTAGTACTCTGGAGATCTGATTGTATCCCTCCCTCACAGCTGTGGCCTTGTTTCCTGATTTTCTTGCTGAGGTTGCATTTCCTGATAATGAGAAAACCTTTTATGGATTGACAGTAGGATTCATAATAGCATGCTATTGATTATGACTGTTAAGTCTAAATATATTACAGAAAAAAGTGAGTGTTGTACAGACATGCATAGTTAGCATCATATCTTGTTTCAAGGAGTTTATTCCTGGTTTTGAGTTTTCATTCTCTGTAACAGATTCTTGAAGCTGAAAAATGATGTTATAAGTTTAACATGTGTGTCTTGCATATTTTCAACACAGTCTTATGTGCAGTTTTAGAAATAAGTCCCACTGTGTTCAGTAGATGTTACATTCAAGTAAGTCCAAAATACTGTAGTCTTCTGCATATTTATTTAAAAGTGGGTTCAACTGATTCCGCTGGGACTAACTCTTCAGTATATATATGGTTATCATCAGCTGCCAAGTTGACACTGTACCTGTATTTTTAGGAATGCTAGAGACATTATGTTATCTAACATTCCATCCCCTATTGTTTGCTAAAGTCTCTCGACAGGTAGACAGTTATTCATCAGAAGCTGGCTACACTGCCTGATAGATGGAAATTGTGGTCTGACATTTTTGGAGGGAATGAGGTTTGAGAAGGCAGAATGAATGAAGTATGTTGAGGCTTGTTGGAAAAGGATTGCTGTGACCTTTGTTCCAGTTCAGATACTTGTGATGTGCATGTGGAAAGCACCTGGGGAATGACTGTGCAAGCATGAGGTAGAATCATAGAATCATAGAAATGTAGAGTTGGAAGAGACCACCGCATGGGACAGTAAGGCTGAGTCATAGTGATATGAAACCCGGGCAAGGGGTTACATCAGCCATGCTGACATGAAATCCTGGCTGCGGTTACATCAGCTAGTCCCTGTGTATATAAAGAGGTAGGATCTGACAGGCTTTCTCTCGGTCTCCTTGACTCTTGCCGGAACTCTGTCCGAGCATACCTCAATCTGATGTGATGATGGAATGCTGAACTTTTGTTGTAGGATCTGTGAATCCTGTACAGATGTATATATTGAAACTGAAGAATAAAAAGCCTCCAGGTATATTTTTGGATGACAACACTGTGTGCTAGTGTTCTTAGTGGGTAGTTTTTGGGGTCAGAGCAGTGCTGCATATTACACTCTGTTGCCTACACTTCTTGTGGCTGTGTTTTTAACTCTGCTGTGTTTGTTTTGCTTGCATCTGAGCCTCGTTTGTTCAGAGCGCAGTGGTATGAGGGAGGATTTACTGCAGTCTGCCTAAGTCCCATCGTCTACCTTCCCTCCACAAGGCTTTATAGCTAAAGTTACTCATGCATTACTAGGATCATTTCTACATTCCTTTTCCTGTAATAATTCACATTTCAGAATTTTTAAACAATGAATAATAGTTCATAGTATCCCATAAAACCATAATGAATATCAAATGCTGTTTAAAATTATAAAGTTTTTAAAGGAGTTTTCTTTTGGAGATGGTTTCAGAAGATAAGGCAGCTCCTGATGGACCTTACAAAATTAACAGGATTTTTGGATGTGCCCTTCTGGAGTACACAATTAGGAAGGGAGACTGGTGCTTGGAGTATGTGGCAGAGCCCATTTTAAGTGAAAAAAAAAAAAGGAAAGAAAAGAAATATGTAATGTGGTCAGGCCTCACTTAGAGTACTGTGTCTAATTTGGGCACTCCACTTTAAGAATGTTATCAACAAGTTGAAACATGTCTGGAGGAGGAGAACAGAGATTATAAAACATCTGGAAAGGAGCCAGAGAAAGGAATCGTTTGGCGGGTCTGATTGTAAGCAGCCAGTCACAGCTCAGGAATGCTGTGAAGGGGTGGCCTGCGGGGAGGAAATGTTTCAAAACTGAGGCTGGTCTCTGTCAGAGGGATATAGGAAAAAGCTGAAACAGAGATAGGGAACAGATTTCAGAGAAATAGAAACAGATAGAATAAAGACAGGAGAGTCAGACAGAGGAAAGGACTAACTATGGTTTGGGAGAGCTGTCGATGTTAGTGTATTTTTTTGTTGTTACTTAATAAACACCCACTTGATCACCACTGTTTCTGTCTGTTTATATTAAGTTAGGTGGAGGGCCTGGTCACACTTACTACATCAAACCTGTCAGTACAACGCAGGCACTGGTCCGCAACAGGAGGTCACGTTGGGGCCTGGGTACCCAATCTAGAAAGAGAGGGAGGGAGGAGAAGGGCAAGGTGAGTGACAGGAACCCAGGGTTGGAAAGGTGAGACCAAACTGGCAAGGGGATCTGTCACAGAGCACTGCAAAGAATGGTTGAGGGAATTTGGGGCATTTAGCCTGGAGAGAAGAACTATGCAAAAAGATTTGTAGCTATCTTGAACTATCTGAAGAACCGCTATATGGAAGAGGAAGCTTGCTAATGGCTGCTCCAGAAGGTAGGATGTGAACCAAAGGATTCATATCACAATAAAGGAGGTTCCATTGAGAAAAAACCAGACTAGATGGCTAACTGTTAGGGAAGCTTTAGCTGTGGTTTCTTCTGTTGGTGAAGACTTGGACTACAGCAGAGGTTGCTAGCTGTTGGGTGTGTGTGGCTGCACTCACGATTTTATTTTATTTTGTTTATTCATTTATTTTGCTGCCAAATATGCAAGGAGATACTGAGAACATTTTCTCCATGTTTTGGGCCATCTCTGGACCATCTCAGGGTTAGGAGAGACCTCCTGTTCACGAGGAAGAGACTCAGGAATTAACTTTTTTGGTCCCCATGGCACTCTTGAGGCCCACAAAAACCACTTGAGAGCTAGATGTGCCCCCAGGATGTACTTTTTACCTCCCCTGAACTGGAGAGTTGAAACTCTTTAAAATTCACAGTTGTGTGATTCTGTATTTAGTATAGGAATGATATCTGGGCAGAGATAACGTTAGCTATATGCCTAGAAAGAAGATGAAGAAGGTGAAGTTATTATAAGAGTCAGTACATCCTGAGAATATCAGGCAGGAAATATCATGGGCAGGACCAAGAGGAACAATAAAGAGGGAATACATTAAATAAACCTAATTATGTCTGAACCATGAGTGCTCTCCTGTAGTTATGTAGTCTTTGTGCAGGATTGGTTGCACTCACCTTTGAATATAAAGCACTCAACTGTTTTCAGAAATTAATACTGCCTATTGCAGGTTGATTAATGGCTAATCATCTGCCCTTTCTGTGGTGGTAGCAAACAGATACATGTCTCACTAGCTGAAAGTGAAAACTCTATGAAGGGAAATCTTTGTGAGCTGAATAGTAGCAACATTTCTCTAGAACTTCTTACGGCTGTCCTCTGGGTGCCCAGCAGCAATTATGGTTTCAAATAAAGTACTTAGTTTGTATTCCAGGGGAGCACAGCTGTCAGGTATTGGGGGAGTTGGATTGCTTCTCTGTGGAACCCTGGAGGTCTCCCCTCCCCATTGCTTCCCTCCTTCATTATCTGAACTTTCACAGGGGCTGAAAAATGTTTGCCTTCTCCCTATCAGTGAATAGCTCATCCAGATTCTAGGGGGCGCCATTGGCCATTTTGCCATGCGTTTTTGCATTCTGTGTTTCTTCATGCCTCTAGAGGCCTTCCATCGGACTTGTGTTAGTGACTGAAACAGGAAATCATATCACCTCATGATTTGAAGCAAGGTGCATAAAAATGGCTGAAAACAAAGATATGGTTGGAATCTTACTCTGTTACAAAGGCTGTCTTCCTAAAATGCATGCAGGCACACAAAAGAAGACATTGGAGTCAATTTGTTGGCCTTTCCTTTGTTTACAACAACTCATCTTCCAATTGGCCAACTCCTTCACAACTCACATACTGGCAATTTTGATACCCTCAGTTCATACCCTGGTCAACTGTCTGGGTCAAACCCTAGTCTGTCTCCTGTTTCTTGTGATTTGTCTGAACCCCATCCTTGTTCTCTGCTTGTCCCAGCAGACCAGTTTCTATTCCCGTGACTAGCTGGCTTGCGGTTAGGTGATTCCAAGAAGCTAGCTTGTTGTGTAAGTTCCCTAGAGTGAGGATTGTCTGATAAAGGGTTACCAGTGTATGTGTTATGCTTGCTTTTAAATAATGGCTGCTTTCATCTCCATTTTATATATTCTTTTTTTTTTTAAACAATTTTGATGGCTGGTTTCACTCACAATGAATTGCCAGGTGAAAATGGCCCCCAAAGTGTTAGAAGTTGCCTACCCTTTGTCTGGACATTAGGGACTTGTACTTATGATCCAGTTTGCATTTAGATATTGGTGTCATCCATCTTATGTTTTCACTGAGAAGAAACAATGAGATATGCAATTATTTTTGGTTTCCTTTGGGAAAATTTGTAATTGAAGCTTTGTTATTATGCCTATTGGTACTAAGCAACCAGTGGGGTTTTGCTGGAAGAAATAAAAATTCATCAGTTTACTAAAGGTGCCTTGTTCTACAGGTGCCTTGTTCAACAGTACCAAGAGAGGTATAGTGGATTATGAATTTTGTAACTACAAATAGTATCAGTCTAAGCTACAGAATGTAACCAAAGTGATACAGAGTGATCAGCCTAAAATAGGAGGCATGGACATCTTTTGATGCAAAAAACTTAAGCAGCGGTTCTTAACCTTTTCTTTACCACAGACTGCCTTTAAATGTCATTGGTTGCCATGGAGTACCAAGATTTAATTTAACATTTAAAACCCTAAAGTGCATCAAATATTTATTTAAATTTGTTCATCAAGGGTCGTCAGATTTGAGAGAAGGGAGAAATAAGTGAATGCACAAACTCCTCTTACAGTATTTTTATTGGCAACAGTCTGTACAAATGTGTCTTTCTTTCTCACATTGCTTCTCTCTTTCTGTTTTAACTGTAAAAGCTCACAGTGTTTCTTCAAGTCTTGACAGACCCATTGTAAGGACATCACAGCCAGCTGGAGTCCATAGACCCAGGTTAAGAGCTGCTGTGTTAAGGTATACTTTAATGTTGCAGAGACTATATTTTTAAAAGATGACACATGTTTTAAGACTTTTTCCCACAATGTTGTACTGCTGAAATGTTATTGTAGTCTTCAGTGGAAGAGACCCAAGGAGCAGCATACACACAAAAACAAAAGCAAAATGTACAGTAGCTGTTCCACATTTATGAGGGTTCAGAGCACAGAACCCTCATGAAAATGGAAAAACCACAAATAACTCTCCCCTCCTATGATTCCCCTCCAGACTTCCTCCCTCCCATTCCTTTGTTTCTGGCGCTGGCGTTCTGTTCTAGTTATTTCTGGTGACTATCTTGAAAAAGTAGGGATAAGAGCAAAGAGAACCGCTGACAAATCATTACACAGCAGAATGGGCAATCATATGTCAGAGAAGACACTTCTCCAGCAGTAGAGGGTGCTTTGCTCACCCAAAAGGAAAAGAAATGTCTATTTTAAACACAAGCCTCCCAAACCTGAGATGAAGAACGCAAGGGAATGGGAGGAGGCAAGCATGTGCCTCATGAATAATCAAATTCACACAAGTTAAATCGCAAATGTGAAAGGAGGACTGCATAGGAAAGAGAACAGAAATGAAACAAATGGAGAGAAAAGTGAACTCTGATACAACGTTCTGAGTTACAGGTTAAATAGTGGTTCTTATAATGGCCACTTGGGAAAAAAAAAGAACTTTTAGAATAGGATGGCAAGAGATAGACCTCATAGGGCGTGTCTTGGTTTTGCTCCCTTCATCAAATTTACTGTTGCGTCTCTCTTTCAGAACAGTACAATAGTCTCATTCTCTCTCTTTTTCTCTGTCATCTTTTAAATTATAATCTTGTTCTCTCAGAGAAATGTAGCTCTTTTGGTTGTAAGCTTATATATATCTGTTCTTGAGCGGCTGGCTACGTGGAGCATACAACTTTTGTTAATAACAACTCTGGTCAGTCAAAACATTGTCCAAGATTGGGTCTTCATCTGAGGAGAAACTGACTTTCAGTTAATAGCTGACAATAAGTAGTGGAGTGCCACAGGGTTCTGTCCTGGGCCCAGTGCTATTCAACATCTTTATCAGTGGCTTGGATGATGGAATAGAGGACATGCTCATCAGATTTGCAAATGATGCCAAATTAGAAGGGATAGCTAATACCCCAGAGGACAGGATCAGAATTCAAAACGACCTTGACAGATTAGAGAACTAGACCAAAACTAACAAAAAGAATTTTAACAGGCAGAAATGTAAGGTACTGCACTTAGGAAGAAAAAATGAAATGCACAGATATGCAGGTGACACTTGGCTTGAAATCAGTATGTGGGAAAGGGATTGAGGAGTCTTAGTGGACCACAAGCTGAGCGAGAGTCAACAGTGTGATGCGGCAGCTGAAAACGCCAATGTGATTCTAGCTTGGGTCAATAGGATAGTGACGAGATCAAGGGAAGTTACAATACCACTTTATTCTGGTTTGGTTGGACCTCATCTGGAATCTTGTGTCCAGGTCTGGGCACCACAATTCAAGAAAGATATTGAGAAGCTGGAATGTGTCCAGAGGAGGGTGATCAAAATGGTGAAGGGTCTGGAAATCATGACCTATGAGGAACGGCTTAGGGAGCTAGGTTTGTTTAGCCTGATGAAAAGAACGCTAAGGAGTGACATGATAGCCATTTTTAACTATTTTGAGTGATGTCATGTTGAAGATGGAGCAAGGTTGTTTTCTGGTGCTCTGGAGACTAGGATGTGGAGCAATGGATTCAAACTGTAGGAAAAGAGATTCCACCTAAACAAGATGAACATGAGTCAGCTGTGTGATGCAGCAGCTAAAAAGCCAATGCAGTTCTGGGCTTCATCAATACAAATATAGGCCCTTTCCACACGGGGTAAAAAAAACGGCTTAGGGCGACCTCATCCGGAGGTCGTCCACACCGTGGGGCGCGCTAGAGCGGTTTGAAAAGTGGAGGTTCCACACCTCAAACCGCGCTAGCGCGGCCACAAGGGGTGGCGTGGCGCATTTTTTAAAAACCACATTTTATGAAGTTTTTAAAAAACGCGAGCGCGCTAACCCGTTGCAGCGCCCCGTTTGAAACTGCAGGGACGCGCTAGCGCGTCCCTGCAGAGCTGCCCGGGGGCGGGCTTCCGGCTGGCGCGCTGCCCTGATTGGCGGAGCGCCGCCGGAAGTCACCGGCCGCCATTTTGGGCGCCGCCGAACGCCGCCGAAATTCGCCAGCGTGTGGAGCAGCGAACGCGCGCTCCCCACAGGGACGGAGCAACCCGTTTTCAGGTAAGATCTGTCCCTGCGTGCGCTGCCCCGTTTCCCCATCCCCCGTGTGGAAAGGGCCATAGTGTCTAGGTCAAGGGAAGTGATAATATCACTTTTCTGCTTTAGTCAGGCTTCATCTGGAATACCATGTCCAGTTCTGGGCACCATAGTTCAAGAAGGATATTGACAGGCTGGAATGTGTCTGGTGTGTGTATGAGAGAGGGAGAGTCCAAAATGGTGAAAGGCCTGGAAAGCTTGCCACGAGGAACAGCCTAGGGAGCTGGTTATGTTTAGCCTGAGAAGGAAAGGTTAAGTCTAGAGATGACATGATAGCTATATTTAAATATTTGAAGAGATGTCAAGTGAAAGATGGAGCAAGCTTATTTTCTGCTGCTCTGCAGATTGAGACACATTGCAGTGGCTTCACAGTACAATAAAAGAAATTCCTCCTGAACATCAGGAAGAATTTCCTGATGGTGAGAGGTGTTTGAAAGTAAAATACGCTGCCTCCGAGTGTGGTGGAGACTCCTTTAGAGGGTTTTAAACAGTCTAGATAGCCATCTACCAGGAGTGTTTTGATGGCACTTGTGCTCTCTTCCAACTCTGTGATTCTGTGTTTTACCCTGAACAGATCTCTCATTTCCAGGAACATAGACAATAAATACACTAGCGTTAAATGTGGAAGAGGCCTCCTGGCCACCACAGAAATGATGGCCTCCGAGCTCAAGGCTTAATACAGACACACCTCCAAACTGCAAACCTGTGTCTTCGTGGTATTTTATCCCTGTCCAACACAGGATGAATCTCTGTTCTGTCATCTTTTGTTGGAGTGACCAGGAACACCTTTTTCTTGTCTAGATTAAGATTGAATTTTTTTTGCCTTCATCCAGTCCATTACTGGTTTCAGACATTAATTTAGAACTGAAATTCCTTTGTTAGAAAGGAGAGGCAGAGATGTCTGTTATCAGCCTATGGGTGAAATTGAAACCCAGGCCTCATTGTGAGGTAACACAGGCAGCCGTGGTTAGTAGAATCGCCTAGTAACAGACGGAGGGGCTGTGTGTGGGCGAGTCAGCAGAATGCATATATACCGGGAGCACAGTCTAGAAGAGAATTCCTTTGTTGGGTTTCCTAGAGTAAGAGCACCTGGGAGTGGGCTAACTTCTTAGATGTCTAAGTGTGGGGCAGAGAAGTAACCTGGCCACCTCTGAAAGGGATCAGAGAGTAGAACTTTAAGTAGAAAACAGACCTTTGAGCTGAGAGAACCAAAGAGACATCTGAGTGAAAGCTCTGTTGAGAAAACACTGAGGTGTTTGAGGAAAAAAATTAGACATATGTGAGAAGATATTATTTTGTTTGAATCTTCTGAATTCTCAGTATCCTTTCCTTTGTTAGTTCTTTTAAAATTTTATTCTATTTTTCTATAAGAGCAGCCTCAATACAGTCCTCCTCCCACATTTGCAGATTTCACTTTTGCGAATTTGGTTATTTGAGGGGTGCCTGCTTGCTCCACCATTCTCCCCCTCCTATTCCCTGGCCTTTTCCCTCAGTGCAGGGAGAGAGAAAGGTCTACACTCCCGCTGTTACCCACGCCAGCAGGAGGGTTCACAGAGGGCAATCACTCATTCCCGGTGCTCCCTGGATGGCGGCCTACACGAGTGTGCCCTGGGCGCCTGGCAGGGAGGTGCAGGGTGGGTGATCACCCGTACCCTGCGCTCCCTCCACAGCAGCAGCTGTGGGCATGCCCTTGGCAGCTGGTAACCAGTTGCAGGGCAGGCGATTACCCATTCTCTGTGCTCCCTGCATGGCAGCAGCCAGCAGGATGGTGCAGGGTAGACGATCGCCTGTTCCCTGTGCTCACCCCCCCCCGCAGTCCGCGTGGGTGAGCCTGGGCTGCTGGTAGGAGGATGTGGGGAGGGTGATCGCCCCTTCTCTGCCCTCCCTCGGCCATGTGGGCACAAGCATGTAGGGAGGGTACCCACCAGGGGAGTTATTCACATTTATTTTTTTACATTTGCAAGGGTTCTGTTTCTCTAACCCTTGCGAATGTTGCAGGCCAACTGTATAGTGTTTTCTTCAATTCAAATTCAACAGCATACAGCCACAGGTTATTCATTTCTTTTGGCGTAACCATTAATCAGCTTTGCCCGTTATCTACAAATGTTGTGGATTTAGGGAAAGCAGAGGTGTGATTAAGTGTGGGCGGGGAACCAGAGCGTTATAATTATTAAAATGGGTGCAGCTTCTTCAGAGAGAGAAAAAGCAGGCCTAATCTGTTCTAGTCCTGGCTGGCTCTAGCTCCCCACAAACATCTATCAGTTTCATGTGCATGTTGAATAGCACAGAGGACAAGAGAAAGCCCTGAAGGATCCACAGGCCAAAAACCAAGGAATTAGCCAACTCCATCTTACGGGTTTGTAATCTATTCAATCAATCCATTTCATCTGAGAACCTCTGGACTTTGTGGAACAGCCATGTGCTCCGCTACTTTACACAAAAATAGAGTGCTAAGTCTAAAAGCAGGGTTCAGGGTACAGAACCCTCACAAAAGTAGAAAAATCGCAAATAACTGTTTCCCCCACAATCCTCATCCCATTAACTTTCCCAGCTCTGGGCACAGGAGCCTTCTTTCCCCGTGCGAGGGCCAGAAGCAAAGAAGTGGTGGGGGAAGCTCCAAAGGGAAGGAGCGCGTGTGCCCTCCTCGAATTGCTTTACCTTTTCCTTGGGCACAAGCTCTTAGCATGGGGAAGAGGCAAGGCAATGGGAGGGAGAGCTTGGAGGGCACAGGGAAAGTATGCACGTATGTGTCTTCTGCCACCTCATTGCCTTTCCTTTTGCGTCATATCAGTTCTCAGTGTGGGACAGAGGCAAGGCACTGAGAGGGGAGATCTCTGTAAGGCACAGGGAAAGAGTGTGTGTGTCTGTGTCTTTTGCTGCCCCATTACCTTTCGCCTTGTGCAAGTTCTCAGTGCAGGCACAGAGGCAAGGAAATGGGAGGGAAACACAAGGGAATGGGAAGAGGTGGAGAATTGGGGGGGATGTACAGATGCCTTGCAAATTGTACATCTAGAGAATGCAAAGACTGAATATAATTTGTTCAAATGGGTATAATAAGTATTTCCATTCATGGCTGGACTTTTCATTTATTTGCTTGGAGTGAATTTGAGGACACACAAAAACAGCAAAAGAGATTGAACACAGGCTCTGGGTAACTTAGAAACGTTGGGTATTGGCTTACACTACCAGCCATTTTGTCAAAATCCTTTCCCTCCAACTACAAACTGTTAAGATCAGGTTTTGTTTATGGCTGTAGGACAGGCACTTCTCCAGGCCAGCTTTCCCAGAATGCGTTGTGTCTGAGGGTCCCAGCTGGAAGGTAGGCATTATCTGTTATGGCTGACTTGAGATTCTCTAATTATAATGTGCTAATGGAAATTCATCTGTCACAATTTTTTTTAATCTATTCATCTTTTAAAGAAATTCTACGAAGCCACGCAAATACAGAACCCACAGAATGAGAAAATACTTTCTGTGAGATAGAGCATTAATTCAGGAAGGCTGTGGTGCTTACATATACTCCAGAGCGTTTGGGTATTTGAAGCAAAAGTAAAGGTATCTCCCTTATTCTTTCTAGACTGCAATAGATGCTTATCAGCTCTGAGGAGAGTTACCTGCTAGATTTCTCTGTACCTTACAAACTGTGTATCTTGGTCAACTGTGATTTGCAGACATAAAGAAAGCAAACAGTAGTTAGATGAGCTCAGCAGAGGGCTAAGAGCCTGCAGTTTAAACATAATTTGGAAAACATGTTTTTTCCTTTGTTTGGTCTGTTGACAACCAAATCTTTTAACACTTCTGCCACAAGAAGATAAATGAAAGACAAAAAATATGTTATAGCTGCAGGAGAATATCCATGTGGCATAAGCAGACATGGTGCCATGAACCAGTTACTGGAGGGCTGTCAAAAATGTTCTATGAAAAGGGAATGCAGCAAAAAATAATGCAATACATACTTATTTTTTGAATAGTGTGAACCATATAATTATGTTTATGGCAGGAGATGCTGTTTTGGGTGTGCTCTTTAGATACATATGTGTACTTACACATGTTCTAAGGCTACACCTCTACAAGTGATTGTTCAACCTTGTCAATAATATGCCATAGTAGATTGGTTTCAGGGATACATGCTCACACAGAGTTATTTATAGAGGAGGTTGGTGAGTTGTTGGCATGGAAGAGTGAATACAATATTTTTCGTCATAAGATTTCAGTAATGGAAAATTGTAGGGGCTCAGTCTAGAGAAATTATGAATTCTGAGGCCTAAATCCAGTTTTTGGTCTTAAATTAAGTAATTGAATTTGTGGGATCCATTTATCTAAGTTTCTGATGATTCAGTGAGTCCATTCTAGGTGAGATGAACAATTAGATGTAAGCCTAAAGCTATGACAGGAGAGAGAAAGGCTCTTGAAGGAGTGGTTCGGAAAGGTACAGAGAGAATTTGAGAGGACTTTAAGTGGTTTGTTGCATGTCAGAAGGAACATAAAGGCTAATGCTCACAGTGGAAAAAGAGGAGGGCAAGATGATGGGAAAAACTAATGCTTACATACGTACACTAATTTAGCCAGGAAGGATTCCCTGAACTGACCCTAGATGGTGAAGTCCACCATATCCTTATCACCTAAATAACAGAATTATAGTCTCAGGTATCCAACATGACCATCTCCCACTTATTACCCAGCCATCCTTAGGTGAGTAAGCTGTGCTCTTTACCTGCATCAAACCAACATCTTAAAGTAGCTTTAATATCTCAGGGAGGTGTAACTCTGAGCCTCCACTGTTGCATTTCTTCCCCTAATATTAATTTTAATATCCATTTCTGATGAAGAAGCCTTCTTCAAAGCTTGAAGAAGCTTTGAAAGGTTGCACAACATATTTTGTGCCTTTTGACTGGCCCACTGAGGATATCGTGCAGAGTGTGTGTGTGTGTGTGTGTGTGTGTGTGTGTTTGATTTTGCTGTATTTTATTGTCAACTAATGTAATTACTTGTTTGATTGTGTTTTTAATTGCATCAATTACAGTCAATAATACTGTTGCTTTCTATATATAAACATACCAGTAATATTTATTCTTATGAGTATTATTACTGTTTTCAATTACCACCAGAAGTTATAAATATGTTAATAGAATGCCCTTCAACATATACATGTCCTTTTTGGAAAAATTTATATCATAATGAGACCTGGGTTCTTTGAAGAGATTGATAAGATTTAAAATACAAAGGCTGAGAACCAGTTACAGTGCATATTTACATCCAGTCAGATGTTGTGGTAGATGTAATCACCCTCTGGTGATTTTACTATCACTTGCAGCCTGATAAGATTTTATAATCACGTGAATACATCATACATGCTATTGTGTTAATCTGATAGATCATTTATTTACAAGTATTGCATCACCATGTTTATTCTGCCTGTTTGTTTTACCTGCTATCTTTCCAGAAGAACAGAGTTCATGGTATGTTAGTTCTAGCTATTGTTCTGTTTTACAACCATACTTTATCCAGAAAAAATATTTATCCACTCAGATGTCTTATGGTAAAAAACTCTTTGGTACATCTCTTGTTACATATGTGTCTCAGTAAAGTTTGTTGTGGAATAACAAAAACATGATAGATAAACTATTAGAACTTTATTTGTAAAATGTTAGTATGGGGTATACTTCAATTTTTGAGAAGTGCATTACATAATTGCACTCTTTGAAAGTCCTGATTTGAGTGTAACATGGAAATATTTTGAGAAAACGCCTTGGGGTCATGTGCTCCCTCCACTGAAGTCACAAGGAGGACTGTGGTTTGAGGTTTGCTTTTTTCACTGTGCATAGTTACAATCAACCACCTTTTAGAAGTCTGACAACACATTCATTGTAAATACAATGAGCTGGAAATAGAATTTTTCATTCTTCTTACTGCAACTGTATGTGGAGTAGGACTGAGGGTGAATATAGGAATCTAAAGCTTACTTAGGCTCGTTACTGTAACACTAATACTGTAGCATTTAATTGAAACTAATAGTGATGTCTGTCAAATGGTAGGTAATGATGTGCCATAGTGTGCAGAACTTAAAAGAAGGTGGTGTTTCTTCAAGCCTAGGTTGATTTTAATGAGATAAAAATTAGAATATATAGTTTCACACTTTTAATCTGAGTTGGAACTTTAGAAGGCCTGGTGGAATTGTTCATTTATTTGTTTTGAAAAATAGATCCTAATGCTGTATCATAGTCTCATTCGCAAATTGCCCTCAGGTTCCTAGTGCTGTTGAAGAAATACAGGTCACAAATCTTAGGCCCTTTTCGCACGCAGTTTCTTTTGCGAGAGGGCCCCTTAAGCGTCGTATAAATGGGAGTGGCGGTCTGTACAATGCACTCCTATTTACGCGACGCGGCCGGTCGCGCTTCCTGCCTCAGCGCTAGCCTGCAATTCCCAGGTTGTGCTGCGGTAGGAAGGGTCAGGACGTTCGTGCGACCAGCAAGCCAGCTGCGGGACGACAGAGCCCCGAACAGAGCGCCTCGCGCAAGAGGCAGCTCATGCAAACGCCACCCCCCCGCCTCCACGAAAAAGACAGATGTGGAAAGGGCACAGCTTGGATAAGGGCACCAATTTGTTTTTAGATTTTACCTATATAAATTTATTAGTCTGATTTGCTAATTCAGCTGGGGAGGAAAAGAATGTACTGTTTCAGAAATTTAGTTGATAAAATTAACTGTGAGTTGTGAGTTATGAGTTATCAACTTACAGTGACCCCAAGGCAAACCTATCATGGAGGCTGGGAGTGTGTGATGTGCCCCAGTCAGCCTGTGGTGGGTTTCCATAGCAAAGTGGGGAATTGAATCCCGGTCTTCAGGGTCGTAGTCTAGCACTCAAATCACTACCACCTCAAATCACTACCACCAACATTCTTTGCTGTATAGGTTTTGAAATAATGTGAGGAAAGTAAGTACATAAGCACCTTATCGTAAACATTTTATTTATCATTCCAAAAAAAATGCTGCATAAAATGAATAGCATTTGTCAGTTGCTGGCTTTCCTAACAGCATTCCCAACATTTTTATCTCATTTATTTTATGTCTGAACATCAAAAGCATAGTGGGGAAAAAGAGTCATAACCAGGACTAGAAAACAGATTTAATTAATAGATCTATATTTTTAGGGACTTGTATATTGTTGGCTTTTTTCCATGATTATATAAATTTTGATGTTTGTAAACAGAGCAGATAAGATCCAGGAACATCTGAGTCATTTTTTTTTCTCTTTTGCAATAACCGTCTTTGACTTTACACTATTAAAAATGCCTATTTTACTCTAGTCTCTGGATATCCTCCCTTTTACTGTTCTATACTATGCTAAGTTAGAAATGATTTATTTTCCATTTCTTTATGCTGAGGTATTATCACAAGTTTCTTTTAAAAAAAAATCCCCCCATGCTCATGCAATCTGATTTTTATTTTCATTTCTTGAGAGTGTGAGAAAAAGGAAAATTGATTCTGCTGGAACCAAGGTTAGTGAAATAATATTTAGCAAGGTAGAAAGGTTAGTAGAATATTATGTAGCTTAGCTTTAGCAAAGTTAATCGTTTGACAAGAGAAACCGCCAGCCTTAGCAATACAGGTCATGAGGTTGAGAATGGCATCCCGTTATTCTCAGAAACAGACCAAAACCAGATGGAGTTCCCGTTTTTGCACAGGACAAACATTAAAAAATCCGTGGTCAGCAGAAGGGAGGGGGAGATAGGAGAACTGATAGAACTCAGAAACAGAATACGTAATGCAAAAAGAAGGGGACTTTCCAACTAAGACAAGGAAATGCTTGTAATGAATCAAAAAGCAGGGAAGGGTTTTTTTAGGTAGGCGGACCAGGAAGAATGTGCACCCTGATATCAACAACCAATTGGTGAGAGGGGCAGTATCCTTGCGGCCGGGAACTAGGGTATAAGAATGGGGTGTTCAATTTGCTCAGTGTGCCATTCTCTCTGATGAAAGGGTGTGGCACCCAGTTCTGCAGAATTGCCAATAAAATCTTGATCGCTGCGGTCAAGCTGCTTCATCTGAGAATCTCTGATTCAGCCTCTTTATTTCTCACTGGTATGAATTATTAAGATCTAAAAGGCATATTTCTAACAAGAGGGACAGTTGGGTTTAAAGCAGATAATCTTTTTAACTAAATATAGGGTAGTAAATTATGTTTTAATGTCTTGCTATTATTTTGCAGTATGTTAAGAACAACCCATTACAATTTGCAAAACTTATTTCTTCTTTTCCATCAGAAAACCTTGCCATGTGGTATTGACTACACTGAAAATTAAAAAAACCTGGATAAAATCTAAATTAACTGATGGTAAGTATTGATTTGCTGTGTAATTCAGTTGGTATTACTTGGCCCATGCATGTGATACAATTATAGTGCTATTATTGCATTATAACTGCCATAGTTCCATCTTATAGAATCCCAGGGTTCATAGTTTGATGAGGCACTGGGTTGCTCTTCTAAGAATTCTAAACACCCTGCCTGAACTGAAAATCCCAGAAGACCATAAGGTGGAACCACGGCACTTAAAGTGGAAACATAGCACAATAATTACATAGTGTGAACGGACCCCCCGTGCTAACCAAAGATGGAAGGATACAAGAGTACTGAACTGTCATGCTACAATATTTTGTGTTTTTAAAAAGCTAGTTCTCTTTACCCTGGTTCTAATTGAAATTCACCCTTGTACTTGCTATAGCTGCCTGCATCTGAACCCATGTAAAGGCTAAAGACATGAGGAATTCCATTTCCAGTTTGGCCTTAAGCATAATAAACATTAAATATCACTGTTTCTTTCTCTTCTAAGGCAGAACGTGTAGAAAAACACTCAAGTCAATGGATTGTCTGTATCAACTAGTTTAGTGATATTCTTACGTCCAGATGTTAGAGATGTAACTTTTTTTTCCTGGAAAAATGCAGAAATTTCCAGAAGAAATTTTTTTAAAAATCCAGTATCGGCACCATTTATAGATTAAAGGTCAATGTATTAATTTAGGAACGTAAAATATATTGTATATAACTTAGTTTGGCATAAAACTATAATATTTTGGTATGTTAAAAGTGCCATTTATTCAGAACATAATTACAAAATTAATTTACTCTTTTAATTTTAATTTTTTTTTCATATTTTACTTTTTTGTTTCAAGCAAGGCTGTAAGTTCTTGAACAATCAGGAACTTATTTGTTTTGCCAGTTTATCTAGAGCAGGCAAAACAATTAAATTTTTAGCGAATTTTAATTGTTTTTGCCGCTCTAGATAAACTGGCAAAACAAACAGGACCTGATTGTTCAAGACCTTATAGTTTTGCTTAATAATATTAACGTTATTTCATTAATATTAGTGAAATAAAGATAATTATTTAGTGAATAATAAATAAGAGAGCGATGTACCCCATTAAAGACCTTGCTAATTAATCACCAGATGCTTGTTCAAATTAAACGATGTGAACCTGCCAGCAAAAAAGAGATTAAGGAGGGGGCCAGTCTGGGAACTGCCATGAGAAGAATCTCTTCACCATCCTCATCAGCTATGCCTATGAAAGTAGAAGGTTTGAGAGAGAAGTCCCCCTGCCGAAGATCTTAAAACACAGGCAGACTTATGTAGTATTTCAGATAGTTTGGACCTAAGCTACAGAGGGCTTTATAGGTCATGACCAGCAAATTGAATTGTGCCTGGAAACCAACTAGAAGCCAGTGAAATTTGTTTCAAGAGGGGAGTTGCATGTTTCATGTAACAAGCCATGGTTAGCACTTGACCGTAGCATTTTGAATCCACTGAAGTTTTTTAACAATCTCCAAAGTGGAATGCATTATGGTAAAATAAATGGAATATAATAAAAGCATGTGTCACTGCAGTCAGATCTGCCATCTCGAGGAATGGCCACAACTGGTGCTCTAGCTTTAAAGTGTACAAATGTATTACTGGTCATCACTGAAGTCTGCACCTCTAGGCTCCAGAATGATTCCAGAAGTGCACCCAAGGTAAAACTTGAATGATTTCAGGGGGACTGCTCTCAGCCCAATTTCTCAGCACTATAAATCCTCTGCCAGTGCCCCCTCCCATACGCAAGGAAGGAGATGGGCGAGAGAGGGGAAGCATACAGCCATTGTGCCAACACACACCCGTTCCTTCTCCTTTCCCTGAACTGGTTTGGACCCTGGGTGCCTGTTTTCTGCACCAGGCCTTGGCCCCTTTCCCACAGACACACACGCACATTTGCAATTTTCAACTTTTGTATGTGTCCTGCATCCCTAACCCTAGCAAATGTGGAGGGCCAACTGTAACTATTACTCAGTTTTTAAAATCCTTAAAAAAATTAGTATCATATAGCTCTGAAATAGCTTCATTTAAACAGTAAATAAAATGACAGTCTTTATCCTTTGGTGGGTGAGGGACTACAATTTTGCATAAATGAAATAATAGCAGTACTATTTTTCTGTCCCTCTTAGATTTCTGAAAATAAAAGAACTAACGTGATGGATTGGAACATAAGACCACCACCTGATTCCAGCTTGCAGACCACGAACGTTGAATTCCAGGGCCCACATTTGGAACAGCAGTTTTCTGCTGTAGGTGGCTTTTCTCAGGATCCTGCATCTACTCAGAATCCTTGCACTTACCCTGGAAGTAACCAAATCATAAATATCCCATCTAGTACCGTCATTGCAAATAAGCTGCCTTTACAGAATACTGGAGGCTCCAGCTCTTTACAGCCTTTCCATCCTAAAACATCAAAAACTAACAAAGGCTTTGGTCCACCCAAACATTTACGTAGCATGCCTCCAGTTTCTCTTTCTGCTGTGTTTGTCCAGATGACACCTAGTGTAACTCAGAATTCAAATGTAATGAAGAATGTGCATACTTCTTCATATGTAGTATTACAAGGTAGTACTGTAAATCCTGTACAAAATATACCTCAAAAAAGAGTGAATCCATATATGGCCAGAGAAAATTACAATAGTCAATCCCAACAAGTTTGTTCTAACTCTGTACGAACTTCAGTATATCCACAAGTTTTCAAAAATAATTTATCTCCAAGAAGCCAGTCAACACTGGTTCCCTACTGTTATGTGAATGGACCTCCTGTCTCCCAAGTGGATGCTGCAGTGCCTCTGAACTCTTTATCAAACCATTATTTAAGTTCTCAGCAAAACCTTTCATATGCTATTTACCCTGTAGGACAAAATAATCAGAACCAAATAAATGGTCAAAATGCAAACATGACAGTAACTGTGCAGTCACAGCAGTATCCCTCTGCTCGTATAAATCATACACCATACAGTGTGCCTACTCCCGGTCACAACAGAAATGCAACACAGATTTCACTGTACACTGTGCCTACTCAAGTTACTAATAAACCACCACCACCATATCCAGTGCCTTCTGTACAAACTAACTATGGACAATTTTCTTTACCACAACCAGTTGCAAATATACCTAATGAAAATGTTCAAAACTATCATAGTCCAATGCCAGATCTAAACAGTGCTTCATATTCTGCTCATTATGGTCAGAAGGGTCTGTCTGCACAAATCTTTAGAGATACCAGTGCAGTGGACAGCTTTGCCTATAATATAAATGAACGTGGGTCTGAAAATCAGTGTTCTAATGAGGCAACAAAGTCATCAGTTGAATTCAGAGAGACCCTAAACAGTGTGCAAGCAGCTCGAATAGTTTCTGCTGATGAAGCTTTAACACCACAGACAAGTCAAACTTTGCAATCACAGAAGAATCCAAGTAATGTTACTGGAAATTTTCCTGACAACTCCCCTAGGGATAAACTTAAAATAACAAAAGAGAGTCTAGCACTGGATTATAAAAAAATTCATGAAATAGAGCTTGCCTTATTAAAGCTTGGAGAAGCTTTTAAGAGAAAATACAAAATGTTTCTATCTGCAGAAAAGAACAGGCAGGTGTCTGACCTTTCTGCACACACTCTTAACCAAAATCTTAACCAGTCTTGTAATGTCACTCAGAACAAGCCTTCACATGATGCTAGTCCAGCACTACAGTTTCCTTCGAAGGATGCCTCTCAGAATCATGATGCCAGTCCAGCACTACAGTTTCCTTCGAAGGATGCCTCTCAGAATCAATCATTTTCTGCTTCATGTGATTCTAATCAGAATAAAGATGTTCCCTCATTACCACAGAAAGCAGATCCTCGTTTACTGCCAATTCTGCAGAGTTTACTTGAAGGTACTGCTGATGAAAACATGGTACTTGATGCTTTCTTTGCAAACAAAGTTATAGATCAAAATAGACGGTTGGCAGTTAGTGGGAGCTCATCTAGCAGTCTGTCTGTTTCCAATGGTGATAAATCTGAATACAGTGTGAATAATACTGTTAGTACTCCTAGACGAAGCCCCCAAATGTCTCGGATGAATTCTACCCAAGAACCTTTGCCATCTACAAAAAATGATCTGAGTTTAGTGCATACTTCTAAATCTTCCAACCATCCACTGGAAAAAATAACAGCTGCATCTAGTGGACACTTACTTTATCATTTTAGACTCAACGGAGGTGCATTAGAAACTCTTCGTCATTATTTTAATCAGAGTAATCAGAGTTCAATTCAGAGCCCAACTGACTCACATGAATCTTTCTCATCAAGGAATAAAGCAAGAAAAGAGAGCAGTGAAAATTCCAATAATTCTCTGCCTGCATGTCCTATATTGATGAAAAAACCTGAGAAAAACATTAAAACTGGGAATGAATATGTTTCTGATGCATCTAGTTCAGCTTCTGTTCTTTCTGAAAGGGTTGTAGTTGGGCAAGAAGGAGGCACTGTCCAGAGCCCAAACCGTACAATTTCTGCAAATTCTTTTAGAAATGGAGGAATTTGTTCTTTGGAGGAACTAAAGACAAGTCTTGCCCTATGGACGAAGAGCTTTCCACCATCTCTCAATGGACAGTTATGTGAAAGTACACAATCAGCTGTTGGCTTGTTTTCCTCAGAAGATGGAAAAGATGATAAAATGCCACAGCAAAGCTTGGAGAACCTCATCAACACATTAAATCAGAATGACCAAGCTAAAGATGCATCAGGGTCAGATCAAACAACTCAGTCTTCTGTTCCTATTTCTCTTGGAAAAAACCATGATCTAATAAATTCCAGTTTGTCAAAGGGTTGTGAACCTCAAGTAGCTATTGTTACTCCCTTAATGTTGTCAAAAGATAATGTTCAAATGGCTGTGCAGAAAAATAGTCAATGTTTGGAAATAATTTCTCCAACCAGTGTAAAAGGCAGAGTGCACAGTTTAGAAAAATCCCTTTCAACAATACTACATAGTGATAAAGGGATACACAGTAATAGTTCACCATCAGAGTCGGTTAAATGCTGTAAAGATTTGGATGTAGATCAAAAAGCAGTCATATGTACACAGGAAAATGGAATAGTCAAAGCTGAAATTGGGGAAAAGTGTTACGAGCTAAGTCAAGTAGTAGGTAGTCGTTCTCTAGAACTAAAAGATCTAAAATCCCAGGTTGGTCCAGGACCCAATCTTCCACTTGAGAACCAGATTTCTCAAGAATGTGCGCTGTCCCAAACTGGTTCAGATTTGCTAGAACCAAGAAATGCTGACAAGGTTTTACAGAATGATTCTATGTTACAGATATCCGGTGTGTGTACTCTGGTAGAAGGTGATGCATTTTACAATTCTCAGATAGCTAGTATCTTTGGTACCAGTCCTTTGAAATCTAGCATGGAAAATGATAGTTCTTTGAAAGATCTTGCACCTCGCCTTCAATGTAATGATCAACAGTCTGGTATCGTGAAAACTGAACCTGAATCTGAAATAAGTGTAAGTGTTACAGAGGAAAATGTCCAGTTGCCATTACCATACACCTTGACAAAGGCTGTTGAAGAAGTATTTAAAGAAGCCCCAGGTTTAGAAATATCTCAGAGTCACAAGACTTCAGATGAGATGAATGAAAGAAATTCTGAGATTAAAAACAGCCTTCTTCCTGAACATATGCCTTTGTCAGAAAAGAAGCTTAAGCAAAATGTTTCCTGTAATGGTGTTTACAGTACAGACTTGGTCAGTGATGACCAGGAATTATGTCAAAATAAAGATTGCCAACTAAATTCTAGTAATGCAGATGGCTTACGTGCTATTAACAAAGCGGGTGTATCAGCTGAAGATAATAAAAAACATTCTGGAAGTAGCACTGAAGCCCCTGTAACTTTACTGAATGATCAGCTGACTGAACTTTCAAAAGAATTTCCTTATGGAATTGGCTATTTGAAGACATTAAGCATAACGGAAAATAATGTTCCTGTGCCTAAAAATAACGATAGAGGACACAAAGAAAATATTCACATTTCAGAAAAATCTCCTGATCCCCCTGATGCAATAGACCAAATTAAAGTCAAAATACTGAGCTCTCAACAGATTAAAGAAGTGTTTCGTGAGCACACTCAACAATTCGCTATCAAATCAGAAAACTCCAAAGATGGTTATTTCAGAACAAATTCAGAAGATAACTTGACAAGAGAGAGCATTGGTCTTATTAAAACTGATAAGGCTATAGATGTTGAAGCTAAAACAACATCATCAGAAACAACTTTAAAACGGGGAGAGCGCACATATTGTTGCTTACATGGTTGGTTAGCTTCAGGATATGCAGTGCCACCTTGTTCATGTGTGCGGATTAAAGAATCTGGTTCCAATCAAAAAGCGGATCTGTGTCCACAGTCTGAAACTATGGTTAAAGATAGTCCAAAAGCCAGTGGCAATTGTAATGTTGACTTTCAACTAACTAGTCAATTGCCAACTTCTACATTAGATACAGTTACCAAGAAAGTTTCTTCAGGAACGCAAAGTGACAGGACCTTGAATAAGATTTCTGGACACACAGATGCAAATGAGCATAAGCCACACAGAGTAGATCAAGTAGCTCCTCCGCCTCTGTCCTTGGAAAAACTGAATTTGCAAAAGCCTAAACAAGCCAATGAGCGCATAAGGAAAGAACTGTCACATCATGCATCCTCTCAGTCCATAAACACAGAAATGGAAGCAGTTGAAATTGATTTGACACATGACCATGTACAAGCAAGAGAGAAATTATCTACAGAAGAAGCACAGTATCTTTCGAACACAGAAGATGCGGTAGTTGCCAGAAATGTCTGCAGAAGTGATTCCTCTAGCAAGCAGAGAACTAAAAAGATTGTGGTAAAATCAAAAACAAATACTCCCCAACACAAGTATATAGAAATTAAGCACAGTATAAATTATGAAAGATATAAAATTAAGCGGGACTCTAGTGAAACCCACATGATTAGGGGGCCCACTTTGAGTAAGGGGCTAAAAAGACAAAAGGCAATGGAAAGAAAGCATAAAGTTTTGGGAGTCCAGCATAATGAAGCCATAAATGCTTCAGACTTCGCTAATGTCGGCTCATTTTCTAAGAAGTGTGGGAACCCTGAGCGTATTTCTACTGCACATTCGCAGAACCATTTAAATGGACAGAAGTTTGGAAAAATAGATTTGGAGAAACATTATGGGTACAAGAAAGTAGAACGTAAAGAAACAACTTACTCTGAGCATTCTAAGCACCATTCTGAGCATGCTGAACACCATTCTGAGCATGCTGAACACCATTCAGAGCACACCAAACCCATTATTAAAAGGATAAATTTGGAAAAATATGCTTACTCAAAAGACAGAAAGAATACCTGGAAATGTAGAAGCTCACATTTAAACAACAGCAAAACTCTGACACCGCAAAAACTAAGGGTGCGTCCTCCCAATATATCTAAAATGCTCTCTCCAGGCAAAGAAGCAATGCTGGATGCTAATAAAAAAGAGAAGTGGTCTGAGAGATCTCTGTCTGATAAAAAGTCTTGTTTTAATAGAAGAACTAGTAAACTGTCCATATCTCTTCAGAGGGAACCAAAGAAAACCTACTTGAATCGAGTAGCATTCAGACGGACTGCACACAAAACCATTTGTCTAACAAACCTAGAACCATCACATTCCAAATCGGTTTGGCATGTGAAATCAAGTAGTCTTTCTGGATGGTCTAAAGATAAAAAGAACAGCAGCTCCCCTCCCCAGCAACCTGAAGCAGAGAAACCATCAGTGCTTGAGTTCAAAATGTGCCCAGATATACTGTTCAGAAATCCAATCACCGAAGAACAAATATCAGATGCAAAGAAGCTTCCTGAAAAAGACACAGTACCTGTGACAGGTATGTGATCATATTTCCATCACAGTTATCCTGTTATATGTTTGGGTCAGACACGGGGTTACAGTTTGCAGCTTTAAAATAGTGTTAGCTTTGGTTTAAGGTGTTTCTAAACTGTCAGATTTTAAAATACACGGCATTTTCTCTATGCACATTGGTGTAGCTAGGCCAATGGCTCATTTACAAAAGTATCTTGAGAGTGAAGTTAAAGGACTCAGACTCTTGGTATGTCAATAACATTGCTTTGGCCTTCAAATAAAGGCAGTGAATAACGGCAATCAACACATTTTCCATTGATCCCTCATTTTACAATTGAATCATCCCTTTGTTTCTCTTTGCTGTTCCTGAGTTGTCATTGCTGCATGTATAAAGAGGGTATTACCTTTTTCAGTTCCAGTGGCTTGCTTGTCAGATGTCTTCCTTGTAGGAGGCTTGCTTTTCCCACCTGTTATCTCATGGTACGGGGGAATTCTCTTGCCTACACAGGCCACTGTGTAGCCTAAAGGTTTGGTAGTCAAGGCCTTATTACTGGCATTTGCTGGAACCCAGGCAAGGCAGTTATATCAAAATATGGATACTGAATGTCAGTTTCCTAAAAGCATGGCGTTAAGGGATTGCTGATTGACTGACTCACTTTTGCATCTCCTGTCTAACCAAAACTTCAGCAGTATATAGATGGACCAATTTGCTTAAAAAAGAAAAGGCAGAGCCACATGACGTAGATTTGGCTGACAAATAACTGCACTCTTGGGCTTATTGTGAATTCCAGAACATTTGTTTTGCCCTACAAAGGAGCTGCTGCAAGATGTTGCTTTGGACGTATAGAGGCACTTCATGTAACAGTGTTAGCTGAATAATAGTGACAAAGTATGTATTGTGTTGGAGATCTCAGTATGTGCATGGTGATAACTAGTAACAATTCCCAAGGGGTTGTTGAAACCTACTTCGATTGTGTTGATTCTGTTTTTAGACATTGCGTATGGTAAGACCCCAACTTTGTTGATGAAATGGAAAAATAACCCTAAAACAAACAGAACAAAGAGATGGGAGCATCAGAGGAAAAACTTGTCCATTTCGCGTAAATGAAAATGTTAATTAGATAGGGCAAGTAATTTTGAATAATTTGGCTGGTACGTTCTGAATTATTTAACATTTTTGAACAGTGATAAATACATTGTAGTTACTACACATCTAGTTCCAACTAAGATACTAGGCCTCCAAAATCTGTTTTGTCCAAGATGGGCTACATGTTACGTTTCAGCTCAAATCAGTAAAAGGTTATTAATGCATTCCATGCTATCTGGGAATTCAGAGCAAGAACTGAATCAAGTAGCATTCCCAAGTTGTGTGAATGTGTAACTATATCTAGAAGTTTAAAAACTCCCATCAAAAGGACCACCATCTTGTCTGCATTGAACACTAAATTCAGCCTACATTCTTGTTCTGGGTTTCAGTGTAATTGCTTCACTTTCCACTTGTTTTAAAATGTAGTTGCTGCATTTTCCCCACTGCCTTATATATTAGGCAGTTGTTTGGACTTGGTTCAGTGAAAGAGGGTACTTGAGATCAGTCATAGCAACACTTGAGTTGTTTCAACATAGGCCACTAGGGTTTGACAAGAATATCAGCAGGAAACTTCCCCAGGCCTAACAAGGAAATGTCTTGCTGAGTGTTGGTCTTGCTGTTTGTTGGTCTATTTGGTCCCCAAGAAATAATGTAGGTTAAGGTTGTTAAAGTCTAAACCGGCTTCTCCTGAAGGCCATCTATTTATGAGCAGTGGAACGATTAAAGTTCCTCCACTCTACACTCCACATGTCATGGGCTTCCAGCACTTAGACTCAGACTCGGAGTCTGAGGCAGCAGAACTTGCAGAACAGATAGTACCACCACCTGCCCCAGGGACAGAAGTGTCAGCCTCAGCAGGGAACCCTGCTCACTCTAACACAGAGAATGATCTCGCTGTACCTACCTTTGCCCAGTGTAGACACCAGAAGGGTCTCCTGCATCGCTTCCAGCAAATTTATGCTAAGCACCAATTAATCAGGCACCAACTGTGCTGACCCTGGAGCCTATAAGAACTGAGCCTCTCCCCTCTAGCCTTTGTCAGCAATCAAATGACCATTTCTCCCCTGCATGCTTCTGTTTGCTTCCCTTGCCTGCGTTTCTGCCTTTGACTTGTGTTTGTGTTTGCCTGCCTCTAATTTATTAATATTGTCAGGACCCTTATTGCTTTGCATTTGAAGCTGTTTCCTTTCTTCAGTAAACTGACCACTTAAGTTACTGTTTGTGTTTCTGACCTGTGTTTGTTATCAGCTTCTCCTGGCTGCCAGCCCAGACCAAACATGGACACTCCACTCCACTCCACTCCACTCATCACTGCCTCACTGTCTAGTGTTAAAATTCACAAGTTTAATTAGCTCAGTCTATTGCATCAATAATCTTTTTCACAACTCTAGCAAGTACAGAGAGATTGCTGGCACAGCATCCTTGATGTACCGACTTCAGCATCCATGACCCCCCCCAAAAAGAAAGAAGAACATCTGCAGAAGATTCTCAGACTATTTTAGTGAGGTTGGAGAAGGATGGAATCCACTACCTGTTCTGTGTGTCTTAAACCAATGCAAGTGCTCAGAATTTGGGCAGTGCTAGTTAGATCAACTAGAAGAGGAGGTGGTGTGCATTTTAGAGTAAAGCAACTCCTTGTAACTTGTTACCAAGCTAAAATTTAGTGGTAAAACTAAAAACTCAGAGGACAGAACTAAGTGCTCATCTCCTACCATTGAGTTTTATAATCTTTGTCAACAAATCCTGTGATCAATATTTAATTGTGTTTTCTTTAGTTACGAAAATACAATCAGGGTAGTGTACAAGGAAATAAATTGAACCAATTGAAATAATATAAAACATTAAACATTAGACAAAAAGCATATGGAATCATAGAAATGTAGAGTTGGAAGAGACCACACGGGCCATCCAGTCCAACCCCCTGCCAGGCAGGAACACCCTCAAAGCACTCCCGACAGATGGCCATCTAGCCTCTGCTTAAAAACCTCCAAGGAAGGAGACTCCACTACACTCCGAGGCAGCATATTCCACTGCCAGACAGCCCTGACCATCAGGAAGTTCTTCCTGAGGTTCAGGTGGAATCTCCTTTCCTGCAGCCTGAATCCATTGCTCCTTGTCCTGGTCTCTGGAGCAGCAGAAAACAAGCCCTCTCCTTCCTCTACATGGCATCCCTTCAAATATTTAAACATAGCTATCATGTCCCCTCTTAACCTTCTCTTCTGCAGACTAAACATACCCAGCTCTCTAAGTCTATCCTCATAGGGCATGTCTTCCAGGCCTCTCACCATTTTGGTCGCCCTTCTCTGGACTTGCTCCAGCTTGACCATGTCCTTCTTGAATTGGGGTGCCCAGAACTGGACACAGTATTCAAGATGAGGTCTAACCAAAGCAGAGTAGAGTGGTACCAGTACTTCCCTCGATCTAGACACCATACTCCTGTTGATGCAGTCGAGAATTGCATTGGCTTTCTTGGCTGCCGCATCACACTGCTGACTCACGCTCAGCTTGTGGTCTATGAAGACTCCTAGATCCCTTTCACACGTACTGCTATCCAGCCACTTGTCCCCCATCCTATATTTCTGTATTCCATTTTTTCTACCTAAGTGTAGGACCTTACACTTCTCTCTGTTGAATTTCATTTTGTTAACCTTGGCCCAGCTCTCCAATCTATCCAGGTCATTTTGAATTTTGATCCTGTCCTCTGGCGTATTAGCAACCCCTCCCAATTTGGTGTCATCTGCAAATTTGATGAGCATGCCCTCCATTCCTTCATCCAAGTCGTTGATAAAAATATTGAACAGCACTGGGCCCAGGACAGAACCCTGTGGCACCCCGCTAGTCACTTTAAAACAAACAGTTAAAACCAGTTTTCAAGTTTTTAAAAGAACTTAAAACCATAATGCATGTACACATTTGGATAAAATCAGTCAGGCCTAAAAATATAAAATTCCTTGAAATTTTGAAACCATGTTTTTTGGGGGAGAAATGTAAGTGTTTGGAAAAATTGAAAAAATATGTTATTAGCACCCATTATAGATAGATAGTACTTTAGAAAAATAAAATGTATTAAGTGTAATTTGGTTTGGCATAAAATTATCATATTTGCTCTATTAAGTACAGTTTATTGAAGATTATTATTACAGTCTGTTCTTAAAAAAATTGTTACAAATAGAGCCACACAATCCTGATCTGTATGGAACAGCTGAAATGAAGAGAACGTCTTTGGTTTTGCTAGTTTAATAACAGGAAAAAGCAGTAAGAACAGAGGAAAATATCAGTGTCTGTAAAGCAAAGAAAATTATTTCATCTCCCCTAGTTCTCCATAGTGTCAAGCAGACATAATGCATTTGATTCCATAAAAATAACAGAGAAAAAGAAACTTTGACCTGACCCTGTACATAGTATTAAACATAATTTTTTTTTATATATCTATAGGGTTTCCAAATGATTTCGGGGAGTAAATATGTAACTTTGTCTTAAATGTTTTACTTATTATACTAACAGAAAATGTTGCATAATTTGTTTTTTTCCTCATTTTTCTAGAAAAAAGTCCTTGGGGAAAAAATAAGAAAAAGCTAAATTTCCCACCCTGAATTTTCCCAGCTTTTCCCCCAGGTCTTTACATCTCCCTTTAGGTCCCAAACGCTTTATTAAAAGCCATGATTTGTGGAAAATGACAAAGCCCCCCCTTCTCCATACCTCAGTCATTGGGCAGATATATATATAGATAGATATAGATATAGATATATGTAGGGAGAGGCATCCTTTCAAGTGTAACAATTTGATTCCAGTCTGCAAATGTATTGAAAGCCAGTATAACTCCTCCAAAATTAGTATTACGTGGTTCCTACACAATGGTCCAGTCAGCAGTCTTAGCTGCCCTTGAATTCCATCATTCTGTCATTTGAATTCTGTCATCTACACAAAACTTGGTGGCTTTTTGACTCAGCAACCACATTAAGTCTGAATAAAAGAAAAAGATTTAAGGATGAGTCACCCCTCAGTCATCTGACCTACCAGGTCTTTAAGCTGGCTGTTCTGCTTGCACTGACAGATCTCTTCCTGCTCCATTAATGAGTGTGTTTGCTTCCTGTCATCTAGAAACATTATATAAAACTTGGTAATTTCTTGACTCAGCAACCAGAGTAAATGTGAATTTAAAAAAAAGATGTAAAGATGGGGCACACCTCTATCATCTGACTTACCACCTCTTTAAGCTGGCTTGTTCAACTCTGACTACCAGATCTCGTCCCGCCCCATTAAAGAGTGTGTTTGCTGTATCGTAGATTGTGTCAGCCGCTTCTACCAAAGTATACTGTAATAGGAAGTAGCCAGGAATGTAGGTTTCAGATGGATTCCACTTAGGTAAAACCACAGAACACAGATCTTCTTTTAAAGGTTAATAACTGAGAAAATTTGGCTGCCTAACCATGGTTAAACTCAAGAGCCAGCATCCTTCCCTACATAACCAGATTCTAGCTATGTTGTAAGCAAACAGAAAAGTTTGAAGAACATAACTAAAAGTCTGGCTGTAATATATCAAAATCCAAGACAGTTTAGACCCCTCTTTTCAAACATGGCCATCTGGATGTTGTGTTAAGTGTTTAATAGATATGGATGGATGCTTGACTGTTTCCACAGGAGTTTAGTTGTAGTGAAACACAATGATAACGCAGTGGCTTTTCCTATTACTTAATATACATGTATGGCTTTGAATTATGAATTCCATAGAACAGGCTAACATAATGAGTATACATAGGCCACACATGTTAGACTGCATAAAAAGCTGACTGCTACACTGTTAACTTTATAAACAACAAAGCTTTTGATTATTACTTGCAGCTCTCAAAAGTAAAAGAGAAGACTGGTTAAATTACGATCCTGTAAAAAGAAGAAAAACTGAAGAAAAGGAAGCTCAAGGTAACTTTCTTGACTGGTTTCTTACCAAAAACGTTAGTAACTGTGACTCTTCTCACAGCTCTGTCTCTTATTATGAATAGACTAGACAGAATCTTTACTTTGCAGATTAAAATTAGTTTCTTGATGGGGCAAAGAGTGTAGAACAGTTCTAAATTAAATTTAGCAGACTAAGTTGACTGAGTTTCTTCCATCTGCCTCTGTAATCGTTATCATCATACAGTAGGACCCCCGTATCCACGGGGGGGTTGGTTTCTCCCTCCCCCCGCAGATACTGAAATCCACGGAGAGTACCGAATGCCCAATCCCACCGCCCACTCGCGGCCTGATCGTGGTGGCGGCCAGCAGGAAAACAGCGGGGAGCACAGATCCCATGCTCCCTGCTGTTTTCCTGCTGGCCACCGCCGTGATCAGCCCAGGGCCAGAGGCAGGAGGTGGGAAAACAGCAAGGAGTGTGATCCTGCAGTTTTCTCTTCTCTCCTGCCCGCCACCGCTTCTATCACGGCAGTGGTGGGGAGCCAACCGCAGATAACTGAATCGGCGGATAATGAATCCACAGATACAGAGGTCCTACTGTAATTTGATTTAACTGTCAAAAGTTTAATAGGTGGAATTCCCAATGTTAACGGACTATGATCTGTAGCGTTTCACAAAGCAGACACAAAAATTGAGCATTTGTTTTGTGAATCCCACCATTTTAGTTTTATGGAGAGGACCCCATTGTTGCCCTATGCTGAATTATCTAAATCTGTGCTTTCAGTATGTGTAACTGGATAAACCCTCCATATTATTCTTGCAGCTGATGATGAAATCCCACTTGATACTGCAATAAAATTATTGGATAGAAATGATATGCTTGGTACACCTCAGAAGGATTCCCAAACAACATTTGAGACCTACAGGAAAATGCATCTGGAAAAAAAAAGCCGAAGCTTGGATAGCAGTCCCCTAAATTAGAGGTCCATAAGTTTGAGCAATCTTGTGGGCGTATTTCCTGAAACATACATGGTTTCATTTTTTTTCTCCAGGGCCATAAAACTTTTATGTATGTAATAAGATGTGACTGACTAATTTGGACACTGGAGAAAATAGTTGTTGAACATTTGTGCATGTTGTTCATTTTGTCCATATTCAAAATGTTTCCCTCTGTCTTATTTAAATTATTTCGTAAACTCTTAAACACATATGTCACAAATTCCAACTATAAACCTCTCTGGGTGTTTTTTAAATTCAGCATATGGTCAGATCACTGCCAGCCCAAAGAGTACCCAGGAACTTTGGCCTGGTGTCTTGCCCTAGGCATTTTAAGGAGCAGAGAGATGATTTTGCTTCTTAAATTTTGGGGAGATAGTTGAATAATATGCAAAAGCAGGCAAGCCTCTGCAGTATTTATTGGGGGCACTGGAAACTATGAATGCTGCTATCCAGTTTATCTGGTTCATTATAGACCTACCAAATTTTATATTGTGTTTAACTTCAGTTATTTAATACATGAGTTTATGTGTGCTACTTCTAACTAAAGGAAACAAAAGCAATTTTTAAATATTGCTACTCTGTCCATGAATTTAGAAACCCAGCGTTTTGACCAACACTTCATTGAGGGCCAATATTTCATTTGAATTCTCAGCCAGTTATTTTAACTATACAAATTCCTCTGTAAGCTATATTAGCTGACTATTTCAAATAGGTGTTCTAGAAAGTGTTAAGATGTTGAATATTTTTCATAAGTGCCTTTTGTATTTTTTTGCTATTTTGGACATTATCGTGTAATATTGTGGCATTTGTAGATATTTTGTCTTTTTAAAATGTTCAGTTATACAACATGACATCCTTAATGGAATTAAAAGCACATTTATTTTGATAGCTGTGTGTTTGTGTATTTGTAAAAATGATCTGCTTGAAATTAAAGTGGAATGGCTAAGGTTCTGAATAATATTTGATCTAAGGAATGTATAAACAAAAAGGCACAAATACTTAATGCAGATTGTCCCCTCTTGAATTCTGCTAATTTTTCCTCCATTTTAAGCACAACAGAACTCTTTCTTATTTTTTGAAACCAGTTCATGATACAAAAAAACCAATGGAAGCTCAGGATGTTTTTACATGAAATACAGAACATTACCATTAGAAGTGATCTTGCCTTCCTTTTTGGGATGAAAATCTCCTCTTTCCTCTGAGCAGATAGAGGAAAGGAGGCTGGCTGTAATGAGGAGTGTTCCACTCTATAGGACAGAAGGCAATCTCCAGTCTTCTTCCCAGAAAATGGAGGCCTCCCCCATAAACAATCAATCTTAACTTTCTGCCTTATCAGACAGAATGCAGTTCCAGGCTCAAGCCATCATCCAAACAACCCTCAAAATGTTCAGTTAGATTCAGCTATACAAATTTCAACCCTAGGAATTTGCTACAGGTTTTTCTTTAAGAAAAATCATCTAACATGATAACTTAATGCATGACTGGAACAGTATCCTGTACCTTAATATTGTGTACTGTCAGTAGATGCCCTTACTAAGATTACATCTCTTTGTTGTCTGGTACTCTTATTATTTCAGTCTAGGATTAATGGCCATAGTATTAAGTCAGATTAACATAAATAGATGTTTTTTTTTCTAGGTAGACACATCATGTATTCCTGAGTACTGTAGAATAGCTGTAACTTGTTTTGAGAAAATTGAATAACTCAGTTTGCCATATAATTAACAATACATTTTGAAATCAGAATAATAGTGTTTCATAATTCTGAAGGCACCAGATCCCATCTGATCTTAGAAGCTAAGCAGAGTCAGTTCTGGTTAGTACTTGGATTGAGACCACCAAGAAATACCAGATGCTGTACACTATATTTCAGAGGGAGGAAACAGCAAAACCACGTTTGAGATTCTTTGCCTAAGGAAGCTGTATGAAATTCATGACAGGTGACTTGAAGGCACATATACACATATGATAAAAGTGACTAACTCTATAATCCTATTCAAGTGTTTGCTATCACATGGATAGTTTCCTCACATAGATCTTATTGGTTCAAACTGTTTTATCTACATGTGTGGAAGAGATATCCAAGCATGTATTAGATCCTGTTGCCACCCTGGCAAGGCAGGGACCATATGACTGAAAGATCTTGATTTATAATGTATATCTTAGGTCCTCCCCAGGTTTTTTCCTTGGCATATCCTAGGGTAGCTTATCTTACTCTTCCTAGTTTCTGAAATGTTTGAACCGTCACTTTTCTAGTCTAGTTTGATCACTCCTTTCTTTAATGTAATTGTTTTTCTTATTTGTATTTTTTCCTCTTTTCCATTATCTGAGTCCCACAGTTCTAATGTTGTGGGAAATGCTTCAGTAATGTTTACCAGGAAATTTGCTGCATAGTTGTATGAGTTCTTCTTCATGGTCTGTGTGACCCACACATATGGCAACTTCTGAACCTCTGCGGACCATCTTTGGAAACTTCCTAGAGCTAGATCTGTCCAGCTGAGGACCCCCCTGTTCAGTCAGGTTCCCATTCAGATCTCTGTTCACTTTCATCTGCCATTATGGCTGCATCAAAGGCAACTTCATGTATTAGCTACTTTTCTTTGGCTTGTTTTTTTTCCTGATTCTTCTCTGATTATGGCATCTACAACTTAATTTAAGGTTCTCTCCTGTGGAAACAAGATCCCCTGGATGTACAGCCATTCTAACTGCCTTCTTTCCGTGGGTGAGACCCACATTGTGGATTAAGTGCTCCCATTTCAGAGTTTTTCCCACCAATCTCCTTGAAACAGGGCATCACATCTCAAAGCCCTTCTTTGGGAGTTGGCTATCAATGCTGCTGACCTCGCTGCCCAAAACAGGTCTCTTTTCATGACCTCTCCGGGCTTTGCTGTGCATGGTTTGACACTTTCTATCCATTCTTATTCCACAAAGGCTGTTTGTACTTCAGCATTCATGGCATGAGTAGTAGGATCTTATAAAAGAGATATGAACGCTGTCAAAATCCAGTTCAGTTGTATTAGTTATTAAATACGCACAAATTATTGACAGGGTATGATCTAATTTGCTGGTTCGTGCTCACAAATATTCATAGAAACTGAATTGTCCATTTAGCAAGTAAAAGGGTAAGAGTTCTCTTAACCATCTGTACTCTTTTTTCCTTTGCTCAGCCATCACCCTTTGGACATTTGCCACCTTCATCCCAACTTGCTTTTCACATTGTGGATCTTTACAAATCCTGGTATAATTTATTTTCTGTTCAACTTATTTCACAATTTTGATCAAGATACTATTGAAAAATGCGTATCATTGCACTTGTGATCATTCTCATTTAGAACATGTTTTTGTATTGTCTAAAAGGCACTTTTTAAAAAATGCATGTCCTGTTTGGAAAAGATCTCAGCATCCAACAGCCATTCTCAGTGCCTTTTTTGTGTGGCCATCTGTTGTGGTTGTGCTCCATTTCTCAGGGCTTTCATGGCACAGGGTTTTGGGAATCCAGCCTCAAACTTCACCTCTGGGAGCAGTCTTAGAAGGTTGCTTCTGCCAAGAATTGATTTCTTTACTTGGCTTCCACAGAAATTTATAAGACATTATCACTCTCCAAAACTCTTATGGAGATGTCTTTGGAGCTCACAGACCATCCTGACGTCTCCAGAGCTGGCTGCAGATTCTGCTTGGCGTACCAATCACCCCTTCAGTCCATCTCCTCTGGACTGTAAAGCCATTGGACTCAGACTGGGGGAGGAACAGCTACCAGCTTCCTTTAATACAGGCAAATCTTTGGATTCGGTTTCTAAATCTGGTAAAAGGATGGCCCAGCTGAGAAAGCAGCTCCAAAAAAGAAGCAGGGAAGGCACAAGAGAAAGAATAAGGTGCAAGACCATCCGGCCCCTCCCAAAACTGCAAACCCCAGGATTCCATAGAATGTTGAAAGTAGAATAATAGCACTATAACAGTCTAGTGTGGAAATGGCTTAATTTAGATAGCTGTGCTCCATGGCTGAGTTTAAACCCCAAGTGTTTCCAAGTTTCCAAAGTGAATTCAACTCCTCCTGCATCTACTGACTTGCAAAATTTAATAAGGAAAGCAGTGATTAATGATCTGAGCTCTTATCTTTCAAGGTTAATGTAATCATCTGGTAATGCTTGGTAGTGAATTTGAAAATTTTAATCCAATTTTTTTGACCCTGAGAAATTGGCAATCATGTGAATTTAATGAATTTCACAAAGGAAATGATTTTCAATGAGCAAGGTGTGCACTGAAGGATCAGTTCAACTGAAGACGAGAAGGGAGAAAGGCAGAATATGAAGGAAGATATCACTAAAAGGGAAGTGTCCACTAGCTGGAAAATAGTCACAGATGCAGACTTTAAAGAGGGGTCAATTGATATCACAGAAGTGTGCAAGGAAAACAATTCGTATAGAGAGATCACAGAAAGAGATAGACTTTGGGGTAGTTGAGGAGGATTTGCTGGCTTCCACAATGGAGGAGGATTTGTGCAGGAGGATGACAAGGGAGGGACTTCCGATTATTCCAAATTGAATCCTTCAGAAGTCTATCAAATGAGAACAGGATAGCATCAGTTTTAAGGAGACAGCAAGTCTCAGTAAGGGGAGATCCCATTACCTGAACTTTCTAAGGAGTTGCTAGAGACTGAATGGGCAATGCCATTAAATACTAGGCATTTGATGGAGTATTATCAGAGACTATATTCTTTTGTGAAAAAGGAAATGGAGTTCCAAAAGGTCCTATTGGTGGATGGTACCATAGCTTCTCTTTATTTCTAAAGCAGCTCTCCCAAGGCAAGGTGATACAGCTCTAAAGTAGATCAGAGAAGGGTGGATGCTGCCTTCAGGAGGGTGCGCGAGGCTTTGTCTTTGTCCATGAAGGCCTCAATAGCTACTTCTATATATGCATTGCATAAAGTATTAGGTTTGGAAGGTATTGGAATATGTGGCAGATGTGGGTCATGATTTAACTGTTTGCAATAAGGAATATAAATATAAACCCTGGAGACAGCATTTGATTCCCAGCAGAAACCTACTGGGTAATCTTGGGTTCTTCACACATTCCCAGTCCCCACAAAACCCTGTGATAGGTTTGCCATAGGGTTGTCATAAGTCGGAAATGACTTGAAGGCACACAACAACAACAGTCATTTAAAGGGGAATTGCTTTTTGGAGAGCAAGCACTGGAAAAAGTCTTGGTAGAAAACAAGAAAAAACAGGTCATGCCTCCCTTGCTCCTATTCAAATCATATGGCCATCCACCAGCTGTGTATAGTGGCATTACCAGAAATTCTTCTGGGAAAGGGTTTTCTTTCATATGATATTTCCCAGACAACCAGAGCACTGTTGCCATGTTGTTTCAACAAGACTTGTAGGATAGTGGCCCAACAGATCCAGACAGCCAGGCATGAAGCAGACTGTGAAGCAAAGGCAATGTCAGCTTCAATCTCCTTCTGCCAGTATGTGAGATTATGCTCATTGGGGGACACATTCTTGAAATGCTGGATGCTCCCTCTACCTGATCTGAGCTATCCTCACTTTCAGTATAATGCAGCACTTAACTGCAGTTGTGAGATGGAGTTCTGATGAACGCTAGTAAGGTTATCAACTTTTACTATCATGAGGTCATTTGGCTATATATTCTTATTCTTGTTGGCAGTGTTGTTGCAGTCCTAGTAGAATAACAAAAATATCTGTGCTTTAACTGTTACTACTCATCATCTTCTGGTTATTTTCTTCCTGATATAGCCCAGAAACTTGATCCAAAGGGGTTGCACAGCCCGCCAGAGCTGGTCTTTGGGTAGGAGAGGCAAAAAATCCAGGCACTTTTCCTGGCATCACATTAGATTTAGGCCCTGTATTTGTGGTTTTAAAATAGTATTATTATTAGACCATTTAGCTAGAATTCCTGGCTAATGAATACATACAAGCATATTTTCATGGTAATGCTACAATTGTCATGTTGCCTGGACGATACACACAAACATGCTATTGTTTATTTCTGTGAGGTTAAAGGACAGAAGTCTTTGTCTTTGCTTCTTTATCATGCCCAATTTATTATAACCTCAACAGACAATTTCAATCTACTCTTTAAAATCTTCATGAGAGCACAGGAAGAGATCCACACTCTATTTAGCATTGGTTTTCTTCTTTCCCAACTACTTCCAGAAATGTATATAAATAACATGACTGCTTCACCTTTGGCCTAATCCACTTCGACATTTCACTTGAACTGTATTAAAGCAGACAGGTGTTACTTGGTAGGGTTTAAGTACTGATGTTCTCATCACTCCTATATATGTTTAGTTAGAAGCACACCTCATTAAATATATTAGGGCCTACCCTGTTCCATGAAGCTTATTGCACAGTTAGTGTGTTTACAAATTCAACAGTAAAATTGTCTTTTAAGCTACAGCGTATGGTTATTTTCTTTGTAGGTGCATAGTTTACAACCATAAACATACTTGACATAACTGCCAGAAATCTTTGCTTAAATGAATTGGCTAGTGCTTGTTTCCTGAATTGTAGAGAGAAATTGATTGAGAACTAACTAAAATTAAAAATTACATTAATGACCAAATTAAAAATTATTAGTCACTGAATGGAGATTTTCTGGTCAGTGAAGAAGATAAATCTACTAGGAGTTATTCTTCCATTGAAAGGATTATAAGCACGTTGAGGGGAGATGGGATGACATGAAGAATAATGGTGAATTTAGATGTCAGCCAAATGTCCCTAAGAAACACACTAATTCTGGCATAGTATAACTATTCTTGGAGAATCTTGCCTGTGGGGAACTCGCCTCCAAGCAGGAGCTGATAGAAAGAAGTGTGCACAACAGCCTCCACAAAATGAAGGTTGGCCTGAATGACACAAACCTGAGGAGTGAAAATCAGTTCAGACAGAGCTGACTGGTAGTTCAGATGTCCTGGAAATGAACAAAAACAGAACCTGCAGGTCACCAGAACTGAAGACACAGGTCACCAGAACTGAAGACACAGCAAGAGTCAAGTATGAGACTCAATGCATAGAATCGTATGAAACACCACCTTTTGTCTTTTCCCTTTTAGATTTTTTAGTTTTCTTTGTAGGAGGATCAGATTCAGAGTCATTGGAATGCTTCTATGAAAATGAAGTCCCAGCAGCCTACCCAGAGTAACCAGCATGGGAGGTCTGGAGTTGGAAAAGAACTCACAGCTGAAGTGCTGAAATACACTGTAGATGGCTCAGATGTAAGTGCTGGCATCAAAGAAGTCTTAAGATGCCAGTGCCAGAGTTACAGCTACCTGAAACCTACCTCCTTGAAATAGAGATTGCATTCCTGGAACACTGGGCAGATGGCAACACATTCCTTTTAAAACCAAAAAACAATTATATGGCAAATCTTTCAGTCTGAAATTAAATATTGCTTTTTCCCAAAATGAAAGAAAGCACTCCATCCCAAAATAAGAAATGAAACAAGCCATTTTTTTTATCGTCAGACTTCCCCAAGGAGATTGCCAACCAAAGAAATAATTCTACCAGGCAAAAACTATTGCCAAATATTTTTTTTAAAAAATCCTACCATATTGTTTCATATTCCTGGCAACCTTCTGTCTTAAAATATAAAAATGATATTTGCTGATTCATCTCACACGAATGAGCAGGAAACTGTTCAAGTTTTGTGATTGTGTGCTTGCTCTTGACAATGAAGATGTTTCCTAAAACCCTTCTAAATGCAAGAAGGAAAATTTCTTCACATAAACTGTAAAAGCCCTCTTTTGTGCCACTGGTATTTTATCTCTTCCACTGGCTGTCTACCCAGTTACTCTCTCCTCTTTATCTCTTTCTCCTTTGCCTGTCTCCACTCCCTTGCAGTCCTATAAAGACTGACTCTTCTCTCCCCATGCCTGCTTTTTCTCTTTCCACCCCTTACCTACTGCTCTTTCCCTGTTCTCACCATACCCATCCCTTATCCTTTTCTTTTCTTTTCTCATCTTCCCCACCTTTTCCTCCCCTTCCATTCTCATCCCCAAGGAGCAGTGAGGTGAAATCCAACACATATAGCCTCTCTTATAAAACCACAGAAGCCTCCTCACTTAACCGCAGGGCAGGTGAGAGACCACAGAGAATCCCCACATTCTGCCACATTCCTTCTGACTTTTATTCCCTGTGACACACTCATTCACAACCAATTTGCCTAAAGGACAGCCAGCCACTACCCCTGAGCTTACCTTGCCTCTTCAACTGGTTGCATGAGACATTTACACTCCTTCCACTGATCCTGTACCCTGTCTCCCCATAAGCACTCAGATGTGTGAGAAGCTTATTATAGGCTAGCTGTTATATTTTGCTGACTCCAGGTCCTGTCAGTTAGCTATTAAAAGTTAAATGTGTTTAATAACAACAACAACAACAAATTATTATTATTATTATTATTTGTCGAAAGTGTTCATATGCTGGGTAATGAATGGTGAACCTATAGGGTTAAAACCTTTATTTCTGTTGATGTTTTATTTGTATCCTGCCTTTCTCCTGACAGTGGGACTCAAGGCTGCTAACAACATTAAAATAGTACAAATTAAAACATCTCTTAAAATTTAAAATTGCTGTTCAGAGAAACTGTATTACAGGTGCATAGTGCCCATTAATTACAGAGGAGATAACAGTAGTATAAACAAAAGCAGAAGCCCAGTGTCTTGTAGGAAAAAGTGAGAAACCCATTAATCTGCCATTCATCTCCATAAGGAGATCTTAATTATGCTTGATGGAAGATAATCAGATGAAGAGATAGTGTCTTCTGATTCCCAGCTCTTTTGAGATGCAGTAAAGCTTGTCTTCTTACTGGGTGATGATCAGATAAGGAGATACCGACCACAGTATAAATGCCATTCCAAGCCAGTTAGAAAACAAGTAGTTTAAGAAACTCATTCCTAAGCCTGCTTTTCTGTGGCTGGCTCCTGAGTTTTTTTCTAAACTGTGTATACCACACTCTGCAATGTTGGTTAAGAGAGGAAACTCTCTGGTTAAATGATGAGGTTATGTAAGATGTATTTTTTAAATGATAAGATATGGACCTAGATCAGATAATGAAGCACTGTTGTGACTATGATATGTCTGTGTGCCTAGACAAAGCAGCAGGCAAAGGCATTTTCATTCAAGCAGGCATTTTAATACAGAGTTTTTAAAGAACAACCTAGGAGGTGCTGTACTGTTTTAATTTTAATTGCTTCTTTTAATCTCTATTTAGCTGTTATAATTCTTTTAAAATTTAATTCTGTTTTAGTATGCACTACTTATATGTTTTAAAATTATATTGTTTTTAAAAAAGAATGAACACAACCTGATGATAATAGGTTTTGAAACTTAAAATTTATATTACTACATGAGAAATGTAAAAGTAGATTTAGAAGAAGTACTCTGTTGTTTTAAAATGTTATTATATGGATGATTATTATCCTTTGATGACTGATCATTAGTATAAACTAATCTAGAATAAGATAATAGTGACTTATGAACTTGAGAAATTAAGTAAATAAATAACTGAAATGATAAGTGATCTGTAACAATTAATAACTATGGGATACAATGAATGATTTAAACCATATGATCTGTTTGCAACAAAGGCAGGAAACAATTTTTAGTTATGCTTTCTTAGTTTTTGTTTTATTTATATATAGGTTAGGATATTTGTTGATTTTTGTATGAATGTAATTTTTGTTGTCTTGTGTTTTTTTTCTTCTTTTTCTACTATATAAAAGTCAACATTTATGAGTTTGTCTGTTTGTCTGTGTCAGGCAGGCCAAGATCTCATACAATTGGCTGTGTGAGGCTAGAAGACCTCATATGATTGGCTGGCTGTGAAGATTCTATGGAATCTGGGGTTGGCAGTTCAGAGAGGGGCCTTTAGAATACTCAGCCAGAGAGCTCTTGGGCCTCAGGCTGGTTGCTATGGAGATGAGGCCCAGCAGCAAGAAGAAGGGCAGTGTATTCCCTCAGAAATCAAACCTCTGTTATGTTAACAACTCTAAATCCAGATTGGATTGGGGAATATGGGGATAAATTATAGGTACTGGAATAGGCTCTTTGCTATGGAGACAAGGCCCAGCAGCAAGGAAGAGAACACTGTATTCCCTCGGGAACCAAACCTCCGTATGTTAACAACTCTGAATACAGAATTGGATTGGGGACTATGGGTAAAAGTTACAGATACCGGACAAGGCAGTTTGGAGAATTACAGACATAGAATATCAGATCTGTGTATTTCAACTGCATCTAATTCCTAAGGTAAGGTATTTTTAACAAGTGTTACCTATGAGAAAATAAAACCTCAGGCAACCCCAAATAAATAAGCCAGTTTCTTAATAAAATTTAATGGATGATAAAATTGTGTTGTTTTAATACATAAGCCACTTTGAGGGCCGCTGTTAGGCAAAAAGCAGAATATAGATGATGATGATGATGGTGATGATGATGTGCCTGGACTATGGCTCTTTCCGTAGCACCCTCCCATCCCGCAATAGGGACAGGAGATGGATGGGACCATGACAATGGTTCTGCATGACATCATCATAGTCCTGTCTTTCTCTGATCTCCAGGCAGCAGAATCATGGATGAAATCATTGACGGGTTTTCCTGGTCAATAACTCACTATCGCACCACCATCCTGGACTTATCTGTCCTGCAGAAGCTACAGAAGGGCAATGCCTGCGCTTCCTGCCCCAGTACAGTTTGGGAAAATATCTGGCTGCACTGTGGAAGGAAGGGGCATGAACCTCCCAGCAGAGCAGGGATATCTGCATGAAAAGGTAAGGTCGAAAGGGCCTGTGTAACATTTATGTGATATAAGGATCCTTCTCTCAGAGTGTGTAAATGCATAAACTGATAGTTTTGCCTTTAATAAATGGCTGGAAAGTTATAAAGTCACCTGATCTATGCCCCTGTTATAAAATATTCTGAAAAACCAATAACTGGGTGCCCATGGAAAAACCTAGAAATCCATACCTTAGTACTGTTTACTGATTGGAATTACTGCTTCACATTGTTTGAGGACCTTAAGTCAGAAGATGAACTCTTCAAATCTACCTTTTGGCAATGCCTCCAACTCTAACCTTGCTTAAGGGCTGCATTTGATCTGGATGTCCTGATTCCTAAGATTCTTAATATTTTATATATGGTGGAGTGTCTCCCAGAAGCACAGAGATTTCTTTATCATTATGTTGGTACCAAGCTAGACCTTTATATAGATAAATTGTGGAATGTGAACCATTGAACCCCAAGATTCTTGTATCTGGAATGGCATTCTAACAAATAGGAAAAATTCTTTCCTGGAACTACAGTTACAACTAATCCAATGAGGAGAATTAAGAGCTCTAAGCCTGGTTTGGCACACCCTCAGGCCAAGAAGCTCCTGTGTTCTCTGACCCTGCCTTGCATGACTGCAAATTACTGAGGCATCTTATACATAGTACATTTCCCGACAACATATTATATGAGCTATTCTTCTATTAGTAAGCTTCTATTAGTAAGGTACGTAATAATTTATGAACTATTCTTTTATTTGCTTGATTGCCTTTATATAATGAATGTGCTTGATTGCCTTTACACAATGATTGCTGGTATAGCGATGTAAAGCTGCTGGGTTATAAAAGATAGCTGTTGCAAATAAACGGGAGCATTCCTCATGCTCCGGAAGATATCTCTGTGTCTTTCGTTACTTCAGTCCAACAGAAAAATCATCCTACATATATGTATGCATGTGTATACGCCTTCAAGTTGCCTGTTGACTTACAGTGACCCCATGAATTTCATAGGATTTTCTTGGGCAAGGAGCCAATTCCTACCTCTGAATTATAGCCTACAGCACCTGGTGTTTGTCAGCGGTTTCCTATTCAAATACTAACCAGGGCTGACCCTGTTTAGCTTCGAAGGCCAGATGGATTCTGGTGCTTTTAAGGTATTTGGATGGGCTACAGCTGTTCACCAAATCATTTTTAACTTGAATCTCTGGTTGTAATTTATTTAGAGTGATGCCTTTTTGCTACTGCTGTTTTTAAGTGTCACTTACTTTAGTGTGAATAATTTCGTGGCCTTGGTCCTTTAAACACTCTTGAGATGTAAAAGCATTGAGGAGATAAGTCAAGAGAAATACTTACTATCTATTGAAAATGATTCCAGAATATTACTGTCAGTTCCACTAGATGACAGTGTGGTGATGACATTCTGTGCAAATGAGCCCTCTCTTGAGTGATAGTATTGGGCTTGGGTTTTCAAATGTGTCACAATCAAACCAACTGACATTGTCAGGATGTAAGAATCATTGTAAGAATGTAAACAACCTGCTTAGGGCCTTGTAATTTTAAATGTAGCTAATTATCTTTGGAAATTATTTTTCAAAGATAATTAGTTACATTTAAAAGTACAAGGCCTCAAGCAGGTTGTTATAGGTTTTGAAATGTGACGATTTGTGTTCCTGTTTCTCAAAAGGAACAAAATTGATTACTTTTCTCAGTCTTAAACAAGCCCACACTAGAATGCCACAAACCATTAGCCCAGTGGTTCTCAACCTGTGGGTCCCCAGATGTTTGTGGACTTCAGCTTCCAGAAGCCCCAGCCACTATGGTCAATGCTCAGGGCTTCTGGGAGCTGAAGTCCAAAAACATCTGGGGACCCACAGGTTGAGAACCACTGCACTAGCCTGTGGTACAAAACACTCTCCTGTCCACCTCATTGGCTATTTCCGCACTAGACTGTTACAGCACTATGATTCCACTTTCAACATCCTATGGAATCTTGGGGTTTGCAGTTTCGGGAGGGGCCGACTGGCCGCTCCCGAAACTGCAAACCCCAGTATTCCATAGGATGTTGAAAGTGGAATCATAGCACTGTAACAGTCTAGGGCGGAAATGGCTATTGTCATCTCACCATCTGGAACAGTGCACAAGGTAACAACTCAAAGCATCAGCAGGCACTGAGATTGGTCCACTACCATTCTGTAAGCCCACATTCTCAACTTAGTAAAAACAGCAAATAACTACGTTACATTGCAAAAGGAGTGGCATTATCCCTTGTTAATTTATAATTGTAGTTAGGCTTACCAACTATAACAAAACGTAGTTATTACTGTAACGTACCTTGCATTTTTGAAAGAAAGGAAGGAATTAAAACAAGTAGTGTGTTATTTATAATGAGTTATTTCCAAGCTGTGGTTAAGACTACATGCTATGTACTGGACTTGACTTATGAAATCAGTTAGAAAGCACTGCTCAGCTGTTCCAGATTTTTATTTATCATGAATTTGCCTCAGAAAGAAAAAGAGGGGAAAAGCCGAGGAAAAATTGGGGAGTTCATGAGATGAGGACAACGTTGCCAGGAAACCATATAAAATGCACTGAACGAGGCAGGGTGCTTTTGTGATAAAACTCCTATCTGGAATCTCAGAGCTTTGGAATTGGTACAGTAGAGCTTAAGGGATGCAACTTACCCATTTAGATAAAATTTAGTTTAATTTAGATGGAGTTTAATTGGCAACTCATGCTGATTTTTATGAAGGGGTTTATGCATTCTTGACTTACCAGAACTCTGCACTATATCTTCCACTCATTATTTGGAACTCTGATTTTTAAGGAATGTCTTCTGGTATTCTTGAGATAAGACTTAAATGTCATAAAATTATTACGTTTTAGTTTTAGAGCATCCACAGAAGACTACTAGGTATCAGTGTACTGTCATCTGGCAAGATAGTAGGAGTTTTTCATGAAGGGCTTTTAAGTTGTGTCTTTCCAAAAAATAAATGCTCATCAACTGAGAAAAAAAACTTTTTTTAAATGTTGAAACATGGTGATGCTATCTATGGTGCCATAATTTCAAAAATTGGTTTGCATCAAAATTCTATATTTTGATATGATTTTTTTTTTTAGTTTTCTGTCTTCTGAGTATTATGAAATAGCTGGCTATGTCTATGTCATATATATGCTGTAGAACGCATAGAGAATTTGATGATCCAATTCTAGGTTCGTAAGTGGCTAGTCAGTTCATCCGTGTTAAAGTGAAATGCCATAAATGCCTTTGTCAGGCCAGTAATGGTATTTTTACAAGAATTTACTATTGAAACATTAATGACGAAAGGATGAACTCGTGCTGAGTGATCTGTGATTCACTGATGTTTAAAGGATTTGCTTATATTTTAGCATATAGTATTTAGGGGGAAACTTATTTAACTTTCTTATGGATTATCTCATGAGTAAATGTCAAAAAACAGAAGAAAATGCTCACATTTTATCTAAGAATAAATTGTTGATAAAAGAAATTCTTTACTATGGAGATGGAAAGGTGATCTGACTGACCGTGTATTGTAATCGTTCACAGTACTACTGTTTGATGACTAATTTATCTGGATTGCAAGTAAAGATAATCAGATCTTGTATAAAATCCTTTTAGTATTTGTGATAACATTGATTTGAGAGCCCCATGGCTTCCTTATCTATAATGCTGAGACATTAAAGCAAGTAGAAATAAAGGCAACAGCTGGCAGATGTCCCTGGAAGATTTGTCTGTGCAGTCAGCCCTCCACATTTGCTAGAGTTTAGGAGTGCAGGACCCCTGCAACAGTGGAACAGTCACAATATCAATCTGTGTGTCTGTGAGTCTATGTATTTGTGGGAAGCTGAGGCATAGTGGGGAGAACAGATCCCCATGTCTAAAACACATGTCGTGTCATGATTTCTCCTACATGTGTAGTGATCTGTGGAATGGGGGGCATATTTAGGTATGTAGAAATGTTGAGTATAACAGGAACAGTGGGAATATAATTGAGAATAAGTAGAGGCTGGAGTCTTAGAGACCAAATGGTCAGTATTGTTTATTTGCTGGGGCAGTAAGTAACATTTGACCAGCTTAGGTAAATAACATTTGGTTGTTGTGCTTAGATGATAGCAATCAGAGAGTGATTTACGAGGGTTGGGCTGGAGGATGTAATGGTGGGAGTTAAGACTAAAATATCAAAAACCAAGGAGGAAATTCTAAAGATCAAAGTGACTGTACACAAGAGTTGCTTCAACCAAAGAAAACTCATTTGGTGGTTATAGGAAGGGGGGATGTAAACCTGGAAGAACCACCAATGAGCATCAGGAATAGATGCTGATGGATAGTTGTATTTTACTATATAACAAAGTAGCTGAAGCAAGGTTTTAAGTCCAGCAACATTTGTTTTACTAGCCTATTGTGTTTCCAATAAACAACATGGAAATTATACGTGTGTTTTCTTGAGCAACATAAAGGAGCAATCTTGACATCACAGGAAAGGGAAAGGAAAGGGAAAGGGGTGGGTTGGCATGGTGGCCCATTACTTCCTCCCTCTTTTCCATCTCCTTCCATGGGTGTGTGGTAGGCATCAAGAGAGGCTGGAAAACTGGGAGTGAGACATCCTTAGCTGGCCAGGCTGTGGCTGGTGGTGAAGGAGGAGGACCAGAAGTGGATTATTAAAGGCCTGCACAACCTGACTGGGGCCAACAAGAGGGAAGGATCTCCAGGGAAAGAAGTGCCTGAAGTGTGGGAGGCAGGGGCTGGAGAAACTAATAAATAATCAAATCCATTAAAGTCAAAACTGCAAATGTGGAAGGCTAACTGTAGTTGGTATTTCAATGGTTTACTTGCTTTGTATGTTATTCTGTTGTCATTGCATATTTCTGATTGTTTTATTGAAAACAATGTTTTATTGTTTAAAAATAGTTTAAATTATTATTTTATTGTATGTAGTGTTTTAAGGGATTTTAATTTTGAATATTAGTAATTGCATTAGTAATTATTGTTATTGTATTAGTAATTACTGTTACAATTGCCATGAGAACAATGCTATTAAATAGTTTAGAAATTTGAAAATAAAATAAATTTGAAAATCACATACATCACAGAGGTGATATTCTATTAATGATTTTACTGTCCTCTCTGTTTTTTAAATTGGAGACAGAAGCTCTCCAGTGAGGAAAGGAACTGAAGCCTTATTGTGCCATCACGTACATTAAATCTCAATATCACAATATGGTGAAAGCACCTTTTGTTTTCTGTATAGGGTCCACGCCAGTAATGAACCAATATGAAATACTAGCTTGAAAAGCTCAAGCCTCCCCAAAATTACATTTTACACATACTTAAGATTTGATATATGGTACAGTCTGTATTGTTTGCATTTTATTTCCCTCTGATTTCACTGCTTATATTAATCTGTCTGCACTGGAGGTAGAAATAATGTGGCCCCTGGATCCCATGCATCTACCAAAGGCCATCAGTGCAGACTCTCACCAGACCTAAAAATCTAAAAATTGGGGAAAGAGAGAATCACACTCCCAGAAGCCATCAGGGAACACAACTGCCATGCCCTTGTCCCAGGATCCAGACAGGTCCCTTTCCAGCAGCCACACCCCAGAAACATGAAAAGGCAGGACTTATGGCAGCCAGTGCAGGAGGTAAAGGCGGAGCCCAGGCTTCAGGCAGTGCTTATATGGGAAGGGCTCGTTAATTAGGACACAGCTAGCCAAGATGCTGAGGCTATACAATCAGAGGCCTCAACAACAGAAGGTTGCTGAAAACTACTACTGGTGGTGACAGCTGTGGTTATTCTTGCATTCTTTACCTCTGTGTTTTGAACCTTGGACTTCAACACTTCACTCAGATTATTGGTTTGGCTTTTGGACTGTTCCCTTTCTGAGCTATTGCAGTTTTCTGAGAGTTTACTTCAGCCCAGAGACTGTTTTATGGAGCTGCCTTTATTTAGCTAGTTAGGCAGCTGAGGAACCTGCCAAGCCCAGAACAGCAACTCTCCTGTGGAACAAAGTGCACACCCTTATTTTATTCATGCCTCACCTACTCTTAGACAATCCAGAGTGGCTGGATCAGATCCACCATTTTTAAATGATGACAAAAGTCCGTACAGAAGCCAGCTCTGAATTACTGGAAGATAGTAATATGGCTAACATTGTATGCAGCCTGACATTCTGCCCTTTCCTACCCTTTTCTACAATCCATGGATTAGATCGGAACAGAAAATCTTCTTTGCTCCAAATACCTAAGACACATCTATTCACATTTTGTGTACACATCTCAACACTGGATGAAAAAATAAGAACTTTACCTTTCCACCTCAGGCAGCATAGCAACATGGCAGACCATGAGTCTTCATTCTCTGCATCCCTGCATCATGGAGGTGAGATAATGTGAATGCATAAAGGGAGTGACAGGCAGCAGACCCAATTAGGCCATACATGAGAATTTACTGTGGATGAAAAGCTAATGTGGCTTGAATTGGAACCCTTTTGACATACATGTCTTGCCCTCTGCAGTGACCTATTGATAGAGCACTTGCCTAATAGATAATATGGATGGAGATGAGGGCTCTGGTGCACGCTAGAATATTTTTGTGATCCTGAATTTTGTCTTTGCAGTTTAGCCCTAATTTCTGACCTGCACAGTCATCCTTCCACATTTACTAGGGCTGGGGCACAGGACCCTCATGAAAGTGAAAAAACTGTGAATAACTCTAGGCCCTCCCAAACTATATTAACCATAACACACAAAAAAGTATAATCACCACATTCGACCTACCATGGATTCCTTTGAGGTATCAGGGTCTGTTCACAGGGCAGAAGTGGGTAGCTGGTGGGGCTTACTGCCATCTCCATTGCTGCCTCACACCATTTTTAATGGGGACTTACAAGCCTTGTTCGCAGTTTTTCAGTCTCACGAGGCTTGCAGTCCCTATTAAAAACGACTTAGGGAGGTAGCAGAGGTGACAGCAAATAATCCATGAATAATCTACAAACGTGAAACCCAGAAATGTAGAGGGCTGAGTGTACTTTGGTTGGTCCTGAATTTGTGGCCTTGTGCTCAGTTCTGGAATCTGACCTGTTTTTTTAAAAAATTCTGATTTCTGTTTTTGCTTTTTTTCCCCTTTGGCTATCATCTGATTAGTTCCTAAAGTCTCCAAAACCTGACTTGTTCCTTGGTTTTGTTCTCTAGTTCCTGACTCATCTCAGAGGACTCCTTATAGTTTTGTACTGGAAACAGCATTAGAGTGCCAGTGTCATGTGTGTCCCAGAATGCATTCTGCTTAGGGTGGATATGGATAGCTTTGTTGGTCATTTTTGTCTTAAATGTGCCTAAATACCCTATCAGCACCATAATCTGTCTGATTTAGGAAGCTAAGCAAGGTTAGCCCTGGTTTATACTTGGATGGGAGACCACAAATGAATACTATGTGCTGCGGGCTATTTTTCAGAGGAAGGAACTGCCAAACCGTCTCTAAGTATTTGTCGTCTTAAAAAACCCTATGAAATTCATGGGATCATCATAAGTTGACAGGGGACTTGAGAGTGCGTGCGCATGCACACACACACATACACAAAATGCTTTCCCTTACTTCCTCTACAACTGTATGGAAAAGATAAAAGGAAAAATACAACAACTTTGATAAAACGACAGAGGGAATACTATGGATTTTACTAATCCCCTTTGGGAAGTGCTTCAAAACCTGGGATTTTAAAATTCTGCCTGGTAAATGTCAAGGAAACTCTGAGAACAGAGGAGAACAAATGAGGACAGCAAAGAGAAAACAGGAAAGAGAATGGAGACCAGTTTTTTTTGCATGATGTCATTTTGCTGTTTCCCCAAATGGGTTACAAGAAAAAGCCAAGGGCTTTTCAAAAAGGGAAAAATGGCTCTTTTGTATTGTAAAGAAGAGGCTGAAGTGGGTCGAGAACAGTTGACTAAGTGTTCTTATCCAAAACACATTCAAAGAATCCATGCCAACTTGCATGTTTCCATTTTCTAGACATATCCTCTTTTTCAAGGACAGTAGTCAATAACAATTTGGAGTGTAGGGAAAAATCTGTAGAGTTGGTGCCCTATGCTTCATATTGTTATTGAATAATATTCTTTGGGGAAAAAAACCTTCAACACTGGAAACGTTTAAATTGGCAATGAAGAGAAATTTTAAGAGCTAATTATCTTTCCTACAGTTGCTAAGCAAGAATCTGTGACTTCATCTTCCTTAAAAATGGGAGATTCCTTATGTGAATCAAATGTAATTGTCAACAGATTTTGGAGAAATTATTTTTTTGGATTGCAGCTCCCAGAATCCACCAGTCGGCATTGTCTTCAGGATTCTGGGCAGTGTCTTCTCTCCCACCCCCCAAAAATAAAACACTTTTTCAGAATCTGCTATTTTCCCTCTTGAATCAAGCTCCACATTCACCACTTTGGTGTCATTGTTAGTACTTGGTTATCTCCCTCCTTCCAAGAGGCACCTGAAATGGCTGCTGGATGCTAGAAGCTTAAACTGCCTTTTTTCTTCTTTACTACTAGCTTTATCGTCAGTTGCTTCCTTCCTTTATCTCCTCTTTCTTCTTTCTCTTGCACTTACAAAGAATAGCACTGTCTGCACCCATTGCTCCTGCTGCCTGTAACCTAACCATTTGGCCGCTAAGGGTGGACCCCTTCACACTGCACAGTTATAGCTCTATAATTTTGCTTTAACTGCCATGGCAACATCCTGTGATTTGCAATGTAAGGAGAAGCATTTAAAATTCTCAGCCAGAGAGCTCTAGTGCCTCACCAAACTGCAAACCCCAGCATTCCATAGAATGGAACCATGGCTGTTAAAGTAGACTTACAGTGCTATATTTATGTAGTGTGAAAGGGCCATGATTCTCTTTCTTCTTTATAATGGTCAGCAAGAAAGTCACATTTGGTTTTTACAGGAGCTGTAGCAACATCCAAAATTAAGTGACAGGTAAAGCAATGCTAAGCATGCTTAGCTGATAAATATTTGTGTAACAGAGCCCAGGACTCAGATGGTTGGACTGGTGATAAAGACATTATCTGCCACTTTCTTCAGGCTTCTATGCTCCCCCTGAGCTTAGCTATATCCTCACAATGGTCAGAAGGAAAATAAGTTTTTCTAGGAACAGGACTGGTGTGAGCAATCCTTCTTGTCATGTAAAATATGGTGTAGTGGCTTGGTCTTGAAGAGGCAAGTAAGATCCATTAACTTTACAAAAGACCTGTTCCTGATGGTGGTGAAAACTGATGGAACAGGCACATGCCTGGATTTTAAGATTATCCTTGCTATAATAATTACAAAGACTCCTATGATGAGCACCTGCACTTCAAAAGTTATGACTATATCACTGCTCAGAAGTAAATCTGCCTATTTTCAGTCAGTGGGCTTATGGCAGGGCTTTCCAAATGGTGTGTCACAACATATTAGTGTGTTGCCTGTTGTGTGTTGGTGTGTGCCTCCCTGGCCAAGAAAGACCCCACCTGAGCCTGGTCCAATGCCGTCGCTCTTGCTGGGACCTTTCTCGAGCGAGGAGGATGGCAGCAGGGAAGGACAGTGGGAGAGGGCTGCCTTTCCCCTGCTGTCACTCTCGCTGGGGCCTTTCCTGGTGAAGTGATGGTGGCAGGCCAGGACGAGATGGTGGTGGGAGACTGCCTTTCCTTACCCTGGATATGCCTCTGGGTACTTCCAGTTTGCTAGTAAAGCTGAATTACTGTGTCACAAAATGAAGCATGGTGAAAAGATATGTCACCAACATGAAAAGTTTGGAAAGCCCTGGCTTATGGTTTTATCACACAAACTTTTATCACATCAATCATACATTGTTGTTGTTAAATGCTGTCAAGTTCTTTAGCAAAGTTCTTTTTAGAAATGTAGTTACATTAACCCCACTATTTAGTCACGTTTGCCCTTCCTCTTCACTAGATATGCCAAGAACAACAGTCATTCTGAAACTCAGAAGGAATTCTGGTTTGTTGCTATCTGATCTTTTAAAAAGCTTAAAAATATTCTATTGTTCCTTCATTGCATATTTGCAGGCCATCTGAGAACACAGGCTACAGTTTGACATTAAATGTTGGGCATGTGTGATCCTGCTTTGTTGTCCACAAGCTGCAGAACAGGGCTGAATACAAACTCTTATTGTATAAATGTGTATCACAAAAATCTTCTGCTGCAGAGCATCTGTATCTTCCATCTTGTTGTGAAATGACCTCAAAGGATATCAAATAGCTGCTATAGAAGGTCAGCAGCACAACATGTTTCCTCTGCCCATTCTCACCTCTGGCTGTTTCCAGGACTATTTCTGGGTCCCTTGTCTGGCTCATTCATTTTCAAGACATGTACCTGCTTTGACAGGTTTCATAATGTGACTCCCTGACATGTTTGTAAATCAACCTGACCTCAGACTCGTGCAGTGTGCTGCTTAATAAACTAATCTCTGAATGTACTATCATACTTTGGCATTTTGCTTCCTGATTAGATCTTGAGCCAGGAGCTATAATAATTACATATTGTCTGTATCCTTATTTCCTCTTGAGAAATATTCCACAAATTACGGTGCCTCTGATAAAGGATGAGATTACTGCTTTTGTTTTTTTGGGTTTTTTGTACCTCCTGCTTAAAGGCGTCTCCACCATTGGAAAGCATGAGTCAATTACTTCAGGCAACAGATACTGGGCAGCAGTAGTAGCAGGCATCCCAACCCCGTTTTTCCTCCATAGCTCCCTAGTGCTATGGTAAATCCACTGGAATGTGTTCTACTGCTTGAAGCTTGAAGACATGCACTGTTTTCTACTCCCCTCCATTGTTGTTGCTCATGCTTCTACTCTCTACCACTGTCACCATTCTTGCCTTCTACCTCTTCTGCCAGCCACCTCCCACCTCCCACCACCATCCTAATACCAAACAACTGCTCTGAGCACTGTTGGATGGGTAACCCTTGAAATCATCTACAGCATGAGCAGTCATCCTACCCACATGGCTTTGCTATGAGGATCCCTCCCCTCCATTTTGTTTCATGTCTATTACAGTCAGCCTTCCACATTCATGGGACGTAGGGGCACAGGACCACCACAAAAGTAGAAAAAACACAAACATCTGCAGGTGCCCCCCAAGCTAATCTCTTAATGTTTAATACCAGCTGCCTGCTTCTGCCTTTGGAACAAATGAGCACATTTGCCATTCAGACCCTGCTGTGGCGCTTGTGCTTGCTCTTTCCAAAGACAGAAGCCAATAGCTAGTGGGTTGCCCGTCCTTCAGGCAATCTGTCAGCCACTCCTTTTGCCTTCAGAACAAGCAAAGAGAAGGAAAAGGAGATTTTCTTTGCTCCTTCTGAAAGCAAAAGCTGATGGCTGGTAGGCTGCTTCTCCTCCAACTGCCCCAAATGAGCAAGCATACACATGCACCCTCCCTCCTCTCAGTCTCCGCATCCCACCCCTTTCTGCCTTTTCCTGTGAGTGAACAAACATGCACAGAGGCACCCTCTCCTCTTGCAATCCCTGCATCCCATCCACTCCCCCCCAGAAAGTCCACTAGCAACGGAATGTGTGTGTGGTCAGTCCCACCACCCTGCCAGTTTGATTTCCTCTCAATGACGCCGGTGTTATTGAAGTGGTAAAAATGGCATAGGGCAGCAGCAGGGCAAATAATCCACGAATGATCAAATCCATGAAGATGAAATCCACAAATGCGGAGGGAGGATTGTATTTTGTGAGTCTGTGGAAGAGGTTGAAATTAATTAGTTATTTTTCAATAACTAGGGCATTGTTGTTAATCTACAATTGTTCAGTAATGAGTGGTAACTGGCTTTTTTTAGGATGTAACTGCGACTAGTTTTTAATTACTTAAAGGGTATATATGACAACAAAACTTAGGTGTGTCTTGTATCATAGGTTAATGTCTTGTTGCATTCTGGTATGTGTCTTTAGGGAAATTTAATAAATAACTATTCAGCTAGTATCCTATTGGTGTCATATGATCATATAACCCTTCATTATCGTAGTGTATGTACTTTGCTGGAAATTGTGCAGGGAGATATAGATTGCATGATGCTCCCCTCTCTGATGCCATGCAGCTTGACAGCACTCTTATGCACCTGGTGGGGACTTTCTTTCCCCTGTAGGTCTAGGAGAAAATTAGAAGACCAGGCCTGGTGAATCAAGGATCTAACTGTATTTAGAGAAAGAAATGCATTTCTGACTCCTATTGTGACAGACCAGAATCTGAGGAGAATGGGAGCCCTGAGCCCTGGGCTTTTACATCCTAGCATAGTACAGTATTCGAAGGTTGCCAAGTCACAACTGCGACGTGCATGAGCTGGGAAAATTCTGTCAAGCCAACAGATTCAATAGAAATCAAAACTTCTAGGTGCAAGGTAAAAATCCATTTCCTAGTACTTGCTGCATAACGTATCCCCCAGTCTTTTGGTGCCGTAACTTAACAAAATATGCTAAGTAACCTTCACAGTGCCAGCTTCTTCCTTTGGAAGAGCTTGTCTAACATCATGATGCACAAATAACAGAGATGCAAGCTTTTTTTTTGTCCAAACACAACCCAGGTCAAGAATACCTGATAAACCACAAATTAAACTGAGGAACTAGCAAAACCACCTCTGAGTATTCCTTGCCTAAGAAAACCCTATGAAATTTATGGGGTCTCCGTAAGTCAACATGCAACTTGAAAATGTGCACACACACAAGCTATCTTTGGAGTATCTAATAAACCACCTGTCATGCTCGTGAACTGAAATAATGCATCTGAATAGCTCTGGCATTTTGTCTCATGATTCCATACTGACTGTTGTTGCTGTTGTGTGCCTTCAAGTCGTTTCCAAATTATGGTGACCCTAACTTTGCCATAACACCAGCCTAGGGGGGACTTAAGATATGCGTCTGGTGGCATACACATTTACCTCTCTGATGTAGTCAATACCAAAGGAAGAAAGCTGATTTGAATCATTGCCCTGTTGCATTTGAATCTATGATCCCTTGCAGGTTAGTAAAAAACAACCTTTAAAAAAATAGGTCTTCAAGGCTAAGGTGGCAGATGACTTATATTTTATATCTGCTTATTTGGGTTGGGATGTTTCTCAGTGCTGCTATCTTAAATTTAATGTATTCCACAAAACATGTATATTTTAAATTGTCTATTTTTTAAACTGTATTTGTATTTGTTTGTAAGACAGTGGAGTCTATTTTCCTTTTAAAAAGTAATTTAGAATATAATAAATCTAAATACGTAAACAAATAAGGGGATGTCAGGTCATAAAAGAATGGGTTGCTCCAGCTGTCTGTGGTCAAGAAGTTGGAACGCTGGGGAGAGAGGCAGTACGGCAGGAAGCTAGACAATAGAACAAGACAAAAGGGAAGGAAGATATGTGAAGCTGATGAAGAAAAAGGAAAAAACATTGTTTGGAATCCTGTACAGAGAATCTCTTGGTCTGAGAGCTATGATCCACTGTTGGAAATGGGTAATAGAGTTTGATGGAGGAAGTAACAATCTAATAGACAAAGGACAGAAAAACTGTGGGGTGCAGGGGTCCAGCCCCCTGCAGTGTAGAAGATCAGTATGCAGTCTTCCACACTCAGTAACATCATGGCCCCAAACAGAACTTTGTCAACAAAGGAGTGAAGCATCAGCATATTATATAGAAGGGATATAGCATTGTGACGGTATCACATTTATTATTTACACTTATTTATTAAAGCATTTCTGAGCTGCCCTGTATCAACAGTGAAGTACAATCAATAAAATCACTTTAGAACAATCTTAAGATAATTCAAATGTTCTAAAACACTTTGAAATACTTTAAAACATTTTAACAAGCCACTGATACATCAAGTGTCATTTGTTATTGCATATTACACATGCCCTGCAACACTGTGCAGTGGAAACTCCGTCCCAGCAACATATAAGTGATTCTAACCCACCTCTTCTTTGAAATGTGTTTTCATTTAGTGCTTGTATATAATTTCACTATATGGGAACCTTTGTACTGTTATTGTTGAACTCGCATGGTCTTTTTTGTTACTTTTCTCCATGTTTTTGTGTGTGAGGGTGTGTGTGTTTATGTGTGTGTGTGTTAAAATTCAATTTTGCAACAAGAAAAAAAATACCTACAATATTTAACAACTCATGTAAAACAAAACCAGCAATCTGACAGAATTAAAACCTAGCCATAATCTCACTACTCCCCGGTTTTTTAATTTGGCATTCTGCACTAAGAAAACTCATACACTGAAGGAAAGCAATTCCTCTATTATACAGAATTGCTTAAATCTTGTCTGTACGGGTCCCAAACTCCCATCTCAAAGTCTGCAACAAGACTGTTATCCTGCACCATCCAATTTGGAAAGAAAATCAGAACAAAAGGGCTCTTGAGATACAAGCACATCACAAAATGACACACGGTTCTACTTCTTGTTGTTGGAGTCAGATGAAGCTGAGTGTGATAGATGATGCCATTGTGACTGAGGAGCAACTGATTGTGCCTGGGACCGAGCCAGTGAGTGAGCAAGTCAACTTGCAAACATCCCCCGCCCTGGAAGGTCAAACAGAGACAAGAGTTGCCCCAGCCAGCTCATGATGGAGAGGGAACCAGCCGTGATACAGAGGAGTTGGAGCCAGCTGGGCCCATCAGCCTTCAATCACGAAGAAGGCTGAAACGGGCTGCTCAGAGGGAGGCTGCATGGGCTAGGTTGAGGAAACAATAACAAGCAGCACCTGATCACAGCGGCTACTTAAGTCCGCCGGCGTGTCTGCTCTTTGCTTGCAGCAAATTACCAGCAAGCCCTCACGACCTTTGTGTCTCCTGCTCCCTGAAACCCTCCGGACAGTGGACAGATCTGTGCCTCCGGAACCTTTCAACTTGACCTTGACCTGGCTTGGCTTGTGTTTTCTTAGTGTTTGGTATATTCGGACTCTCCCTGTAAATATTCCTGACCTCCCTCCTCTTTTTGTTGGCTGCAGCTTGGCAGGGAGAGATTCCTGACACTGTGCAGTCCTTCAGGTATTGGGGTACCAAACTGTTTAGGGCTTTGAATATCATCATTAGCACCTTGAATTCAGACCAATTGGGCTTACAGCCAATGGCTGGCTGCTGTGATGGGCTGGAGTATGCACAATAAACTGAAATTGAATTGCAACAAGATTCATAATGGTTTAGCAGCATCTTTTAAAATTTTTGTATCCCACCTTGAATCCCATTTGGGAGAAAGGCAGGATATCAATTTAATAACTAAAATTAAATAAGGAAGGATATTGACAAGCTAGAACAAGTCCAGAGGAGGAGGATGAAACTGGTGGAGGGCTGGGAAGTCATGACCTGTGAGGAGAGGCTTAAGGAGTTGCGTATGTTTAGCCTGGAGAAAAGAAGGTTAAGAGATGACATGATGGCTATGTTTAAATATTTGAAGGGATGCCATATGGAGGATGGAGCAAGCCTGTTCTCAGCACCTTTAGAGACTATGACATGGAGCAATGGCTTCAAATTTCAGGAATAATTTCCTATAAATATTAGGAAGAACTTCTTGACAGTAAGAGCAGTTCAACAGTATAATGCGCTGCCTCAGAGTGTTGTGGAGTCTCCTTCTTTGGAGGTTTTTAAACAGAGGCTGGATGGCCATCTGTTGGGAATGCTTTGATGCTATATTCCTGCATGGCAAGAGGCTGGACTTGATGACCCTTGTGGTCTCTTTCAACTATGATCCTATGATTCTATAAATAAAATAAGATGGAAGCTTTTCATCCTGGGAACCAGGTAAGCAACCTGCCCTGCACGGGGGTGCACTTTTCCTGAAGGAATGGGAATATTCCTAGTTCCTTTGCTGCCACTAGAGACCCAAGTTGATTATATGGCTCAGAGTGCTTAATGCTAGCTCTGACTCTGTTGTTGTTGTGTGCCTTCTTATGACTTATGGCAATCCTAAGGTAAACGTATCATGGGGTTTTCTGGGGCTGAGAGTGTGTGATGCACCCAAGGTCACCTAGTGACCAAGTGGGGAATGGAACCCTAATCTTCAGGGTCAGAGTCCAACATTCAAACCACTACCCCACACTGACTTTAGAGCATCAAATTGTCATGGTGGTTATGAAGTCATGGCAAGAACTGACATATAATATTGTGGCATGAAGCCTAATAGCCACTGAAAGATGGCAGTGTTGCTAATGCCAGCTTGGTATTTGGCATAACATATGATGAGAGGCAGCATGTTGTAGGGATTTTAATGTTGGATGAGGACACTGGAGGAGCAGGGTTCAAATCCCTGCTTGGCCATGGAAACCTACTGGGTGATGTTGAGTGAGTCACATTCTCTCATCCTCAGAAGAGGGCGAGGGCAAACTGCCTCTGAACAAATTCTGCCAAGAAAACCCCACAACAGATTTGCTTTATAGTTGCCATAAATCAGAAATGACTTCATGGCACACAATAACAATAGTGCCATGGATCTGGTTGGCTAATGGGGTGAGTGGGTGGCACTGGAAATTATTTCAGAGGAGTTAACATGGATCCAGAATTAAATACTGCGGAGAGAAGAAAATGTGCTTAATTTACTCATAATTCCTTTTCGTATCTCCATTCTTCCATATTCAAAGTGTGTCAGAATAGATCTCTCAGTAACTCTTTGTCATGTTGGCTAAATAAAACTGCAGTGTGCCATTGAACATTGGTTGGAGGGAGCTGCAGGTGGCAATTGTCTTCATGCCTTGTTGTACTCTCCTTCCCTGCCATGGTGAGAAGCAGGATTATGAACTAGTTACACCAGAGCTTTCCAAACTTTTCATGTTGGTGACACACCTTTTTGCCATGCATCATTTTGCGATACAGTAATTCAGCTTTACTAGCAAACCGGTGGTACCCAGAGGAGAATCTAGGGTGAGGAAAGGCAGCCTCCCCCAGTCCTGGCCTGCTGCCCTCACCTCACCAGGAAAGGACCCAGTGAGAGTGACGGCAGAGGGAAAGGAAGCCCCCCCCCGCTATCTCTGCCCACTGTTGTCTTTCTTGCCGGGCAAAGGCCCCAGAGAGCGATGGCAGTGGGCCAGGCTCAGGTAAGGTCTTTCTCAGCCAGGGAGGTGACATACCAACACACTACAGGTGACACACTAATGTGTCACAACACACCATTTGGAAAGTCCTAAGTTACACCTGGGTAGCTATACTTTCCAGCATTTCACAGATGACACCTGTGAATGTATAAATAAGAGTGACAAATGCATGAGTGAAGAAGAACACATGGTACTGTTTTAAGCACAGAACTCTCCAATTTAGGAAAGCCTGTGAAAAGATTCTTTTTCTTTGGGCTAAAGGCTTTTGTGGGACAGAACCAGTGATGTTGGAAAATTGCTTAAGCTTACCCAGTTTCTTTGCTTTGTGAAGGTAAGGAATAAGGCTGTGAAAATATTGAACACATTCCTGAAAGATGACTTCTGGAATTGAGGGGACGGCTGAAAATTAAGTTCCAAGCCCAAGATGAGACCTCTGAGAATTTTACTTTCTCAAAACGTGGAGGAGACAAGTTGGTACAAATATTTCTGAAAGAAATAATCTAGTGGGCATCCCTGCCATCTTGTATCATTTAATGTGCTCACTTGATATGTCATCTCTAGAGCATTCTTTCTGTGGATACTCCAAGGATAAATCAATGAAATTCTGGACAAAAATAATTTGAAGAATATTATTGTAACAGATACATATATATGTATGTGTGTGTGCGTGTGTGTCTGTGTCTGTGTCTGTGAAACAGCACGTTGCAGTGCAGTTAAACTAGAGTAGGAACACTGTTTGTGAAGACCAACAGGAAGTGTGAAGAGAGGTTTTTGGATTTCATTAACCCTTCACTTTTTATCCCTTAATTCTAGCATTGCTGTCTGTTTCATAAAGATTATGTTCTTGGTGATGGAAATCATACTTTTGTTCGTGAATCTAAGGAATGCTACTCACAATAAAAATATTACATTATTGCATTGTAGCCCCATGATAAATACATCTTTTTCATGAAGCCATTAGATTATTGTAAAGCTTTGAGTTGTTTCCTTTCGAAGTAAGAATCTGAAAAGTCAAAACAGAGAGATTTTTGTGTCAGCTTGTAACCATGGCAAGGCTATACTTTTTCTTCAGACAAACAATATTTCTTTCTTTGCAAGCCTGACTTGATTAAAATTATAATGGCTAACATGTTTCCTCCCTGTTCTGATTAGACTACATCATTCCATGGTAGCCAGTTTGTAAAATAGCAGGTGAACTCTGTAGGATGTATTCTCGTCCATGCCACTGAGCAAACCAATGGAATGAATCTCAGCTTCTATTTATAACAGCACAGTCAGTATTCCACCCACTATTGAAAAATGCCTGCAAAAACAAAAGGTTTAAGGCAGCATCATATTTTTTGAGCTTTGCTTTACTGTTGAAAGAGGGTATGAATGAAAGACACAATGACACAACAAAATGCATAGGTTTTGTTGATTTTGCTTCTGATAACAGAAGTGAGTGGAAGACATAACCATGATTAAACAGTGGCCATCATAGACCATGGGCTTCTGCATAAGATAACACCCTTAGGAAGAAGGATTAGATGTGATGTGCCTGTCTGATGAGCTATTTTATGAACAGGTTGCTATGGTACTATTGGAACACAGATGGGAGTAGTCAAGGGATGGATACAGATGATTGTTGATTCGTTTCTCCCCCTCCAGAATTAAAGACAGAGAGAGAAAAAAGAATAGCTGTTTGTTGATCACTTCTTCCTTTGGAAAACAATTTTTCAGGTTTTTTTACTGTTTAGCTCTACCGCCTGCAAATTTCTATAATAACATTAGACCAGAAGAAACACACATGGATCCACTGTTCTCAAACTAATTTTCTGTTTCGTTAAAAACTATTGTCTATTTCAAACTAATATAATTTTTCAGTCAAGCGTGCATACGTGTTTTAATTTGTCTTTCAATATTCCATCTGGAACATCATTAAATATCATTAGTTCTGGAAAAGGTTGTATAAATTTATAGAAGTCTGCACCTAAGAAACTGGGTGATTATATCCTACTAATGTGAAATTCAACCTCATTATTTGTTTTCTCTTATTGATGTATTAAAACAGGGTTTATAAGCATAGGGCCCTTGGTTATTCTGGTTGAGCATAGGTGCACTAACACTTCTAAGCTGGGAACAAAGCTAGTAGATGTGCCCCCCTCTTCCAGGTGACTTTAAATCAAAAGGGGTTTCATTGGTAGTAGAAGCCACAACTATCAGAATGCTACTTTTCTACAAATCTTGAATGCAACAGGTCTCTACTACATTGTTAAAATCCACCATTAGGAAATAAGTTTATTAGGATCAACTAAATTGTCACAAAATTATGAGCAAGGTTTCATATTCTCCAGGATACTTTGTGGCTAGTTTAATAAAAAGCATTGCATGGCTGTGTAATTTGGTGCATGTTCTGGTTGTGGGGGATTAGTTTTCTGTGTCATTAAAAGCAAAAGAAGAAAGCTCAACAGTTATGAGATCAGAACAGACATTTTTAAAAGGAAATGATAACATTGTCAGTGCAATAAAACCATGAACAAAAGGTTATATATTTAAAACATTTGTACTCTAGCATTCCTTAAACAGCGACTGAATATTTAATAAACAACAATAAAGATTGCTATTATGTGGCAGTCTTGAGCAGTGCAGATTGTTAAACAATACAGGATACAAATACACAGAAAACAAGATTGGTAGAATATAAACAGAAAGCCTCTTTAGAGTAGGTTCCAATAAAACTATTTCCAGAAAAGTAAAAAAAAGTTTTCTGGGCACCACATTTCAGGAAAGATATTGGCAAGCTGGAACATATTCTGAGGAGGGTGACCAAAATGGTAGAAGGCCTGGAAACTGTGACCTATGAGGAATAGCTTAGGGAGCTGGGTATGTTTAGCCTGGAGAAGAGAAGGTTAAGAGGCAACATGATCATTATGTTTAAATATTTGAAGGGATGTCAAGCCTGTTTTCTGCTGTTCCAGAGACTAGGACATGGAGCAATGACTTCAAACTTCAAGAAAAGGGAGTCCATCTTCCTGTTCTTCCTGACGATAAGAGCAGTTCAAGAGTGGAATACACTGCCTCAGTGTGTTTTGGAGTCTCCTTCTTTGGAGGTTTTTAAACAGAGGCTGGATGGTCATCTGTAGGGAATGCTTTGGCAGTGTATTCCTGCATGGCAGGGGGTTGGATTCAATGGCCCTTGTGGCTTCTTCCAACTATATGATTCCATGATTCTTTGTTATAAAGTTGCCAAATTGTGAGCCAGTAAGACTTCTGGGCACTTGGGTGAGCTGGAAGTGAAATAGTCGTTTGGAAACTTCAGAGGAAATAGAGATTTGTCTCAAAACACAGTGGGAACTGTATATTGATGCAGTGGTATTATTTTGTTTTTGGCTTTTACAGCCTCTGTACAGATTTTGTTAGGTTGTTGACACAGCTAATGCAGCAGCCTAGAAGTTATGCCACAGTCATAAGCCTGTCAGATTGCAGGTGATGCTGGTGGAACCATGCCTGGATTTTTAATTGTGCAATTGGACCAAACGCTCCAGAGCACTACACATGCACTCACATACTTTTTGCACTTTGATGTTGTCAAAAGGGAAAATCCTCCTGAAAAGAAAAGGCTGTTAGATCCCCAGACTGGTAGCATTCGCAACTACGCTAGTTTTATTGTCCAGTTGCAGAGCAAGTGAACAGATGAATCACACACTTGTGGTGGTCTTCTCTCTGTGATTCTGGCCTTGGTCAAACCAGCTGGGGAGATGCCCAGAGCCACTGCCTACCTCAGGCTTGAAAGGAACAGGTCACAGCTACCCTACCAAGGGCTCTCTTGCTTAGCAATAGTGCTAAGCCTGATTTTCCTGATCGTAAAACCAGCACTCCAAGATAGGAGCTTGAATGTGTGCACAAAGTGGGCCTAAGTATAGCTCCTGGGCCTAAACCATCTTAATTTAGCCTTAAGTGGAACGCCAAACACAAATACACAACTCTAAATAACTGCCACTTTTATTATATCATTTTCTTATCACATGAAAGAAAAATGCTAATTGAAAGGAATATTACTTAATTAAAATGAGACTACCAGAAGTGAGATAGTAATAAATGTAAGTATTTTTGCACATTTTGAAGTACTGAAATGGTGGATGTCAGGATTCAGGCATGTGGGTTGACTCAGGATTAGTTGACCCCAAAAGTAGGGGAAAAATTCAAGATACACGCACCATAGTATGTGAAAGGGAGCCAGTGTGGTGTAGTGGTTTGAGCATTGGTCTACAATCCTAGAGACCAGGGTTCAATTTCCTGCTTGGCCATGGAAGCCCACTGGGTGACCTTGGGCATGTCACACTCTCTCAGCTCCAGAAAACCCCACGATAGGTTCACCTGAGGGACACCATAAGTTGGAAACAACTTGAAAGCACACAAGAAAAAGTATGTGAAAATCACCAGCGTGTCCAAACACAAGATATAGCAGAACAGATTGTTTTGAGGCTCTTATATATGTGAAAAATAATACCACATTAATGTATGAAGATGATGATAAATATAATTTGTTTAAAAATAATTGTATCATGTTTTCCAGAATCCCATTAGCGCTATCTCATTGTGGGTCAGATGAAGCCAAACAGGTATCATCTCAGTAGAATTGCTTTCTTCTGCATATTTTTTTCCATGTCGCATAACTCATGAGTAATCAAATTTTAAGCGAAAGAGAAGGAGAATAGGCTCTACCTGCTTATAGATTTTTTAATATTATAACACATTTTGGCCTATTGTCAATATTATATAAAAGAACACTACACATATATAAAAACCAACTAGTTCAAAGCAGGTGGAGCCTAGCCTCCTTCTCCTTTGCTGATTTATATAGGTGCTTTCCAGTATTTGTTCCTGCTCCTAATCAAATTTTAAGCCAAATATTGTGCCATGAGCAGGTGAAATATGGGTCAAATAATAAGCTTTGTTAAAAAGTGTCGTCAACGAAGGTTGTCTGGAGCAAGGCTTTGTGGAGTAGCCCTTCCAATAGAATGGTGTTTGCATATGTAGGAATCTATCTGGGGGGTGACAAGTATTGAGAGACACCTTCAGACACACACTTAGCCCCTACCTCAGTGCACCTGCAATGATGGGTGTGTTAAGTGTGTGTCTGTATGTTCCTCCTCGCTCTCCCCAAACCTGAACTGCTGAACTCTCCTTCCTTTGAGGCAGGCTGAGGAGAAGTGTCCAGTTTTGGGCACTTCATTTCAAGGAGGATATTGACAAGCTGGTCCAGAGGAGGGCGACCAAAATGGTGAAGGGTCTGGAAGCCAGGCCCTATGAGGAGCAGCTTAGGGAGCTGGGTATGTTTAGTCTGCAGAGGAGAAGGTTAAGAGGGGACATGATAGCCATGGTTAAATATTTGAAAGGATGTCCTACTGAAGAAGGAATGGACTGGTTTTCCACTGCTTCAGAGACTAGGACCATTTCTGCACTAGACTATTATAGTGCTATTGTTCCACTTTCAACATCCTATGGAATCCTAGGGTTTGCTGTTTAGGGAGGGACCTCAAAGGCCAGCTCCCTCAAAAGCCCCTCCCTAAACGGCAAACCCCAGGATTCCATAGGGGATGTTGAAAGTGGAATAATAGCACTATAATAGTCTAGTGCAGAAATGGCCTAGGACATGGAGCAATGGATTCAAACTCCAGGAAGAGAGATTCCACCCACACCTCAGGAGGAACTTCCTGACAGCCAGAGGTGTCCGGCAGTGGAATCTGCTGCCTCAGAGTGTGGTGGAGTCTCCTTTGGAGGTCTTTAAACAGCAGCCGGGTGGCCATCTGTTGGGAGAGCTTTGATGTGTGTTCCTGCATAGCAGGGGGTTGGACTAGATGGCCCCTGGAGTCTCTTCCCACTCTGATTCTGAGTGGGAAGCGGGAGGCGGGGAGCCGCGAGGAAGCGAGGGCAGCAGGCACCCACCGGGCCTCCGCGCGTCCTCCTAAGAGCGCGGGAAGAGCGAGGAGGCTGTGAGGAAAAAGGAGGCGGCGGCGCTGTCGTCGCCCATCTGTCCTTCTTCCCAGCCGCGGGGAGGGCGGGGGGAGAGAGTGGCGAGAGAGAGGCAGCCGGGCGGGCGAGGCGGCCCGAGGAGGTGTCTGCTGTCGGCTGGCTGCCTTTCCGGCCGGTCTGCTATGGTAAGGCTCGTCTCTTCGCCCCCTCCCTGCCCCTCGTCTGTTTCCTGAGGGCCGGGAGAGAACGAGGCTGCATCCCATCCAGTCAAGTCGGGTCTGTTTATTTATTTATTTCCTTGTTTTCCTTTCCCCACAGGCTGCAGCAGTAGCGGCGGCGGCGGCGGCGGCGGCAGCTCGGAGAGGGGGAGCAGGTGGAGAGTTGAGAGACTGCAGTGAAGCTGCCCTGGAGACATGGCGGACCAGCGCCTCTGAATAAGCAAAAAAAGGAAAAAAAAACGGGAGGAGAGAGAAAGGGAGACACGGAGGGACTGAAACAGAGAGGGAGAGGGAAAGGGAGGGGGGAAGAGAGAGAGAAAACACCCTGCCTCTTTTCGTGGTCCTGCTTTCCCAGCGCCCGCTATGCCAGGTTGAGCTTCCAAGAAGGAGAACAGCCGAAGGACAAATGGTGCAGCAACCTTGTGAGGCTTTAAACTCCGTCTCCTTCTTCCCACTTCTTCTTCATGGTGCATCACGTCCTCTCCCTTGGCCTTAAGCCGAGGTAGCCGGCTGCTTCTCAGGAGCATCCCAGGGAAAACTGCCATCCTCGCGTGCCTGTATCCATCCATCCATCCATCCATCCATTCGTCCGTCCCTCCTTTCCTCCCCCCACCCTTGCTGCCTTCTTTCCATCTCTTTCCATCATCTACCCTTGCTTCTCTCTCCCTCCCTCCCCCCACCCCATCCTCCAAGGCTATGGCTGCGGAAGAGGTCTTGGAGACTGTGGATCATTATAAGACCGAAATCGCGAGGCTGACCAAAGAGCTCACGGAAACAACCCATGAAAAGATCCAGGCTGCTGAATATGGGCTGGTGGTGTTGGAGGAGAAACTCACCCTCAAGCAGCAGTATGATGAGCTGGAAGCTGAATATGATGTCCTGAAGCAGGAGCTGGAACAGCTGAGAGAGGTGAGTTAGCCCTAGAGATGGGTGGTTCTTATCATTCATGCCCCACATGGCATCTCCCCTTCTTTTCATTTTTCCCTTGCACCACAGTACATATCCTCTGTATTTTGTTTTAAAAATGATTATAAGTACCTTATAAGTACCCTCTCCCACTTGGATCAATTCAGAGAATATTACTATGCAATAACAGGACATAAATAATTTCTCAGTGTAGGCCAAATATACTTATCCCGGAGTCTGTATGAATGAGATTGAAACTGGAAGGTGTGATTTCTCACAGAACTCAAGGATCAGCGTTACCCTTTGAAGATGCTTAAGAAAGGATTATGGATGTGATATTTTAAATCTACTACTAATATAAATCTCAGCAGTACATAGGCATTGCTTGTATGTACATATATTCTTGCTTTCAGATATTTGATGTAAACATGTACTTTTAAATTCCAGTTATAACTGAGTAGTTTGAATCTTATTCAGAAAGGGATGTTTAAAGAGAAACATTTATGAACACTTGAGCTTTACTCTTTCTGTAGCAGTGCAGACTTCTATAAAGACATTGTACTGTATATATTGGAATATGATGAGATTATTTATGTGTTTGTTTTATTTTCACTTGTTAGTGGGATCATCACCATCTTTCCATCAAACTGTTTTCTTATACAGATACAGAAATATGTGTTTGATTTGAGAAAAGTAAGTTTATCTGACTTGGTTGGAGTATTCACCATTTAAAAAAATGCTGGCAAAATATATGTCTAATCTTTCAAGTCGTTGAACTCCCTTCATTTTTTTTCTGTCTAAATTTTTGAAAAAGAATCACAACAAATATTTGTATCTTGTTAATGCATTATTTCTTTCTCAAAAGTCACATCACAGATTATTATCCTATTAGTTAGAATTCTAAAGTATATTTCTGTTCTTATGATATTTGACAAATTATAATAGAAGGTTAATGGTGAACACCTATATACAGAAGTATGTCCAAAGACACACAATGAGACTTATTTCCAAACATATGTGCGATAATATGTCAGAAATCTTCAAAGAAAATACAGTTTTGTAACATAAATGTTGACTTACTTTCTTTAACAAGAACAATAAAGTTTGCTATGATAGTTTGAAACATAGCTTGATTTAGATTCGTTCTCCCAAACCTTCTGGATCCCAGTGTTTGTGACTAATGAAATACTGCTGAAAGCTTATTGCAGGTGCAATACTTGTCCAAGAACTGAAATGGAAATAGCTTTATTTCCTTTTCTTTGTTTGGACAATTGTAGACATACACGTTTCTTTAAAAAATAAGGGACCGCAATCATATACAAATTATGGCAGAAATAGGCCCAGATAACTGCTGTAAAAGCCAGAAGGATGTTTTAGAAGTTCTAACACTAGGCAAGTCATACCTCCAGAGAAAATCAAGGCATTGATGAATAGCCTGACTTAGACCAAGTGGAACTTGCCTACCAAGATAGGCAAGTTTGCCTTGAAGATGGCTGACATAATTTGGACATCAGGGAACTGAGGAAGGAGTCGGTCACAATTTTGTTGGGCAGCAGTTGTCAGTTGTTCAGTAATCTGTAACCAGAACTTGGACAAGTTGAGCTTTGTACCCCACCAATAAGATTTCATGAAGAAACTGATAACTCTATGTAGGTTTTGCTGTGAGAAGTTGTAAGGCCAGTGTATTTTTCAGAGGCTGTGTCACTGGGGTCAGCTGGGAATGACATTCACAGGGCACACCTACAGTATACTTAGGGTGTGTCTACAGAACAGTCTATGTTACCGTCATTGTTGCCCTCTCAGGAATTCTAGGAATTGTCATTTTATGAGACTCTCAGATACTTAGCATTTTCATAATCTAATAATCTAATTTGTTCTGGGGAAATCCATGATGAATAATTTAATTTATTAATTAACATTTCAATTGATTATGACCACAGTTATGAAGCAGCAGGTTGAAAACAATAAGTATTTGTAATGCAAATTCTTAAAGAAGGTGGTAGTGCTCTCTTATAAACAGGCCCTGCCGTATCTTCTATATTAGGGCATTCCTCTTTTAAAATGGTACCTGCTGCGGTTACGCATATATCATCTAAAAATTAAACAAAATCCTTTTTTTTATTTGGAAGTTTAGTTGATTACAACAAATCATATGCAAATATATGTAGATTTGATCAACTGATTTATTAAAGAAACAAGAGTTGATGAATCATATGAACTTTTAATAGGTGACAGTATTAGGCTGCTAATTTATGCCTATTGACTTAGAGTAAATTCAGTGAAAGTTACTTCTGAGTAGACTTACAAAGAACAGATGTGTGCTGTTCGTGTACATTTACAACTAAGTACTATTCACATAATTGATCATCCAAAAAACTAGATTGGTTTGCAGTGTGATGGTTTTAGAGAGAAAAGAATTGTCTTCATAAGCTATATCAGAATTCAAAAATGGATGTTTGTTTTTAATATGTATATTTTGGAAGGGCAGGACATGAATCCTCTTTATATATATATATATATATATATATGTATACACATACATACTAGAAGCAAATCTTGCATATGTATAAATGATGATGATAAAGGTATCTATTATGCTGAGAAGATTTCTGTGAAAATAAATGACTGCGTTACCTTCCAGTATGAGGGCTGTCAATGTTTTTCTATGGCTAAAGCTGCTGTGACAGCCAGAAAATTAAGAACTGCAGCTTTATCAAGCATGAAGGTATACATATGAGTAAACTGTTATATACTGAACATCTGCTTGTTATGTAGCCATTAATAGCACAGATCATCTGCCAGAAAAACAGTGGTAACACCGTTCAGCATGGAAGTGTAATGATGAAAACATTCAAGTGATGGTTCATTTTTAGAGCCTCTAATGCTGCTACAGTGGAGAAAATATAGGTTTTCTTAAACTATTTATAGAACTGCTTAAAGCATGTTTGGAGGATTTACATATAATTCATTCCCAAATGTCCAGTGTTAAACCAGCCTTTATGATTTTCAGTAAGTGGTAGGCAACTAGTGATCTTCTAGATGTTTTTGGAACATAACTCCCCTCATCTCTCACCATTGGCTATGCTTGCTAGGACTAGTGGGAGTTATAGTCTATAACACCTAGAAGGGCCACAGGTTGATCACCCATTATAGCCCTTGGATCTCAGCCATCTAATCCGCATGACCTGTGCTTTTTTTTTTTAAATAAGTTTGCCTGATCACAATTTTCAAACTACTTCTCAGGTTATCTTCTAAGGCAGAGTGGGGAAGTATGGCCTGCATGGAGTCGCCAGCCTTTTTTGCTGCGTGCCAGTATCTTCTAGACTCCCTAAGACCTGCATGATATTTTAACTGTGTGGTTTGCTTCCTAGGAGCAAATGTCTCCTTTCAGCACCATGGACCACTAGAATCTCGATTGATTAATTGTGAATCACAATTGATTAAATGTGTGTAGTTGGGGTAATTTGAGGGCAACTGATTAAATTCATAAATTTAATTAAATAAAAATTAGATTTATTTCTAATACTGACTGGTATGTTGTTGCTGACATATGTGGGTATAAGCCCAGCTTGTGCCTGTGTATGGCTTTTTAGGGTCATCAGAAGGGGATATATTAACTATTTTCCTTGTGCAACAACTCCCTGAACTTTGTACTTGTCTGTCTTCTGTGGGGCACACTACATAGAGCCACACAGCATCTGGCTATGTTCCTATAAGTAGAGTCATGGCAATGATATCCCCTGGAGGACCCACAGAAGGTCCTGGAGGATGCTGCCATCATCAGACTTGCATTTAGAGGAGTATAACTGTAGCCTGCGTGACTGTTCCCCAACATCCTCCAGACACTAAGTGACAATGTGGGCTGGGGATACTGTAGGAAAGAGGTGAGTTCTCCATGAAGAGAGAACAGGATAGAATGTAGTTTTGTTTTCCATCAGTTGATCCAGGACCTCAGCCAGTGGTTTTTAAAATTGTAAAACCAAAAAATCAATAGTGTAATCCTCAGGTATTTAAATAATCTAGAAGGTGGTTCCCCCTTCATCACATTTGCCTACTCCTGTTATAAGTGGTGGGTGGGTATCAGTTTCCCTGATCTGTCACTTACGTGTAAAAGGAAGGTGCCAATAAGCATATAAAGTTGGGTACAGATTTCAGTTGTATTTAAATCTCATTGGTTTCGGTGAGTATTCTTTAAATGCAAGTAAGTCTGAATCCAACCTATATAGGATACAATTGACTGATAAAACATTAAAGACTGTTTATTAACAGTTTATTAGGGCATTAGCTGGATATTTTCTCTTTTCTGGAATGGAACTTCAAGCAAGTCTTCTGTTTAGATCTGGTGACATACAGGTAGCTGATGATAAAGTCATTCTTTTCTTTAGCATGATAATTGCCAAAATTATGGTTATATCCCATAAGAACTAATAAAAGAACTAATAAATGGTTTAAGGGGAGACTGCAATTATCTCAAATGTTACAGTGGATATCATAGCAATAGAATGGTTCTTGCTCTTAGTTGGCAATAGGATTTCATATTTCACAGAAGTATGATGTGAATGCACCTTCCTTCAGCTGTAATTTATTTGTAGGAATGTACCGTAGAATTACTATCTTGTTTTCTTAATTCATGATATGTAGGCCTCATCTGTTTGTTCTGTTATCATATCTTATGCAAACAAAGTGATTCCATCAGGATGCTCTGTGGTCACAGTATTTCCACTATATATGTCCGTGTCTTTATACCTGGTGTGTCCTTAGAAGAAAGTGCATATTACACAGCATATACTGCCAGGATATATTCAGTCCCCCTTCTTCTCATTATTTCTTTTATTTTAAAAATATGTATGCTTTTAATTCAGTTGATATTATAATTATATTTTAAGTTTGATGACAACTTTTTTCTGTATCTGATTTAACTTTGGTGAACTGTCTTGAGTCCCATGGCTGTGGGAAAAGTGGGATGTGCATGAATAAGATAATACTGATAATAATATTAATGGTAGTACTTTTCTGATGCTCTTGGTATCTGCTGTATCTACATACTGTAACAGTTTCAGACAATTCTGAGGATATCAATATAACTGGGGTTGCTGGATTTTCCCCTCTTACAAGTTCTTCTTAGATTTCTTGCATTTTCCTGAGAGTTCAGGTGCTTTATTGTAAAAAGAAAATAATAATCCTGCTTTAATTTACCTTCAAAACAAAAGAATTTTTACAAATGCTACTTTCATAATCTGTAAATGCAAGCACACATTTTTCTTTGTTGACATTTTATGAAAGTTGTGAGTTGATAGATTTGAACTGGATTAGTGGTTCTGGCCATTTGGCAGCATGGCAACTGTGCTGGAAAGGAGAAATGTGCTTTTAGTGTTAATATTTATCTTCTTCTGAACCAGCAAAGAAGATTTACTTTGACCATTTGTAATTGGTTCTCCTTTCTTTCTTTACCAGTTTTCTTCCCTTCTCAGACTTTCCCTGTGTTCTGTTTCTATTCCCCTGTGTTCTGTTTCTCTGGGCTGCTTCTTCAGTGCTCCTTTCTTAGATACACTTGCTCTTGGACTGCTATATTCTCAGGTTCCAGTTTCCTTTATTCCTGAATTCCTGTTACCCCCGCTACTCCTTCCCTGAGGCTGCAGTTCTATACCCACCTGGGAGTAAACTCCTTTGACCTCCATGGAAATTGCTTTTGGGTAGGCATGTGTATGATTGTGCTTTGTAAGCCTCTTTTCTCGACTTAATTATCTCTAGAAGTGGAAGAGTCCTGACAGTGCAGCACAGATCATTCTCCTTGTTTCAGGGATCAGTATTACCAGCACCAAAGTCACAGTACATAAAACTGTAGGGGAAAATAATATGGGAAATCTATGGGGAAACTAATTGGAATTCAGAAATAATTACCATAAATATTTATTTCCTCATCTGTCATTTTGTGCTATGCCCAATTAAATGACAATCTTTGAAGTGTCATATGTTGGTTTTAGTATTGGCCTTGCCTGTTTGTACCTAAAACTAGCAACTTTGTGTTTTGCAGTACTAATGTGCTATATGATAGAGGGTGGCAGAAAATAATAATCACTGACCTAATAAAAAATTTTGGTTTCAGTAAGTAGGGCAAGTTTATTGTCTTGGACTGAGAGCTTTTCCTGGGAAGAAATTAAGAATCATTCTGTTGCATTTATGTTTTTAAAGAGCTGGACCAATTAGTTAGAACATACAGACAAATGCTGTTTTGCTGATCTTACAAATGTCACTGTTTTTATATGCAGTAAGAAACAGCTGCAGCTTTAAGGAGAGTGAAATGAAATGTAAAATTGCATGCAAGGCTATAGTACTTTGAAAAGTCAGGTTATACAACAATGACCATATCTCTGCAGGTCTGTCCCTCTGCCTTTTTCTCCTGAAGCTCTTTGTAAATAGAGAATGTACCTTCTGAAAGAAGGAAGGAATAGAATGAGTTTAGCAGTCCCAAACCATTCAGTTGGAAGAGAACACCGCAGTGCTGTTTCCCCCTTGGAAATGCATAGTGGATAGGCCCTCCTTCCCTTTAGTCCAGCAATTCTTAACCTTTTCTTTACCACAGATACCCTTTGAATATCTTTTGTTGCTGTGGACCACCAAGACTTAACTCAAGATTAAAACCCTTAAGTGCATCAAATATTTATTTAAATTCGCTCATTGAAGGTTTCAGATTTGGAGAGAAGGGAGAAATAAGTGAGTGCACACACTCCTATTGTAATATTTTATTGGAATGATTCAGTAAAAATTATCTTTCTTCCTGTCTTCCTCTCTTTCTACTCATAACACTTATTCAAGCCTTCACAGACCCCCTGTGAGGCCTTCATGGCCCTCTGGGAGGTCCACAGACCCCACATTAAGAACCGCTGCTTTAGTCAAAGCAGCTTTTAGTAGCATTGTGACATCAGGAACCATTAAACCAATCCAATCCAATCCCCTATATGATATTATTATACAATGAGGAGAGATGCAAACGCTGTCATGCTTGAGAGGCTTGATTGCAATGCAACAGCTACTGCCTGCAACATAACCAAGTAACGGTGCAGCAGTCACACAAGTAAAAATTTGCATTGATAATAATACTGACCTATCTTGTAAGGAAACAGTGAATTGTTATCTGTTCTGGATGAGGTCACATTCCCTCCAAAGGGTTACTTTGTAGTCTAGTGGTACTCCTAGACTTGTTGGTCTCACTTAAAGTCTAAGAGGCTGCAATGACCAGTAGGGGGTTTACAAACTTCAGTGAGTGTGCCCACTGTGCAGTAGCTTGGCCTCAGAGATGCATAAAGTAATAACTTCCATATCAGATTATTGAAATATCTTCTATGAGTGGTTTCCTTAAAGCTGAGGCCCATTCAAACTACTAGTGCTATTTAAGTGCCCTAGTTCAAACCTGAGATTCATAGTTTAGATGTTTCATGCTGGGGTTTCTGCATTGATGAGGCACAGGAATACTGTGGTTGAGAATTTTAAATGCCCCTTCTCACATTTCCAATCCCAGTGTACTGTGGAGATGCATCCCTACCTACTCTTTCCAGAACAAAGCAAAATAATTTGGAAATCTCCGCAAACATACACTAACTGTTAATGGGACAGCTATGGATTTAGTTTCCAGTGAATTTTTTCTCGTCCAAGGAATGATGAATGCCAGTGTTGCCCTAGCTGCAAAACAGCCAGTTGCAAATTTTCACCTTCACAAACAGTATCCATCACTATCTTTGTAAACAATAGATTGTTTATGCAAGTTACAGTGTCTTCCAGTTTCTCTTTTGGCAAAGGTTTTGTTTCTCTTTTCTTAAAAAAAAAACTAATGAGTAAAAAATACAAATATAGAAAAAAATCTCAAAGTGCAATTATAGTGTAGCGTCCTTTGGCTGAACTGGCAATGACTTCACCTTCAAGGGATGGAGGGGGGAAGAGAGGGCGTGGGACTTCTCAGTGTACCCTTTGTGTCTGTCTGAGTCTCTTTCTGTGCTTGGTACCATACTGCCAAATCCTTCTTAAGATGTACACCCAGCCTTTCTGATCATGGCAACTGAAAAGCAGAGGTTGTGAGTCTACCTGATGGTAGACAGCTTCAGTCATTATCCTTGTAACTAGGCTGAAAGAGCAGGATGTGAGGACTTTGTTTCTCATCAAAACATTCATAGCAGCTGCTCTGCATCTTTTTTCAAGTACAAAACAGCATGGGACATTTTTTTATCCAAATGCATTAGACCAGCAGGACCAAAAAAGTACCAGTTGGGAAGTGTTATTGATTTGTTGGGACAATGTTTTCCTGGCTAATTTTTGCTAGCTAAAAAGAAACTGTAAATAGCAGATGGCTAAAACTCAGAGGAGAGCCAGTGGTGGTGTAGTGGTTTGAATGTTGGACTACAGTCATTTCTGCACTAGACTGTTATAGCACTATTATTCTGCTTTCAACATCCTATGGAATCCTGAGGTTTGCAGTTTTGGGAGGGGCCAGCTGCCAGCTCCCAAAACTGCAAACCCCAGGATTCTATAGGATGTTGAAACCCCAGGATTCCATAGGATGTACAACAGTCTAGTGCGGAAATGGCCCACAACCCTGGAGACCAAGGTTCAATTCCCCACTTAGCCATGGAACTCACTGGGTGACCTTGGGTGCATTATACATGTTCAGAACCAGAAAACCTCATGATAGGTTCACTTTACGGTCACCATAAGTCAGAAACAACTTGGAGACACACAACACCAACAAAAACTCAGAAACACTGTTTAAAACTTTAGGTGACAGTGTCAGAAATTTCCTATCTTATACAGCTAGTTCTTTGTGAATTCTGCAAGAAAATATGATTCTGGGAGACCAAAATATTCTATTGGGATAAGTATTAACATTAAGCACACATATCTGCCATGCAGCTAAAATATAATTTCTGAATGTATTGGTTTTTCTGATGCATGTGTGGATACTGAACCGCAAGAGTTCATTTCCAGAATTATCTGTTTATGGTTATATATTATGTATTAGTTATGAAAATATTTATATATTTCTTCTTATTTGCATAATTTCCGGCACAAAACAATAAAGCAATATGACAAAAAACCCCTGTCGTTCAAAATATGATTCCTCTGATATTATGAATGAAGTTTAACAAGTAGCCCTTTGCTTGGAGAGTGCAGTCTCACGAAGTTTTGCCCTTCATATCTTTTGTAGGTATTTCACTGAGAGAGTACAAGTATGTACAAGCAATGCAATACACATTCCCCGGATGTCTGTATATGGATCATTGTTCCTTATCATTCCATTTCCCTATTCATTTCCTCTTAAACATCCAGGCTGTAGTTATGCAATGCTGTCTAGCACATTACATTGATTCCACAAGATACTACTAAAATCGTAAAATGATGTTGAATGCATAGTGATTTCTATTGTCTCCGCTATAGATTGTCTACTTGAAGAACTGCTTTTAAAAATGCATAGGTCACAGATTTGTGATGAAAGTTATCCATGTTTAACGAGAATTCAGAGTCACATTGCTATAGCTGTAGGAATACTCTCCTGTCTTTCAGTAGTATGTTTTGAAACTAAAACAGCATTTTAAAAGACAATGGGAAATTCAGGGATATAACAAACTTTATTTTATGGAAAGAAGCGATTGTAGGTGGATAGGAGAGGCATGGCTGTCTTTTTCTAGGCATTTCCTATATTAACAGTGGGTGGCTCCGAATAGCAATAGTTTTCTTATGTTGAGTGGATTTTTACACCAGTGAGTTTCTGCAGATTTTTACTTATAAAAGCATGTAGTATTGTTCTTTCAGTAAAAACTGCAGCATGGCAAGGTCAAAAGGTTAAAAGCAACCAAGAAAACGAAGGAAGCTACTATTTCATTGCTTCGTCTTCATCATAATTGTAATTGTAATTGATTATATGGGACAATATAATACATCATAAGGGCTAGGTAAATTGCTACAAGGGAACGTAATGAAATACCCGGATAATAGAATCAAAGATAATATTTGGCATTATTACTCTATTTATTACTATTCTACTTTATTATATAATTAAAACAACATACAGTTCTTATGACACTGAGAAGAAGTCTCAAACAGTACATTTCTTCCCAGAAAGTTGTCTTTAACACTACTGCTACTCAGAGATCTGGTAAATGTGCATACAATGAAACCAATTGGAACTGAATAACATTTTTTCTAAGTTGTTTTTGAATTTCTGATGCTGCGTGGACCATATTCAGAACTTTAAAAAATACATTACAGGGAGAAAAGGTGTTCCTGAGAAGCTTGTCAAAATAGCTTTGAGATAATTGCAGCGTGACTTATATTATATTGACATTTGTGGCCAAATTAGACATAATGTGAAATGTTTGAATACTATTAATGTTGACATTCTTTTTAAAATGTAAATAGCAGCTGTAGGGGTAAGTAGCAGCAGTGGAAGTGTTGAGCAGAAACTGAAATCTTAGACCTACCACACCCCTAAGTAGGTGCAGAGCTGAAGGATAAGTCTTGGACTAGTCACAAAGGAATAACACCAACATCCAAACTTTGATCAAAGGGACCACCCACCTTCTAGCTGCTCGCACAGCAAGAAGGCAAGATGGACAAAGCTTTACTGATTGCTCACAGACTATATAGGTTCAGATTAGTAAGGCAGGCATTTGTAAGCACACATGTGCTGAACTTAAAACAATTGTATTTAATTCAAAAGCTTTCTAAAGACAAGCAGTCTACACATGTAGGCAAGCATAAATTTCATCAGCATAACACAACAGCAGGATGTTATCAGTCAAGACATCTGGTCCCAACAACCTTGGCTTAATCATAAAACAACATTCTCATGTCTCATCTTGCTGAAGCTAACACATTTCAAGCGTCCAAAAACTCAGGCCAAGGCTTTTTCTGAGTCCTACGGAGGTGTCTCTCTGACTAAGAACACAAGCTTTAGGGAACAATTCTAATTAAGATCATGACATAGAGCAGTGGTTCTCAACCTGTGGGTCCCCAGATGTTCGTGGACTTCAGCTCCCAGAAGCCTCAGCCACTATGGTCAATGCTTAGGGCTTCTGGGAGCTGAAGTCCATGAACATCTGGGGACCCACAGGTTGAGAACCACTGACATAGAGAAAACCCACCTTCTTCATCCACAGTTCTCTACTGCTGTGCGAGTTCCCCTTGCAGCTGCTATTTACATATTTAAAACCGTGAATGCTAACTGTATTAACACAGCTGTGCCTTGTCTAGTGAACTGACAAGTTTGGCAATTAACCTTGAGAGTTGTCTGTTAAGAAGGAGGCTGTTCCTCCTCTTCCTTCTTGTTTTTGCTGTGGTCGTCGTGTGCCTTCAAGTCATTTCTGATTTTTGGTGATCTTAAGGTGAACCTATCACAGGGTTTTCTGGGGCTGAGACTGTGTGATAGGTCCAAGGTCACTCAGTGGGCCAAGCAGGGAATTGACTGCTCAAATCACTATACTAAAACAGGGAAAGAGAACAGCTAGAGTTAGGATTTGTCCTTTATGTTTAATCTATGATGTGTTTTCAGTTATGTTTTAATTTTTTGTTGTTGTTGTTGTTGTTATATACCTGTGGTTAGAAAATTATGTCTGATCTATAATTATTCTGATTTCTAATTATTCTGACCTATAATTATTGATCTGCAATTATTCTGATTTATAATTATTCCTGCACATGTGATATTTTCTGCTGTTTTTATCATTTTCCCTTTTGTATCCTAAATTACGTGATCACAAATACAATCTTGTGAGTATCCTCCTACCCAAACAGACTACATTTTACTCAAAAAGGTAATTATAAGTTATGATTTGTTTGTTTTATGATTGTCAGGCCAAAGAATAAATAACTAGTTATCTATAGCCAGCAAGGTCAAAAGTGCAGGTAGGCCAGCCCAGGGGTATCTGTTTGGTTCCTGTGTGAAAGAAAACTTTACTGAATTCTTCAAGGGCAAATGTAATCATTAGAAAATCAGAAAATCATAATAAGAAATTGAGAGGATCCTGCTTGCATAGGAACTTCATGATGAGAGACATTGGTTTGGGGAACATAGCATTTCATTTGTGGAATTTGTGCAAATGCCACTTTGTAATTGGGCCTTCTGAGTGGCTAGAATGATATAATTGCTGTTTTCAAGCCTCTTTGGTGGCTCCTAATGTAAAGAATATTCTATTTTAAGATAAAGGCTGCTATCTTTAGCTTTTTAGAAGCAAAGTTTTCAGAAAGCACAAGAATTAGGACTGGAAGCAAAACCGTGCAGTAATTCTGCCAGTTTGAGGAAGAAAGAAATGAGCTCATTGTGAATCATGTCTATGTGATATTTTCAAAGCTGTGTTTAAAAACAAGGTTACAAAAAAGAAGGCCAAGATCTTTCGTAGAACTTCACAACTTCTTAGTATGAGACTGCATGTATATTTGAGCCTTACTCGTTGTATTTTTCCCATGTGTGAGTGTTCTTCATGTGAAAGAGGAATCAAGGAAGAGTCATTTTGAAATAAAATATTAAGTTTTGCTAGTATAGGGGTTGATTCACTTTAAAGATTTCTGTTAATAAAACTGTTATTAGGCTGCAATTCCATGCATGCCAAGATAGCAGTAAGTTCCATTCAGTTCAGCGTGATTTCCTTCTGAATAGATAGGTACGGATATCTTGTGTTTGTCTACACACTTAGCCCTACTTTCCTGGGCACCAGCTTTTAACTGGTGGATTTTGGTGTTCTAATAAAACATCAAGTAGATCTTACAAGCCTGGAATGTGTCTGCTGTTGACATAGGTCTCATTCCAGATCTACCTGACAGACATCAACAGACATTTTATATTCATAGAGTCAGATACAAATCTTGGAAGAGTTAATTTTTTGGATTACAATTTACAGACTCTGGGAGTAAAGCAGGGCAGGGGTTAAATATCTAATAACCTAGCATCTTATGTCTTAAACAGGATCTATTCATCCCCATAAAATCAGAGAGACTTGGACAAAGAGTATTCAAATATACCTCTCTGTATCTGTGTCTTCAAGTTGCCTTTTCACCTATGGTGACCCCATGAATTGTCTATTAGGATGGAAATTGCCTTGTGATTGAAAAGCACCTATGAGGTTCAAATATTTTTAAAAATGCATTGATGTGGTGTGTTTGATCGGGATTAATTGGGTACAATTTTTTATGGTAGATAAAGTACTTACCTGCACTGGTTTGTTTCTTATTCAGTAACAAACTGATCTGTTTCTTATTAAGTAATCATTTCCAGGGCATGTCAGCTGTTTAGAATCTAGAAGTAAGATTTTTTTTACAGCATAGATTTTACCAAAAAGTGGCACAATTTCAAAGGATGATAAGTATAACTGAATGTGGCTCTATATTTTACTTTTGAACAGATTCTTAGGCCATTCCTCATATGAATGACATTAATTTCATAGAATCATAAACCTGGAAGAGACCACAAGGGCCATCGAATCCCTACCAGGCAAGAATATACCATCAAAGTATTCCCAACAGATGGACAACAAACCTCTTTTTAAAAACCTCTAAAGGAGACTCCACCACACTCCAAGGCAATGTATTCCACTGTTGAACTGCTCTTACCACCAGGAAGTTCTTAGATGGAATCTCTTTTTTGAAGTTTGAAGCCAGTACTCCATGTCCTATTCTCTGGAGCCGCAGAAAACAGGCTTGCTCTCTCCTACATATGACATATTTGAGATCATTTATATAAGCCAGTGGTTCTCAACCTGTGGGTCCCCAGATGTTCGTGGACTTCAGCTCCCAGAAGCCCCAGCTACTATGGTCAATGCTCAGGGCTTCTGGGAGCTGAAGTCCACGAACATCTGGGGACCCACAGGTTGAGAACCACTGATATAAGCACATCTTTTTCAGATTGCGGTTATAACAGTTACTATAGCTAATATTACGTAATGGATAACTTCAGGGAATGCTCAAATTAAGCAAATGGGGAAAAAAAGTTCTACTCCTCCCCCCTTTTTTTTGGAGAATAAAATTTGTTGTCAATGTGCAGACATCAATAGGAGTAGCTTGTTTTGTCTCTAAGGGTCACAAGTAAGCTTTAAGGAAGATTATTTGTTGATAGGAATACCATATGCATGGAGCGGTAGCTCAGTTTAAAGCAAAAGGAAGGCATTTGGTTGCACCTTAAAGACCGCCAGATGCGCATATGCCTTCCTGTTCATGTCTCGTCACTAATCAACACAGATGCAAGTGTGGGTACGCATATACATGCATGGATAGAGAGGAACGATGTAGAGTAGATTTAGACTTTGAACACAAGTTGTGCAAACTATATTTTGTGTCATTTTTGTCCAAAGCTGATGTATCTACAAGATGACTGTTAACAACAGCAGTAATTGGTGGTAACTCAGTAACTTCAGTTGGGCCAACAGGAGCTCACCTGCTTGTTCGCCAGTGTGATATACATGCCTGTTTTCTGCCAACTGGGCATACCTTTCATATGTCTGAATTGAACTGAGGTTCATTAAAACCTATGTCACAACAAAGATGTTAGTCTTGTAAGGTAATCTCAAAAATCCTTTTTTTCTACCATATATCTACACTAAGTTGATATATTTCTTTTTCTGCTGTTATAGGATTATATGAATTGTGTTCCTGAAACTCAAATATCTTACCAATGTTACAGAAATGATGGAGTCAGCTCATGGTGAAAACAAAGGCACCCTTGTGAAGGTGCCTTGAGATTTCTGGTAAACCACACAAAAAATATTCAGGCTCCTGTGTTGCAATGAAAACACAATTCACACATGTTGTAGGGATGCAGTGATTGTATTGGTGGCTAGTTATACTGCTTCAGGCATATAGTTTCTGGGTGACTGTTCCGCCTGCAGTGCATACAGGAATCAGAAATGTGTTTGTGTAGAATGCTTTAAAGATCTGCAATTGATTTTTTTTTCTTCCATGTCATTTGTAAAGAGAGGCCATGCAGTTCTGCAAGTGACAAGGAGATTATGAATCTGAGAGCATCTTGGGGAGTGGGGGAAGGGGGCAGCAGCAGAAGAGGGATAAGGCAGAGCCAGTGAGAATGAGTCAGCAGAGCTGAAGAAATAGAGAATGTATGCAGCCAGAACAATGGCTGAAATCAATAGGAATTTCAAACAGAAAGGGCATATGGTGATATAATGTGCGCTGGAGCAATCAGTAATGAGAAGAATGTGCTGCATTTTACAGTTCCAAAAGAATGAAGAAAAATCAGAGCCATTAAGAAATGGTGATTCTCTCTCTCACACACACACAGACACTACTTGAAATAAGATATTTCATCCTAAATATTTTGTTTTTTTCATTTAAGTAGATGGAGCACTGCTTTTTTTAACAAACAAGAAATATCCTTCTCCTCATACATTCTGTATAAAGTTTTAGGGCACCGTGTTTTTCTTTATGAGATCATTTTTTAAAAAATATGTTACCTTTCTTCCACAGAACTGAAGGCTGGGTAGGTTGAGTTCCGCAGCAGTCTTCTTTTCAGGCACTGAATCTATTCAGGCCTGCTTAGCTGGAGGAAGGTGGCTGTATCATTCATTCAAATCCTGCTTTCCCCCAAAGTGCTCAAGATGGCTCTTTTCACATCCATCCCTCCTCCCCTTGAAAGAGCTGAAAATGACAACAGTACACCCATTGCAAAATGATACTACTGGAGCGCAGCAAATCACAAAATGGTAGTAGCACAATCAACTGGCAGTTACTTATATCATTTTATATTGATACCCAATCCCTCTTTGGGATTTACTATTTCTTTTTGCCACAGCTGTTCCCTTGTAACAGAAGATTCCATAATGCAGTTTTTCTTAATCAGACATTAGACCTTGTAATATGTTTGAGACTGAGAAAAAAAAGCTGGTAGCATAAGCTTTAGTAGACTTAAGTCTATTAGTTTCCGGGCACAGTACAAGGTGTTGGTTATTACCTTTAAAGCCCTTCATGGCTTGGGGCCAGCCTATCTGCGGGATTGCCTTCTCCCATATAATGAGCCCCGTACATTAAGGTTCTCTGGGAGGAATTTACTGCAGCCGGTCAGAACTAGGTTGGCTGCAGTTACCCAGAGGACCTTCTCTTCTATCGCTCCCAAGTTATGGAATGGCCTGCTGGAGGAGACCCGGCACATTACCAGTCTTGAATGCTTTAAAAAAGCATTCAAGACTGATCTCTTCCGACAGGCCTTCCAAGACTAGTATTTCCATCGCCTCCCATCAATTGTCTTGCTGTTCTTTTAATAGTCAATTGATTGTTGTTAATTGTTAATTGTTTTGTGTTTCAGGGGGTTAGTTTTAGGTGGATTGGTGTATGGGAAGGATTGGGTATGTTTTTTAATGTCTTTTAATGTATTTAATGTATTAATGTTGTTCGCCGCCTTGATCCATGTGGAGAGGTGGGATAGAAATAAATTTTATTATTATTATTACTACTTCATCAGATGCAACAGATGCAATCAGGTACATCTGATGAAGTAAACTTTCTACGAAAGTTTATGCTACCACCTTCTTTCCCTCAGCTAATCTCAAAGCTGCTATAAGATCCCCTTTACATACTGATTCAGACTAACATAGCTATGTCTTTGAAAGCATTTGATCTGGAAATGTCATTTTTCAGCCACCCATTTTGGATGGTTTGTTTAAAGCAGAGAAGACGTTTTGTATTACACTTTTTCCTCTTTCTTCATGCCTCCCAGAATATTCTTATCCATTGCTGGTCATTCCTGCCCCTCTTCTCTTTTTACAGGTAAACGTTTACCCTATTTCCAACTGTCAGTTTCTTTCATGTCTCCCACTAGTCCCATTTACTTCTTCCTATAATAAGGAGGTGGCTTTGTCTCTGGCTACACATGGTCTAACCTTCCTTGTTAATTGGGCAGAAAGCAGTGCTAATATGTTGAACTTTGTACTCCTTGATCTGCCAATTAAATTGGTTTGTGATTTTGGGCTTAGTTTAGACAGCAGATTTGCAGCTAGGATGAAAATACTCTTTGTTTCTGTTTTTCTGTTTCAATTAGGGATGTTTGGTGATGTAGTGCAACAGGTCAGAGGGAGCAGAATGTGTGCCTACTGCCTCTTTGTGTGATTAAGGAACCCCAAAGCATGGGTGATGCAGGAGTCCACTCCCGATGCCAGTACCTCTACATGACAGAGGGGAATTCATTAGCTCAAAATTTGGAGCCCTGAGAGAGGGGGGTAACTTAACAAGATTTTTCCACCGTTCTTTATGGGTCATGCAGGAAAGAACCAGCAAGAGATTCCAAAATAAGCTAAAATGTGTTTTATTGAAAGATTCACACATGCATGCAAAAGATCAAATGCTCATGAGTAGTAGGGCTGTGTAGCTCCTGTCAAAAATGATTGATGACTGTCAAATTTGATTGATTGATGACCTGTCAAAAGTGATTGATTTATGACCTGTCAACCTCCCTCCCCCGGAAGTGCTAGGGCGGGACATCCGGAATAGGCCGCGTCCCCACCCCTCCCATGTGGTCCCAGCCGTCCAATGGGGCGATTTCTAAATCGGGTTCTAATTGGGCCCCGGCGGAGCCACGTGACCCCCTCGGATCCACGCGGGCCAATCAGGGGCGATTCCCTAGGCGCGTTGCCGTTGGCCCAGCGGGGTCGTGTGAGCCCGCCCACCACCCTCGACCAATAGGGGCGGATTTGGACCCCTCGGAATCACGTGCGTCAAACCGGCCAATAGGAAGACGCCCTTTGAGAGATATAGCGTGGGGAGAGAAGCGGCCATTTTCGCATGCCCGGACAAGTCCTGCGGAGACAACATGGAGGCGCCAAGCACCCCTCAGAAATGCAGTCCGGATACAGATAAAGAGAATTGTCCACCAGAGGAAGAGTCCCAAATGTGGAATACTATGTTAGACTCTCTCGGCAGAGAATGCTGTAGCGCAGGTAAAAAGGGAAACATATCTGGAGAGTTCGGGGCTATCTTGGGAGGCCAGAAACTAATAATCCTTGTTCTCAATTTTCAGGAACCTGGAACAAGCGGTGGTGAGGTACAAGTTGCTGAAAGGAATGCCCAGGAGCCATGCACAGCAGCATTGCTGAAGCTGGCAGCCATAGGAGAAATACAGGTTTGTGAACGTACATGGGGATCAGCTGGTGAGACATGTTGTATAGGACATATTTTAAAACTATTCTCATTGAATTTTAGGACTCTGTAGAGCTGGTGACCACAGAACCTGCACATGTCAGAATGCAAAGGATCTTGGGCCTGGAAGCAGTACCCATTTCATCAAAGAACAAATGGTGAACTATGAAATCTTTGACCAGAGTCATTCTTTATGTGATTATAAATAAAGTCCTTGATGAATATCTGGAGAGAAGATGCTGGGCTTGTCAAGAAAAATCTGAGGCTCAGCAGCCACATACCTGTCTAAGGTGGTATAAAAAAATTATATCTAAACATTTGAGAAAAATATGCAGTAAAATAAGCTTTGCAAATGTACTTCAAGAAGTCATCATAAAAGCATATGGTTTAAATATTCTGGAGTTAAAGGAAGAAAATGTGAATCAGGTTTTGAACACTGACTGCAGTCATGAGAGCTGAAAAATCCTTCCAGTTTCTAAATAAAATGCTGAAGTCTACTGACAAGGAATATATAGAGTATGTCCAAACTGTTATTACAAAAAGACCTTATAAATGGTTCCTAACAACTGTAAATAACTGTTGAATAAAAACAAAATTGCTGTAATTATAAAAGTGTTGAATAAAGGTAAATCAACTGATGTTTTATTTGTCTTTTTTCCCAAATCCTGAGTAGGAATAAAGTGTTATTAGGGCCCTTTTGTGGTTTTGAAAAACAGAGCAAGAACTTCCTGGCTAAAACTGGGGATGCCAACATATTGACAGTTCATCAATCCTAATGGCTATAAGGAGCTTCCTTTTACTGTGTGAAAACTTCTGCTTATCTTCTTCCCCATGGTCCTTGTAAGGATTGTTTCCTAAGTGCGTGTGATGCACTTAGTTATTTACCGTCTATGCAAGAAAAAGATAAGCCAGACGAAAGTAAACATGGCGTATATAGGTTTGAAAAACAGGAAATGTAATGTTTAAAATTTCCAGTACCTTCAGACCAGAACATCCTGGCTAAAACTTGGGGATGCCATCATATTGACAGTTCATCAGTCCTAAAGACTATAAAAGAGCCTTCTTGAAACTTTAAGGAGATGCTCAACAGAACTTGTGCTCCCTCCCAGGAGAGCCCTTTCATTTCTGAGTAAGTATGTTCATATTGTTAGCCTAGGTGTAATATTTTCTCTCTCTCTCTTTCTCCCTCTGTGTGTGTGTGTGTGTGTGTGCGCGTTTAAAATGGTACATTCCCTGATGCACATGTTTGGTTAGAGTTTATTTGTGAAGTGTGTAAAAACAAAAGCAGGGTAACTCTCTCTCCTCTGTGGCAAATCTCTCTCCCTCTGTGTGTGCGCTACATTGAAAAGCCACGACATGTGTGCTATATGCATTATGAAGTCACAGCTACAGTGAAGTGTGTAAAAACAAAAGCAATGCAAATGTTTGTTGTTTTTTTATTTAGAATTGCAGTAAAGCATTTAAACAGGAAGAAAAAGCCATTTGTATGTTATAAAAAAATTTAAAAGGCTACAAGACATTTCTTGGCATACTGAGTTGCAGGTTGTCTGTGTTGCCAAAGGATAAAAGCAGGAAAGTTGTAGATAGAGGAATTGGAGGGTTCAGGTGATCCGGAGAGCAACAAGGAAAGCAGAGATGTGGCTTAGGCCTGCAGTTAAAGACAGTTCTTGTTCAGGAGTTGGAGTGACAGTGTGGTGTTCAGCACCACACTGACTACACTGAATTGCCCAAAACTGAGGATTTTTATATCCCAAAACTACCGTGCAGGTATGGCTGTGAATGGCTCTCCCAGCTGAGTGGACAATGGGAGTTGCAACACAGAAAATGGGGCCTGGATGGAGTTAATGGTCTTAGTGTTTAGGTGATGAAAAGGTAATGGCTGTTGTAATAACTCTGTATTGTGGAGGGGTTTGACAGACAATGCAGGGAAATGTCCAGATGTGAGGGAGCAGTGTTTGAATAGCCATTGTTTTGATGGGAACTTCCCTTTGACCACTGTATGCTCAGAGATGTCCCAGCATCAGCTTAAGCCTGTTATCTCCAGAGTTGCCTGGTAATCTGCCTGACAATGGCTTCAGCTATGCCTAGAGAGGATGTTGTTTGATCTGCCTTGCAATTCACATGTTTTCAGTCAATAATTTTCCTCTGCCCAGCTTGACCTTCCAGTCACCTCAGGTTCCATTTTATATCAATGCCAATTAATGTAGTTGCCAATTAAATAATATTAATTAAACCTAATATTAATTAAACCAGTTAAACCATATCAGTCTTGCGGGGTGCACAGGGCTGTAACAGAGAAGGCCTTTCTCTCTGGTAGGAGACATAAGGCAGTGGTACAAGCAGTGACTGGTAAGGAATATGAGCTATTGACATCAGTATTTACATCCACATCGGCTGTTCTTAATTAGTTGGCAACTGTATGCTTATTGTTTTGTGGCCTTCAAATAATTTCTGATTTATGGTGACTCTGTCAGAGGGTTTTCTTGGCAGAATTTGTTTATAGAGAGAGTTTGCCTTTGCTTTCCTCTCAGGCTCAGAGAGTGTGATTTGCCTAGGGTCGCCAGTGGTTTCCATGGCTGAGCTGGGATTCAAACTCTGCTCTCCCAGGGCCGTAGTCCATTGCTCAGACCACTACACCATGCTGTGTGCTAGCCAAGTGCATATTTGAACCATCTCTGCATTATAGCCTGGAAAGTTATTTTTAAAAAACTATTTCACCCCCCTATTACTCATTACAGTATTTTAAAAACAGCACATTATCATTGCTTGTTACGGTGTTGGAAAACTAACATGTGACCTTTCTTTTTGAACTAGTCCTTATTTTCCATTGCTTTTGTTTTGAGGGAAAGCTGTGAAATGGAGAGAATGGAGAAAGCCTGAGAATTTCATATCAAAATGCCTCTCCAAATGTCCTAAGAGTAACTACGAAACGGGGCTTATTAAAACAGCATCAATTGCAAATCCTTTCCTTTTGCAGGAGAGAGGGAGCTATGCCTTTGTAGTCAAAACACTATAGTAGTTCAAACCACTATACCGTGCTGACTCTCTAAATATTGTTGTTGTGTGCCTTCAAATTGTTTCCAACTTATAGAGGCTCTAAGGTGAACATATTGTGGCATTTTTGGGGGTTGAGAGTGTGTGATGTGCCCATGGTCACCTGGTGGGTTTCCATGACTCTGCTCTCCAGGGGCATAATCCGTCATTCAAACCACTCTACACATTGGCTCCTTCAAGGTAGTTTACAGTCATGTAAATCAAAGTATAACAAGAAAAACCTGTTGATAGAAAGGTTAAAGAACAAACCACAGTCCTGTTTTAAAAAACACAGTTAAAAACAGTTTAAAAACATGTTTAAAACACAGATACAACACTCTCCATTAAAAGCTCCATCTCTTAAAACAAATTAAAAACAAAAGATCTGACTGAATAGAAAAGTGTTTGCTGCAGGGGGAAAGACAGAGGGGAGGAGCCACCAAACCTCTTGGGGAAGGAAGTTCTACAACTGAGAAGGCTTAGCATCTTTTTTCTTCAACCACTTAGCATCATTATATCTTCAGCTTTATGCCACTGCTAAAGAGGTAGGGAAGAGAAAGAAGAAATGTCAGTCCCATGGCCTTTACAATGTGGTACATTTTGCTACTCGTGTTCTTGAACCCTGCTGCCGGAACCATTTCTATAATCTGTATATGGGCCTTTAATTCAACTGTGCTATTAAAGACTTTTACCCAGTGATTATTGTATTTTTATGACGTACTGTAGAAAAATTGTCATCTGGATGCTAAACATTCTTCTGTTGCCTATTGGATTCATTTTCTAATATTACATTTAGCTTACAAGTGAATTCATAGTTTAATTTAGAGAAGATTAAGACAATGTGATAAATATATTGGCTTAAACAAAAACTGATTTCATGTCAGATTAACTTTAAATCCCTCATAATGCTTTTTTGAAAAAGCCAAGCATGCATTATATCATACAAAATTGGATAAAATAGGCTCATGTCCAGTGAAGCTTATGTTAAAATAAATTATTGAGCCCTTAAAGTACCATAATATTCTGCAATAGGATTACTGCCTGATGGAGATGTGAAAATGACACAATAAATAGAACTTTTTGGAGTGGGGCTGGTGTTTAGGGGCAGAATGGTGTGAAAGAGAGAAAACAAATATCTTGTCTTTCTGAATAAAAGATGAAAATTGGGACTGCTATTATTTCAGCATAAATCTGTATGGAGCTTTACAAAGTGATAATAAGGAATCCGGTTCCTATCCTAACAAACTTCATAATTCAAGATAAGCTCAAGAGGGAGGGCAGGAAAATGGAGGGGAGGGAAAATAGAAAAAGACTCAATTGCTGCCAGAAAAATTGGAGTGAGGTGCCTGGCTTGCTCACAAGATCTGTGAATTCAGGAAAAGCAAATTAGGGTAGCGTGATTGTGGAGGTGGGAACTAGGCTTACGCACATAACTGAAAGGTCTTGTCAGCAAGATACGCTTCATGTCATTATCCATGGCTCTTATTTGCTATCTTGCTTGCATGGTTTCTCCCTGCAGCTTGTGCCTATCCTCTTTCTATAGCCATTTCTGCACTAGACTGTTATAGTACTATCATTGCACTTTCAACATCCTATGGATCCTGGGGTTTGCAGTTCAGGGAGGGGCCAAGCGGTCCCTCCCTGAACTGCAAACCCGAGGATTCCATAGGATGCTGAAAGTGCAATGACAGCGCTGTAACAGTCTAGTGTGGAAATGGCCTATGTCAAGAAGTACCAGGGCTCAAAGTGGCTAACAGGTCTTCATGGAGAGCTGGCAAGACCAGGCCAGCCCTCCCCACTTTTTTTTTTTTAATCAGATTAGAGAAGTGATAGCAAAGGGAAGTGAGGGAGTACATGGCTAGTAGTGAGAGTGTGGTGTGTATGAGTGGCTGGGCAAAGGTGAGGGGGCTTGGGCTGCTTTTGAAGAGGAAGAGGGGGTGATCTTTGCTGACATTGTATCAAGGCTGTGGAACTGCTCCTGGGTGACATTTTTACTTTCTCTTTTTTTGCAACATGTATACCTGGTAATATTTATTAATCATTTTTAATTTTTGATGGTCATTTAAACTATTGTTATTAATTATTTTCTGTTGGAGCCATCTCAGGCCTTGCAAAATGTGGTATATGTAGCTTAAATAAATAGATGTTAAAATACTTTTCCTAAAAAATATTTCCTTATTTAAGTTGCTGCCCGCTTTGTGGTTTTAGTGGAATCACCTTCTATTTGTCATAGCAGAACACATAAAGGAAAAGGAAAAGTGCTGGGTTCAACATAAATATAGTTACATAGTTAAAGGCCAAGAAATTAAAATTAAAACTAACACTTCTATCTTCAAGATCCATGAAATATATTCAGAAAGGCTTGTTTCTGTGACTTGTTGCTTTCCTGATTGTCAAAAAGGGCTAAATAGAATTTAACTGTATAGTTAAAAAAAATCTGCAATTAATGTATTGTTTATTTTCTATTCCAGCCAGTGCTAGTACTACAGGACAAAAGAAAGAGAAAAAAATCCTGAGTGATCACGCTCTTCAAATGATCACACTCATCAGAATTCTAAATGATAGTTCTGTTAAAACAAAATATAAGTTGCATACAATAAAGGCAGGCTGCTTAACCAGGAGAATCTTCCTATCATGTTTCATAGTGTTAGATCATTTATGGATACGAAGTCAGTTGTCTAGAGCTCAAGCATTGTCATGATATTTTTGTTAAAAATTGTCTGGGGAATTTAACCTCAGCCCAAGAGCCAGTGTGGCATAGTGGTTTGAGTGTTGGATTATGACTCTGGACACCAGAGTTCAAATCCCAGTCTGCCATGGAAACCTATGGGATGACCCCGGGCAAATCACACTCTCTCAGCCTCAGAAAAAGGCAGAGGCAAACCCCCTGTGAACAAATCTTGCCAAGAAAACCTCATGATAGGTTCACCTTAGGGTTGCCATAAGTCCAAAGTGATTTGAATAATAACAGTTTAGCCTTAAAGAATCCCAAACTGCATTTGTAGGAAGAAATAGTTGCAGTAATTTATGATCAGAAGTCTTCATGAAAGAGAAGGAATCCATGCTGAACTGCTGCTCCTTTTGAAATCCATCAAACTCTCTTCCTGCTCCTCCTCCTCCAGACTCATTCCTTGTTTTGCATTCCATTTTAAGATGTGCATATTTCTTAGTCTGACATTTGTTTAAGCTTTCTTTGATAAGTGGTTAGTAGTAGGGCTGTGTAGCTCCTGTCAAAAATGATTGATGACTCATGATTGATTGATTGATGACCTGTCAAAAGTGATTGATTGATGACCTGTCAACCTCCCTCCCCCGGAAGTGCTAGGGCGGGACATCCGGAATGGGCCGTATCCCCACCCCTCCCACGTGGTCCCAGCCGTCCAATGGGGCGATTTCTAAATCGGGTTCTAATTGGGCCCCGGCGGAGCCACGTGACCCCCTCGGATCCACGCGGGCCAATCAGGGGCGATTCCCTAGGCGCGTTGCCGTTGGCCCAGCAGGGTCATGTGAGCCCGCCCACCACCCTCGACCAACAGGGGCGGTTTGGCCCCCCTCGGAATCACGGGTCAAACCGGCCAATAGGAAGACGCCCTTTGAGGAGATGGGGAGAAAGGTTTTTTTCCAGCCCAAAAAGTCCTCAGAGAACATGGGGGAAAGCACCCCCAAAATGAGCCGGATACAGATAAAGAGAATTTCCCCCAGACAAGTCCCAAATGTGGCACCATGTTAGACTCCCCCGGCAGAGAATGCTGTAGCGCAGGAAAAAAGGGAAACATATCTGGAGAGTTGGGGCTCCCTTTGGGGGAGAAAAACTAATAATCCTTGCTCAATTTTCAGGAACCTAAACAAGGGTGGGAGGTACAAGTTGCTGAAAGGAATGCTCAGGAGCCATGCACAGCAGCATTGCTGAAGCTGGCAGCCATAGGAGAAATACAGGTTTGTGAATACATGGGGATAGTTGGTAAACAACTGATAGGAATTTTTTAAAAACTATTCTCATTGAATTTTAGGACTCTGTAGAGCTGGTGACCACAGAACCTGCACATGTCAGAATGCAAAGGATCTTGGGCCGGGGACAGACCCATTTCATCAAAGAACAAATGGCGAAATGAAACTTTGACCAGAGCTTTTTTATTGATTATAAATAAAGTCCTTGATGCGGGGAGAAAAGATGCTGGGCTTGTCAAAAAAATCTAGGCTCAGCAGCCACATACCTGTCTAAGGTGGAATAAAAAAATTATATCTAAACATTTGAGAAAAATATGCAGTAAAATAAGCTTTGCAAATGTACTTCAAGAATTACAAATAGCAATGGTTTAAATATTCGGGGAGTTAAAGGAAGAAAATGTAATGGGTTTTTGAACACTCTGTTTAGCCATGAAAGTAAACCCTTTCCCAGTTTTAAAAAAATGTAAGCCTACTGACAAGGAATATATAGAGTATGTCCAAACTGTTATTACAAAAAAAAAGGGTTTAACAATGAAATAACTGTTGAATAAAAAAAAATTGCTGTAATTATAAAAGTGTTGAAAAAAGGAAAAATCAACTATGTTTTATTTGTCTTTTTTCCAAAATCCTAGTAGGAATAAAGTGTTATTAGGACCCCTTTTGTGGTTTTGAAAAACAGAGCAAGAACTTCCAGGCAAAAACTGTGGATTTCACCAACAATCACAGTATAACCCTAATGGAAAACTTCGGCTTATTTCTTCCCCATGCTGCTTGTAAGGATCTTTCCTTTAAGATGATGCTTATTTATTTAGGTCTACAAAAAAAAGATAAGCCAGAGAAAGGAAACATGACATAAAGGTTTGAAAAACGGGAAAAAAAGGAACGTTTAAAAATTTTCCACCTTGCCCAAAATTGGCAAAAACTTGGGGGTGCCATAAATTTTACAGTTCATCAGTCCTAATGGCTATAAGGAGCTTCCTTTTACTGTGTGAAAACTTCTGCTTATCTTTTTCCCCCATGGCCTGTGTACATGTTTAAAATTTTCAAACTTCCTGGCTAAAACTTGGGGATGCCATCATATTGACAGGTCTTCATTAAAGACTAAAAAGGCCCTTTTTAAAATTTTAAAGGGAGATGACAACAGAATTGGTTTTCAGGAGAGCCCTTTCATTTCTGAGTAAGTATGTTCATATTGTTAGCCTGGATGTAATATTTTCTCTCTCTCTCTCTCTCTTCCAGTTATTCATGCATTTTGTGTGTGGGGAGGGAATTTTATTATTTTCTAAAAAACTTCCATTTCATTCATGATTCTCTTTTTTGTCTGTGGTGGCTTTTAAAAAGTAAAACTCTGATGGTTTTTGCATTTGTTATTTGTGACTGCACAGCAGTTCATATAGTTGTGGGGGGGGACCCCTTTAAATGGTACATTCCCTGATGCACATGTTTGGTTAGAGTTTATTTGTGAAGTGTGTAAAAAAAAACAGGGATTTTCCCTCCCTCTGTGTGTGTGCATGTTTAAAAAAGGTACATTCCCTGATGACTTTTTGGGTTTGAGTTTATTTGTGGCTGCTCATCAGTTTATATACTCGTATATGTATTGTGACTGCTACATTAAAAGCCCTGACATGTGTGCTATATGCATTATGAAGTCACAGCTACAGTGAAGTGTGAAAAACAAAAAAAATGAAATATTTGTTTTTTTATTTATTTAGAATTGCAGTAAATCATTTAAACAGGAAGAAAAAGCCATTTGTATGTTATAAAATTTTTTAAAAAGGCTACAAGACATTTTTTGGGATACTGAGTTGCAGGTTGTCTGTGTTGTCCCTATTAAAGGCCCATCTCTCAAAAAAAAAAAGAACATTGTTAAATATACATAATGGTTTTTTTAAATTTACACAAATAGAGTTACCTTTCTGCGGTCTTGATGAGCATTCTCTATGTTTTTTTATAAACATTCTGCATAATACTGTGAAAAATCTTGCAGGGTTTATCTTGCAAAGGATTTCCATTCTTCAGTAAAGTCTTAGTTATAAACCCGGAGAACCACAAAATAGTTATAATTCTTCCCCAGTTGTTCTGTCCATCTTCAAACGTTGCCTCCATCACTAACTGAAAAGTGTGCTTGGCAGTTTCAACAGAATTTATTTCAAGGGAAGTGAACTTTTCTTCCATTTTATTTTGAACCCTGGAAGAAATTTGTTGTAAAAATAAATATTCTTTTTGAAGGTGCCTTGGGGGTGAGTATCCACACACCATACGCACATAACATTCAAAGAGACGGTATGTTTGCTCCTCCATGTTCTCTTGAGGATATTTCTAAAAGAGACTGCTCTCACACACAGAGCATGCGCATGATCCTTTGTTTCACTGGACAACTTGGGCATGTCTCAGCATGCCTCTCTACAGTCTGTCTGTTCAAGCTGGCATGTCTATGCATGGTTCTCTTTCCCCTCTGTGTTCAGGCTACCCCTGTTTATTTTATCTCCAGATTCAATGAAGCATGATATTTTCTCACTACATCAATTCTCATTTTTTTGGTTGTTCTTTCTGACAATGGTGCATAATGCATATTTTTGTTGAAGACTTCCAGGACAAAGACACAATTTGCCATGGCATCTGAAAAAGCAGGTAAAAGTATTATGTTTCTTTTTAAGGGCCTGTTAATCCCCAAAGTTGTGCCCCTTGCTAAACTAAGAAAAGGCATGCTCTATGTTTTCCCTGCAGGACCTAGCTCAGAAGGGTCTGGAAGAAAAAGCATGGAACTAGAAGACTCTGATTTTGGTAAATCAGAAACTTGTGTTTATTGGCATGGGGTGGCTAAGGGTGTACTGCCATAAGCATAAGAATTTACTAATATGGCTCTTTGCCTTTGCAGTGGCCATCAGAGATCCTTCTCTCAAGCGCACAGCTGAAAAGAAAAAGGGGGCAACTGGTGAGTATGGGTATCATACGCCAGTGTAGAGAGATGGGCCTTTAATGATGTTTGAGCAACACAGACAACCTGCAACTCAGTATGCCAAAAAATGTCTTGTAGCCTTTTTAAAAATTTTTATAACATACAAATGGCTTTTTCTTCCTGTTTAAATGCTTTACTGCAATTCTAAATAAATAAAAAAACAAATATTTGCATTGTTTTTTGTTTTTACACACTTCACTGTAGCTGTGACTTCATAATGCATATAGCACACATGTCAGGGCTTTTCAATGTAGCAGTCACAATACATATACGAGTATATAAACTGATGAGCAGCCACAAATAAAATCTAACCAAACATGTGCATCAGGGCTTGTACCATTTTAAACACGCACACACAGAGGGAGAGAGAGATGCCCTGCTTTTGTTTTTACACACTTCACAAATAAACTCTAACCAAACATGTGCATCAGGGAATGTACCATTTTAAACACGCACACACACAGAGGGAGAGAGAGATGCCCTGCTTTTGTTTTTACACACTTCACAAATAAACTCTAACCAAACATGTGCATCAGGGAATGTACCATTTTAAACACGCACACACACAGAGGGAGAGAGAGATGCCCTGCTTTTGTTTTTACACACTTCACAAATAAACTCTAACCAAACATGTGCATCAGGGAATGTACCATTTTAAACACACACACACACACACACACACACACACACACACACATACACAGAGGGAGAGAGAGATGCCCTGCTTTTGTTTTTACACACTTCACAAATAAACTCTAACCAAACATGTGCATCAGGGAATGTACCATTTTAAACACGCACACACACAGAGGGAGAGAGAGATGCCCTGCTTTTGTTTTTACACACTTCACAAATAAACTCTAACCAAACATGTGCATCAGGGAATGTACCATTTTAAACACACACACACACACACACACACACACACACACACAGAGGGAGAGAGAGATGCCCTGCTTTTGTTTTTACACACTTCACAAATAAACTCTAACCAAACATGTGCATCAGGGAATGTACCATTTTAAACACGCACACACACAGAGGGAGAGAGAATGCCCTGCTTTTGTTTTTACACACTTCACAAATAAACTCTAACCAAACACGTGCATCAGGGAATGTACCATTTTAAACACATACACACACACACACACACACACACACACACACAGAGGGAGAGAGAGAGATGCCCTGCTTTTGTTTTTACACACTTCACAAATAAACTTGGGGCCTCCATGTTGTCTCCGCAGGACTTGTCCGGGCATGCGAAAATGGCCGCTTCTCTCCCCACGCTATCTCTCTCAAACGGCGTCTTCCTATTGGCCGGTTTGACGCACGTGATTCCGAGGGGTCCAAATCCGCCCCTGTTGGTCGAGGGTGGTGGGCGGGCTCACATGACCCCGCTGGGCCAACGGCAACGCGCCTAGGGAATCGCCCCTGATTGGCCCGCGTGGATCCGAGGGGGTCACGTGGCTCCGCCGGGGCCCAATTAGAACCCGATTTAGAAATCGCCCCATTGGACGGCTGGGACCACGTGGGAGGGGCGGGGACGCGGCCCATTCCGGATGTCCCGCCCTAGCACTTCCGGGGGAGGGAGGTTGACAGGTCATCAATCAATCACTTTTGACAGTTCATCAATCAATCAATCATGAGTCATCAATCATTTTTGACAGGAGCTACACAGCCCTACTACTGTGGTTTAAATTGCTCTCACCTTCAGATCTCTTTACTTGTAGAATAAATTCAAAAATCATGTCTTCATACACCAGAGAATCAGGATAAATTGTTTTGTACACATGTTGGTATTCCAGGCTCTCTATATATGATATCCACATTTTGTCAGTAGGTATATCTTGGCTTATGTTCTTGAAAGTCCACTGCAATTTGAATCTTCTAAACAAAATTTAAATTACATGTGCACCTAGTCTAGTCACATAGAATATACAAACAATTGATTTTAGAATAGCAAGATAAAAAGAGGAAAGGGCTTATGCACTTTAAACAGTTTGGTATGAAAAGGAATTCATTCTATGTAGCTTGTCATGCAAACCTGCAGAGAGTTATGTTCTTTAGTATGACAAGCTACAGCTGCTGAAATCCCCTCTTCTACACTGATTGCTTTTAAAGGTACAGCAGTCCTATTTTTTTTCCAATCAGGCCATCAGCCTATTTACTTATAAATGTACGCATAGGGATCGCCATAGTGCATGGAAAACATGACCTATGTATTCTACCATTGGTACCTTTGTGTTAGCATCATGTCAGTTCTTGTATATCTGTATAGTGGCAATAGAATGACCCTTGCAAAAAGCGAATTAAAACGAAAATACACAAGGAAGCCTTCCTTGTATGTTTCCACTTTAATCTGCTTCATATGTATCCACCTCACATAATCACAGGGAAATTGTTCTAACCTGACTTTGGATTGGATGTTTTTGGAACGTTGTTCCTCAGCTGAAAAATAAGACATTCTGTTCTAATTATCTGTGATTTGTCATCCCTGAAAGATATATCAGTTACAGTCAAAAAAAATTTGCTTCAGAATGTAAATTTGTCTGATTGGTTGCTGTGGAGTTGTGACTACTGCACAGTGGCTGAAAAGGAAGGGATAAACCAGCATTTCATGGCCAAAATTTAATGGATACCTTTTTAGTTTTGTGTTCAGTTGGATGCATCCATTCCTTAGTTGTGTAGTATATGGTAGAACAATGTGATCTCCTTCTTAATGCTTTTGCTATCTGCAGGCAACTAAAAACTCAAGAACAGCAGGAAGGAGTGCTTTCCCTTTTTAGTGTCCCTAGTGCACAATCCCTGCAGGTGTATCTTAGTGCTGGGAGACTGCCCCCATTTATTTTCATTTGTTTTTAATTTTTCTTTAAAAGGACTAAGAGGAACACAGTGCAGAAAGGAAGGGAGGAAATCTCTGTAGTTAATAATAGTTTTATTTAGTGTTTCAATACAAGTTCATCCAAACTGGTATAAAATCACTGTTACAATTTGTAGTTGTAGCAGTGGTTTGGTGTCAGGCTGACAACTGCAATTTAAAAAATTACTCCTGATGAAGGGTCTTATTAAGCTTCTCTTGTGTATCTCACATCCTTTGTCTAAGACTGGTCACTTAGTCTTTATCTTATATGCAATTCAATGGGAAATATATCCCCTCACATTCTTAGCATTCAGAAAAAAAATGTTTCAAAAATTGTTTCAACATGGAAGACTGTTCTTAGAAATATACAATATCATGGCAAAATAGCAGTCACTATAGCAATATGATCCAGTCTGGTGAATTATTTTCAGTCTCTTGCACATTTTAGCAGGTGCCTATAATATATCAACATCAGTATCAAAGGAGATAGTTACTAGAGGGAGAATCTCATTTACCAGTTAATTATCAGCCTTCAAGTGTGAGTTCAAGGACTGTAGCCATAGTAGTACCACCTGAAGAGAAGACATCTGTACCTTATGCAACCAAAGAGCTACCAGGAATGGAAGGGGTGTGGTTTTTTTTTTGCAAGTAAGCCTGTCAGATATTTACTTTCATATAGCACAACTGTGCTATGAAGTTGATGGTGAATGTGCACTCTAAAGCTATAATAATAACATATGCGTGTGTGTGTGTGTGTGTGTGTATAGTTGGCCCTCCATATCCACAGATCTGTACCCATGAATTCAACTAACCACAGTTTGAAAATTAAAAAAAAAATCCAAAAAGCAAACTTTGATTTTGCTGTTTATAAGGGATACCATTTTTCTGCACCACTGTACATAATAGGAGTTGAGATTCCACAAATTTTGTTATCCACAGGGGCTCCTGGAACCAAACTCTAGCAGATATTGAGGGCCTACTGTACATGTAAAATATATAAATATATATATATATTTTAAAAATCAATTTTAATAACCCAGTTGAGCAAGGACGAAATGCAAGATCAGTAATTTGACAAAGAATGGGATCTTTTGTTAAAACTTGGCTGCAAAATGCAAAGAAGAGGAATTGATAATAATTCCTGAAGTGTGAGAAATGGAGCAAAGACTGTCCCCAGCTGTAGTTGTCATGTGCCTTCAAGTAATTTCTGACTTACAGTGACCCCAAGGTAAACTTATTATTGAGTTTTCTTGGCAAGACTAGTTCAGAGTGAGTTTGCTTTTGCCTTCATCTGTGGCTGAGTGTGACTTGCTAAAGACCAACCAGTGGGTTTCCATGACCAGGCAGGGCTTCACACCGTGGTCTCCAAAATCATAGTCCAATGATCAAACCACTACACCATGTTAGCTTTCTCCCAGAGATAAAATAGCTAATAGATGGGCACTTCCATTTTGGAAAATATCAGTCTATGAATGCTTGGATAGTGATGCCACTGTGTTGCAATCCACAATTACAATTATGTCATAAAATGTACTATCTGTCTTCACAAGAACAGAGGCTCAAAGCATTCTTCCCAATTAGTGTTTCATAAAATTAAAAACAAAACACTATTTGGATGAGAACCTGATAGTAAAGGAAGAATCACTGATGAATGGCTGAATACATCCATTGTATGCAGAACGTCCCAGGTTCTGTTCTGGATATCTCTTGTTAAAATAATGAGGTACCAGATGATGTAAAAGATTTCTGGCCAAGAACTTGGAGAGTTGCTTCCAGAAGCTGAGAGAACAGTGACATAGATGAAAAAACAGAAAGTTGCCTTGTGTCAGCTCAGATTGTGTTCCAGATATAATCATGCACTACATCTAAGAAAACATGGCTTTTATCTTAAAGTGTTTCATGCTAATTATTTTTTGAAAATTTTGTAAATTTGATAAGTTTTGTGTTTGTGTGTGGTGGCGGTTTGCTAGAGCACAATAAAATGACTGACTAAATGTTCCGTGAAAATAGGAGGAGAAAATGTTGATAGTGAAATTAATTGCTATGGAGCAAAAATAGCAATACAGCATGAAAAAATTATCCTTGTAAATGTGCCTAGATTGGTAGTAATGCTGCCTGGAATCTTTTGGTCAGAGAAGCTGGAACAAACAATTGTACACTGTATATGCAGTTAAAATTTTGAAGCTTGTTTACCAAATCAGCTTGCAATATAATACCCGTTTACAGGTGGCAGGCTCTTCTGGGAAACAAATCACACAGACCAAATGTGACAAACTCACAGATTATTTTATTTGAATTTTGAAGCCTGAGATTATGAATATGGAATACTAAGATCAGCTCTCTCAACATTTATTCTTCTTGATTGTAATAAGTGATTGATTATAGTATATAGTCTTAAGTAGAGAACGGACGAATCTGTCAATTCAGGTCTTTTTTTTTTATATAATAATGTCGGATTCATCCCAGATTTTGAGAAAATATTTTTCAGTTTTTATAAAATTTTATACTTTTTAATCTGCATTTCTCCTCATACATTCAGTTCTGTATGCAGTCTTGGAAAATAATGCACATATTGTCCTGTGCTGTTGCCTGTTAAGATCCTGGGATTGAGGGCATGACACACATTTTACAAACACTTTTTCTAATATTATGCATTTTTGTTAATATACACATTTTTGTCTGCACTTTCTCCTAATATGTTTAAAGTTTAGTATGCAATTTTTAAACTGGAGCAGTCTGGTGCATAATTTACAGAGGTAGAAGTTTCAAGAGTTACTGAGTTTGACTTTGCATATTGGTTCAAGAATGGAGACTTGGCTAATTTGGGTAAAAATGAGAACTGAATGAATTTCTCCCCATTCCCAGCTACTAATTTACAAATTCTTTCTATCAAGCAGAAATGAAAAGCTTTCATCCCATTTATGAGATGTTTTAGATGGAAGCAGGAATAAGTACTGGAAAGCACATATGATGAACATACACTCCAGTCTGGGGCATAAACAAAGAACATACAGTCCAGTCCAGTTCTTAAAGAGAGTGCAGCGGCAACTCCAGAAATTTCTGTTGGATTTGTGCCCCCGAAGAAGGCCAAGTAATTTATAAACAGGCCAAAATGTGTTGGGCTTGTTTAAAAAGAATAAAACTTGGACCTTCTATAGGTGTGTGGAGCCCAGTATCCTCCTTTCTTAGTGATGTTTTAGATGGAGCCATGCATAGTGCTGCCTTTTACGAGTCAGAAATTAAATATATAAGATACATAATATACCTGTTAACATGTTGTCCTTGCTTCCAGTTCATGGTTGTATTACATCATAGGTCTAATTCAGTGGTTCTCAACCTGTGGGTCCCCAGATGTTTTTGGACTTCAGCTCCCAGAAGCCCTGAGCATTGACCATAGTGGCTGGGACTTCTGGGAGCTGAAGTCCACAAACATCTGGGGACCCACAGGTTGAGAACCACTGGTCTAATTCAAGCAAGGATAAATTTTATTATTCTTGTTGGTGTGGCAAGGTAATTGGGATATTCTATCCTTAAGTCTTTGATGACACTGGTAGTTTGGTAGTGCATCAGGCAACAAGAATAGAGATGGGAGTTCTTCTGTGCCCCCTTTTCCAGTCTCTTGGCAAGGCACTAGCTGTGTTGGAAGAGAGAGTGGTTGCTAAAAGATAGGTTTTAGAAGGTAAGGGAGGACAGATAACTTTATCCTGCTTGATGGATCTCATCCTGCTCTGAAATCTGTTAAAAAATAAAGTTACGGTGGCCCTGTCCTGTATCCAGTCTGGCAACCTTCCTAAGGTACAAGATTGAAGAGAATTAGGAATTTATTTTTTTTTAAAAGCTGTATTCCAGTCAAAAAGGTAGCAGATACATTTTCCTTCTGAGATTCTGTACCATAAATTGGAAGTCAGTTTGCTACTTTAAAGTTATGTGACTCCATGTGAACCTACATATACTTCCTTTTGTTAGCAGGTATCAAGGACTGATGGAGCCAGTATGGTGTAGTGGTCTGAGCATTGAAGTACGACCCTCGACACCAGGGTTCTGTTCCCCAGAAAAACCTGTGATAGTTTGCCTTAGAGTTGCCATAAGTTGGAAATGACTTCCATAGGAAGCAGCTCACCCAAAGCTGTTTGAAAGATACAAACTATCCTGTATATTAACAGATACTATTGCCATACTTGTCAACAAGCAATTTTTGTTTCTAGAAACTGCAAAAGGTGGCCTTTTTTTCAATATCATCCACTTTTGGTAAATAAACACAGCTTGATAAAGCTGATGGCTGTAATCTTGAGTGTATTTTCTCAGGAACAGGTTTCAGTGAACTCAATGGGACATAACCTGTGGTTTGCCATCTGTGGGATTGGTTCATGAGCCATATACAGTATATAGCCTTGCAAATAGTAAATGCTTCATATTTAGCTAAAATAAATATGGTAATACAGATCTAGGTTGTGTTATGGTGATAAACTTACTGCCCCATGATAATGAAATCTGAATATCATGACAGGGCATTCTGTTTTGCTACTAAGATGCTTTCTTGATTCTGTTAGGATATATGGACAGGCTTAATGTGTGGGTTTTCCCCCATCTTGAACAGTGTTTCACTACTGGCATAGCACAATGTAGAATTCCTGTCTTATCCACATGTACCATTGAGGCACCCATGTTCAGTAGTATGGAGTTGACTTGTACTTGGAATGTGTCTGTTGAGAAAATATTTCTGATGCTTTTCCACTTAATTTGGATTAGGTCTGGTCACTGTTATAGAATTACAATATGTAGGTTTGCATTAGTTAAAGGACTGTATACTGCACTGTACATGTTCTTCTATCATAAAGGCATACAGGGCATGTTGCCAGACATAACAATTCAACTAAAATCCAATTTTTAAGATTTTGCCAAGGATCAAGCCAGAAACTTCCTTATTATTCTCAGAAGTTGTTCTCAGGTCTATATTATGGATTTGTGAGAAAGTGAACTCTTTACCTGGGCAATTTCTCTGAATATGATTTATGGGGATACAAGCTGGTAACTAAATGTTGTCATTCAGGAGGAGATAACAGCTGCAGTCAAGGCCAGAGTTTGCCAGTGTTGAATATTTGCTTTGTTATGAAGGGTACCAGTGGATTGCTGTGTTCCACATTTTAATGAGAGTTTATATTGTATTGAAAAGAGGTACTGCAGCAGATAGAGCCTGCTTTCATTGCTTTTTATTTCTGGCATTGTTCTCATACTACAGACACTCCTCTTTTCTGTCATTCTCCTTAAGGCACAATCTGTTATTCCCACATAAGCTTGATTGCTCTTGGAACAAGTTTCATTGATACCTCATTTATATGCAAATGTCACAAGGCAACTGTTTTCTGAAATGATCTAATACTGTAATTTGAAATTTAGCTAAATTTATTGGATTAAACAGTAAATATAGGCTATTCAGTTTGTAAATGCATGGAATTTAATATTAAAAGCTTTACTTGTGCCAACTTTGAGTGAAATTGTGGGTGAAATTTATTTATTATCAATTGCTTATTGATTCTAGAAGGGGGCTGCTGTGTATACACTTGTATACATCATTGCCATAAAGGCAATTTATCATTTTTATGATCTTGATTGTCTCTGAATCTCCCAAATACAGGCTTTTTATACAGAAACTGATGTTAGGAAAATGTGTTTTATAATTGGATTCCCAAATTAATTCCAGCCATGTAAGCATACGCTATTTCATGCATTTGATTAATGATCAGTTGTTGGGGGAGAAAACTGTTATTTTAGGGCTTCAAGTTTGCAAATCAATAGCCCTGTAAGAAGAAAGAGTGTGTAAAGTTTAATGGTGTTTTCAATTGTCTTAGAAATAATCCTTCTTCATGTAAAAGAAGATCACTGACTTGATAATCTTTAATAACATAAATGTAATTAAGATAGAATATATTTTCCTGTGAATTAAAGACATGATAGTCTGTGACATAACAATGTGGAAACCAATTTGTTCTAGATAGTGTTTACTTTATGCTTATTATTCAATGATGGAGTGTTGTCTATGACAGCTTGAATTATGACTGGATTATCAAGATAACAAAAATTCTAAATGGCAAACAAGATAGACTCTTAAGGATTATAAGAATTATTTTTCTGTGCTGCATAATTATTTTACAGATTTGCTTCAGTACAGAATTGCTGGTGTATTGTTCCCTGTTGTGATGAGAATGCAATAATACTACAGTCCTGAACACATTCAGTCTTATCTGATTTCAGAAGCTAAGCAGGATCAAGTTTAGTAAATGGTTAAGTGGCAACCATGAGGTGATACGCAGATAGTAACAGGGATCTCCAGGGAGACTAAGAAAGAGTTTTGTCTGAGACCTTGGAGACTCATTGCTGGTTGTCAGAGATGATAGGATGTCAAGATGTATAGCCCCAGTCGTAAGTGGAGCTACTGAATGAGTATTGAAATAGTGGATGGTAGTCAGTGTAGGGGCAGTGCTAGACTTAGTTAGAATGCTACATAGTATTGAGTGTTAATTGTTGATTGCAACAGCGTATCTGTTTGAAGCTTGTTTGGATATTTCAGTGTATCATATGGTTAGTTATTTTATTGCTCATTGCTACAATGTATCTGGTGAGGGGGAAAAGATGAGAGTGAACAAATATAAAAGTACCACAAGGTGTTTTGGGAACTGGAAGTGTCTAGTGAGAAGGGGCAGGAAATATTTTCCTTCCCAAGGATGAAGGAAGGGCAAACAACTGCAAGTCTGGGAAATGTGGGGTGATGTTAAATGTATGATTCTTTCCAGTTACAGCTTGGCACACCTAAAACTTGTATCTGTAGGTAAAAAACTTGTGGACTCCATGTATGCTTTAGTCTCAGCAAACTTTGGAAGAAGTGTACTGTGTTGCTTGCCTTGTTACAAACAAACACTACTGTCTATCCCCAAATGGAGTTTGTGGATTGCAAGTTATCCAGGGTGTGACATAGTACTGAGTTAGAAGGACCAATGGCCTGACACAATTAGATTATGTTCCTTTGAAAAACAGATGAGCCCTTTAGGATCTAATTGAAATCTGACTGGGTCTGAAACTGAGAACATGATTCAAAATGCTTAGCCATCCCTGCCCTAATGGAAAGAAGCTGGAAGATGGGCTGAAAATAAGCACTTTGCCATGTTGTAACTATACTGTAGTGATTTAAGTGAAGGAGGAGCCATGGACTTAATGTGGAGCTGCCCAGAGCCTGACCTAACACTTGATGAACAGTGATTGTGGAGAAACAACATCTGAGAAATACATTTACTAATTTCTGTATAATAGAATGGAATTAATTCTGTACCTTTTATAATACAGAAGTATTCATAATGGAAACACTTATTGGTTCTGTGTACATTCCTTAACAAAATTATATGCCCAGAGCTGTGCCTTCAAATAGTTAAATAATTCCTTCCATTTCAATTTCATTTTCTCCTAGCAAAATAGGAATAATATTTACATTACAAATGTATTTACATACATTTTCTTTGAGGACAAGAAGGATTTATGCTGTACATGTATGATAAAAATAAATTTTAATTTGGAAAAGTCCCTGTTCTCATTCTGAACTCAGAGTCCTGAGTCTTCATGCCCTGTAAGCAAGAGGTTCATATGGCCCTTGTTCTCTAGACCTCCCTCTTCCATCCTGTGACCTGACACATAAGTGAGAAATGGATCTTCATTTCTGATTTGCATTCCTTGTTTAAAGTGACAGACTGTCTGAAGTAAACAACCATGAACATTCCTGTTAATTAAAAGCCACATCCTGTGACCATGTTACCTCCTATGATATACAGCTCTGAACAAAGAGATGTTTCAGAAATGTTTATAGAATACATTGTTTATAGACTTAGAGGATGTTCTGACTGCACACGTGAAAAACAAACTGTGAAAACAGTATATAAGACAGGCTCTGAAATGCCTCTTTTGTATCACTTTGAGCCTTCCCCAAGTGTGTACCAATTTCTGCTGCAGCAATAAACCTTGGTTGTTTTTTAAAAAATTATTGCAACATTGCTTTGCAAATTTGGACCAGTCTGCTCTTATGGCTCAAGGTATAATGGAAGTAACATATAAATAATTAATAATCTCAGTTGTTTTAGGAATTGAATGCTGCTGACAAAGTGTTCATACACGGCACCTTTTAGCCAATTAAGTCTTGCTATTCTACTGTCTGATCAAAATGCTGTGTGTCCAGTATGAACAAAGACAGTGAATCATGAATGGACCATCTCATGCTGAGAGACTTATAATAACTCCTCTCTGTGAAACTCCTATCTACATGCATCAAATTTAGTCATTTGATGTGTGTACCCTGAACCCAGAACCCTTGACATCTCCATGGAAGACAGCATGCCCATTCTGTGTTTCTAAAATAATAAATCTAACTATTGTTGATGCATCAGCTATTTTTCTCTGTAATTCTTAAGGAATTGAATCATAGAATCGGAAAAGACCATAAGGGCCATTGATCCAACCCCCTACCATGCAGGAATACACAATCAAAGCGCTCCTGACAGATGGCTGTCCAGCTTCTGTTTAAAAACCTCTGAAGGAAGAGATACCACCACGCTCCAAGGCAGTGTATTCCACTATCCCTTTTATCATCAAGAAGCTTTTCCTAATATTTAGGTAGATCTCTTTTCCTGTCATCTCTTACCCTTCTCTTCTCCAGGCAAACCACACCAGGTTCCTAAGCCACTCCTCACAGGTCATGGTTTCCAGGCCTTTGGATGGAATGTGGAAACATTAGTGTCACGCCCTGTGGATTTGTTTATTCTGGAACCTGGACTTTGTTTGGACAGCCCCTGCTCTTGCCTTGTGAGTAAGCCCTGCTCTGCTGCTTGTTGGTTAATTGCCTGGTCTGCGCTGGACACTACAATTAGCAGCCATGCAAACTGCGGACTCAAAATAGATACAGAGAGTAGCAGAGACTTGACCAAAAGGCTTCCTTGTTTACACACCAGTGGTAGGTGGTATGTTCCATGTCAAATGGTACAGTAAACTGGCTCTTTTTTTTTTTTGTCTGAACTTTAAAAGATTAAACAGGGTGCTGAAGCCTACCCCTCAAACAAGTTCAGCAGTTTCAGGCTAATACCCATAAGTGGATTTGCCATTTCACTGATGTGGAAGCCACCAGCTACCACTGCTGCACATGGCACATTTTGAAATATGAGCTCCTTGAAGGGTGTATTAGTATGCCTTGTTACAACCTCAAGTCTGTAGCCTCTGACAGCTGGATGCAGGATTTTGAAAGGAGTATAACACCCTTGCAATAAGACAGTTCATTTAAAGGAAACAATTCTGTATAGCACAGATATGGAATATATGGGCTTCCAGATACTGCTGGACTGGAACAAGCAGTGAGCACCCCTGACTACTAGCCATGCTGTCTGACACTTACAAGAGTCCAATAACATCTGGAAAGCCATAGATTCCCTACTCCTATTCTATACTGTTCTCAGCTACAGAGCTGGCCCAGGCACCAAGGGAGAGCTATGTTGCTGGATAAGTTCTCAGGGACATGAGAAGTTATACATTTTTTGTTACTGTACATGCCTGCAAGGGATCCTTGGACCTTTGCAGTAGTGCATTTTACACAGACTCAATAGTACAGGCATATATAGAGCTATTGAAAGTGGAAATTTACTGAACACACATGCGCCAGAATAGCAAAATAGAAAATGTTATAGTAGAACTTCAGAAGTGTCAAAGAATAAATGGATAACACCAATAACTATAATTCAGTTGGTTCAGAATGTGAAAATCACAAGGCTGACAGGGTTCCAAGAGATAGGCTGTTATTGCAAGGTCCTGAGGTATTCATGCCTGGCATTCAACTGATTGTTTCCTACTTTCTGTGATATTCCACACAGAATACTAACTAATATTGTGGAAGTCATTTTTGTGGAGGTCATTTTTCTCTGCAGGTATACTTGAGGATCAGAGAGGTTTCATTTCAATTGTTGGTTTAGCCCTTTTCTGTTCTGCTTAGTTTCCTTCTTCTAAACAGGTTCCATGAAACTCATGCACAAACTCAAGACTCTGCAAGGATGTTGTACAAATACACACAATTTTGTTATTAATATTCCCTCTTATGGCACCCACCTCCTCAGAAAGAAAGGATTACAACTTCAGTTGTAGGATAGACCATTCCACAGGATGTTTGCAGGTCAGGGAATGGGGGGCCTGGTCATCTCACTATGTATAAAGGGGTACCTTAATGATAGTTTAAGTGCAAAACTACGAAAACAGAGAAAAAGATAGTAAAATTTGAACGTTAGCTGATAAATGTGTATGCATAATATTATGCTTGGAGAATGCACATTATTGTCCTTTGAACATCTATAAAAAATGTTCCCTTATATTCAGCTCTCCTTAATAACTGGTCTGGGGAGGAGAATTAGAAGGAATTTATGAAGCTTCCTTGTATTCATTCCAACCATTAGACCATCAAGTTCAGGATTTATAGAGAATTTCTTATCCTTTCTGTCTGCTGTCCCTACCTATTCCATCAAGACTCCTTCAGCAAGATTTGCGGTGTTGCAGAGAAACTGACCAAACTTTATTGGCATCCCCCAGAAAATGAATCCTACATAGAAAAACCCTTGGTAACGTACAAGCAGTGTTTAATTAACTTGTGTTTTGGTTGTGCTGCATGAGATAATTTTGTTCTCTGGGGGACTGCCCTTTGTCTCTCCAGTTCTCATGAGAGTTGGGTGTGTTTAATGTCTCTTCTCCATGGCAACGGTTCCCTGCATGAAGGCTTTCATGGTTTTATCTTTAAACCAAATACTTTTCTTTATCAGTGTGATAACATAAGTGGTTTTGACAGAGTCTGAGAGCTGGCATGGGTCAGACGAAAAATCTTGGACTAGGATCTGAGAATGTCATTTTAATAGTTCCTACCATTTTTTGTCAGTCTTCTGCTTGCTATTTCTCTCTCTCTCCAATAAACAGTGATGATTTGTGAAGATGAATAGAAGCTGTATAGGAATCTGCACAATGTGCAGTGTGGCCAGATTGATTTAAAACAGGCTTAGATCCAGATAGGCAGTCGGTAACCATTCGGTAGCTCCAGACACAATTTTGAAGCCAGGTGTGCTTGTCAAAACAAATCATCCATAAAATTTACTCATAGACTATATGGGAGCGAAGAAGGATTCCCAGGGAATGTTATAGTTAGATAATTTTTGTAGTTAGATACATAGAGGAATAGTTCCACTGAAATCTTACCATGGCTCACCATGGTTGTTGTTGTTAATTGCTGTCAAATCGACTTCAACTTATGGTGACACTAGGAAAGAGAGATCTCCAAGTTATCCTGTTATCACCAGCCCTGCCCAGCTCTTGCAAACAGGGGGCCATGGCTTCCTAGGTTGAGTCTATCCATCTATAATATGGTCTTCCTCTTTTAGTACTGCCTTCTACCTTACCAAGCACTTTGTCTTTTTTTAATGAGTCATGTCTTGTCAGGATATGTTTAGAGTACTACAGTCTTAGTTTAGTCATCTTGGCTTCTAGGGACAGTTCAGGCTTGATTTAGTCTGCCATCCATTTAGTTATCTTTTTGGTAGTCCACGATATCTGCAGAACAGTCCTCCAGCACATTTCAAGTAAGTTGCTTCTCTTCATATCAGCTTTCTTCAGGGTCCAGCTTTCACAACCATATATAGAAATCAGAAATACAGTGGCATGTACAATTCTGACTTTGGTATGAGTGTACTAGATCACTGTAATATTAAGAGACCATGGTATGGATGCATCAAAAATGGCCCAGAGAAAAATAATAAATTCATTGGTTACTAATGCTTGCGATGCTGTTGATGTTAGATTGCTTGAGATGATGGCTCATTTCATATATCACAATAAACAGAGATCTACAAGAACATTGGCTTATCATGCATGAAACAGCATATTTATGCACAGTGTGCAGGGGCAGCAGCTTAACACTAGACTAGATCTGCAATTTATTTGTTGTGATGTGTGAACCCAGCAGGTGACTGTCTCTTTAGTGTATTTAGGTGGCATGTTGTGATAAGCAACCACAAAACTGTTTAGTCTTTCCTGCTGTGCAGAGGAACAAATAACCAGTATGAATCATTCTGCTAACTGAACCTCAACAAACCAGAATTTTGTTGCATCCCAACTTGTCATGGAGTCCAGACAAATCCTAAGTGTAATGCTTGGGCAGCTTGTTACAATTAGGCTGAGAGCTTTGGCCATTTCTGCACCTGACCAGGTCCTGCCGACATCCCATTATGATCCTGGCAGCGCCTTTGCTGGGAAGGAAGCACGATGGGAATGCTCCTCTCTATACCTAGCTGGCTCCCTGCAGAATGGAGTGTGAGCGACATGCACGTGCCTTCTGCAGTGCAGCTGGTCTCTTTCCTGTGCTGTGCTGGTGAAGGAAGCAAGTGTGTGATCGTGCTTCCACCTCTTCCGTATGGCCAGGGGTGAGGAGAGCATTGCATGATCATGGGTGCTTAATGGATCCTTTCTGTTAAGTGAATATCCCATGATTGCAAAGTGTGGGGACACAATGGTTGGGGGAACACGACAACATTGTGCAAAAGCATGATCCACGGACAACTACCACTGCATTCTCATTGCGGGACTGTGATGTCATGCAGAAATGGCCTTTGATTCAAATCCTTCCTGAACTACAAAGTTTATCTATGGAATTTGAACTGATCACTGTACTAAACTACATGTTACATTAACTGTGTGATTTAAGTATTTTTTTCCACCTGAAGTAGCAGCTGTGGAAAGGGCATGTAGACTGGAATGCTGGTGGGTTTGTTTTAAATTTCTTATCTCAAAGTGGAGTTTTGAAAAAAAAAATCCTTTCACACTGTTCTGCTATTTGCATCTGTATGGGAGCTCCCACTGATGCTGGAGTTGAAATAAATAGGTGAAGTGTGATTTACATGTGTGTATCTTTGTAATGCCCATGGATACAGAACTAAGAATGCTAACTGAGCAGGTATTTCTAGGCAGCAATTTCTGGGGTGTTAAACAGTACAAGGCTATTTTAAGATGTGAGCACATTATCCGTATTTCATTTGCTTGCTACTGGAACATCCATGTGTAAACAACTATTGTTTACACTGTTTAAAATATGGAGTTACCCTGACCCAGTTCTTGAATATGTAAACGACCACAGATTGAAGTGAATCTTGCATCTCTGGAAAACAAATAATGGTTTGCAAAATATAATAAACACTGTGCTAAGAGGGCTGCCCAAACTACATGAGGTTTGAGTGCTCACACATCCAGAATGTTTTAAAAAGTGTTTGCTTAGTCATAAGGGAGGTGTCAGGAAATTCTGTTACAAGTACGGGGAAGCATGGCCTCATCCTCATCTTTGTCTTCTGGACAAAAGGGAACATGCTAGAAAATGATGTGTTGATGAACAAGTAGGAAAATTAGGTGAAGATGAAGCTGCTAAGTGATCATATCAAAGCCATCCTTGGTGATGATGAACTGAAGGTACCTACTGACACCTGTGAGAAGCATTTGCAACTATATTCTTAGCTCATCAATGTGTTGCTTTCCAGCACTTTTTTTTTCTTGCTCTAGTCTTCTTCTTCTGTTTGGAAACACAGAGAATTTTGCAATGATACAGCTTATTTTTTGTTGATGACCTGAAAGGTGGAACTTCCAATGGCCTTTTTCACTGACATACTTGGCATCATTGATATTAGAGAAATGAAACAACAAACTGAACATAAAAGTCAACAGAATGCAGAAATAAAGGATGAATGAAGAAAACAGTGGGTAGATTTGGACAGAGTCTGGTACAAATCAGGTCTGAAATGTTCCAAAAGTAGAGAGTGGTAGCTAGGAAGTGATTGCTCTTAAAATAAACTTTGTGGAGCTGGAAGCGTTTTCAGACCTTTAATATGCAAAATAATAATCGGTTCCAATTTTTAAAATTATTTTCTTTGGCTTCTATGGATACAGAAGCATTTATATTAAAGATCATAGTTATAGTTCCAAATTCTGTAAATATTACAGATGATATCATTTTTCATGACAGGGATGTATCTATTTCAACTATCATTTTGAAGTGTGTGTGTATGTGTGTGTGTGTGTGTGTGTGTGTTCATAGACAATATTCTACATTGCTAAACTTTTCAGATAGCTGCATAGGATATTAAAGGAAAAATAAAACCAAGCATCACAGGTGGCTTCCCTCTACCTTGATGATCTTAACATGGTGCCAAAAGAATATCTAAAACAAGGGATGGGCAAGTGTGCCAGTTTTCATCTCTGGACTCTCCACCATGGGGAGCACTAGTAGACATCGTATGACCTGGAAGTTATGTCATGTCACTGCCTCAATCATCTTCCTTTTCCCTTCTCTTTCTTGTTATCTATATGGATTATAAGGTACAGTTGTTAAGGCTAGGGGTGCAGGACCTCTGCAAAAGTGGAAAAATTGCAAATATCCAAGGACATTTCCACACTAGACTGTTATAGTGCTCTTATTCCACTTATTCCACTTATTCCACAACATCCTATGGAATCCTGAGGTTTGCAGTTTAGGGAGGGGCATGGAATAAGAGCACTAGGCCCCTCCCCAACATTCCATAGGATGTTGAAAGTAGAATAAGAGTGCTATAACAGTCTAGTGTAGAAATGGCCCAAATGTGTCTTTGGGAAGGGGACTGAGGCATGGTGGGGAAGGTAGGCACCCAGGGTCCAAACCAGGTAAGGAAAAGAGAAGGAAAAGGCATGGGTCCTCTCTCACACCCATCTCCTTTCTTGGATTTGTGGAGGGCATCGGGAAAAGGTTTGTGGCACTGAGAAATCAGGATGTGAACCATCCTTAACTGGTCAGGCAGTGGCTGGTGGAGGAGAAAGAGGACCAGAGGCAGTTTTTTAAAGGGCTGCGTGATCTTATTGGAGCTGCCAAGTGGGAAAGCTCCCCCAGAAAAGAAGCACCTGAGATCAATGTGGGGAGAGGTTGAAGAAACTCGCAAATAATCAAATCCATGAAAGTGACCCACAAGTGTGGAAGACCAACTATAGTTGGAACTGTTTTGTTCCCGAGACACGGTAAATTACCATATGTGTTTGTGATGCAATAATAAAACTATCAATAATCAAAAGTGTAAGAATATAAATAAGATCTCTTATGACAATCAGTGAACAGCTGTTAACAGTTGCTAGATACAGATTACTGTTCCCTTTTGGGATATACCTCTTTCACAATTTTAGTATGTGCTTCTGAATACAAAACTGAACGAATTTTCTTACTGAATTACAGTGAAGAGCTATGTAGGGTGTTACCTTGTGTGAACTGGAGTACTGCATAACAAACAAGGATATTATACTCTCAGATGACAGCATGGAAGGACATTAGTGAAATCAATATTCCATTAGTGATGCAGACTCCATTAACAATAAGTCAATATGACAGATTATTTTCCATCAGTGCTGACATCACAGTTGTATATTCATCTTCCTGGATCTCCATGAGATAGCTGTTCTGCTAATTTAGACATGTTGCTGTGATGATCTCTTGGAGAGATGGACAACAGCCTTCCACTTTTCATCTCTACCAGTTCCTAATACACTTAATGACATTTTTCTCCTTCACATCACCTTCCTTGTTAACATTATAGACACAGATAAAGAGTAGTGCAGCTCTAAGAAAGTAATATTAAGGAGCAGTATTTGGTTACTTAGTTCAATATAGGGATGTAATCTATCACTAAGTTTCTTCCTGAAGATAGCAATGAGTAATTTCAGCAATGTTCTTCCTGATGCAAGGAAGTCTTCACAAACTACAGCTTTCAATACCATTTGCTATTTAGGACTCATCTGCATAAAATTCGTGCAGGGTTGTTTGGCACAGAAAAGATTTTCTGCCTAGAAAATAAGGAGAAGTATCTGGATATGATAGTTATTTAGGAATCATAAAGCCACAGAAATCAGTCATCCAAACTATGGCTGGTACTGGGTTGGATGATCAAACAGTCTGATCTGATCTGAGATAGCTTCCTATGTTTCTCTGGTTTCTTGCAATAATAATTTTATATAATTAATAGTGGTGTTAAGGACAGACAGATTTTTAGTGACCAACCAAAATTTTGTTGTTATGAGAACATCTTTCTTCCAAGGGTCTTGTCTTTGACCTCATGCTGTGCCTCTGAAGTACAGCAATGAGGTCAGGGGAAGTACTCTGGTGCCTCAGCCTATCTTTATAACAGAAAGATTCTGCTCTGAGCTTGGGGAGCCACAAGTTGAAATGGTTGCCTAATCCAATCCGCTGGCAGCAATTCACTCTTAAATCACATTTGAGAAGTTTCTAGTTTCTGTTTTAAAATTTCCAATGCAGGAGTGGCCACCACCTTCCAAAGTAGGAAATATTCCTCTGTTGAATCGCTCTTAACCTAATGTCCAGGTGGAATCCTCTTTTTTGTTATTTGAATCCATTGGTTGAGTTTCTGTTCTGTAGAACAGCAGTAAACAAGCTCATTCCATTTTCGGTCTGACAAACCTCTCAATCTTCTTCTTTCCAGGCTAAACATACTAATTCCTTCAAATGTTCCTCCATAGTTCTTTGTTTCCAGACCTGATCCCAAGCCTTTAACTGAGATTATTCCTTCTGTAGCTCTTGGGTTCTGAGTGAGTCTTGTGCTCATCATGCTTACTAGGGGCTGGCTGTCCTTTGGGAAGGGAGAAGGGAAAAGAGATGGTCAAACCCTATATGGAACTTATTTACTTGATTTACATTTAACCCTTGTGACAGATGCCCTCTCCAAGCTGGTCATGCAGTTCCAAACCTTTGGGCTCCTATCACTCACTTTGCCCCTTTCTCCTCAAAATCCTTTCCTGGATTGGGTACTTGGGCCTCAAAGTAATCCCTATATGGGCCAGTGGATGTGTTATTCTGTGGTAAGTGTGACTAGACTCTCGATTAAAACTTAACAGGAACAACCAGGCACAATGATAAAGAAGAATAAGCAAATAGAAGTGTATTAATACATAATTAGATTACACATTAACCCCTGGACTATTTAATCATTCACAGTTTCTCAAAACTCTACTCAGTTCTTCCCACTTACTAACTGTCCTTTCTCTATTACAGCTTTTCCCTATCTCTAGGCCATCTTTCCCCTATCTCTCTTCTGTCAGAGACAAGCCTCAGTTTTGTATACTTTCTCCCTGGTAGGCTCCCCATTCCCTGAGCTGTGACTGGCTGGCACAAGCCAGGCTTGCCAGCTCCTTCCTTGGCAATCTTAGACATGATCTTAACTGATTTGTCAACTTACTATGATCTTGAATATAATATAATCTTGTAGTTGAAGACTCTTTCTTTATACCTGAGAAATGGAAGTAATTGTGCACCTTGTTTTTGCCGTTGAACCACATGCTGCTCCTTCTGCCATCCCAGAAGTTTAAACGCAATAATTTGTTCTAATTATCCAGAGGATAAATTTGGGGGTGAAAGTCTCAGACCTGGACATGCTATTTCCATGCCAGCCCTTATCTCCTAAACTTGTGCTAGGGGATTGTAACCTGTGAAGGAGCAGGCAGTCCCTGTGACGACAATGACAGTGGGAGGCCAGACCTAGCTGGAAGCCAGTGGGTCGGGTGATAATTCCCCATGGGGCTGAGACTGCTATGGGAGCTTCACTTATCCTGCTTTAACCTGGCATGTCTTCTTCCTTGTTCTCAGATTTTCATTACCTAGCCACCCACTTCTCCAAGTCTAGATCCTGTAAGAAAACCCAGGTATTTTAAAAGTGCAGTCCAATGATATAATTTAATTAACTCTACTCACTGAATATTATTAACAGAGACTAGGCAACTTATTTAGGAAAACTTTGAACCTCATGATAGCAGCACAAATGAGAAGAAGATCTACCAGGACTTGGTAACAGATGCCAATAGCCATCCTGAGATACTAGGCTGATACTAGAATGCAAGGTTATACAGGGCACATCAAGAGTACAGATGGGAAGGCCTGGAGGAGAAATAGAAAAATGGGAGGGGGAATGTGTCCCCCCGTTTTTTCCAAAAGGCTTTTTCCCTAAGAAAAACTGGAAATAAAAAAAAAAGATTGATAACATAACATTTTCTTTAGAATGATGACTGAAATGTTTGAGACAAAATATTCACATATTTAGCGAGCCAGCGAGGAGTAGTAGTTTGAGCATTGGACTGTGACCCTAGAGACCCTGGTTGGATTCCCCACTCAGCCATGGAAACCCAGTGGGTGACGTTGGGCATGTCACACATACTCAACCCCAGAAAACCATTACCTTAGAGTTGCCATAAAATTGGAAATATTTTGAAGGCACACACCAGAAACAATTCATATATTTACTCCAAGTTATCTCTAAAAACTAAGTAACCGGAAGAATGTTATATAGAACAGTGTGGTGTGTCTGATCATTGCCATTCTTGATTTGGCTTCCTTTTCTCAGTTCTTTTTATAGGAATTAATGCTTTATGTGTGCTTGAAACTATGGAAGGCTAGAAGAGCCAAAATAATTTTCTCTGTTTTACTGATGCTGCTTTCCCCCATTTTTATTGCTTTTTATCTGCTCTTAGTAAACTTGCAAAATCGAAGAGGTTCATTCCTTTTAAAGACCTTGTAGCTCCAGCTATAACAAAAAATGCAAATTTGAAAAAGGGAATTCAGTTTGTAAATATTATCTAGATAAGCTGTTCTTTTAATATAGAAAATACATTTTGTGCCAAGTATAATTATACATAATACCTTTTATATTCCTAAAGTAACAAAGTGACTTTCAGTCTTTAAAGGGTGCTAATGACATAGTTTTTCTGAAAAGTTCTGTTTCTCTTCTCCCTGGAAGACTGTGTTTTTCCCTCATGGTTTCAAAATTTCTGGAAATTAAGTATCTCTTATCAAGAGATAAGAGAAAATTAGGAATGTGATAAGAATTCCCAGATTATAAATGTGCAGAAACTGTTTGATGAGGTCAACACACAGATAATGTATTTTTTTAAAAATCATAATCAGGTCTGCAATGTCAAACATGTGAATAGCTGTATTTCTGATGTTATCAAGTAGTCTACAATTTCTAATACCTCTCTGGCACCAGACAGGTACAGTCTGGCACCAGAGTTCCACTAGTCAAACCATAAATATGAATAAGGAAATATATTGGACATCTCAAAGATTACCAGCATTGTATTTTAAAAGAGGACAAGGATGCTGCAGCATCTTTGATTTAAAGAACAGCTGTTATACTCTGACTTCACAGATGTAATTTTAAAAGCAATGTTTTAATCATATTACTGCTGTTTTAACTTTTATACCATGCATTCTTTTAGCTAATTTATTTAATGTATATTATAAACCATTTTTGGGAGAAAGGTTGGATATAGATCAAAAGTAATTAAATATCAAGAAGTCATTATTGTGGTAGTATGGAGATATTATTCAGCTAGAAGCAAAGCATAAAACTCTGTCAGTGTATTGATGCTGGTAGTCCTGGGGAGAAAAACTGATCCTTTTTGCCTGGATATGCAACTGCAGATAGGTGTCTCTCTTCCATAACCCACCATTGAGTGGCTACTAGGACGCAATAGGCACCATCCTACTTTGGCTGTGCAGTTGGAGAAGAACAACTTTTCCATTCAGACAAGGTCAAAAGCTCCTCCTTCTCCCCTAGCCAATCAGTAGTGCCTAGATGCACCCCTGTGGCCATTGGTGGGGCACAGCTGTACTGTTATCTCACTGGATAACCTTGTCCCGGGATCTACAATTTTGATATTAAAATATGATTCAATGTGCCTGAGAGGTCACCCAGATGGGCACGTAGGCAGCAATGGTCAAAGATCGAAAACCAAGTCAGGCCAGTAAAATCCCCAGTCATGTAGCCCCAGGAGACCTCAAGATGTGTAAACACACAATAAACAAAGGGTCCTCAGCCCTGAGAAGCTGACTTGAGGGGATTAGCGTGTCTGCCCCAAGTTGAGCAAATGTTCCATCAGGCGAGGACCATTTACATGAAGTCACACCACAACCGAACACAGCTGAAGATCCTGAGACTTTGGTAATGCCTTGCAATCCCATCACACAAAGGAAATTACCATGGTGGAGCTTCGTTATCGCTCCAACACGCATTGTTCTTCCCAGGAAAGGATTAGTCCTCCAGGTACTTTTTCCCCTACAAATAGTCGCAGTTTTTGAGTGGTTCTTTGGATCACTCCCGGTCATCCCAGCAGACCGTTACTCCATCCGTTGAGTGATCCCCTCAGCCTTCTCTGTGCTGAGCCCCACTTCTCCGCTGTTTTTCCTGGACCAAGGACTTCAGGACAAAGGTGAAGTATCACCCCAGCTACACCCCTTCTATATTCCCCAATGCAGTTTCCTCTCTTTTGCTTCTTAATAGGTCTTGAGTGAGTGTGTGAGTGATTGCATTGGTGCGTGAGACTTTCATTCAGTAAAATCATTTATTGGACATTCTTGTTTGGTTTTTGGCTTGGCCTGATCCCATAAAAACTGGGTAAAAAGACCCCGTTAGGTCACCCTGCCTCTTGCATTGCTATTGCTTGTGCTCTGGCTAGTTTCCATTCCCCATTATGTGGAGCACATTGAGATGTCCCCCAAGGGACCCCAGAAATCAGGGTAACAGCACCGGGGATCCATTGGGCTGCATTTGTGCAGTCAAGGCAAAGATATTGTGTGAAGTGAGGCAGGATATCCCTTTGTACAATGCCTGAACAAGCACTTACCTTGTTATAACAGGTCTTTACACAAGCATAGATCAACAAGTAGAGTCTGGGAAAAATATACTATGTGGTTCTTAGCTTCATATGGTTACTAATCTGGCTTTGTATTGCATTAGATTTTTCATAATAGAGGAATTAAGGACAAGTCAGTTTCAGAGTGATTCCTACAAAACTAAATGCTGTATTTCTATACTTCAACACAGAATTTTGCTCTTCTTTGAAGTGGAGTTTCCCAGGGAGATTTGAGTATGCTAATTTACTGCCCAGCTTAAGATTGTCAAAAACTAAAAAGCATATTCTGAGATGCATCCAGAAAGAAGGCATAATAGCATGTCTAGGGAGACAGAAGAAAGGTGGTTCTGTGAGAAGGTTGCTTGAATCAGCATGCTTTCATCAGACCTTAATTGACTGTGTGTCCCAGAGGGCTTTTGACATGATTTTTTTCAGAATGTTATGCCATTCTGTTTTCAATCCTACCTTTAAAAATAGGTAAAAAGTAACAAGCAGCACACTGAGTAACACAGCCAATTGTTGTTACAACAGTGTAATAAATAAGAAGAATTATTACTTCCAAAACATCATAATGAATAACAGGAATGAATTAATCTTAAAAAGTAAATTTCTGTGCTCTTAGAAATAAGCAGGAACATAAAACAAGGAAAGGAAGGAACAGAAAAAATTGAAACGAAACTATTTTCTTTCCCTTGTAATGTGTATGCAGTTTTCCCCCGCATATCACTACAGCTCTCACTGCATTTAATCTTCCCTTACCCATTTTGACTGGGAATCTTAATTACAAACAGGATTTCCACTGATTAGTGGTAAAACTCAGAAGGTATGTAATGTCAATCCCCTACTTTCTCAGAGATAACAGTTTTTCTACTGTTTTTCATCTTGATTGGGGAGTTAACACATCCCACATTCAGAAAGGATTCTCAGCCCTCAGACCTAAAGGCAACACAAGAAAGGTTCACATGTATATATTTCTTGCTTCTGCTAGAGTTTTTTTAAATAGTAAAGGAAAGTGTAATATTTTAGGCCTTTTAAAAAGTTTTTTCTTCCTTTTTTTCTTTCTTTTTTCCTTTCATTCTTTTTATATTGAAACAGACTAAAAATGGCTAAATATTTGAAAATTATATAAAACTGTTTTTGTCACATCCCAGTCACCAAGAATCTCTGCATCTTTTGTCAAAACTTGGCAACATTTATAGCAATTGATGAGGTAAGTTCCTGGTTCAAAATTTCTTCCATTTATCCTATGGCTCCAACTAGCCCTTTCCCCATTATATCTGGTCTCAAATAGAACCATGCTAACAATGAGCAATAGGTAGTAGCTACAGCACATAAGATAACCAGGCTGGTGTAGAGGTTTGAGCCTTGGACTAGGACTCTGGAGGCCAGGGTTAAAGTACCTGCTCAGCCATGGAAACCCATTGGGTGACCTTGGGCAAGTTACACTTTCTCCCCACTTAGAGGAAGGCAAAGTCAGAATTGACTTAAAGGCACACAACAACAACAACAACAACAACAATGCATAGTTCTTGGACCTGAAAGCACAGAAAGCTTTTGTTAGTAATGTCAGCCAGCCTGAGTCCTCTGCCAGAAATCATGATATAGCTGCCCCACGTATGGCCCAGAAGGGAAACTGGAGTGACTATTTTCAGAGAAGCAGCCATGTTAGTCTGTTGCAGCATGAAAAGGAAGAAGGGAGGGAAGAAGAAAATCTAACCGCACCTTTAAGACTGTTTATATTTTAGCATGAGCTTTCCTGGATATCAATCCAGTTCCTCATGGGAACGAGACAGAATGTAATAGGATCCAGAAAGATACAAATTGTGACCCTCACCCTAAACTTTCAAAGGGCCATGTAAGATGATACAGATTTTCAGATCTTTATAGCTGTCTGTTAGTATTGAATAAGTCTGTGACTAAGCAGTGTTAGTGACAGGGGTGGCTTGTTTTTATTAACAGACACGCACAGTGTGGGGATTTCTATATAGGAGGATGGATGTTTGTCTTTGCAGTAGGCAAATCAGTATTCTCCAGATGTTGTGGACAATACCTCCCATAAAGCTTGGCCGTTAGCCATTATGATTTAACTTGCAGACAAAATCATGTAGAATGCATTAACTATAACTTACCCTACGAGATACAGTTACAACAGTTCCATTTTGTGTCACTGTTGCCCACCTCCTTTGCGTACCTATGTGAGATGCTCTGCCCTGGTATTAGCTGTTACGGTAACAGTGTGTGGCAGTTGAGGCTGGTAGGGTCTGTGAAGCTGTGAATCTACTCTGAGATTTTAGCCTAAACTTTAAAGTAGCTATCCGAGGTGCTGAACCTCTTTTTAAATTTCAGACTGAAACCCAGAGCAGATTCACTGCTCTGCTGGGTTAGAAGTCACTGGCTTGTGTTAGCAATATGTTCAAAGTCTTCTGTCTGTTTTGTGTGTACTTCTCATCTTACCTGTTTCTTGAAAGATGCTGGAACAGGGAAACAGGGGGGGAGCACTTCCCCTAGGTCTGGACAAATAATTCTATTTATCTCCCTTCATCCCCATACTACTTTCTCCATGGAGGTTCTTCTCTGTGACTTCAAACTGTAAAGAAGGGAGCTTATGGGGCATTTTCCTTCCCAACAATAGTACTCTTCTCTGGGCAGGTGCTATTTTTCCTTCTGCAGCTAACAGTCCCGTCTTGATTGCCGTTTTAATAACAGCAAAAGGAAGATGTGGTCAGCCAATCATGCATTTGGTTTGTAAGTTAATTCAGCTTCTTGAGTGAGTTTTAAATTTACAGAGCAAAGAGAAAATGTCTCAACTTGGAATTTGTGCAGGAAAATTATGGTTTTGAAGCTTCTTCCTAATTCTTAAAAATTGAGAATATGGTTTTGGGCATGAGAGGGCATACAACAGAGATAGGCAAATGTTAGAGGATAGAGGAAACAGGAAGTATCAGAGGGTCACCCTTCTGCCTCACTCCCACCCCATACTTCAGTTTCTGAGAGTGGATGAGGCATCTACTCCAGTTTCAAACCATTCTTAGCATTATAGAGAGCAAAGATATAGATCAAGGTGGTAGAATTATGAACGCTACAACTTAGTGTGTCTATATGTAAGAAGAAGCCATGCACTCAGTAAATGCATAGGAGAAAGATTAAATTTTTAAATGTGAATATTTAATACACATAGTGAGGTTTTTAAGGGGGAACATAAGATGATTTTTCAACAAATAAAACAACAGAAAGATGTGCAGGAAAATTGTGTGAAATCAGCTAAAGCTTCTTGGATAACTTTTCCATAACAGTTTGTCTTTAATAAAAGTTTGCAGTTTCTTACCTCATAGGAGATCATACAATAGTGAGTCTCTGTGGGTGCCAAATCATACTTTCTCAGATTCACTAACATTCTTGTATCTAACTAAACATAGCTTTCTGACTGTACAAGCTTTCTGACAAAGAATCTTTCTACAAATTATTTTTCTACCAGCCCCGCTTTTCTTTTCTTTCTTGTCCTCTGTGTATCTGAAGGTGGCTTTGTTTTTGTTTTTTTGGCATTGGCATTGGCATTGGCATTGGGAGGATGATGAAGGAGGGCTAGAGCAACATACATTTCGTCCGCCACGCCCCACGGCCCAAGAGCCGGGCCGGTGGCCTCCGCAGTGCCGGGCTGATCCGCGTCGGCGGCGGTGGCCTCCGCCGCGCCCGGCCGATCTGTCAGCGGCGGCGGCCTCCACCGCCCCAGGGAGACCCTCACCGGGATTGACGTCAGCCGCGGCGTCCCGGCAATCCCCCCCGGTGGCGGAGCCATCCGCGGCAACCGCGCGGCCCCCGCCGTCGGCTGCGACCTCCGACGGGCCCGGCCCCGCCTCCTCCTCCTCGGAGGTAACGACGGCGTCGGCCTCCGCAGCACCCGCTGGCGCGGCGAGGCCCAAGGCCCGGACATCTTATTTGTAGTGCCAAAGCATTGATGTTTTCACTGGATGCAAAAGTAGACAAATACTTTTTAAAAATTGCTTCATATAGGTGGCAGCAAAGGTGTGTTGGCTACCATGTACACATGTAGCAAGGAAGCATCGTCATGCTCAGATGCCTTGTATCTGATTTATAGGGCAAAATGCACATATAGAATGTTTAACAGAGTGCTGTACTGTTTTTATTGTAGTGTTCTTAAATTGCTTTTCATTATTCTTAACTGTACATTTTCAGTTGTTTCTAATATTATTGGTAGCTTAATCCAACATAATGCTTACCTTTTCTAGCTTTTAATTGGATTGTATATGTTTTAATTTGTATGTTTCCTTGAATCATGGTTTGGAGGTGAAGATGGCATATAAATGATTATGATGATAGTAGCAACAACAACAAGAGCAGAAATAATCCTTTGGCATGCACATATACAACAGTGCTTTGGGTTAATGTAAAATATTTTGTGTTGAAAACCCGCCAGGGGCATTACCATCAATAGGAAAAACATCACAGCCAACACGAGGCAGCAGGCTAACAGTCTTTATTGCGGGCAATAGATCAAGTAGCAGACTATTAAGTTACAGCGCAGCGAGCCATCTCCTCGTCCAGAGCAGAAAGGAAAGGAAACAAGAAAAAGGCACAGCCTGTTCAAAAGCCGTGTTTTTAAGTATACATATTCAATAACAAGGCGTTCCCTTACCCATAACAATGTTGCGGCTACAGGCAGCAGAAGACCTTGAATACGTTTAGGTTTCACATGGGAAGCTAGACTAAACAACTACAAGCAGCTTTGCGTTCTCACCCTCTAGTGGTGGGAAAATATGAAGCCAGGAGTAACAACAGGTCCCATCATGCTTCTCAACCTGTGATATTTTGCATCTATTTATAAAGCATGTAATATATCAGCCCTTAATGACTGATAGGAGATTCAATTAATTGAAAAGGCGGTAGATGTTTCAGAGGTCACAGGACATGCAGGGAGAACTAGATCACTTTTCCTTCCCATGTGGAACTCACTTTGAGCACTCTTGAGTTGACATAGCATTTTTAAAAACTAGGATGTCCATTTGAATACATAATCCAAGCATTTGTTCCATTAAAATGAGTACAGCAGACAGAACACATACGTGAATGCATAGCCCTTTTTCTAACCACTGATTCTGGGGACTAATCATATGTATCTTTTCAGTTTGAAATTATCCAGTCTTCATTGGTGACATATTTACTTTAAATCTGGTGTTGTTTGGGAAAGCATCTGTAATTCGAAATACAAGATTGATACTACACGGAACTATTTTGGAAACATGCCAGGTTTCACCTTGGGCAACATATCCATGTCATGACAGACATCCCACCCCCACTTAGGAGGAGGGTGGTCTTTCATGTCAGGGTGAATAGCACCAGATCCTGTCAGATCTTATAAGCTAAGCAGGGTCAGCCCTGGTTAATACTTGGGTTGATGTAGGTATGAATTAGAAATAAGCTCCTGCAACAGGGTGAGAAACTGTCAATGAATACCAGATGCTGTGGGCTATTTTTCAGAGGAAGGAACTGGCAAAACCACCTCATTCTTTGCCTAAGAAAACCCTAGGAAATTCATAGAGTCACCATCAATTGACAGGTGACTTAAAAGCACATACACACATTCATATGTTCAGCAAGCACAAATTCCTGTGTGTAGTCATGCCTGCTGATCTAGTTGATATTTTGAAAAAAATATATTCACCCTACTATTTTATTATAAATGATTCATTGATAGATGTGTAACTTGCCCCTTGTTCCCCCTCTTTTCTTATACCAGTCAATTGTTGTAGGTACCTGTTATACAAGTTTATCATTTTCAAAATTTTATACTTTGATCTAGAGCAGAGGTTGGTGAAATGTGACTCTTGCACCCCACTTTTGTGGCACCTGAAGCCCCCAGTTCCCAAAGTTCCCCGAACATCTTTTGCCTCCAAACAGTACAGAGAGCCCCCGAACATTTAAAAATACAACATCCTGCCCCATCTCTACAAGCACCCCAGAACTCTGTGGTAACCCAAATGCTTCCATTTACCTCTGCTGTCAGAATTATGCTAGGACGTGATACTATCTTGTGGCATTCCAGTTATGGATGTCCATCTCATAGAGGCCCAATTGTTACCAACCCTGGCTTCATTTTGCACCAAGTTAAAACCTGGGTTTTTATTAATGGGGTCCAGTAATGTATCCATTTTCTAAATACAGAATTTTAACTGATGTAGCTTGTTTTATTTTCTTAGCTAATTAAATGCATTTGTAAAGATTTTAAATTATTCAAATTGATTTTACTGTATGCCATCCTGAAATCTTGTGGGATATAAATATTGTGATTAATAAATAATATATAGGGCTGCTATCCTGTAGTAAAACAGAGTGGAATTCAGATGAGTAGAGCAATGTGCTATAACTTAGCTGAGTCTGACTTCAACCAATAGTTTCCCTTATTGCATTATATTTATTTCAACCCCATTCGTTCCATCACCGTTATCTTCAAACTCAAGTATTTGTTCCTTCTTATAGGAAAATCATTACTATTTTAATACCACCCTGTCTTGATCATATCTCATTTTTATTTCTTTTATTGCATAATCCTCACTGAGTTTATTCTGCAGTCTTACTATATTAATAGGGCTTGTTCCCAATCAATGGTGTGTAGGATTGATGGCATCCTTAATCTCACTAAAATTCATGTAGACTGTTGTTTCTTTTGTGCTGATCACTTGAACAACTAAGGTAAAAAGTATCTGGGGCAAAACTGACACAAAACCATATTTGTATCTTATTTGTATATGCCCCCATATCACCCTGAACACACCTGATTTTGTTCTCATTCGAGAAGCTAAGAAGGATTCGGCTTGTTTAGTACTTGGATGGAAAACCAGGAGGTAAAACCAGTGATTTCCAGGGTAAGATAAGGGCCCTCCCTAAACTGCAAACCACAGGATGTTGAAAATGGAATAATAGCACTATTACAGTCTAGTGAGGAAATGGCCAAAGAAAGAATCCCTGATTGAAATTTTGGAGAACTGCTTCCAGCCAGAGTTAACAATATTGAACTTGGTGGACCAATGGTTTGGCAGGATGGCACAGCTCCCTGTGTTTCTGGCAAAGCCTGTCTGAATAAACCTGTCCAAGAAAACCCCATGATAGGTTCAGCTTAGGTTCACCATAAGTCAGACCATTTCCTCATGACACTCTTATAGCGCGTTGGTTCCACTTTCAACTTCCTATGGAATCCTGGGGTTTGCAGTTTTGGGAGGGGCCAGCTGGCCCGTCCTGGAACTGCAAACCCTAGGATTCCATAGGAGGTTGAAAGTGGAATCATTGCGCTATAAGAGTGTCATGCGGAAATATTCTCAGAAACTAAGGCAGACAATAATAATATCTCTGTTAACTTTGATGTGTTTCTTCTGGCTTTGCTCAACTATATTTCAAAGTCCTTAAATCAAGTGCCTTCCTTGGTTTTCATGATTAGTTCTCATTAGGAAAATAGTTTATTTCTCCTCTTTCTGCCTCAGAGTAAAAATCAGTTTAAAACAGAGTTATGCAGATAATCAAAGAGAGTAAGTGTACAAAAGAATGCTTTGTGTTTGTAGTTATACCAGTTCCAAACGTGCTTCTCTGAAGATAAGGACTATTTTATGCTTTAATTGTCCATTGCTAATTTTATATAGTTGAAAATAGTTGATAGTAGCTTTTCAGCACCCCCACTCACAATAGCTTTGATTAAATAGTCTGCCAAAGGAAAAATTATAGCCAGAGCTGTGAATGTGCAGCTGCGAATAAACTTGTTAAAGCCAAAGTTGCTGAGCTGCTGATTGTTGTGTAATGTAGTGAAATGGCTAATCATACTGAAAAGTTGGGAAGAGTTGTGACAATTTTAAACAGTGTTTTGCTAAAGGCAAGAGGTTCTTTTAGGACCAAGAGCAATAACCACATCTGTGGGAAAGGTTTAAAGCTTTATTGCTAACTTGCACAGAAAAGGATACAGAAAAAGGCAGATGGACAGTCTCACGTTCTCCAGTCAGTTGTACCAGTACACAGCACCATTACAGTCCAAGGTCTGTGTTGAAGCTCATGGAGCATAGCCCAAGGAGTCTTTGTAATACATACAAAGCCCCCTTGTCTACATGTGATTTTTCACTTCTGTCCTAATTAGGGCACCTGTGTGTCAAGGCCTTACGATAGGCTATCCATTGCACTTGTTTTTGAAGGTCATGTTCCCAGCTCTTATCAACTGACCTTGGACATCTCCCCAGGTGCAGATGTTTATACCAACTGAAGCCTGAGAAGACAAGGATTCCTTCCTAATTTCTCAGGCTTCCACCTTCCCAGTAACTAGCAACGTTTGTCAAATGTATACGTAGTTTAGCTTCTCAAGCATAGGTAGAGATGAACATATCACCTATTTCCTCGTCACAGTAGTTTTCCAACTCCCTTCACACACAAACAGTTGTATCTTATAGACCAGTGGTTCTCAACCTGTGGGTCCCCAGATGTTTGTGAACTTCAGCTCCCAGAAGCCCTGAGCATTGACCATAGTCGCTGGGCCTTCTGGGAGCTGAAGTCCACGAACATCTGGGGACCCACAGGTTGAGAACCACTGTTATAGACCATGTTCCCTCTCGTCTTGTCAGCTTTGTGAGGCGCACTGTTTTGACACCACCAGTTGTTCAAATTTGTTGTTGATAGCTAGTATCTAGAGTCCCAAGTTAGTTACCTGTTAAGGTTTTGGGATCAGATGGTATATATATTTTCTTATTTTGGCTGGTGGAAAGGCTAAAAAATGGTTAGCTCATTTGTGAAATCACTATACATTTTTATGTGGAATGTTAACAAGTACTTCACAGATCACAGTTAAGCTCCTCATAAGGTTGATAAATACATAACAATAACGTTAGAGAGATGTAACAAATGTTTTGCACCTGTTTTAAGTGACTTGGTCTCATAATAGTTATTCATTCTCATAATTTAGATATAACTTCTGAACCTTTTTTATTTGTTTGTTTAATGCTCTACCTTTTTTTGGTTTAATGCTCTTTGTTCTACCTTATATATAATGTAGTGGTATGCTGGCCTCAAGACTGTCAAGACAGAAGATGCCAAGTTGCCTTAAGTTCACCCCTGTACATCTGTACTTTGGTGAGCATTACACTCTACTGTTAGTGTTGTTACTAAATGGAATATTTGGATATGGCACAGTCATTGTCCAGCCTAAGGCTGGCAGGGAGAGAAGCCCTATCTTAAAAGAGGTATAATGATGAACAGATTTCTGAGTTCCTAGGAGAGTTCTGTAGTCACACTATTTGTGTACAACCCTCTCTTTGTGAGTAAAACATCTTTTTGTCTGCAAAGTTTTACGTTACCAAAGTCGATTTCTTGTAAAGTCTAAGGATGTGCAAATAGCATGGGGAATTAATTTCCCCCTTTGGGGGCAAATTTCCCTAGCAGAAGAACGTTTGGGGTGCATACCAGTTCTGTCAGGAACAAAGCCCAAAGTAAGCATTACATTCATACCAAAGGGGTAGGCACAGAACTGTCCATAGAGTCGAGTTGTGGAAAGTGTAGCCCCTGGGTTCCATTTACACAGCCTTCACCATTTCTCCCAAGCTTTTCAGGCCTTCATTTTTTGTTAATTTTGAGCTACATTTTACCTGAAAACTATACTGAATCTAGTATCTTCCTTTTGGTTTCTGTTCTTGTTCACTGGTTTCTGGACTAAGACTCTCTTGTTTCTCAGATTGTCAGGGGTTACCTAACATGTCTGGCAATCCGGCAGTCTGCTGGTCTGGACTGAGTAGCACTTTAAGAAAGGTGGCAAACTACCTTGAAGGGTTGGTGTTACACTCATGTACCTTCCCATGTAGCATTGGTGGTCCTAAGTGTGCACTTAAATAATCTTCTGAATCCAATAAGTGAAAGCAAAAGAGAATACCATTATTTATACCTGAAGGATTGACCAAATTCCTTCCTTCCACCGTGCTCCTTTTCTCCTCAGTTCTCTATTAATGCCAGTGTGCATCACTACTGTATTGCTTTGAGACAGAGTGAAGTAGTTTGTCACACTATGTGGACTCAGGTTCAAAGCCTTATTCAGTCATGAGCTTACTGGCATTATCTCTCAGCCTAACCTTTGTCACAGAGATGAGATGAAGATAATATGGTCTGGAGTACTGTGTACATCTGTCTTTCTCTTGGTAGTCAAGCCTTTCAAGAGAAGCTGGTAGTGTGTGTTGCAGTCAGGCAAAGGCAATTGAAGTCCAGTCAAGGTAGCAAAATGTGATTAAGAGACATTAAATCAAGTTATGGTAGGCAAAGTTAAGGCAGATGACCTCTTACAAAAAGAGCAGTTGAAAAGAGGACTGTGGATAGCTCCAGGATCTTTTCTACTTGGACAGCTGGGATTGTCTTGTTATGTGCCTTTTCAACTTATGGCAACTCTAAGGTGAACCAAATAGAAGGGTTTGCTATTGACTTTGTCTTAGGGTGAGAGTGTGACGTGGCCAAGGACACCTAGTGGATTTCAATGTCTGAGTAAGGACTTAGACTCAATAGTCCTAGCCCAATGCTCAGACTATTGCACCATACTTGCCCTGATTTATCAGCAGGAAGCTGAAGTTATTTCACTGTATCATGTAGTCCCAAAAGATCTATGTAGTATCTTATGTCCTTACCCACTCCCATACCTGGAGCTGACTAGATTGTTAAAGGATTCTCACCTGATTTTTCACACAGATGACAGTTTCAGGGCTGTGGCTGGGATATCCTTTAGTAATGTAATCATTAAGGACCTAAATACCTAAAAGTACCAGCGTAGTGGCGCGCCAAAGGACTGAGACCATCGGATCAGAAAACAAGAGTTTATTTTACTGCGCAGGGATCTCAGTGAAATGGATTTCCAAAGACTGAGAACCCTGGACTCCAGTTCCAACATACATTTATACATTTTCAAAAACCAGGTGCAGGAAATGATTACCATATTTGAAAAATCTACAAACTACAAAGCCCTCTTACAGTTTCAGAATGATGTATCTCCGTACCAGGGAATATTCTCCCTGGGTCCCCTCGACTCCTAAACTCCCCTTATTCCATGCATAGCTAAGCCATATCTGAGCCTCTGATAAGATAAAGAATGCATCTGCCTGGCTTATTTTTCTCTATTTTTCTACTTAAGCAACTATTCTACAATTTAACCCCTTCCCCAGATCTTGTCTGATCTTCAAAACTAAGCAGGGTCAGCCCTGGTTAGTAGTTGGATTGGAGACTACCAATGAATACAAGGTGTTATAGATTGTATTTCTGAGGGAGGAACTAGCAAAACTAACTGTGAGTAATTCTTGCTTAAGAACACCCTCTGAAATTCATGGGATCCTCATAGGTCAATAGGCAATCTCAAGGCACATACACACAAAGTAATAACTGTCCTTGTTCTGAGGAAACATTCTGTGCCATGCTGGGGGCATGATGTTATACTGCTCTGATCTCAAAGGGAAACCAGAATAAAATATGTAAAAGCCTTTTGCTAAATTTCATCTCCTTACATCATCTTATATGGCTCTTCTATTGAAGGGATTTATTTTACTACAAGCCTCCATCATCATTTGACCCTAGAAGAAATTTCCAAGAAGAGTATGTAAATGGTAAAGTTCTAGAAAGTCAATTAAAATGAAATTTTTGGCACACCTTTTTATTTTGGTTGCTTGTCAAACACCTTCTCAGAGGAGATATTTTAAGGAAGTAGATATTTAATCTCCCTCTAAAAAAAGAATAAGTGTTACCAACATGCTGCAGCTATGCTAAGAGCTTCTTTATGTGGAAGGTCATCTAATGCATAATGGATGCATTACATCCTGACTACTATCAGAAAGCTTACTTTGAACATGGATAAGCAGATGGCATAAGTAAAGTGAGTCAGGAAGCACTGGGCATATTTTCACATTTGTTTACCAGTAGAAAAATCCAATGTGCTGTTTTTAACAGATGTTCAGTTTGATAAATAATGTGAGGATTTTTTTCCTAACACATAAGAATGTGAGAGGAGCCATGCTCGATTGGACCAAAGGCTTCTAATCCAACATTCTGTTCACAATGATCAGTTAGTTACATATGAGAAACCCACTGGTAGGACATGAATGAAACTAAGATGCTGCTTGTAAGTCTGTAAAGACAAATTTAATATACATGTGAATGGGAAGACTACAACCATTGACACCTTATCAGAAAGAGCAATTCTGTATGTAGAATACCCAGAAGCTATCTTACATTGAGAGACAGTGTGGTATAGCGATTTGAACATTGGATTACAACTTTGGAGACCAGTGTTTGATTCCTTGCTCAGCCATGGAAACCCACTGGGTGACCTTGGGTGCATCACACACTCTCAGCCCTAGAAGGTCACTGTAAGTCAGAAATAACTTGAAGGCACATAACAACAACATGTTATATTAGTAATATAATTAGTAAATATTATATTACTAATATAATTAGTAAAAAGTAGTATGATTAGTAATATAATGTATGCTATTTTTATAACACTCCCTTCCCTATTTATTCTCACTTTGACTATAATATCTATTCTAAGGATCTGTTCATAAAAGTATGCACATGCTTTTGCCTTAAGCTTGTGCACACTAGAGAAAGTTAATAGCTGTTTGGCAAGAGACCATATCTTTTGCATGAATATTATTACAGCCTTAAGAATATGGGTATGTTTGATATCCTTAACATGTGTGCCTGCATAATGTTCAATGTTATTTGACATCTGCTAAGAGAAGCCACCAGGCAGTGGTGCTGCCTGCAATTACTACATATTCAGAGGCTGTATGCATTAAAATTAATGATTAAGAATAAAAAAAGTTGATGTATTCATTTTTATTTTATATTAACTCTTTCTTGTCTCAATTGCTGTTGCCATGATGATGTGATAGTGGGTTTTTCCCCCCCATGTGTAATAAAAACTCATCTGGTCATCAGTTGGAACCTATCTCTTTTGAGAAACAAATAATTTCTTATGAATAGCTGCCAGCCAATTAAATTAATCCCAAGTACTGCATACAAGATTGTGGTGACTCATTGCCAACACATTGTCAGAGTATATGTTGCAACAACAGCTTTGCAGAGACAACAGTGCAACCTTGAGGACAAATATAATAGCTCTTATATGTCAGCTCAAAATAGCAGAAATAATTTAGTAAGTTAGTGCTTATAAACTCAATTGTATGAGCTTGTGTGCACCGCTAAATAAATATTATAGAACATGATGCAATGGTTGTTTAGGTTGTAGTGCCTTACTTATGTCATAAAACTACTAAAGACATTGCATCTGTGTTGGCATTGCTACAGAAGCAGTAGGTACCGTTGCTAGATTTGACAAAATCATATTATAAAAAGCTATCAAATGGTAGAGAACTGGGGTAAATAAATATGCAATGCAAGTGTACCTTGGGATTAATTCTACATTTCAGCCATTAAGGAACTATCTTTTTTGAGGTATTTGAGGTATTATTTGAGGCATGAATGTGCTTACTTTTTAACATATATATCATGTATATGGCTAGAGTGTTAAAATAAATGTTATACTGTCTTGTCTTGTCTTGTCACTTGTCCTTTTGATACATCAACAGCAGTTCTCTCAGCCATACTATCAGTGAGAAATAATTCTGAGCACAATCCATTTTAGATGTAGGATAAAAATATCTTCAGACAGTAGTTCACAAAGCTATGATCAAACATATCCAATATGATCCCTGTAGAATTAAGCAGATCCCATTTGCCTAGCAGTCATGGTGAACTGTGAGGACTGTTAAGCAAACTTCAGCACACTGCTATTACATGTACCTTGCGTAGAATTTTAAAGCCATTTTGTTCCATTTATGTAAGCAATGGCACCATCAGCCTGTACATGCAGAGCGGGCCACTTAATTTCACATTAAGAGGAGACACAGCTGGGTGTTATTATTCAAGTAATAACCAGAAAAATCATAGAAGGCTTGGGACTCTGCACTTCAAGGCAAGTGCTGGAGCGAGGTATATGGCTTCCTTGAATCCTGGGAGAATCATACCACAAAGTATGGGTTATTCTCTTTTTCTTTCAAAGTCAGCAGAAAGGTATTATGTAGGAGACATTAATATTGTGTTGTCACAAATATATAATTACGAGAAAATTAAAAAATTGAAATCATTCTGACTTCAGCAGATGCATTTACTTTGGACACAATATGCCCATGCATATATCTCATGCTGCTGCACACACATACTAGTGTTGGGAGTATAAAGTTTTAGTGCTTTGTTTCTGATTTCCTTAGCAATTCTAAATAAGCCATTCTGTCTTTTTGCAAGAGTGGTATCAAAAGTCAACAAGGTGACTCACAGAGAACATGCATTTGTCTACAGAAAGGATGTTAGAATGATTTGCTCTCTGTTTCCTTTGTTTATGATAAGCAGCTTGTGCGCATTTTCTCTCCCTGTGGAAGCTCTATAAAAATCCTGATGTTTCAGTAAAGCTTTGTTCATCTGATCAGACAGCGTTGCAGCTAAATTGAAAACAGAGGCTGAGAAGATGTTGCCTCTTGGCCAAGAGTAAGCGTATGTGTGTATGTGACTCTTTACTAACCTGATTCAGGGCCCAATCTCAGCTCTGTGTATATATACCTGGGAAACAAGGGTGAACTGATATTTCAGTTACTCCCAACACTAGACTGGTCTTATTTGAATTGGGAGTGGCCACCATAATAATAGTTTTCAAATGCGTAGCTATGTTGGTCTGTTCTGGCAAAACAGCAAAGAGTCTTATGGTTCCTTTAAGTCAAACAGATTTATTTTAGCATGAGCTTTTATAGATTACAGTTCGCTTCCTCAGATGCATGATTAGAGCTTCTGGTTTATATGCAAAGTCTAGATTTCTGTATAACTTGATGCAAGAAATGATAATTATACTAACACTGGGCACAAGCAACTAGCACAATTAGCACAATTACAAAATAGTATACTTATCCTGATAAAATGGTGTATCTTGATAGACATAGTGTTCTGACTTACCTCTTCCCCTGCTAAGCCACAGAAATTTTTAAAAAAGTCAGTCCTCTGTGGAAGCAGTGAGGCGGGATGCACTGGCATACTGTCTCTTCCCAGATAAGCCAATACTCTTTAACTCTGGCTTATTGTTGTGTCTGACTTCGTTCGTGTCTCTGCTTGAAACATGCTATGGCATGTTTCACGTGTACTTTTCATGTGGACATTTCACCCCCCCTTCTTATCTTACTTTTGTTAATTTCACAAGAAAAATGAATGGTCCAGAGAGTCAGTTCAGGAGATAATGTTGATGCTTGGGGTTGAATGAAATGAACTGAAATGTGATCTAAAGTATTGTTTTGAAACTTAGTGGGAACTTGTTTAGTAAATGCTAACCAAATAAGTGAAATAAATATTATTTCCATGTTATATTTTTAACTTTTCAAAGACTTTTACTATTGAAAAGCTTCTTCAATTGTTTTTCAGGCTCCTAAGGCTACAACCATATTCTTACTTCTGTGGGAGTCAATTTCACTGAACTGTAGGAGTTATACCTGAGTAAACATTAATATAGAGGTGCTATAAGCGGGCTTTGTGTATTTCACTCAGACTCTTTGGAATATTGGATTTTTAAAATGGAAAAGCACTAACTTCCATGGTTGTATGAGACAGTGGCAAAACAATAGTGCTTCTGATTCTCATAGGCCCTTTTCACACGGGGTAATTAAAACGGTGTAGAGCGACCTCTAACGGAGGTTGTCTACACCGTGGAGTGCGCTGGAGCATTTATAATTTTGAAGTTCTGCACCTCAAACCGCCCTGAAGCGACCGGAAGTGGTGGCGCCGCTTTTAAAACCACTTTTCAAGTGGTTTTTATAAAACACGAGCGTGCAGCACTATTCTACCCTGTCGCAGCGCCCCAGTGTAGATTTGTAGGCGCGCGCAAATGCGTGCCTGAAGATCTGCCAGGGAGCGGGCTTTCGGCTGGTGAGCTTCTCCGGTTGGTGGAGAGCCTCCCCCAGTCGTAAGCTGCCATTTTGGATGCCGCCGGACGCCACAGGAGTGTGGAGCAGCGAAGTAGCGCTGCTCCTCGTGGCAACGGACTTACCCGGCTTCTGGTAAGCACCCTTTCTGCGCGTTTTACCCCATTTCTCGCTCCACGTGTGGAAAGGGCCATAGTGTGCACATGAGTGTGTGTACACATATAGAACTCTGTAAAAAAAGTCACAGGCTGTACCAACCTAAGTATAGTCAGCCCTCCACATTTGCTAGGGTTAGGGATACAGAATTCCTGGAAAAGTGGTAAAATAGCAAATATCAAAATGTGTGTGTGTGTGTCTCTGTCTGTGTGTCTGGGGGAAGGCGGCTGAGGCATGGTGAAGAGAACGGGCACATTGCATCCAAACCAGGTCAGAGAAAGAAGAGGAAAAGGGGGTGGATTGGCGTTGTGGCCCTCTCTCTCACCCATCTCCTTCCTTGGGTGTGTGTGGGGGCATCAGTAGAAGGTTTGTGGTGCTGAGAAATTGGGCTGCAAGCCATCATTAGCTGGTTAGGCAGCAGCTGGAGGAGCAGCAGAAGGAGAAGGAAGACAAGAGGCATGATTTCAAAGAGTTTTGTGGCCTGATTGGAGCCACCAAGAGGAAAAGCACCTGAGGTGAGGGTGTAGGGATTGGAGAAACTCACAAATAATAAAATCTTTGAAAATAAACCTGCAAGTGTGGAGGGCCAACTATACTTTCCAACTTGAACCCCCCCCCCCGCAAACCTGAAGAAGCAACTGAAGTGATGAGCTGTCACATCTGGTTACTAAAATGACCAGCATGGCAGCATGGCTCTGGCCTACTAAAAATGCAGTGATGTGGTCCTGTAGTTTTTGGATTTATGCATCCCTAGTTTATAAGCTCAGCACTTGGGTTCTCTTATTTGTGCTGTGACTGAAACTGGTGTTTCATACCAAAATGTCTCATATTTTGTACTTCTCTTTAATAGAAATTTTAAATTTTAACATGGAATGTATAAAAATACAACTTTTGAAAACAGTTTTGTATAAAATATTCAAGAACTGGTTATACAGTCTGGAAATCATCTTTTTGTCTGGAATGAATAGATAGGTAGGTAGTCAGACAGAAACAGACAATATATATAGGCAGAGACACTTCCGAAAGTAAATAGTTTTAAAATAAAACTTTATTTCTTGAGAATGTTGGTTTTAAATATTAAATACCAGTATACTTCCTAGAACCCAAAATAGTTATGAGTATTACCTTCATGGGTACTTCTCTTACAACCCAATTCTTAAAAAGCATTTAATAAAACTATAAGTGCAAGCAACAAATGTAGACAAAAAGAGCAATAACAAAAGGATAAAATCAACATCAATGCACACATACCACAGCACCTAGATCAGTGGTTCTCAACCTGTGGGTCCCCAGATGTTTGTGGACTTCAGCTCCCAGAAGCCCCAGCCACTATGGTCAATGCTCAGGGCTTCTGGGAGCTGAAGTCCAAAAACATCTGGGGACCCACAGGTTGAGAACCACTGACCTAGATAAAGAAAATAAAATGCCATACAGAACCATCATTTACCGCATCTAAATACATCACTCCAAATATTTACATGAGCTGTGGGAGCTTGTTTCCTGTCCCTGTGATGATTACTGTCCCTGTGATGATTACTATAGCTAATAAAAGGGCTATAGCAGTGGTTCTCAACCTGTGGGTCCCCAGATGTTTGTGGACTTCAGCTCCCAGAAGCCCTGAGCATTGACCATAGTGGCTGGGGCTTCTGGGAGCTGAAATCCACAAACATCTGGGGACCCACAGGTTGAGAACCACTGGGCTATAGTGTCTCCATTTATTTCTTTAATGTTATATGTTAGTTTTTCCAATACAGCAAGATCCCAAACCTTAGCATACCATTTATCAGCAGTCTCCAGTCATGAGCTATTAACTGCAGAGCTGCTAACAATAAATATGTAATAGGATGTTTGTGGGAAAAGTTAGCATTGGACCAGAAAAAAGAAAGTTTAGTGTCAATCAAGGAATAGGTTGAACCAGTTGGTTACTGATATTACCTATTTCCTGGAAGATGTCTTTTGAGAACATGAGAACTGTTTCCACAAATCCACCACATGTTTAAATAACTACCTGAGAAATTATAATGTTTCCAACATTCTGGGGAACTATGATGTAAAATTTGTCATATTTTCAGTGGCCTTAAATACCGTTAAATTAATTTTTATGTGGATTCACTAGATTGTAGAGAGTTTGATTTGAAGCGTTTCATCCTCTATAAGCTATTCCAATTAGCGCCACTAATACCACAACTCAAGTCTTATTCCCACTGAATTTTTAATGGTTGCAAAATTGTTAGAGAGTAGTAAATTATAAAATAACAAAAACTAACCTTTTAGATTTAGAGCCAGACATTTTAATAAGTTGTTCAAATGGTAAGTTAGCCTGTTCAGTTACTTCTGCTTTTCCTAGAAAGTGCAAGATGTGATGAATTTTGTACCAAGATCTCACATTTTCTGAAAGTTTTTCTATTATGTGCTGTCTAGATACACATTTATTATGTTGAGAAAAAGTCTAATAATTTATACTGGCCAAAATCTTCCTGTTTTCAAAATTTACCCCATTTACTTAATTAACACAAAATAGTGTATGATTTTCTTGGGTGCTAAAGTGTCTGATCCTAATTATAATGAGCGAATATGGCAGACATAGCTATTTTGTTTAGGATCGTATTTCCAATCCAGAGCATTTACTTTTGATCTTTGTCATGATTTCAGAGGTGTGTCAGAATGTATTTTGCAGGTTTTAGAGATATTTATACTTCTCACTTAATTTTTCTGAGAATATTATCCTTCACTTTTTCATGTCATCATATCCCTAAGAGTATGTGAGATTTAAGCATTTTATTTCATCAGTCCGTATTTAAATCTTGCAGGCATTTGGACAGTCATTCTCAGTCCACCGGAAAGTAGCTGAAGATGGTGAGACACGCGAGGAGACTCTTCTTCAGGAATCAGCATCAAAAGAAGCCTATTACCTTGGGAAAATCCTGGAAATGCAGAATGAGCTGAAACAAAGTAGAGCTGTTGTTACCAATGTTCAGGCAGAGAATGAACGACTGACGGCCATTGTCCAGGATTTGAAAGAGGTAAAGGATGTCAAGAAAAAGGGTGATGTGTGGAATGAATTCTAACTGAGCTTGAAAAAAAAAACTATACAGAGCCAGATTAGATATGGTACAGAGTGTTTCCTGATTGGGACTCTTGTAGTCTTATTTTTCAGGCAGTAGCCATAGGTACTCTGATTTGCAGTAGGTGAATGATACACTCTGTGTGTGTGTGTGTGTGTGTGTGTGTGTGTGTGTGTGTCAAGGGGGGGAGTTAAACATTTAGCACTGTGCCACTTTTCTGAAATCAATTACCCCCTTTTCCAAAAGCCACTGTTCGTTCCTAGGAAAGGGGAAACATATAGGAACAATAGCTAATAATTTTCCCCTTTATATATATGTGTGTGAGGGAGACTGAGAGAGATTAGGATCTGAATCATGATACAGGGCACACAGCTAGACCCCTGCAACACTGTGACCCAGATTCAAATTCTTCTCCTGGTTACTTTTTTGAAAAAAGAAAAGTTACTAAGAGTTCTAGTGACAGAACTCTAATTTGGCCCTTAGTAATTTGAATGGTTAATGAACTCTGACTTATCCCCAAGAGTTCATAAACCATTCAAATTAGTAAGGGTCAAATTAGAAGTCGGTCTAATTCTGTCTCTGTGTTTTGTTTTGTATTTACAACCTTGAAATTCAGATAGGATGAAAAGCAGTATATGCATGTTATTACGTCATAAAGAAGCAATCGATTCTTTGGTGTATGACACAAGAAAGTCCAAGCTCACTTCAGCACTGAGTGTTGTCTGTTTGAGCTGGTCAACTGTTTGGCTTATACCATTTTTTGCAGTTTAAGAAGATGTCGTTTTTCCCCAGAGACCAATTAACTTAGCTGGAAGCCTTCCAGCTGCTTGCTTGTAATGAATGATTCTTGTTTGCTGGCACTTACCTACCTGAACAAATCCTTCAAAATATCAGCAAGGTGGTGGGCAGAGTTAAAGTTATGCTAAATTTGTTCAATGCAGAAATATGTGCTAATACAAGATAATACCAGACTTTAGCTTTGGAACACAAGCATTCTTCACATAAAATACTTTTTAGAAAAAGTGTCTTCCAGTCTTTTTGCTGTATTTCTGCTCTGAATAAATGTTTTTACATCAGACATATGGTTGCTGTAGCGTGCCTTCAAGTGGTTTCCAAGTTATGGCAACCCAAAGTGAACCAATCACAGGGTTTTCTGCAGCTGAGAGTGTGTGATACGCCCAGGGTCACTCAACGGGTTTTCATGGCTAAGCGGGAAATCAAACCCTGGTCTCCAGGATTGCAGTCTGACGCTCATATCACTGCACCATGCTAGCTTTGTTACATGGTAAATACTGGAGATGAAGTGAATGAGAAGTTGGTACTTACGTGAACAGTCATTCTGGGATGACAGGAGGAACAATCTACTATATTTGGGTTTTGGTCCTTGCGCCAGCCGGTGCAGGAGCCTTCCATGTTCTAAACATTTTTTTCCGTTAAGTTTCTGTCCTTTTCTGATCAGTTTTTATTTCTACTGCGTACCAGTTAGATGTGTTTCATTCCTATCCGGACAAATAAGCACTCTCACTAATTCATTATAATTCTCATTATAGGCAAACTTAGCAATAGATTTAAGCCTTGTGAAAAAACCTGAAGGACGTTATCTCAAGGATACTTTGGAGTGACAATCATTTAAACAATCAGGCTACAGTGTCAAATAGATATCTTTAGGAGGGACTGAGCAATTTATGGTTTTCAAGCACTGAGGTTAGTATAATGTTCTGGAGGGCCTGATCCGATCAGATCTTAACCAAACTAGGTTCAAGGATACAAAAAAGTAAAATGAAGCCCCTACTGATACAAAACTTACTTTTATTTATTACAAACATATGGCAAATAGATGTAGTAGTAGAAATGAAAGCAGAGACTGTTATCCTTGTAGCTGAAAGCAGACACAGCTGATGTATATCTGATCTCTTTCCACGCACAGGACACTTAAGCTCCTAGGCCACTAGGTCTCCTAGACAACCAGACAGACAGCTCTCTTCCTTTTAGGGCCAAAGAAATACCTGACAAGGTAGGAATTATATATCCAGCCACAGCTTGCTTTTCTAGGAGCATAAAACTCTTTAAGATTCCCCTTCCCTCTCACCACTGGGATTATTAGAAATGAAGATGCCTGTTCTCAGGGGAAAAAGTATTCATCTCAGTAGGAAGGCTGAAACAGCTGCAAAGATGTTTATGTTATGCTTTCACTAGTTTGCATGGATTGTCTCAAGGGATCTCAAAGGGATTACTGGAACGCAGGCAGGCAGGCGAGAAGAGGTCTGTTAAACTTATCCATAGGTTTCTAAGTAGTTTATAATGAATCATAACAATGGTAGGAGACATATTGAAAGCCTAATACCTACTTTCCATTCTAATCTTCTGAAAACTTAACCTGCTATAGATGACAACCTTTAAAAATGCAATTTCAGCAGTCATTCCAATAGTATGTGTTTTATTTATTTATTTATTTAAATATTTATACCCCACCATTTATCCAAAGGTCTCAGAGTGATTTACAATAAAATAAAACAATAAATAATTACAAAAGTTTAAAAGGTTAAAAATATATTAAATAGATTTTAAATTTAAAAACATAATTTTAAACTGGTTAAAACAATCTTGAATAATATACCTATAAAACATATGCACCCTAGATGAAATCAGTTTGGTCCAAAGGCTTTAATAAAAATACAGGTTTTAACTTGGCACTGAAATTATTCTAATATTGGTGCAGGTCAGGCTTCCGGAGTCAGAGAACTCCACAAGTGTGGTGGGACCATAGAAAAGGCCCTCTCTCATGTCATCCCACAATGTATTTTCCCAACTGATTGGACACAGAGGAGGGCCACTCCAGTTGATCTTAATTCATTGTGGCAGAGGTGTCTTTTAATGCTGTGCTTTTATCTTTTTATTATGATTTAAATGTGTTTCAAACTGTTTCAAATTAGTGTTTAAATAGGTTTTAAACAATTTTAAATTAGTGTTTTTAATAGGATTTTTTTGGAATGATTTTAAAACTTTTTTATTAATGGGTTTTATTAACGGGTGCTTTACTGTAGAGCACAACATTCCTTGGGTACCATGCCAGATTAAAAGTGAGCTGTACATTAAAAAAAAAACAAAAAACAAATTAAAACTAAATACACATAAAGCTAAACCAGGGGTACAAATCATGTACATATTGATAGACTGCAGCTTCCAGCATTCTTCAACTTTGTGCTGGCTAGGGCTAAAGTGAATTGCTGTCTGACAACATCTGGAGGGCCACATGATTCCCACCCCACAATAACAAAATCATAGTATTATATTAGATTTGGCTTGTCTTCTATTATTGAATTCAATACAGATGTTCTGGGTGCAATGATCTAAGGAAGGGCATTAATAGGTTCAGCTATTGCTTCTAAGGAATCTGCAAGGTGTAACTTTTGCACAGAAATTAGAGATTTCTGAAAGCAATTCAGAACTAAATCAAGGATGAAGTAGTTTAAAATCTTGTGTTAATAGTGACATTCAAAGTATCAAGACATTATATTATTATATTTCATTTGTTCTATTCTTTTCACTGCATTAACTATGTTTCTTGATATCTATCTTGAGATGTAAGATACCATAAATTCCAAGTCTTGACAACCCAAAGAAAGACCAAACAGCTGAAACTTGATAGATACAAATACCTCTGATTAATTTAATAATAAACTTTAATTAAGTTTCTAATTCCACTCAGAGCTGCTTTTGATATAAACTACAAATTAATCACTGATTACTAGTATAATGTTGGTAGAAATGTTAAAACTATGGAATTATTAATTTAATAAATAACAGAATCATTAATTTAGATCTTTAACTTTGAAGATTCATAGTTTTAATTTAATCTCTATTCATTGTATTTTCCATTGTATCTTTCTTTCTTGAATCAGAATAGTCTCAATGATGAAATACAAGAATGTTATGTTCTTATAAACTGTTAATTTGGTAAGTCTGTATACAGAGCTTATCTATGTAATGATGCTACTTTAACTTCACTTTGATATATTTACGTAGATTTATATATTGTATTGTTTTAATATGATAGTTGCTTTCAGGCCCCATGTCGGGCAAAAAGTGGGATACAAATAAAGATGATGATAATGATGATGATGATACCAGTTAGATCCAAAAATTTCAAAGCACTGTGTATCAATAAAACCTAAACTAGAGAATTCACAAATAATAGTTGTAACAACAATACTGCAGTAGCAGCAGCAACAACAACATCAACAACAGTAGTAGTACTAGTAGTAGTAATCATTTATGCATTTCCTTTCTACTGGAGTGGGAACCAAGGCAGCTCAGGAAAGTTAGATATGTATTATCAGTTAATACCTCATAATACAATTTTAAAATCAGTTAAAACTATTACAGTTTAAATTAGTATAAAATGAATTTAAAAGCATACAAAATTAACCAACAGATAACACCCCAACCTCGCAGTCACATATTAAAAGCTTGGTTAAGCAAAAGGTCTTTGCCTGCTAGTGAAAGGAGAACAGGGTCCATTCCAGCCTCCCCGGGAAGTCAGTTCAAGAGAGTGGGAGCAGCCACTGAGAAGGCTCTCTCTTGTGTCCTGGGTTCTCTTCCGATCATATAAATCTTTCTCTCTCATGTCCTTACCAAGTGAACTTGTGGCAATTGTGGGACCAAGAGAAAGCTTCCCCCTGTAGATCTTAAGGTTTTGGCAGGTTCATAAAGAGAGACAGGGTCTTTCAAATAGTCTTGACCTAAGCCTTATAGGGCTTTATATTGGTGTAAAGGGCATTATAAATAAACATTGCTGTTGTTACCATCATCATCTTGACCAGCACTTTGAATTGTGCCCTAAACCGAACGAGTAGCCAGTGAAGCTGTTTCAACAAGAGAGTTACATGCTGTCTGTAACTGGCTCCACTCAGCATTCTGGCTGCAGCATTTTGGACCCAATGAAGTTTCAGAACAGTTTCTGAAGGCACTCCATGTAGAGTGTGTTACAGTAGTTGGAATGAGGTGTAAACAAGTCTTGGGTCATGGTAACCTGATCTGACATCTCAAGGAAATGATGCAGCTGATGCAGTAATTTTAATTCTGCAAATGTACTTTCTTAGGCAAGGAATCCTCAGAGGTGTTTTTGCCGATTTCTTCCTCTGAAATACAACCTACAGTGCCTGGTACTCATTGGTGGTCCCCCATCCAAATACTGACTAGAACTGATCCTGTTTGTCTTCCAAGATCAGAGAGGGTCTGGTGCTTTTAGGGTATTTAGGCCCTTAGCAATAGCAATAGCAGTAACAATAGCATGTGTATTTCTATACCGCTGATCAGCTAAGTGCTCTCTAAGCAGTTTACAGTGTGTTAGCTAATTGCCTCCAACAAGCTGGGTACTCATTTTACCGACCTGCGGAAGGATGGAAGGGTGAGTCAACCTGGAGCCCAGCAAGAGTGAACTCACAACCTTGTGGCTGCAGTGTGGGCATTTAACCACTGCACCACCAGGGCTCCTTATTTTACCACTGCACCACCAGGGCCCTTACCACACTAAATGGCATGCTCCAAATGACTGCAGAACAGTCTGGCATTGCAAAGAAGTCCTTTCTTGATTACTTCAAAGACTGAATAAATCCACAAAAAAGAAGGTGATATCTTAGGTAACAGTTTCCCAAGTTGTTTAGAGCTTCATACCCTAACACCAAAACCTTAAGCTTTGCCAAAACCTTCTTTCAGCTGAGGCATTATGTCCTATGAAAGGATTGACCTATTCAGGAGGCTTATTTGTGACTTAGATTTGAGATCTAAGTTGTTAAATGGTAAAATCTACCTGATTTATGATTGATAATACTGGAAAAGTAACATAACATCCAAACTGAAATCAGGATGCTATTGGCTGATAATGCCCAAAAAACTGTTCAGTGTAAGTGTCCAAAATCAGTAATGACAGAAGAAAACAGATTTTTAGACTATACAGAGAGATATTCCATCCTACTTAGAACATCTTTCATGACATTCCAGTTCTCCCACATCAAGTTTAGAGCTGCTGTAAGTCTGTTTGCTGAGGATGACCAGCTGCAATGGCTCTCTAGAAAGCAGATCTTGCCACATTTCAATCCTGTGAGACTAGTGTAGTGTTCTCTACATGGGGCTGCCTTAAAGGATGATTTGGAACCTTTAGATAGCATAAAATGCAACTGCTTGGAAGTCTGAGGAGCCAATATGACCAGAGTATATATACTGTACCAACAGGACTGGTTAACTTTTCATTTCAAGAGTTGGTTTAAAGTGCTGATAATAACCTTTAAAGCATTAAATGGTTTGAGATCAGATCATTTGAAGGACCACCCACAGTCAGATAAACCTGCTTGAATGTCAAGATTGGCTTTAGAAGTCCTGATTGTAATGTTTAAATATTTACATTGGAATGGCAAGACCCTTTTAGCAATGGAATTCTATCACTAGAAAGATGCGTATGGCTCACATGCATAGCATATAAGCAGACCCTGAAGTCTTTTTGTTTGTTTGTTTGCTTAAAGTTACTCTCTAAGATGGGATATTCTGCAGTGTTTTAAGTGCTGTTCTTTTCATTTAGACTGTAGTTTTATTCTTTTTAAATTGTGTCATCTAGTACAGTTGCCCCTCCACATTCACTAGGGTTAGAGGTTCAGGACCCCTACAAAAGTGGGAAAATCACACATACCAAAATGTGTGTGTGGTTGAGAGGGTTGAGGCCTGGTGGGGAGAACAGGAAGCCAAGGTCCAACTCAGGGAAATGAGATGCAAAGGAGTGGGTTGACATGGTGGCCTTAATTCTTTTCTCTTGCTCATCTCCTTCCTTTGGTGTATGTGAGGGCATCAGGAGAGAGTTTATGGTGCTGAGAAATCTGGCTGTGAGCTGGCCTTAGCTGGCCAGGCAGTGGCTGGTGCAGTGGTGGAGCCTGCAGTGTGTGGAGGGGGGGGTTACAGTGTGAAGGGGCATGCTCACTGCGCGCAAGGCAAAGCTGCGATGCATGGGGACATGGCCAGGGTGCTCGGGGGCAGGGCTATGGGCCAGGACACCCCAAAAACATTGCCGCTTGGGGCAAATCACCCCCTCCACCCCCCTGTCCCTACACGACTGGGCTGGTGGAGGGTGAGGAGGACCAGAGGCAGGTTTTTATAGGGTTTCATGGCCTGATTGGAGCTGACAAGAGGGAAGGTTCCCCTGGAAAAGATGTGCTTGAGGGAGTGGGGCAGTGGTTGGAGAAACTTGCAAATAATCAGATTTGTAAAAATGAAACCCACAAATATGGAGGGCTGACTGTACTGTTAAACTATGGGGGTGTATTATCCTGAAAGATGGCATATTACGTTTTGAAATAAATAAATATCACAGAACTGTTGCTGAACAAAATATGTGTAACGAGTAAGGCCTTGCAGAAAGACAGAATGCATATTGTGAACCTTTTATCTCTTTCTTCTTCAGGCTTTACATTTGGAAAACCAGGTGTACAGCACTAGTTAAGCTTATTAACATTCCTGTCACGGAAGCTTTGCTGTTCATTAATTTTGTCTTGGGAGTTGCAGGCAGGCTAGATCTCTTTTTTGCAAACCTAGCAGCTGTTGCAGAGCTATCTTTTCAGATCAGATCAGATTTTAATTCTTTGTCCACTGTGCTTCATAAACTTGGGTGCTTCCAATGATATAGCTATCTTTGTGTGCTTATGCTGGTTTTTCTATTTATTCATTCTTTTATTTAAATAATTTAAAAATCAGCTATCATCCTTAGTTAAAAGAGCAAACTATAATGAAATCAAATCTAAAACATGCCAGCAAAAACAATAAATAGCCAATTTATATAGGTTGGAATCCTATATGACCTTTTAAGCAGTGTAACTAAGTAGCAGAGGCACTAAGAAACCTGGTTACTGAATTGCACAGATGTCTATTGAGACAATATCAAAAGTGCCTCATGTACATTAGTGCCTGGTGCTCATTGAGACCAATGCAATGCACACTAGGACTGCTGCGATATGCGTCAGGACCAATGAGCATAAGTCTCATTGTGCATCAGACACAAGGGTGCATCAGGAACTTTGTCAGTTCTGCTATGTAGTAACATAACAGCAGCTCTCTAGTGTTGGATATTGACAGTGTATAACTGTGCAGTACTAATTCCTGTTGATGTAAATCAACTTACAAAGATGCAGTGACCCAACAGGATTCCAGCCACAGCAAATGTCTTTTACCAGGAGCTGAAACAACTGCAATGTTGGTGCCAGTTGCACCTCCATATGAAGGGTATTCTGTATTTGGAGCTCCACAACTGAGAAGATCCTTTCCCTTATTGATTCATAGCATACCCATTAGATTTAAGAGTCTTCTTTGATGATCTAAAGTCATGGGCAAGCTGAGGTAGGGAAGGACATTCCTGAAGATATTTTGGTCTCAAACTACATAGAGCTCTAATGTTAAGCACAAGTACTTCTAACTGGGCTTGGAAGTTAATAGGCTACCCATGCAGCTCCTTCAAAACCAGTATATTTTGATTCTACCTGGCTATACAGTTCTGGCTAGTGTATTCTGCATTAGCTGAAATTTCTGGGTTGTCTTCAAGGGAAGGTCCATATATAGCTCTTTACAATAATGCACTCAGTAGAATATCAGCACCTACTATGGCCAGAGTATCCTGTCCAGGAACAGTCATAGCTGGTCAACCAACCAACACTCAGTCACTCTTCAGGACTAAGGCCACCTAAGTAGTATTACTGGATAAAGAACAGTAAGTAAGATGTTGTAGTCAATAGCACTGGAAACCACTGAGAGATCCAGCAGTATCAAGAACTCTTCCAACAAAAGTTATGTGCTGCAACAGCTATGTTGTTTCATTGACAAACCTAATACTCAGGCTAGATTATCTGTTACTTCCCAAGGCAATCCTGGAAGGAGATGTGCCCTCCTGTTCAAGATCTTGCCCTACAAGGGGCTATTAGAGATTGGGTAATAGTTACAAAAATCTCTTGCAACCAAAGAAAATTTCTTAACACTTGGTTACACAACTCTTTTTTTCAAGGACTTTGATATCATACCTTCATGTATGCAGGAATTAACTGTCTCATGGATCTATCTGGTCAGTCTACCCTAATTAGTTGTTGATATCCAATAGGAGCAAACATCTAAAATGCCCCTAGTGCAAGGTACTCATACTCCAGACTGGACTATACACTGAGTTGTCCCTGAAAATTATGCCTTTATTTATTTATGGCTTTTATGTCTTTATTTATGGTTTGAAAGAAAGAATAGAATGAAGAAAGTTTGCAAGTAAAAGGTAAATGCTATGCAGAATATGACAATCCAAATCAGAGTAGAAGCAAAACTGTTTAATGTGTTTTGGGAACAAATTAGTAGAGGAAACATCTATACTCACATGAATCTTTCCAGGTGTTAAGATCCACAACCAGGAATTCTGCTCATTTGCTTACTGAGAGTGATAACTTGATTGGTAGACATGAGATGAAGGGTCTTTTCAGTGGTGGATCCTTCCTTCGAAGGTCTAGTGTTAGTTTCTTCACTTTAATTCTTTAAATGAGTACTTAAATTTTTTTGTTTTGTTTTCTTTTTATGGTTAAGCAGGGCTTTGAGTCCATTATACAGAGTTTATTTTTAGCTGGCTAGTCTTTTGAATTTATAAATGTTTTAAATGGTATATTTAATTATTTATACACTTATTTATTGAATTTGCATTTTATTTTAATGGCTGCTTTTAAAATATTTGTATGCTGTTCTTGTAAATGTTGGAAAGATGAATGTAAATACATAATTTTTTACAGAGTTGCCTTAGGATGCATGCAGAGAGAAAGGTGGCATATAAATTAAATAAATAAGTTTTGTAATGAAGCAGACATAAAGGCTGAACTCTTCCTACTACTCTGCAACATATATACTTCTGTATAAAGAGAAACTGAAGTCCAAATTGTGTACAAACTAAGGGCAATGCTCTGCATAATAGTGTATCCCATGACTTAGGTATCATTCCACTTGGAGCTGCTACTTTATACATTAATTCCTTCATTGACTGCAACCTCAGAACTAATTACCAGTTTGGCACTCATATGAAACTGTAAAGTCATTCTCAGCTCTCATTGTCCAATCTAATTGTTTTCTTCCATCACTTTTCCTTAAGGGAAAAGCAGAATGTGTGAAGAAAATAGCAAGAAAGGGAATAGTGAGAAACCTAGGCACTCCACTGTAATGACGTTTTCAAATGTATTATTCTGTGCCAGGCAAGCTGTTTATTTTTAGTTATTCTCAACAGCCAATGCCAGTCAGCATCCAGGAAGAGGACACAGAGTCATTCAGAGGTCAGACAGTGGTATCACTCATTCATTGTGATGGGCAAATCCACTGCTAAGCTTTAGGATTCAGTGTGTTTGTTTTTGAGGTCTGACAAATGCTTCAGATATGAACATGCAGCCTTTTTTTTAGCTCTTTCCTCATAAATATATCTTGCCTGAGTATTTTTAAAACCAAGATGATTATGCTGAAACTGACATTGTTGAATTACAATAATCCATTTTATTATAATTTGAGTGCAGCAATGACGTACTCACGTGCATCTTTGAAGCCAACAAATATAAAGTACTTTTTTTTTTATTTAAGTCAAGGACACTTTTAAAATGTTTGAACTAATATTTGCTCTGGAGTTTCATTTAAATAGTTCTCTAGAGTTATTGAGTCAACATTAAAGTGTGCTTGTTTTAACTTGACCTGTTTCCCATTATGTCTAAGCCAAATGACCAAGATATTTAATATTATACCATAGACTGTATTTAGTGTTGGATTTCCCTATTGCACATATACTGTTTTTTGGAATGGACTGTGTTATAACTATTTATGTACTAAAATGCACAATTTATTTTCCTGGCACCTAATTTAGGCAAACAGCCATTTGAGTCCATCAGTGTATCTTCAAGATCATTCATCAACAAATTAAACAAGATCGGTGTAAGAATGCAGCCCTGTCTTACCCCTCTTGACACAGACATAATTCTGGAAAGTTATCTTGGTGAGCCCCATGGTGCTTGAAGTTGGCTATCATTCTGAAGTGCTTTAATTAAGCAATAAAATATAGATCTGTCAGAATAGTTTCCAACTTTACCCAAAGCTTGGTTCTGGGGATGGAATCAAATGGCCACCTTTAAATTTATATTCATTTTCTGATATAAGTAACAGGAAAAAAAAGGGGGATGAAGACACTTGTACCTTCCAGAGTTCAGACTCTATAAAAAAGTGATGTAATGGTTATAAACATAGGAATTTATCTAGTTATCTATCAATAAAAATATTCTTATGGTAATTTCTCTGAACAGACTTAGGTATTGTAGTTAATGGAGACAGTGTTTCCTGTGCTGAAAGCTGTTTTAATTTTTAAGGCGTTGAATTAGTGTTTCCAAGAATAGATGCCATCTCTGTGCTTTCTTCTTTGCCCAGATAATACCTACGCAATCAACAGCGGCTGGGAGTGCCCATTTATTTAATTCAGTTTAATTTATATCAGGCTTTTCTCTCAGCACAGGACTCAAAGTGACTTGCAACAAGTTACAACAAAGCACAACTGAAACAAACAATTATGTAGTATCAGATTTTGTAAGAATTAACAATTCTGTTAAAAAATACAAAGTTAAAACAGTTCAAAGCATTTTTAAAGCACACCACATTAAAAACTCTTTCTGTCATAAGAGCCAAAAGTCTGTCTAAATAAAAGTGTCTTTGGGCCTTTCCGCACTACACTATTATAGTGCTATTATTCCACTTTCAATACCCTATGGAATCCTGGGGTTTGCAGTTTAGGGAGGGGCCTTTAGAATTCTCAGCCAGAGAGCTCTTTGGCCTCACTAAACTACAAATCCCAGAATGCCACGGGAGGTTGAAAGTGGAATAAGAGCACTATAACAGTGTAGTGTGGAAACATCCTTTGTCTACTAGCAGAAAATGAGAAGGGGCCAACTGAACCTCCTGGGGAGGGATTCCACAGTTTGAGAGCAGCCATTCAGAAACATCTCCTGTGTCCTCTCCAAGTGTACCTGTGATAGTGGTGGGACCAGAGAAAACCCAGCCTCAGAGATCTTAAAACTCGGGCAGGTTCATATAGAGAATTTTGGTCTTTCAAATAGTCTGGATCCAAGCCCTATAAGGGTTTAAATGTTATAACCAGCACTTTGAATTCTGCCCAGAAACAGAATAGCAGCCAGTGGAGATATTTCAATAAAAATATTGAGTAGACTGCTGTCATATAAGACTTTACTATTCTAAACCTTGTTGTAACATACCATGGTTTATCTTATTATTCTGTCTTAAAGTTACTAAATCAACAATTGTTAGGCTACTAAGAAATGTACCCAGTATCAAAAGTGAAAGAAATGTCATAGTATCCTTTCCCATAACCCACAGTAATGCTCTTTTTCTTTCATCCTCTCCCCCTTCACTCTTTTCTCTTCTTCCTTATCTTTACTTGACATCCACATTGGTATCCCTTCATTCTTTCCCTATAGGTTAAATCAATTGTTAACAGTTTAAAGCAATTTTAAACAATAAACATAATCTTAAGAGCCTAAAAACGTATTAAGCACACTGACAAATCAAAAGAGGTTTAAAAGATGAAAACTGTTTAAAATCCTGTGCATAGCATTTGAAGTAAATCAGTAAGACCCAAAGGTTTTAATAAACAGCCATGTTTTTCCTTGGTGTCTAAATGAAATCAGTATTGGTGCCAATCAGATCTCCGAAGGGAGGACATTCCCAGACTGCAGGAGCTAAAGTTGGAAGCGTGCAACTTACATAATTAGTATGTGGATGACACACAGCTCTATTTCTCTTTGCCATTGGAGTCAGCAGGGGCTATGCAGGTATTGGACTAATGCCTGGATGCTGTAATGGGCTGGATGAGGGCCAGTAAACTGAAACTGAATCCTGGTAGGATGAAGGTGTTGTTGAGCTTCTTCCTACATGCTGTTTTCCTGCATGGGCATATGAGGAAAATGTGTTCCTTTATTTATGGCAATTACACATTTTCTGATTTACCATATGTATAAACGTTGGAAAACCTATTGCCAAATATACCGTGCAAAATGGGTACTTTTTTTAGCAGACACAAGTATGTTCTATAGCAGTAGTTCTCAACCTGTGGGACCCCAGATGTTTTTGGACTTCAGCTCCCAGAAGCCATGAGCATTGACCATAGTGGCTGGGGCTTCTGGGAGCCCAAGTCCACAAACATCTGGGGACCCACAGGCTGAGAACCACTGTTCTATAGGTATATGACAGATATGCAGATATGACACAGGTATATGACAATCATACTTAGATATGTTTTCCCAGCTTATGAAGAACATTGGCTTTAGTATACTTTTATGCTTTGTGAAAAAATTATATTGAATGTGAAGATCATACATTGGAGGGGAATTGTCAGGAACTGAATTCACACGCACAAATATAACAGTGCATATACACTATTTATTAGGAGCGTGATACATAGTACAGAACTTCAGTGAGTAAAATGGAGGCAATTAGCAAAATTCAAAACATTAAAGGCAAAGAGTTTCTCATCCCGCCCGCAAGAGACCTTGGAGTTCTGGTTTAGCGTGGCAGCACTTATCACTACATTCCTAGCTTTGTTTATCTAACAATCTCTGGTTCTCATACCTTGTTACAAGCAAGCTGCTACTTAACTCCTACTACATGTCCCATAACTAAAATATGGAGGGCTACCCGACAGGAATAGGAGAGGGAATAGAGCCTGCAGGACCATTCCTGCCATTCCCTCTACAAGGCTACAACATTTATATAGCTTTTAAGATAAGTTCCACTAGTAAAATCAGCACTCTGAAAGGGCATTACCTTTAAGTGATAACCATTAATGGTTTCTCATTGTGCAAAATCAGTCAGACAAGTAAACAGGACTTAGAAAGGAAACTAACAGGTACTTTAAAACTGTGTAATCTTTTATTCATGAATATTAAGTATGATGTCACACAATCTCTGTTATGTATCTGCTTATCCAGTGGCGGAGCTTGGAGTGTGTGGAGGGGGGTTGGGGGTTGGGGGTGGGGCTGCGGTGCGAGGGGCATGGCCACTGTGTGCGGGGGCGTGGCTGTGGTGCATGAGGGCATGGCCAGGGTACACAGGGGCATGGCTACCAGCCGGACGTCCCAGAAACATTGCCGCCTGAGGCAAATCACCTCCCCCACCCCCACGTCCCTACGCCACTGTGCTTGTGAAAAACAATATAGAATGTGATTTCTCACCCAGTTTGCCTCTGTGTGCAGCCTCTTATTTATTTTCTAATCCAGGAAACATATTCAGCAGTAGCTGAGTTGGCCATGAAGCAAAATACAACAAAATTCAAAATCCATGTAAAAGCAATACTTTTGTGCCCAACACAAATGCACAAAATGCATCATGCAAGCTTTTGAAGGTTCACTGGGTTCTTCATCAGGCAAAGATGTTAAAAATCATACAGAAGAAGAAAAGAGACAGTGTTAAGAGTCCAAGGCCTATATTTTGTCTCAGATGTTACTTCTGTTGTCTGTTAAGATGGTCTAGAGAGGGGTATGATTGTAGGCAGAGGCCACTTCTCTTCTTGGCCATGTGGGGACTGGGGACAAAGGACAGTAAAACACAAGAAATCAAATTTCAAATCCATTAGCATTAGCAAAGAAACTTCCATTGAGGTCAAGGCAAACTCTGTCTAGTGCTCGGCTAACTGCTTCTTTCTTGGGCAGAGTAGGTTGAATTTCTCAAAAAGTCTTGTTACTTTTGTTGTTGTGTGTGCCTTAAAGCAAACCTATCACAGAGAGTGTTTTGGCAAGATTTGTTGAGAGAAGGTTTTCCCTTGCCTTCCTCTGCTGGTATATCTGGAAAAACTTTTAATTGCCGTATAGGTAACACTTGACAATTATAGTCCAAATGAAAGAATTTTACCTTTGTTGGAGGTAGAAGCTTCAAGAAGTTATGTCCTAGTCCATTACCCACAACAGGGGAACAGAGGGAGCTAATGGACTGGGATTTATGTTTTTGAGGTTTCTACATCCAACAAAGGCAAAACTTTTTCATTTGGACTATAGTTGTACGAACACATGGCCAGCACAGTGCATGGGACGGAGTGTGCCTGAATCTTGATAGAAGTTGCATTGCTGCAGGTAATAGATTTGAAATTTTTGATTGGAATGGACTTGTTGATCCTAACTGAAGGTAAATGTTCCAGGAAAGGTATTAAGGAAGATTAAGGGAGACTACATAGAACCTGCATTTAAAATATACTTTGGATTAATAGACAGGTGGAAATATTTGCAGCCAAACTCTAGAGACTATACATTTTTTTCAAATTGTCATGCATCTTTTTTCTAGAATAGATAATGTTCTAGATTTCTAAGACTATGGCTAACCTAGTAAAGAGGACAGACATTTTATCTATTTTTTTTTCTGATCATGATCCTATCATGATGTCCCTGAAAACTAATCAAACACAGTTTAGATGGAGACTTAATGAATATCTCCTTTTAAAGATGGAAATATTACAAAAATGTAAACAATAACTGAATTGAATATGGGCACAGAATCTCCAATAGTTTGAGATGCAAGCAAAGCTTATATGAGAGGACAATTTATAAAACATATTTTCAGACTGAAAAAAGAAAGAGAAGCTAAAAAAAGCAAGTTGATTAATGAAATACAGAATTTGGAAGAAAAACTTGCTCTAGAATTGTTCCTGGTATTAATGTCAAGCTGACTGGGCAGTAATTGTTTGAGTCTTCTTTTTTTCTCTTTTTGAAGTTGGGGACAACCATTCACTCTCTTCCAGACTGCTGAGACTTTACCTTGTCTAGATGGAATTCTCATAAGATTATTGCCAGTGGTTCTGAGATTACTTCTGCCAGTTCTTTTAATGCCTTGGATGTAGTTAATCTGGCCCTGGAGACTTGAATTCATTTAGAGTAGCCAGCTATTCCTATACTACCTCTTTACCTATTCTGTGCTGCATTTCACCTACTGCATCATCTTCTCCATTTTCCCCAAGTAAAGCACTGTGCTGTTTTGGGAGAAGACTGAGGCAAATAAGGTGTTGAGTGGTTCGGCCTTTTTTCTGTCCCCTGTTAGCATTTTTCCATCTGCTCCGCCTAGTGGCCGTATTATTTCCTCCTTTTTCCTTTTGCTATGGACACTTTTTTTTTAAAAAAAGCCCTTTTTATTGTTTTTAACCTTTCTAGCAAGCCTGAGCTTGTTCTGCATTTTAGTTTTTTTTACTCTCTCCCTACACGTGGCTGTTCATTTGAATTCCTTTTTGGTAATTTGCCCCATTTTTGAAGCTAGAGACTTTCTGAAAGATTGGAAATGGTCTATGGATTTTCTGAACAATAAGAAATATAACAATGTAATAGTCTATGGCTATACAAACTAGTAATTAGTTGGATTGTTTAGCTGGATCTGTAATGGTAGAATAATTTTTTTCTTTTTATTATTTTTTCTTTTCATTATAGTTAGGATTTGGGAGTTCAGAGCCCTTTTATGTTTCAGTTATATGTCTATTTTCTTTTTTTCCTTTTCTTTTGCCATTTTTTCTTCTTTCTGCTTTTTCTTTTATATATTACTTTGTCAATTAGTTTGTTAATGTCAAAAATCAATCAATCAATAAATGCAAACAAGAAAGAAGGAAGGAAGGAAAAAGGAAGGAAGGAAGGAAGGAAGGAAGATTATTGCCTGTGTTTTCTTCCTGCTGGTCCCTATATAGCCAAGAAAGGGAGTGGCCTCTGCCTGCATTGATATCCCTCTAGATCGCCTTGACTGACAACAGAAGTAGCATCTGAGACAAAATGTAGGCCTGTGACTCTAACACTGTCACTTTTTTTCTCCCCATGATTTTTTTTTAACATCTTTGCTTGATGAAGAAGCCAGTGAAGTTTTGAAAGCTTGCATGATTTATTTTCTGTATTTTGTTTGGTTGATAAAGGTATCCCTGTTTTATGGATTTCAGATTTTGCTGTATCTTATTTATTTGTTAACTTTTATTGCTTCTAGGAGACTTGCTTTAACATTTTAGAGAGATTTATTGTAGTCTCTATTTGTTGCTTCTCTTAATACTTTTTATATTACCTCTTCTGTCCTCCACCAAATTTGGTAATTGATCATTTAAGGGCACTGTTCATGTGCGGTCTGTAACCTGTTCTGAAGTGCAAGAGAATAGATATTCTGAATGAAATTAGGTAAAATTGGCAAGTTCTTTGTTTCAGAAATGAAGTTACACCATTCTCTATGCACTTTATTTTTTTGAAGCTCATAATAAACATCTTGGCATTCATTTCATACTTATATGGAAAAAAGCTTTCTTTTTAATGGACAGAATGCTACTTTCTTTAAAGGAGCAACATTTCATTTTGGTGGCGGCTTTGTTATTTTATTTTGACATCCCTTTTCTTTATGTGGTGATCTGTGTCATGCCCTGCTTCCAAAGCATGGAAACATATTCTGACTCACAGACTGAAACAGGGGACATGCCAGGACCTGCTGAACAGGAGGAGGTTACAGTGCCACAAATCCCAGAGGCAGAACAGGGTACAGTGCCAGCTACAGCAGACAGTCCTGCCCCTTCAGATACAAAAGACAACTTACCTGTACCTACATTTGCTGAGTGTAGACAGCAAAAGGAGCACTTGCACTGATCTCAAAGGATTTATAGGGGACAGCAATTACTTGGGCAGCAGCTGTGTTAAGCTGCTGACCTATATAGGTGCTGCCCTTCCCCTCCTGATGCCTTTTTGCACCTTCCCCTTTACTGGTGCTGGGCTGCTCAGCTCGCGCACGAAGCCTCGGGAGGAACTCTACTGCTTCCCCACTACTTCTCTGCTGCTCGGGCTCCGCAGCTCCGTCCTCTCACGCAACCGCCCCCCCTTCCTTCCGCAGTTCAGCCTGGGAGCTGTAGGCTGCTCTGGGGGAGGAAGCGCGACCAGCCTGGCTCATCTGACGCACCGTAGGTCAGGTAAGTGCACGCAGGTCCCGAGAGCATTGCGTGACCACACATTTTCAGCTTAGAGCCAAAAATAAAAAAATACGTGCACAGTCCGCATTAGGCTCCTGAGCATCGCATAAATGGGAGTGCGTTGTACGGACTGCTCCTCTCGTTTACGCGACGCTCAAGGGGCCCTCTCACATAAGAAACGCCGTGCAAAAAGGGCCCAGGAGTTGTCAGAGTTTATTTAACCTTTTTGGCTGCTTTTGTATTCCTGAATGCCATACCTGACCTTGCATTGTATTGACTGATATTGCACTCATTTGCTTTGCCTTGGATTCTGTTGGACTCTATGTATGACTATGACCTTGAGCTTACTGAATAAAAGTAAGTACCAAGCAGTGAGCTATTTGGTTTGTTTGTTTGAGTTATCAGCTGTGCAGTCATAAACCTTGGCTGACTGCCTTGACCTAGATAGGACAGTCTGTACAATTGTATGGAGAGCCATGTTGCTTAATTATTAATGTGTGCACATTTCTGTTTGGTGGAAAGAAGTAATGAGAGAAAAGGAACCTCAAATAAACAGAAGAAGGCAGCTCTCAGTGGTACTGTTCAAGCCAATGTGACGGCTGCGGATAGAACTGGAACTGAGAACCAAACTATTGATCTTGCAAATTTCTTAGTTTCTTACTATGTAAAGAACAGAACATGATGTGGCAGAGATTGCCCAGTTGGGACTGCCTGAGGTAGATAGTTTCTGGTAAATCTCATTGGATTAAACCTCTGTGTAAGCACTAATATAATGCTTTTACTGAGCACAACTTAGCTGGGCTTGCTGCTGGCAGAATAAGCAGTTGAAATATATGACTTTTCATTAAAAATAATGAGGAAGGGGAAGTGGACATAAGCCCACACCCAGTATAATAAAATTCTGACTAAATAAACTGATCTGTAGAGTGGAAACAGGTATCTGTTCAGCCCACGCAAGAGCCAAATGTATTAATCATGCTAGTACACATTTATAATTTGTCTTATAAGAAGCACAAATATATTTCACATGCTTATGATGGTTATTATTGCTATGTATTGAAAAGTGGGCTTGTCAAAGCTGGGGAACATGTAGCTTTGAACTCTGTAAAGCCATGCATGTTGATGGTGACAAATCTTGTATAATCTTGTAAATCTTGTCCAGCCAGATAATGGAAACACAAATTTTGCTTGCCAGAGGATCTATATTTAACTTGCTAGTCATAAATTGTTATGATCCATAATCTATAACCCATATTCGTAATCTGTTATATTTCTCTTTTTCCAATTGATTTTGTATGCCAGTGCTTATTATAAGTAAGAAAACCTATAGATTTTACCTTGGTTGAGAAATGTATTTGCTGTTTTAAAACTGTGGATTTCTACTCTGGTCAAAGTATTGTCCAAGATTGGTACTTGGTCTGAGGATATGCTGACCTGGGTAGTAATGTAGTTAGCAATAGCCTAAATATTAAAACCAGTGGTTGTTTTTTTTTAGAGAACCCTACCTAACACTAGAAATATTATTTTTCTGAACAATAACTCCCAGATCTTGACAGCCAACTTAACCAATCTCTGCTTAGGAGTACAGTATCTACAAATAGGGGGAAAAAAGGAAAAGGAAGGTGGAAGTCTATGCTTCTACCTCAGTATAACATGATGTGCATAGTCCTTGCTGTTAGCACTACTTAAAATTAACCTTGGAACCAAAGAAAGAGAAAACATGGAGTGCTCATCTGTTATTACTTGTACAATTGCAGTGCCACAGGGTTAAAATAAAATAAAATCTTGTCAGTAATACACAGTCCTATATACCAGCTACAATGTGGGCAGGAGAATATAAATCACTGCAACCCTGGAAACATTTTTGTATCTTAGCCTCGGAAGGGATGAAAAAACATACAGCCAGAAAAAAAAAGTAGCAGTCATGCCCCCAACATCTCTGGAAATACTACCAAAATGCTTCAAAATAAGCACTGAGCCAGCAATAACGCCCACAACCTCCCCACATGTGACAGGAGTCAGTAAACTCACTCTGATAAGGCATGTCCTAAATACACAAGGGCACAACTCAGCATATGCAGTTAAGTCATCACACACCAAAAACATGTTTATTTGATTTATGTATATCCCAACTTTTTCCTAGCCTGGGATTAAAATAAAATATGGCTAAAAACCTAATAATAAATAAGTTTTTTTTTAAAAAAATATAAGCAGTCCTACTAAAAACACTAATTTAAAACAGGGATGGGCAGCTATAGAAGGCTGGGGGCCACATTAACCCCCTAAGAGACCTTCAAGGGCTGCATCTGCTCCTCAAAATAATAGTAATAACAATAACAGTAATCAGAATAGCCCCCAAAAACCTCCAGGGAACTTGGGGGCATTTTAACTATGTTTTGGTTTCAAAGAAGGCCTCTTCTGGTTTTAGATTGGCCCAGGAGACCTCACAAACTGCAGTGAAAATTCAGTCCCTGCCCCTGTGGATATTTTGAGCATTCGGGTTTCTTTTTTTTCTTTTTTTTTTTTTGGAAAATTTTGCAACTTTTTTCCCTAACTCCTGGGGCCCAGGGGGCCTTCAAACATGGTTGATATGCCCTCCATGCATTTGGAGGCATGCTGGGGCCACACTTTGCCAACATCTGGCTGGTACCTCTGACCAGAACCACTCCCACAAAAATATACACCTTCCCCCCACAAAAAAACACTCTCTAAGGGACACAAGCCATTTTGGGCCTTCCTGGACCATGGGAATTTGGGGTCATTTTGAGGGAGGGGAAAAAAAATTTGGAATAAATTTGCAAAATTTTTCTTGATTCCTGTAGGGTTCAGTGAGGCCCCAAAGTGATGGAAATGCCCTCCATTACCCCAAAGGTCATTTTTGGGCATTTTGGAGTAATTTTTTAAACCCTTGGGAGGCTTGGGGCCCACAAAAATGGTCTTAGAGGACTCCATATGGCCTGTGGGCCACATTTTGCCCATCCCTGCTGTAAAAGGTGGCTGGGAAGGTGGAAGGATGAAGGGCAACATGGTGAGTCTTCTTTCAGATCTCAGGACACTTGGCCAATTATCATTAGATCTCTTTAATGCCTTTACTATTGACTCTGGATATAGTGAGACACAGTATGGGCATACCACATTCTTTAAAGGAAGAGTATCTATACTCCTTTACATAAATTGCACATAAATTCCTGCTGCTAGTCATGTTCCCTTACTCCCTCCACCGTAGCAGTGAGGAAGAGTTAGCAGCCAATGAACTCAATGTAGACTTCAAGTATTGAACCACACAACTCCGATAGGACTTTTTTGTTCTGGTGTATTCATGAATTGAAAAGAACCCCTTTGAAAGGAAATAAAAAGTTGCTACTGGTGCAGGGAGATGCCACAGAATAGTCTGAAATAACAGAAACATTGTGTGGTGGTGGTGATGATGATGAAGAAGAAATAATATTGGAACTACAGCTACAAATACCACAGCCATCAGCAATGTTTAATCCATCTCGAGCACCCTAAAGTCTTTCAGATATTCTGGCCTCAAGCCATATATGTGTTTATGTGCCTTCAGGTTGCCTGTTGACTTATGGTGACCTTATCAATTTCATAGGGTTTTCTTAGGCAAGGAATACTCAGAGGTGGTTTGGCCATTTCCTTCCTTTGAAATATTGCCTACAGCACCTGGTATTCATTGGCGATATCCCATCCATGTACTAACCAAGACTGACCCTGTGTGGTTTCCACCATCAGACAGGATATGGTGCTCTTAGGATATTTAAGCCCTCCCAAGCCATATAGATCTATGAAATAAGAGCAGATTACCCACACTACATTAGACTTAATTGGACAGCCACCAATGGCTGCTCTCCAGCCAGCCAGTAGGCATCTCTACAGGCAGGGATTTAAATCCCCATTATGATGTTCACAGCCTGATTTTGTATAACATGGAAGGCTATGGCACTCTATGCAATTAGGCCTCCTGGAAGGAGAATGAAAAATTTCCTGAAGGTACTAAGTCTTTTGTGACCCTTATTATTGAAGAGGAATTTATGCCTGGATGTGAGCAATAAATAAATGGCACTTGAAGACAGTAGGAAAAGAGGAAGGGCACACAAATGGATTGACTCAGCGAAGGAGTCTGCAGGACTGTAACTAATAGGATTTCTTGCATGTCTTTTACCATAATCAAAAGCCAACTTGTTGGCACATGATAACAGTAAAGAATGGCCTAGCAGAGGTCATAAACAACCAGACTGCCATTAAGTCAAACTATAATAGTCATTAACCAAGGAATGTGGTCAGATAAGAGAACCAGGAAAAGAATTCCAGATCTTAAATAATAGGAGATTTGTTTTGGCAAATACCAAACACAGAATTGTTTTGATAAAAGTGATTCATTTCTTACTGACATGGTACTGAAATTGTTTATTAAAAGTATGTTTTTGTAGCTATATATTTTGTTATTAGTCTCAATGTAGTCACCATTGTTTAAATAGAGGAATTTAACTTGATAGATTTGAAAACCCTATGAAATTCATGGGGTCCCATAAGTCTGTGGGGAGTCACATACACACACAAAACAATCAGAGTGTAGCATCAATAAAGCCATTAAGTAAAAAACAAGTAAGAACAAAAGGACAATAACAAATGTTTCTCATGCCAAAAGATAGTCCAATTTATGGCCCAACTGCTTTAAAATTTCAGTTATCACAGACTCATCTGTTTTGCTGTACTTGGTGGTTTGATAAAAGCCAGATTCCTAATGTTATTCCTGACTAGAGTAAAACCACTGAATCAATTGTTTTTACCTATGTGTTGGCTTGCCATTCAACAGTTGATTCAATAAGTTTACTCTACTGAGGACTAGCCAACAGGATTCCAGCGAAGAGGTACTACTTTATTATTGGCTTGATTTTACTTTGAAAGCATAATGTGCTATGATTTATGCATGCAATAGCTTTGCACGAGCTGCTAGTTTTTATTCTGTGACAGAATTCGATTTGAAGCAAGAAATTCAGTGTGATGAACTGTTTGGGTCCATCTCGAGGGCTGGATTGCCCTTGAGACCAATCCAACAGATTGGATAAGGCCAGGGTAACAAGTAAGGCTTTGCTCCAAGCTCCCACAAAGATTATCTGACCTGTCTCCTCATCTCAATTTTTGCTTTCTCTACTCACTGAGAAGCATAGAGCCTCATGCCTCATCCTGCATGAGGAAAGCCCTTTCATATCCCTTTGTCTGATCAGAGATACCTCTCTGCTTTTCTAGTTGTGAATCTTGCTAGAACAAGAAAGCTGTACAGCCTGGATGGAAAACTCTTTGAACAGTAGGAGCTGGTGGTTTCTTTGTCATTGGGCAGAGAATCTGCTCTCAGTTTTATTCTGAACTTTAAAGGAGCTATCCAAATACTGAACCTGTTTTGAGAATAGCACCTTGAGTAGCTCCTTTGAAGTTTAGTCTAAAACCCAGAGTATATTACTACTGCCTTAATGACATGCAAGCCATCAGATGTAGCTGTCTCTGGATCATCTGCCAGCTGAATTGAAGCCACCCATGTAACGTTACTCCTGTGGAGTAAAGATGGGTTTGGCAGAAAAAGCTTGGTCTCAAAGAGTGGTTCCTGGAAAAAAGTGAGACAGGGTCTCCAAGTAACTTGAGATGAGATTTCTTGTGTCCTAATTTGTGTGGGGGAAATGGAGCCAAGAAAAGGTCTGTCTATAGCTCCACTAAAAAACCTTCCTCAAGATCCAGTCTTGGTGAAACTCCAAGGAGAAGCAGGACATGACAAATGATCCGCAAAGCCAAGCTTTGTTGTATGTGTGTGATCCCCACCAGCACAGAGGAAAATTCAGGTGGTAAGAGAAGGACCCCCCCCCCCCAAAAATTAACAACATTTTTTGTAGCTTCCATTTATATAACCATGTAGAGGTATCCCCTGCTTTTTGACGGTCTGCTTTTTTTTTAGTATATTTTTATTGTGAAAATAGGTTAAACCACACAAACTGGAACTACAGAGTACATAACACATATCTTCATACAAACATAACTTACCCATACATACTTGCACTTACTTACATACATACACTTAGTAATACTCGGAATATCGACCCCAAGAAGGAAAAAAAGAAGAAAAATATGGATAATAAAAAAAGAAGAAAGAAAAAAAAGAAAAGAGAAACAGAGAAAGGAGGAGGGTCTTCCCCCATAGGAAGGAATACAGCTTGTTCATATTATTTTTTCCCACCTCCCTCCAAAAGCAAATAGAGAGGAGTTTGTAATGAGGAGAT